>JARQOD010000005.1:504340437-504411574 GCA_033576555.1 Oophaga sylvatica
AAAAATATTGTACTCACTTCCGTAGGTGGTCCACCCAGGTGGGCTGGAACGATTCAGCTTTGAAAAGTTTATTTCTTGCAGGATTAAGTGAAAGGGTTAAAGATTTGCTGATTGCTTATCCTATACCTGGTAACTTGCAAGAGGCTATGCAATTGGCCATACGGGTGGATAGGAGACTGCGTGCAAGGGTTAATGAGAGTAAGTCTGCTTTGTCAGCTCCAGGTTTGGAGAAGGAATGTACTGACATTGCAGAGCCGATGGAAATTGGAGCAATGGCACCTCACTCTCGGGAAAAAGAACGCAGATTTGCTCAAGGTTTGTGTTTCTACTGTGGTAAATCTGAGCATTTCATTAAGAACTGTGCGCTTCGAATAAATAAAGAGAAAAAAAAAATGAGGTCAGTGTCGCCCGCATAGCTTGTTTAAACAATAAAGGTGTCTTTCTTTCTGCTACCACTGGTGTTGAGGAGGAGTTAATGGAGTTTCGGGTATTTGTGGATTGTGGTTCAACTCTCAATGTGATTGATGGGAAATTTTGGAAAAACTAAAATTAAAACCCAAACTTCTGTCTTCTCCTATTAATGTTGTGTCTGTGGATGGCTCTCCCTTGAAAAATGTTACTCACCATATCTGTGAATTTCCTCTTACTATTAATGGTGTTCATCAAGAGAATTTGGATTTGGTAGTTTTGAATAATTTGCCCTCACCGGTGATTTTGGGGTTACCCTGGTTAAAATTGCACAATCTGGTACTGGATTGGTCTACCAATGAAATTAAGTCCTGGAGTCCTAAGTGTTATGACAAGTGTTGTAACGGGCGTATTGCTGCTGTAGTTAAGGGGGAGTTACCTGTACCTATTCAGGATTTTTGGAAAGTTTTTTCTGATAAGGAATCGCAGGTATTGCCTCCTCATAGAGAATATGATTGTGCAATTGAATTTGTCCCTGGAGCGACTCTTCCTAAAAGTCGTTTATTTAATTTGACTATTCCTGAGAGAAAGGCTTTGGAGGAATACATACAGACAAGCTTGGCCGCCGGTCACATTAGGCCTTCCAAATCTCCTGTGGCGGTTGGATTTTTTTTTGTTAAAAAAAAGGACGGCGGTTTACGGCCTTGTCTAGACTTTCGTGAGATTAATAAGATTACTGTACGCAATCCTTACCCACTGCCATTGATTCCTGATTTGTTTAATCAGTTAGTGGGGGCCAAGTGGTTCTCGAAAATTGATCTTCGAGGGGCATACAATTTGTTGCGCATGAAGGAGGGGGATGAATGAAAGACTGCGTTTAACACTCCACTGGGTCATTTTGAGAATCTGGTCATGCCTTTTGGACTTTCCAGTGCTCCGGCATTTTTTCAGAATCTTATTAATGACATCCTTAGACCTTTGATCGGCAGAAGTGTGGTTGTGTATTTGGATGACATTTTGATTTATTCACCGGATTTGGAGTCTCATTGGAGGAGTGTGCGTGAAGTATTACAGTTACTGAGTGATAATTCACTTTTTGCCAAACTAGAAAAATGTGAGTTCGCTGTACAGAGACTTAGTTTTTTGGGCTACATTGTCTCCAGTGAAGGTTTTGAGATGGACCCTGTGAAAGTGCAAGCTGTGCAGGATTGGCCTAGACCTATTGGTGTGAAATCAATATAGAGGTTTTTGGGGTTTGCCAATTATTATAGAAAATTCATAAAAAATTTTCTGTGATTGCCAAACCTCTGACCGATCTCACCAGGAAAGGTGCTGATGCGGTTCAGTGGACTACTGAGGCCATTGAGGCTTTTGTGTTGCTAAAGGAGAGGTTCAGCTCTGCTCCCATCCTTACGCAGCCTGATGTGACTAAACCATTTTTGGTTGAGGTTGATGCTTCTTCTGTGGGGGTCGGCGCGGTGTTGTCACAGGAAAAGACGGATGGAGTACATCCCTGTGCTTTTTTTTCAAAGAAATTTTCTGAGTCTGAACTAAATTATGATATCGGTAATCGGGAATTGTTGGCAATTAAACTCGCATTTGAACACTGGCGTCATTTTTTGGAGGGAGCGGAATTTCCCGTTCAAGTTTTCACCGATCATAAAAATCTGATCTACCTTGATGCTGCCAAACGCTTGAATGCCCGTCAGGCTAGGTGGGCACTGATTTTCTCACGCTTTAATTTTACCGTTACTTACATCCCAGGTACTAAAAATGTTAAAGCTGATGCTTTGTCTCGCAGCTTTTCTCCTATGGTGGGTACTGAGGAGGAGGAAAACATTTTGCAAGAGGGGGTTGTTATTGCGGTTTTGGACTCCGTGTTGGAAGATGAGATTCTTAAAGCACAGGAGAATGCCCCATCTAACACGCCGCATGGGAGGTTGTTTGTGCCTGGTACCCTGAGGAGAGATTTGTTTGTTGAATGTCATGACTCTCGGTTGGCAGGTCATCCTGGAATCTCTGAGACCAAGAGACTTGTGGGTCGCAGCTTTTGGTGGCCTGGATGGCAGAAGGAAGTCATTAAGTGGGTGCGTCAATGCACTGTGTGTGCTAGATCTAAGTCTTCTCATACTCCTGCTGCAGGGTTGCTTTGCCCTCTGGAGGTTCCTAGTGCACCTTGGACACATTTGGCTATGGACTTTATTACTGACCTTCCCCCCTCTGAGGGTTTCACTGTCATCTGGGTGGTCGTGGACCGTTTTAGCAAGATGTGTCACTTGGTTCCTTTCATCAAATTGCCCTGCGCTAAGACTCTCGCTAAGGCCTTTGTCAAGGAAATAGTCAGACTACATGGTGTTCCTACTGACATTGTTTCTGATAGGGGACCTCAGTTTGTGGCTCGTTTTTGGCGCGCCTTTTGTGACAGGTTGGGAGTTCATTTGTCGTTTTCATCCGGATATCATCCTGAGTCTAATGGCCAGACAGAAAGGAAAAACCAGGATGTTGAGCAGTTCTTGCGTTGTTTTGTGACTGATAATCAAGAGGGTGGTCTGAGTTTCTGCCACTTGCTGAGTTTGCTCTTAACAATCATACATCCGCTTCTGCTGGTTGTTCGCCTTTTTTTTGTTGTACTGGGAGACATCCGTCTTTTGGGTCATTTTCCAAGTTGGGATCGGCTGTACCTGAAGAGGAGAATTTTTCTGGTGTGTTGGAGAGAGTTTGGACTGATGTGCGTGGTAATCTTCAGGAGGCTAACAAAAGATCCAAAGTGTATTTTGATAGAAAACGACAAGAGGTTTTGTTTGCTATTGGTGACATGGTCTGGTTGTCCTCTAAGAATCTGCGCTTGAGGATTCCGTCTAAGAAATTGGGTCCCAAGTTTGTAGGGCCCTTTAAGGTGCTTCAGGTTATTAACCAATCTGCTGTTAAGTTGGAGCTTCCCACCTCCTGGAAGATTAATCCGGTGTTTCATGTTTCTCTCTTGAAAAAGCTGAGGTCTCAGATGGAGATGTCTCGGCCACTGTTCCCCTGGTGGTGGAGGACGGGCAATATGAGATTTCCCGCATCCTAAATTCTAGACGGTATAGAGGGGGTTTGCAGTACCTCGTCGCTTGGAAGGGTTATGGACCCGAGGATAACTCATGGGTGAGGGCGGATGATGTTTCTGCGTCTAGACTTGTCAGAGCGTTTCACAAGAGGTTTCCGGATAAGCCTAAGTCCTAGGGGATCCGGAGGATCCTCTTAGAAGGGAGGGTACTGTTAGAACCCTCTTGTTAGATTTTGTTTCAGTTTGCTGGTCACATGACCTTTTTTCCCTATTTAGTCTGGCTTCGCCCTTCTGGTTTTGCTGGACTTCATTGTATTATCTACTCTTAAGCTAGCCGGGTGCTTAGGTGCCTTACTCTGTCAGTTTTGCTTAATCTTAGGATCTCGTAGTAATTTGTTTTCTGTTTAATTTTCCCTGCTACAATTTCTGTTAGGAGGTGTCCACCTTTTCTCCCAGTCCCTAGATCTTGTAGGGATTCCTCCCTCGCAACTATAGGTCTTCGTTCAGACTAGCTGAGGACTTTAGCGGGTCTGGTCGCAGGATCAGGTTCCCCGTTACATCGTAGGGATCAAGCTCAGTTTTATTGTAGGGACAGACTTCCCATCTTTCCTTAGTGCTTGTAGCAGTTCATAACAGTAGTAGCACAGAGCTACCATAGATATGGGTTGCACAGTACACTAGTACACTCACAGCGTTTTTTTTTGCAGAGTACGTAGTCAGAAAGTCAGAATCTGTTCCTCATTCTAGCTGCATCCTTTTTCTACAATAATGAGAGCATAATGGCGGCATCACCCATGATCCGGCCTTTATACATGCTGGGTCATGTACTGTGCTGGCCAATCACAGCCATTCCATTACTTGTCGTGGCTGTAATGGCTCCCGAAGTGCCCACAGTCTAAAAGCATGTTGATTGGCTGTGCTACAGTCTTTCAACAAACTTTATTAGACTGGCGGTGCCAAACAGGAAACCAGACATACAGTAAAAAGTCAGTGATCGGGGTTCGGTAACGGACACTAGGTGTTCGATATGGACCCCGAACTTTCTCATTCGGATTCACTCATGCCTACTGACAACAAAACTTTTGTTATTTGCTAGCCAAAGTTAAATTCATTCTTGAGCTAGGAATATGTGTAATGGTTGCTGCTCCTAAAAAGCACAATTGTACAATCTTGTTTTTCTACTCTATACTATGTACAGCACTTTAGTTTGACATGTATAAATGCTTTTTCCCACCAACAATCTGTTCTCATTCAGTTCCCACCATCAATCTGTCTTCATGATTTAAGGTTTCAACAAATTTGGAAATTGAATAACAAGCTTAATAAAATAATTGATTTTTACTTTTATATAAGCTCTTTTAAACTTTTCAATGTTTTTGATGAAAATTCTCTCTCAACTTTTAGGCATTATGTTTAAGCTTAGGATATATTCTACCCTTTCAAAAAATGTTATTTGTTGAAACATTTTGTTGGATTGCCTTACCTTCAATTTTAATGCTCCCATCTGGGAAATTAATAGCATTTCAATGGCACAATGGTTCAATAAATCTTTCAGATCATTTCTATAGAAGCACCAAAAATTGCCCAGCACACTTTTTGAAGCTGCTATAAAAATGAATGGATAGAGCTGCTCATGTTTATCTAACAGCTGCGCCTTTTCTAGGCAGCTGCGGACTGCTATTTTTAGGCTGGAGGGGCAATATCCATGGTCCATTACCAGCCTGAGAATACCAGCCCCCAGCTGTTGGCTTTAGCAAGGCTGGTTGTCAAAAGTGGGGGGACCCCACGCTGTTTTTTTTAATTATTTATTTAAATAATTTAAAAAATCAGAGTGGGGACCAGTCTATTCTTGATAATCATCCTTGCTGAAACTGACAGCTGAGAGTTGTAGCCCCCAGCTTTGAGTTTTGCCTGGCTGGTTATCAAAAATACAAGGGAACCCTCGCTGTTTTTTTATTAATTATTTATTACAGCATGTGGGCTGGCTGATGAATACTCCCATCAGCAGCTCCTGCTCTCGGTGTTATTACTGGCAGCAGGTATTGGCTGATGGATGCAGTAGTCCCATCACCCGACACCAGTGATCGGAGGTAAAATTTGTACCTCTGATCACAGCTGTGCACTCACACTGTCATTTGACAGCGCGGAACCGTGGCTCTCTGACCGGTTGTGATAATTTTACCACCGATCAGAAGCAAGGTTTGCCGCGTTGTCATGCAGATGACAGCGCAACAAACCCCCCCTTGTTCGGGGGGGCGAAAAGGAGCACAGACTTCCTGGTGAAGTCCATGTTCGGTGTCCATGCCCGAACAGTAGGTGTTCGGTACATATGTCGAACTTTACTGTTCGGGTTCGCCCATCTCTAGTAATGAATCGAAACACGTAAATCTTCCACATTTCTTTTTTACCGATGCATACTCAATTGCATTTTGCATGATGTGACCCTAAGTTCGAGATTTGACCCTAAGAAGGATAATCTTCATACATCTTTTCAGGACAATTTGATGCTTTGCAGTACTGTGATTCAAAGAAAATAGATACGCCATAAACTGTTTTTTTTTAGAAAATTAATCAAATCTGATGAATTGGAATTTCAAAAGATATGATCATGTCTTCTAATCATTTCTTTAATTCAGATATGAATTTTACATATAAAAGTTACAAAGCGAAAATGAAAAATTGCATAATGCTATACGTAAATTAAAAACTGTTTTGCCTACACAGAGGTCAGTGAATAATAATAAATATATGAAAGCAACAGAAACACTTTAGTGTGGAATGGACTGAATAAAGAAAACAATAAACACTAGTCACAAGCTAAATTTAACATTGCTCTAGCTAGGTTAAAATATATTATTATGACAATATGTAATTGAGATAAGAAGAGAACCGTAGTGATAGAAAGAAAGAGGAGAGGGAAAAATGGGAAATGAAAAAAAAAGACAAAACAATATAAATAAGACAATAGTGAAAACCATAAAGGAAATAAGTGGAATACTCAATTGTAGGCTTAAAAATATCAATTATTGCATTGGGAATTTTTGAGTAATTTAGTTTACATATTTTACTGCGTTTTGAAAGCTTATTTAACAATACTGTAAGCAAAGAACTTCGTTACGATAAGTCATAAAAAGGCTGTTAGATCCTCGATTCAATTTAAATCATAAATAGAAAAAAGTGGATTGATTAGCAGAGGATTGAGCTCTAGTCGAATTTAACAAAATTTGCTGTTTCACACGAATTTGAACATGTTGAGGTTTGATTCCCAGTTTGCAAAAAAAAAACCTTGTCTGCCCTCATTTCCCACACTACTGAAGCATCAGAGAGCAGCCAAACATCAATTTTCATTGCTGCATGGGCTTCTCCATAATGCCTTGCAGGTATGACATTTTACGAACTATCATACCTTGTACAGTGGTGGTCAGTACCGTGACTATCACAGATCAGCATTTCTCAGTAAAGTATAGTTTGGCAGATTTATTTTCCATCTCCAGAGTCACTGGAAAAGTCTCTGTCTATTGCAGAGTATAAGCTCTTATGGTCAGAGGAGTCTGTTCGCTCCATTAGAGTGTAAGCTCTTATGGTCAACGAGGTCTTCTGAAAGTCAAATCTGATAACTTCTCCATGAGAGCACCATTTCTGAAAGTGTGCCAGCTCTCTCCAATGCCCTCTTTGACTTCCACTGCTCTGTCAGCCGCCGAGCATCGTCCCATCTGATTGCATACCACACACAAGGACCATTCAATTTCAGGAACATTACTCGTTCACCAGAGTACAGGTTGTGCTGTCTTTGAGGTAGGTATTTCTTTCTACCATACTCTTATTGACTTACCTATCATGGCCAGTTCCATTTCACGGATAAACCTGAACCCCCTCTTCGTGTCGAAGCTGATAACTTCTCCATGAGAGCAACATTCCTAAAAGCATGCTGCCAGAAGACCCGCCAATCACTATTGAGCCTGTTCCTTCTCCGCTCTCCTCTCTGCAGGTGACATATCTGCTATATAGAACTGTCCCATGATATGATGAAATCTCTCCTCAACTCTCTAGGTTCTTAAAGTGGACCAGGACATGAGCTGCACTCTAGCCCCCAACCTAGGTATGTGTGTTGAAGAGGGCCTTTGCGGATCTCTTGACTGGACATTCCCTGCTTCAACAAACAGTCCAGACAGGCACAGATCCTCTTCATTAATCTCCGATCCTTGGAACAAGGATGTTGGTTCTGTCATGATGAACACTCTAGTCTCAATCTACTGCTTTCACTCCTACTCCCTGCAGACAAATGGCACTGAACTTCTCCTGACTGCACACTTCCTGGCATAGCTCCACCCTTCAATGTGCTGAAATTTGTCTGATGTGTAGCGTCTTTTCTTTGGTGTCTCATCCTGTTTTCTTCCTTTACCTCCCAGTGGGTAGGCCTTTTCCTTCCATCGTACCTTCCTTTGACCTGCACCTCCAACAGCGGGATGGCTACTCTTCACAGGGCACTCCCTTCTAAGGACCAAACCCCCGATGGGTTGTGCAAATCTTTGCGCTCAATACACCTATGATGGGAAGGTTCTCAGGTTTTTCTTTTTGTAATGCATTACCAACCGCCATTTTGCTATCCAATTCAGATGCTATCTTTTGAAAACACTGCAGATGCCATTTTCTCTTCAGCATGAGTCTTTCCAGCATTTCTCTTCTTTTTCTTCTGCTGACTACACCTTATGTAACAGGTGGGGAGGTAGCTGTGGCTAAGCCACATATTCATGCCATGCTGCAGAAAAATTAGCGTTATAGGAGCAAAAGAATCATAAGTCCTTACACTTCTCAATACTCTTCCCTACTTGCCCATCAAGAGGAAACTGCTTTTCCCCTGCCCAAATAACTCCTCCCATCCTTGGCCTGTCCCAATAGTTAACCCTGTCTTCAGCTAACCCACTGTTGCAGAATACAAACCAGATAAAACATTAACGACACGGAAATGCATTACATAACCATAAGATCTTCAAAGGCCAATGTGTTTGCTGCACCTCCACTAGTTTACACTTGTTACAGAAGAAACTGATTGCAACAACATGATGGTTCAAATTCTCTTCTACTTTGTGCTCTTTTCTCTGTAGTTACACAAAGATCATACAGAAGAAAAGAAACTGTTCAGCAAGTGTGTAATGAGTTGTGATCAGACAGTGTTGCTGCCCATATTTCTTGTTTATGAAAGCCATCTGAGAACTGTACCATAGGTGTCACGTTTTTCTCTGATTTGGGGCACCATGCTTGGCACCTGGTGCATAGTTCCTTTGTTTAACTGTTCTGATTACACAACTAGTTACCAGGTGAATAAATGATAGTTCTGCACAAATTAAAACTAACATTGAAATGGTCTTTAGGTCAATAAATATAATTGGCTTATTGAATGGGTGTTATGACAGCCAAAAGAACTTCTGGTCACTAATAGGATATTGTTATAAGCTTCACTTCATAATTAACTGACAGACTTTGGAAACAATGTTCCTGAGTAATGAGTTTCATTTATTTTAGCTGGGTTCCTGTTTTGTACCTTTCAGCTAAGATACTGCATTCCTTGCTGGTGCAGCTTCATGAATTTGTTCTAAAGGGATGCAATTAAATATAATTAATACAGCAACATCTAAGAGTGTTCGTGTTTTGTCACCATCTTTATGATTTTGTGTGCTCATTAAAGATTGATACTTCTGAACAATATAATTGGCTTTTTCCTCTAAGGCAGAATTGAGGGACACTAATAAACTCAGGACTTCCTGAACTTTTACAGCAAAACTGCTAAGCTGTCATTTCAGTAAATGAAGAATATTAATGTTCAGCTTCCAGATACTGAACTGTGAAGGCTACAGGCAAAATTATACTTTCTAGATTAAATCAACTGGCAACAACATTATTTGTATAGTGAAATATGCCACTGTGGATTCACTTCTCTGAACCACGATGCCATCAGAACCGTGTTAGGGCTTGTAACATTGTTGCAATAGTTGATATCAAGAAAGTGAATGGCATGGATTATAATACAGGTAAAGCATTTATGTATGCGGTTGGATATTTCCTAGCTCTGTGACAATACCACATAACTATTAATAGAGGATTTTTAGAAAAAAGGTGAAATATAATGATCAGGAGTCTGCTGACTACTAGGGATGAGCCAACCCGAACTGTAAAGTTTGGGGTTTGTACCGGACAAGGTGTCTGGTACCGAAACCCGAAAACGGACTTTTAACAGAATGTCTGATTTACTGTTCGGGTTCGGATGCCTAAAAAGTTTGTTGAAAAGCTGCAGTTCAGCCAATCAACAAGCTTTTAGGTAGTGGGCATTTCATGTGCCATTACAGCCATGCCAAGTATAAAGGCCAGATCATGAGTGATGTCGGCATTATGCTCTCATTAGTGTAAGGACAGGATGCAGCTGGAGTGAGGAACAGAATTAGACTGAGCACTCTGCAAAAAAGCTTCTTTATGTACTCTGCAAGTGTCTCAGTGGGAGTACATTGCCAAAAACTCTGTGTGTGTACTCTTCACCCATATCTGTGGGAATATGGTGCCAAAAAGCTTGTGTGTACTCTGCACCCAAGAGAGTACTGTGTTAAAAAGCCTCTGTGTATACTCTGCATCCCCGCCTGTGGGAGTACTGTTTTAAAAAGACTCTGTGTGTACTCTTCACCCTTGCCTGTGAGAGTTCTGTGCCAAAAAGCCTCCTTGTATACTCTGCATCCCTGCCTATGGGGGTACTGTGCCTTTAAGTCTTTATGTGTACTCTGCATCCCACCTGTGGGAGTACTATGCCTTCAAGTTTTTGTGTGTACCTTACATCCCTGCCGGCAGAAATACTGTCCAAAAAGCCTCTGTGTACTCTGCAGCCATATTTGTATGAGTAGTGTGCCTAAAAAATAATTCTACTCTGCAGCAGTGTCTGCCATTTTTTGGTAAAAAAAAAATTCTACTGTGCAGCATTTTTTTTGCAAGTAGTGTGTTTAAAAAATATTTCTCCTCTGCAGCTGTCTCTTTGCCATTTGTTAGCAAAAATCATAATTTTACTGTACCACTGTGTCTGTGGATACACACCATGTCACCAAACAGCACTGTGAGTATCTGTAGCCCTCTATATAGGCCCACACACTGATTCCAAGATTGTAGACACCTGTAATGTTAATTAGTGGACTCACCTTGATTTAATATGTCCCTTTTGTCACATTATTTTCAGGGGTACCATTATTTCTGTCCAGGCCTATTTCATGAGTTTTATTTTTTAAAAACATCTGTGGAAGCATGGTTGAAAAGCAATGTCTGACTTTCATTTGTTCATTTTCACAGATTTTTGATTTATTATTACTTTTGTCAGATTCCGGTTATTTCTGTCACACTTGGGGGGTTCCCTGTCAATAAATGAGGGGTACCAACAATTTTGACCATGTGTGTATATTTATTTATATGTCAGTGACTCACATACTGTATATATATATATATATATATATATATATATATATTATTTATATATATATATGTTTTTTTCATAGAGAGATAAATAGAAGAATAGCCGGTAATTCATTTGTCGGCTTCTGTAAAATCAGTGCAGGAGCCGACAGGATATAAGACATGTTTTTCATACAGTAAATAGATGCAGAATAGGTAGATATAAAGATGTCAGTGACCAATACAATTAGTAGTGTGTGTGTGCAAATTAGGGGACATGTATGTAATTAATAAAAGATTCTTGTAAGGTTCTTTGTCTCTGTTGACATGTTCCTTGAAACTCAGTTTTCCGTCGGCCATTTTGCTTTCTGTCTTTCTGCAGCTCTTGCCCTCAGTTAATATGGAGTTTCCAGTTTTCATGTTCCCGCCCTGATTCTTCGCTCTTGCTTCTTAAGCAGCCTCAGCTGAACAATCAGTGCTCCTGAATCAAGCCTCAGTCAGTCTGTGACCTGACTCCTGGAAGCCTTGGACTTGTACTCCAGCTATTCCCTACTGAGGAACCTTGGAACACTTTTGGACTCTGGAAACCTGCTGTTTGGTGAATCCATGTTTGCAGAGGAATTACGGTACAGAGAAGAGATCCTGAACCTGCTTTGGAGATTTACTGTAGTGCTTGAAGTTACTCTGGCCTGCTGTGTCTCCTGTCACTGTTCCTGCAAACTGTGTGAACTTTTCAGCATGCTTGTCTGAAGTAATACAAGTCATTTCATTTCAACCTATGTCTCCTGTGTTTTCCTCGCACCCAAGCACAAGACGCTATAGGAACTGTACACTATACATGACAAGATTCAGGAGCCAAATGTTTAGTGTCTGCTGGGTCTGGGAAAGCCGTGTCTGCTGTGACTGTGGATATCAGATGTCCGTTTAATACCTTATGTGATGAGTGATGACAGTGGTTGTGACTTCTCACAACCATTCCAGGTGAGCGCATTCCCTTAAAATTTTACTCTGGAGTGTTACCACAGGTAAACACTATTGTTTTTTTTTTTTTCCTTTCCTCTTCTCCTTCCAGCACCTCTGCCTTAAAAGATCTGGAAGATGGAGGCCCGCATAAAGGAACTTTGCGGAGTGACTGATACAATCCTTACAGATGTACAGACTTTAAAAAACCCATTTTGCAAGCCTACAGGACCTCACTAATCATAATTTGCAAGTGTTTGGACAGACTACCCAGGAATTGCGAGCCAGGATTGAGGCTCTAGAGGAATGAGCCCAGGCTCCTGCCATAACCCCAAGTTCTGGGATCCCCAAATTACCTCCTTTTCGTTTTGGCGGTGAACGTGAGAAATTCAGGGATTTATTAATCAATGCAATTTATTTTTCTCTGCACATGCTTCACATTTCCCACTGAACGATCCAAAGTGCTTACTATAATCATGTTGCTTACCAATAAGGCTTTGATGTGGGCAAACCCTCTGATTGAGACTGAGGATGATTGTTTGAATCACCTTGATGCTTTTATTTCAGCCATGGGGCAGGTGTTTGATGACCCCAATCGAGGTGCAACAGCTGAAGCAGCCATGTTAACTTTGCGCCAAGGTAAGCGTTCAGTAGCCGAATATGCCCTGGATTTCAGGAGATGGGCTCTTGATACCACTTGGGACACTTCCGCTAAAAAATCTATTTTTCGGAAAGGGTTGTCTCCACTGATTAAGGATGAACTTGCTCGTGCCGACCCTCCACATGCGTTAGGTGACTTTATTAACTATTGTATCCGTATTGATGCTCGTCTGACTGAACGCAGACAAGAGAGATGTTCGAAAATAATCGCACTAACCTTTTACTACCTCCCTCCTCAGCTAAGGAACCTTTGAGTAGGATCACAAGGGAACCAGAACCTGAACCCATGCAGGTGGACTCTTTGCAAAGACGGGTTAGTGATGCACGCAAAGAACATCGTATAAAGGAAAATCTATGTTTCTACTGTGGTAAGTCAGGGCACTTCATTATAAACTGCCCCAGCCGTTCTCGTAAGACTACTGCAGCAGTCATTCACTGTGAGTGTTGCGAGAGGAGCTCTGTCATGTCCGAGCCTCAGGCTCCAGAGAGATCTGCTGCAAGAGATCTTGATTTCTCGGACTTAAACTCTGTTAGTTCTGGGACGATGACGGTATAAACGCTGCAATTTTTCAAGTTTCCTCAGCGGTGTCCCAGCTGAGTTGTAAAAGAAACAATTCTCATTGCTTCCTTTCCATCAAACTCTGGGTTGACTCAGTCTGGGTGTCTAGCTCTGCTATGATCGACTCAGGAGCAAGTGGAAATTTTATGGATATCTCCTTTGCTCTGAAACAGGGGATACGTTCAGTGAAGAAGGCTACTCCAGTACAGATGGAGACTGTGGATGGCTCTCTACTGACTTCATTGTGGAGTTACCAACCTCTCAAGGGAAGAACACCATTCTAGTGGTGGTTGACCGTCTAACAAAGGCAGCTCATTTTATCCCTTGTGTCGGCTTACCCACTGCAAAACAGACATCAGACTTGATGATTAAGAATGTGTTTCGCTTACATGGAGTACCGGATGAGGTCATTTCGGATCGAGGGGTGCAATTCACTTCAAGGTTTTGGCAAAATTTCTGTGCAGCATTGGACATTAAAGTAAACCTTTCTTCTGCTTTTCATCCCCAGACTAATGGACAGACAGAACGAACCAATCAGACCTGGAGCAGTATCTCCGCTGTTTTATCTGCCACCTACAGGATGATTGGGTGGATCTACTTCCACTGGCTGAGTTCTCTTATAACAACTCTCAGAGCGCCTCCACTAAGCAGTCTCCTTTTTACTCCAATCTAGGTTATCATCCTAACATTCTTCCTCGATTTCCATAGATACGCCCTTGCCGGCAGTGGCTGAAAGAATCACTTCTTTACAAAAGAATATGGATCTTCTAAAGGAAAATCTAGAATTGGCTCAGGAAAGGTACAAGAAAGCAGCAGATAAATTTCGTAAACCTGCACCAGCTTTCAAGGTAGGAGATTTGGTCTGGCTGTCAACCAGAAATCTTAAATTAAAGATTCCATCGTCTAAATTGGGACATAAGTACATTGGACCTTATAAGATCAATAAGATTATAAGTGCTGTTGCTTGTCATCTTCAACTGCCCAGAACTATGAGAATCCACCCTGTCTTTCATGTATCCCTACTAAAGGCTGCACACCCAATACGTTTCCTGGACGTTCTTCTCCTTGCCCTGACCCAGTGCTGGTCGATGGTCAGGAAGAATTTATGGTGGAAAGGATTCTAGATTCCAGGTTGTACAGAAATCAGTTGCAATATTTGATTAAATGGCAGGGCTACCCAGTGGAGGACAACTCATGGGAACCAGTCAATAATGTAAATGCTCCTCGCCTGCTCCGCCAGTTTCATCAGAGGTACCCTGACAAGCCTGGTCTGAGGTCATCCGGAGGTTGTCCCTAAGGGGGGAGTAATGTAAGGTTCTTTGTCTCTGTTGACATGTTCCTTGAAACTCAGTTTTCCGTCGGCCATTTTGCTTTCTGTCTTTCTGCAGCTCTTGCCCTCAGTTAATATGGAGTTTCCAGTTTTCATGTTCCCGCCCTGATTCTTCCCTCTTGCTTCTTAAGCAGCCTCAGCTGAACAATCAGTGCTCCTGAATCAAGCCTCAGTCAGTCTGTGACCTGACTCCTGGAAGCCTTGGACTTGTACTCCAGCTATTCCCCACTGAGGAACCTTGGAACACTTTTGGACTCTGGAAACCTGCTGTTTGGTGAATCCATGTTTGCAGAGGAATTACGGTACAGAGAAGAGATCCTGAACCTGCTTTGGAGATTTACTGTAGTGCTTGAAGTTACTCTGGCCTGCTGTGTCTCCTGTCGCTGTTCCTGCAAACTGTGTGAACTTTTCAGCATGCTTGTATGAAGTAATACAAGTCATTTCATTTCAACCTATGTCTCCTGTGTTTTCCTCGCATCCAAGCACAAGACGCTATAGGAACTGTACACTATACATGACAATTCTTTTTGGGGAAAAAAAATGGTGTGGGCTCCTGCACAATTTTTGGAACCAGCAGAGGTAAATCCAGTGCCTGGCGGCTGATATTAATAGCCTTGGAAGGGACCATGGTTATTGCCCCCTCCGCCTAAAAGCATCAGCTCCCAGCCACCCCAGAAAAGGTGTATCTCTAAGATATGTCTTGCTCATCCCACTTGCCCTGTAGCGGTGGCAAGTGGGGTAACAGTTGTGGGGTTGATGTCACCTTTGTTTTGCATGGTGACATCAAGCTAACGGCTTAGTAATGGAGAGGTGTCAATAAGACACCTCTCCATTACTAATCCTATAGTTATATGGTAAATAAACACACAGCCAGAATAAAATATTTTAATGAAATAAAACACAACACAGTTTTCCCATTTTATTGTTACTCCTAATCCATGCGACGCCCTCGATCTCCTGTACTAAATATAAAATAAAAAAGCAACAATATACCATACCTGTCCATCATTGTGTTCCACGCCGTAATCCATATCTGAGGTATATACAGTTTACAACCAGGATGGTGCCAAGATGCAACCGCCCCGGCTGTAAACCACTGGTGAATGAATGAGATGCTGCCAGTGCTGCTTCAGAGACTAGCGCTGAGGTCACTGATGCTGCTCTCCCTCACAGCCTGACCTGTGCCGTACTCTGGCGCGTGGGAAAATGAACTGGCATTTTCCCACCTGGACCCGTAGAAGCGAGTAATCACGAAACGGCCATCATCCGCCCTTCACTTCCCCCAACATTCCTTTCACGTTCTGTTGTGTTTTGGTAGCTGAGGAGAAAAAGCAAATACAGCAATACACCAGAGAGGCTGGAACCTATTGAATTGCAGTAACCTGAACTTACCACACAACTAGAGGTAGCCGTGGAGCGTTCCTACGTTGATCCTAGACGCCTCGTCACAGACTGAGAGATAACCACACCTAAAGGCAGAAAGAGGAAAGCTATCTGCCCCGGAGCAGATCCCCAAAGAAAATAGGAAGCCCTCAAACATGTAATGGCGGTTAGACAAGAAGAAGCACGGACACAGACAGAAAATAGAATGAACAAACGCTGGGGCCCAATCTGTCTAGACAGAAAAGTGCAGGAAAGGATTCTCACTGCAATCCAAAAAAAACCCCTAAAAAATACCAACTCTTCTGATTGCAAAAACACCTGAGATCACACGATCTCTACCACCTAAATCAGATCTCTGGTGTAACAAAACTAAGCCGCAGCCACTGAAAAAAACAGGAAAAAGCAAATGAGCAAATAACAGTGGCTTCAGATAAACTGAGAGGAGCACAAGCCCCAGGAGGGGACCCGGCTGACCTCCACAGAAGTGCAGGGAACTATGCAAAAAGCAAGCACAAAAATAAAAGCAGAAAATATCTTATCTGATAGCAGAAGATGCAGGCAAGACTCAGCAAACTACCAAATGAACCAGGAACTACAATTGAGACAAGAACAATTCATCACCGGCAACCATCATGGGAGGGAACCTCCCTTATATCAGACCAGTCAGTGATCCCAGATTGCCATTCCTCGCTGAAAGGTTCAGTACTGTCTGTAACCACCAAAGGGAGCCTCTGCTCAGAAACCATCTCTAGCACATTCATAACACTTGTCCTTTCATCTGTCCTTAGCACATTTGTGAAATAAAGGACATGTAACCTTTCACTTCAGCTGGTGAGTGCTGCATTTTTTCTCTATGAAGTATCTGGACATTTCTTGTTTCCATGCAAGCACCCGTGTATTAGCTGAATTCTTATACCTCAAAAAGTTCAGATAATGTAAATAGCTCTGTGTGTCAAAAGTGGTGATTTGTGTTCCCTAGTTGCCGTTCATTTATTTATTTATTCATTTTCTTTGTTGGACTTAACACTATTTCTAACCCTAAAAATACGGGCAGCATGTATAGATAGTGTAGCAAGAAAGCGCTCATATATCGGGTGCTTCCATGAGGTCCAAGTCCATGGTGTGTTGGTGGCGGGATAACACTCAAGGTTGCTTCCTCCATCCCCTCCAGCCAACCACGGACAACAAAGAGGGGATCATTACCCTCTTCATCTGCTGATTCATGCACGTCCATCACCTCTTCCTCCTTCCTTCCTACCATGAGCCCCCTCGATTGCTGAAATCCACCTTCCCATGACACCTGCCTATGCGATGACAGTCCGGAACTTAAAGATATTGTTATCCCTTCCACATTTTCCTCTACTTCCACCTCTTCCTCTGGGACCACCATCTCCTATTGCAGACTATTCAAGTGTGCTCCAGCATATAGATAACCGAAATAGCAATGCTGATAACGGCATCATCAGCGCTAACCATTTTAGTAGCCATTTCAAACCTGTGCAGAAGGGTGCAGAGGTCCTTCATCTGTACCCACTCCGCAAGCGTGATTTGCACCACGTCCGTACTGCATTGGCCCAGGTTATGAAAAAGGACATACTGCACCAGTGCCCTTCACTGCTGCCACAGCTGCTGCTACATGTGCAGTGTGGAATTCCACTGTGTTGGAACATCGCAAATCAAACAGTTAATAAGTAGGACAAAGGACCTCTGTAATGATGCAAGTTGATGACCTGTGTGGTGTGACCATCGGAAGTGAGTACACAGCAACCAACAGCGCATCTAGGCTGGGATAGTTGCGGAGAAATTGATTTACTACCAGCTTGAGGATGTGAGCCATGCAAGGCATGTGTGTATAGTTGCCCCAGTCGTAGGGCTGCCCCACTAGGTTTGCACCGTTACCGCACACGTCCTTCTTTGGCTCCAGGTTCAGTGGAGACAGCCATTGCTCTAACTCGGCCTGAATAGTTGTCCATAATTCTTGAGCTGTGTGACTGAAATTTCGAAGGCATATTAATTTTAACACTGCTTTATTGCGGTGAGCCATGGCTGCACAGTATGGGGGGATTCTATCGCCACTCTTGGAATGCATGTCTGATTAAGGGAGGCTTTGAGGGCACAAGTGGAGACCTGTTGTGAATGGACTTGAAATGAGTTTCTGAGCAGAGGCTCCCTCTGGTGGTTACAAGCGGTACTGGACTGTCCAGTGAAGATCGTGAGGATTGGGAATCAGGTGTTACTGACTGGTCTTATATAAGGGAGTCGCCTTCCATCAGGGTTGCCGGTGATCAATTGTTCTGGTCTCAATCCTTGATTCCTGTTTCCTTTGTAGCCTGCTGTGTCATGTCTGCATCTCCTGCTAACAGATAAGACATTTTCTTCTTTTTGTTTTTGTGCTTGATTTTTACATTTTGTCCTGCACTTCTGTGGGGGCCTTCAGGGTCCCCTCCGGGGGCTTTTGCCCTCTCAGTTTAGTTCAGCCACTGATGTTTGTACATTTGCTTTTTCCAGTTTTTTCAGTGGCTGCTGTTTTGATTTTGTTACACCAGAGAACTAATTTAGGTGGTAGAGGTCGTGTGATCTCAGGTGTTTTTGAAATTAGTAGAGTTGGTGCTTTTCAGGGTTTTTTTGGATTGCAGTAAGTGCCCTTCCTATCCTTTTCTATTTAGGTAGTTTGGGCCCCAACGTTTGCTCATACTATTTTCTGTCTGTGTCAGTATTTCTTCTTGTCTAACCACCATTACATGTTTGGGGGCTTTCTATGTTCTTTGGGGATCTGCTCCGGGGCAGATAGCTTTCCTCTTTCTATCTTTAGGTGTAGTTAGTTTCTCAGGCTGTGACGAGGCGTCTAGGACCAACGTAGGAACGCTCCACGGCTGCCTCTAGTTGTGGTGGTTAGTCAGGGTACTGCAATCTCATAGATTCCAACTGCTCTGGTGTATTTCCTTTTTTACCTGCACTCCTCAGCTACCGAAACATAACAGTATCACCGGCCCAAAAAATTGAATGGTACTCACAGAAGGGAAAAATATTGTGAAAGAAAAAAGGTTGTCAGAGTTGTCAGAGATATTTTTCTGTTTGTTGCATTTTTTTTTTTCCCTCTGTATCTCTGGGTGCTGGGGAGGATTTTTTCTCTCAATGGAGTTTGCATAGTTGTCTGGCCGTGTGGATCAGCTTGCCACTGAGGTTCGGAGTATTGCTACCTATCTTGCTAGGTTGCCTATTGTGGAAACTAGGATTCCCATGCCAGATTTGTTTTTGGGGGATCGAGCCAAGTTTCTGAATTTCAAAAATAATTGTAAATTGTTTTTTGCCTTAAAATCTAAGTCCTCAGGGAACGCAGCGCAGCAGGTTCAAATTGTCATCTCTCTCCTGCGCGGCGATCCTCAGGATTGGGCTTTTTCCCTGACACCTGGGGATCCTGTTTTGAGTGATGTTGATGCATTTTTTCAGGCCTTGGGGTTATTGTACGATGAGCCTAATGTCACTGATCAAGCTGAAAAAGCCTTGTTGGCATTAAAACAGGGGCTTGATGATGCTGAGTTATACTGTCAGAGATTCCGTAGGTGGGCAGTCCTGACCAAATGGAATGACGACGCTTTGCAGCCCTTTTTCGGAAGGGTCTGTCAGATAATGTAAAGGATATTATGGTGGGATTCCCTGTCCCTCTGGTCTCAATGATTCTATGTCATTAGCGATTCAAATTGACAGACGTTTGCGTGAGCGGAGAAGTATGCGTGGAATAGTGTTGCCTTGTGAACCTGCTTCTGAATCCATGCAGTGTGATAGAGTGGTTTCTGGGACACAGCGTCATGAGTTTCGAAAGCGCAATGGGTTATGTTTCTATGTGGTGATGCCTCTCATGCTATTTCAGTCTGCCCTAAGCGGGGAAGACGTTTTGCACGCTCAGTTGTCTTGGGTAGTGTTCAGACTAAGTTTTTATTAACTTAGTTTTTGAAATTAGTAGAGTTGGTGCTTTTCAGGGTTTTTTGGGATTGCAGTAAGTGCCTTCCTATCCTTTTCTATTTAGGTAGTTTGGGCCCCAACGTTTGCTCATACTATTTTCTGTCTGTGTCAGTATTTCTTCTTGTCTAACCGCCATTACATGTTTGGGGGCTTTCTATGTTCTTTGGGGATCTGCTCCGGGGCAGATAGCTTTCCTCTTTCTATCTTTAGGTGTAGTTAGTTTCTCAGGCTGTGACGAGGCGTCTAGGACCAACGTAGGAACACTCCACGGCTGCCTCTAGTTGTGGTGGTTAGTCAGGGTACTGCAATCTCATAGATTCCAACTGCTCTGGTGTATTTCCTTTTTTACCTGCACTCCTCAGCTACCGAAACATAACAGAGACCCTAGAGGAGGTGAAGGAGCCAGAAGCAGTGAATGAAGTGTTAAATACAGAGGTTTGTCCCACAGGCCTTGAGGATTCAAAGATTGTAGAGCAGCCCCTTGACTGCCTGCCCCACAGCCACCAGAGACACCCAGTGCCCAGACAGCAAGATGTAATGCTATTATCCATGTTTGATCATCCAGGTGTCAGTGGTGAAATGCACACGGGCAGACATAGATTTTTTCACGGAATGGGTGATGTTTTCTGCGACATGCTGGTGTAGCACAGGCACAGCTTTCTTAGAGAAGTAATGGTGACTGGGTAACTGGTACTGGGGGACCGCGACGGCCATCAACTTTCGGAAACCATCTGTTTCCACCAGGTGGAAAGGCAGCATTTCCGTGGCCAACAGATTGGAGATGGTGAAGTTCAAGCTCTTAGCTTTGGCATGTCTAGGAGGAAACATTCTTTTACATGACCAAACTGTGGGACCAAGGGCTGGCTGCAATGCTGAAAGAGGGCGGAGTAGGGTGAACAGGAGAGACTGCTGGACTGTGAGTGAGGTGCATCCAGAGTAGAGTTGAGCGATACTTTCCGATATCCAAAAATATCGGATCGGAATGGTATCGCCGATATCACTAAATATCGGCGATATCCGATTCCGATACGGAAGTCCCATGTAAGTCTATGGGAACAAAATATCGCAACTAAAAAAACACTTTCTTTCCTTGTAAACACAAAATATACACACATAGAATACTATATATATATATAGATGTCATTGTGACATATATATATATACATATATTTATAGTTTATTCACTTCTACATAGTAAAATAGCCTCTGATTCAATTGCCGGGTAAAGCCGGCATTTGTGAAAAGACAGAAGCACCCGAGGGTCCAGTCGCCACAGAGATGTTGCATCGCACCCAGCAGTGTGACAACTTACTCTCAGGTAAGGAGGAAACACCCCATTGACTTCAACCACTGCATTCAACAGTACACTATGCCAGCTGAGTGTAGGCGGACCCAATAGGATGGTCTAGCTCAGGCTGGTTAGAACAGGGTGTAGCTAGCAGCCTTATGCTGCATGTCTTTGTAGTAAGAATTGTTTCCTTTCCTGCTTTCTTACTACGTCGCATACTCCACTCTGCTACATCACTCTGCACCATTGCTCTATCTCACATCTATCTGCCCTGGAAGGATACCGTCTTACCTGTAGAAGACTTATCACCTAGCTGCACTACACCATCCCTGCCAGAGGACCTGCACAGCAGCGCTGGTCACCCTGACCAGGTACTACAGGTGGCATGTACCCCAAAACCTGTGGCTCTGTGCGACTCAACTTTGGCGTCACGAACAGGATTCAGAAGCTCGCTATAAGCGAGTCCTGTGTGCCTTAATTGAACTGTTTTTTTTGCTTGAGAATTGCAAAAATCATCATAGACTGTATTTGCCATTTTTCCGTCATATCTGCGCCACGAGGCACAGGTGAAGAATAAGGGCGTGCTCTCGTGGGCGTACACTCACTCCGTGGCGCGAAAACGATGTCCGCCCACTCTAAATGTTACTGCAATGTAAGATCGTGCCCCACAGCTCTGGAGTTCCGCCTCCTCATCCTCCTCAGTGGGCGGAAACAAACGCGAAGGTCCCGCCTCCCTACAAAAGATGGCGCCTCTCCTGATGCTAATGACACATGTGACTTGGCAGAGATGGTGAACGGACGTGAGCAGAAGTGGGAAGGGATGGAGGAGTCAGAGCTCTCCCCCACGGAAGCGACCCGATCGCCACAGAACCACCGTTGGGCACCCGGCCTGGAAACCCACCTACGCTGCAAGAAGCGGAGGATACCCTAAGAGGCCTGGCCCGGCACCGGGAGGAGGTCGCCAGGATGGAAGCGAGCTGGCGGGCCCTAAAACTACACTTGGAGCGGCGCCAATCCCTCTTACCCCTGAAGTGTCTGTACCGGAAGGTGAGGCACCCGTTCCAGTAGAGGAGGCCGTGCGGGCATCCCAGCCCTTGCAATCTGAACCGGTTGACAGTATCTCAGTGGAGGCACCCGTTCCAGTAGAGGAGGCCGTGCGGGCATCCCAGCCCTTGCAATCTGAACCGGTTGACAGTATCTCAGTGGAGGCACCCCTTCCAGTAGAGGAGGCCGTGCGGGCATCCCAGCCCTTGCAATCTGAACCGGTTGACAGTATCTCAGTGGAGGCACCCGTTCCAGTCGAGGAGGCCGTGCGGGCATCCCAGCTCTTGCAATCTGAACCGGTTGCCAGTATCACAGTGGAGGCACCCGTTCCTGCAGAAAACGCCGCACCAGCACCCCAGATCCCGCTGTCTGCCCCCGTCGCTGAGGCAGAAGAAGCGACACCCGTCCTCATGGAGGAGGCCGCGCAGGCACCAGAGCTCTACCTGCCTGTACCGGAGCCCCGACCGTCATCTGTTCCAAAGCCGGCTGCTTCCGCCACAGGTGAGCGCCGCCAGGACTGGCGGGTGCCAGGAGAGCTGCCGCAAACCGGACATCGTAAGCTGGCATTTGATGGTGGAGACATGGAGCTGCTGGTGGAGGAGAATTACAACCGGCGTCAGGAGGAAGAGTGGAGACGTCGGGAGCGGGAAGCAGAGCGACAAAGGGAGCAGCGAGAATCCCAAAAGCTTCGGCAACATCACCTGGAGAAGGACCTGGCAGAGAAGGCACGTATGAGAAAGGATAAAAGTACGCTGAGGGAGCCGCGGCGTAAGGGTGCAGTACGGAACTTTAAGTTAAAAGGTGGTTGGGGCTTCATCCAGGAGCCTGGACTTTATTTAGAAGTCTTTGTAACACGGCGGGATGTGGAGGCTCACCTCCCAGAAGGACACCCGGGGAGGGACCTGTTGGCAGGAGACTTGGTGACTTACACCCGACACTGGGGTTACAATGGATGGTACGCCCTAAATGTTACCAGGTGCGACCCCTACTCCCCAGAGTGTCAGGAAACTGACAGACCCTCCGAGCCTTCAGCCTCCCCCAACCAGGCCTCTGCACAAGTGCCCACCCCACGCCGTAAATCTCCCCAGCCTCCCTCAGTGGTCTCCTCAGCAGCCCCAGCTATGGACATGATAATGATAGCTGGCCCGTACCCGGCGCCTGTTAGGCCCCCTGGGGTTCGTACAGTCCGGGACATAGATTTCCAGACCCGGAGGGAGACGAAAGAGGTGGCCACACAGACCCAGATAGCGGGTCACGACGTAACTGTACAGGCCACACGACGTCATCAGGTCTGGGTGGACCCTCCTGTCACGGATGTTTGGCAAGCTCCAGAAGAGTACCAGGTGGTACCTGTAAGAGGCCAGCCAAAGAAGTCTAAATAACCCGGACAGGGACTCTGTATGTAAATCGTTAAATTATTGATGTACCCGGACGGGTGAATGTTCATAAAAAGAAGTTTATTGTTGCCTTAATATACCCATGTTGGGTAATGGTTTGATGTACCCGGACGGGTGAATGTTCAGAAGAACAAGTTTATTGTTACCTTTATATACCCAGGTTGGGTAATGGTGTTTCAATGTAATCAAAATGTTGAACTTTGAAGCCATGAACTGTACTGGCTCACAAACTTTTCTGTAAATAGTTGGCACTTCGGTGCTCCATCTTGGTTTTACAAAAAACTTAACTGTGCACTATTTTCAACTACCTCAGAAACTAAAAACCCGTTTGGTGTGGCCGAAAGTGAGGTCTGCTCAAGGAAAGTCTTGCAGCCCACCCAAGACCACAGTTGGAGGTTTGGAGCGGGTCCTCCACAAGCACAAGTAAAGGACACTGTGAAGTTACCCGGTGGGGGTAGTCCTAAGAAGTCTCAACGAACTTCGGCAGTAATGCTATTTGCACTTTTGTAATGTTATTATTAAAAAATTTTTATTATGCAACGTTTAACTTGAAGTGTTTCCTGCTTTCTTACTACGTCGCATAGTCCACTCTGCTACATCACTCTGCACCATTGCTCTATCTCACATCTATCTGCCCTGGAAGGATAGCGTGTTACCTGTAGAAGACTTATCACCTACCTGCACTACACCATCCCTTCCAGAGGACCTGCACAGCAGCGCTGGACACCTGACCAGGTACTACAGGTGGCGTCACGACAAACTACACGAACATTCTATCATCCCCTGGAAATATCCCACATTCCAGTGATCGCCCAGGTCACGGACCGAGCTGTGCTACTCGTGACATCCCCATAGAAGTCGACGTGATCGGTGCCGAGTACCCCCAAAACCCCTGTCTCTGTGCGACTCAACTTCCCTCACTGTGCTGGCACTTTACATTTACAATGCCTCTGGGTTTTTTTTTTTGGGGGGGTGGGGAACATTCAGACTTTTGCTATGGGGCCCCATGATTTATATGTATGCCCCTGCTGCTGAGGCATGGTATTTAAGGCTGTTAAGGAGCCAACATACATGGACCTTGCCAGCAGCGTCGGACTGGAGTACCTTGGGCCCACCAGAGAAAATATATTCTTGGGGCCCACCATCATACTTCCCAACCTTTGAATAAGGGAAAGAGGGACAAAGGCTGTGGCACACTGTGCATGCTGCAGAAAATTTTAGGCCATGCCACGTTGCACCACAGACTGTCCAGGAGTTGGTGGATGCTTTAGTCCAGGTGTGGGAGGAGATCCCTCACGAGACCATCCGTCGCGCTCATCAGGAGCATGGCCAGAAGTTGTAGGGAGGTCATACAGCATACCTCCCAAATTTGGAAGACAGGAAAGAGGATTAAAGGCTGCGGCGCGTGTTGCGCGCCGCTGAAAATTTTAGCCCACGCCCCGACAACACCCATTTCACAGCTAATCACACCCATATCTTCACCCCAAGCGTAACCATTTAGCACTGCTGATCACACTGACTGGTAATGAGGGCACAGTGGCTGGTACTGAGGAAAAGAAAGAAAGAGCAGCGAGAGAGAAAGAACAAACAGAGAAAGAAAGAGAGGAAAGAAAGAAAAGAGAGAAAGAAAGAACAGAGAGAAAAAAGAACAGAGAGCGAGAAGGAAAGAACAGAGAGCGAGAAAGAAAGACTAGAGAGAGAGCCATAGGCGTAGCTAAGGTTTTGGTTTAGGGGGGGCAAAACTTCTGAGTGGGCCCATCATCAGAGAACCTCAGCAAATGACCGCGCTGTTGGCCAAAATAATCTATTTATAAAAAGACCAATATTGATATTACCGCCATATGGTCTGTGTTAAATAATACCAGTCCTACAGAACATATAGATTACAGCACAGGTACAGATAATGACTTACCGCTGATGTTCTTTCTAATGGAATTGTTCACTTTTCATGTCTTTTCCATCTGGCCCACACCGACATGACGACTTCTCCAGCCAGGACTCGACTGCACCCCCATTAAAAAAAAATAAAAAAAATACTCACCTCCCGGCTCCTGTGCTGCTCACTGTTCTCCCTCTCAGCGTCTGACAGCGGGCGCCGGCAGGTGATGTTATTGCGCCCGCTGTCATACGCTGAGGGGGATTATGGGAGAGAAGGAGCGCTCGCTCCTTCTCTCTCTATGCGGTCAGCTTTATCGGCTGGATGCCGATACAGCTGACCCTCCGATGACGGGTGGGGGGCCCACTGCTGGCACCGGGCCCCCCCAACGCCTGTTCAGGCCCCATAGCTTCCGGGCGGCAGAGCAGGGAGAGCGATTCTCCCTGCTCTGCCGCAGAATGTAACTGTATCGTAGCTCCGGGTGGGCCCCCTCAGAGCGCGGGCCCCGGGGCCACCGCCCCTCTGCCCCGCGACCTATCCTTTCAAATCAGGGCCCACCACGCAGGAGCTGGGGCCCACCGTAGGTTTCTCCGGTGTCCCTGTGCCTCAGTCCGACCCTGCTTGCCAGCCTGATAATACCAGGCCACAGCAGTCTGCTTATCTTTGCTGGTTAACAAAAATAGGGGATCCCTCGAAAAAAAATTGGCGTGGGGTCCACCCTATTTTTGTTAACCAGCCAGATGAAGCAGACTGCTGAGGCCTGGTTTTTCAGGCTGGTAATGAGCCAATATCCATGGACCTTGCCAGCCTGATAATACCAGGCCACAGCAGTCTGCTTAGCTTGGCTGGTTAACAAAAATAGGGGATCCCTTCGAAAAAAAAAACGGCGTAGGGGTCCCCCTATTTTTGTTAACCAGCCAAGTAAAATGCAGACTGCTGCGGCCTGGTATTAAAAGACTGTAAAGGCCCATGGATTTTGACCCTCAACAGCCTGATGATACCAGGCTACAGCAGCCCCACATTTGGCGCATCAAAAGATGTGCCAATTGTGGCACTTTACCCGGCTCTTCCCATCCCTGTAGCGGTGGCAAGTGGGGTAATAAGGGGTTAATGTCACCGTTGATTGCACGGTGACAATAAGCCCGGTTAATAATGGATAGGCGTCAATAAGACACCGATCCATTATTAATCCCAAAGTTTTTAAATGTATAAAAAAAAAGACACAGCAAGAAAAAAGTATTTTAATGAAATAAAAGAGACAGCACAGTTTTCATTTCTTTTATTATACTCTCATTCCTGCGCCATCGATCTCCTGTAAAAAAGGAAAAAAACAAACCAACAGTATACCACCTGTCCGACGCAGTCCATAGTAACGACTGTCCCACGACGATCCAGCTCTGCTACATCGGAATGACAGGCAGAGGCTGTCATCCCGGCGCAGCACAGCTGATTACCTGCGGTGACGTCATCGGACTGACTGCTTTACGGCCGGGATTACCCAGCAGTCACTGCAGTTATCGCGAGAAACTGCATGTGACCGCCGGGGAAAGATGATGGCGGCCATCAACCAGTCCAGGCCGTGACCACCGGAGATCTTCTGCCAGGTAAGTGCCGCTGACTCCTGACAGACCCGACCGACGGACACTCACAGTGACAGTGACAATTCCGATTCCGGTATACGATATATGGGAAATATCGAAAGTCAATATCGAAAGTCCGATACAGCTAATATCGGCCGATACCCGATACTTGCGGTATCGTATCGCTCAACACTAATCCAGAGATGTTAAGGTAAATTGAGAAAGATGTGTTGTGATAGGCGAGACAAAAACAGCAGGCATGACCACTTCCACAACAGCTGATGGCCTCTCACTCACCACAACTGTAGGGGGTAAACAGTGGATTTTCTGCAACTGGAGACCTGTGTGAGAACAGTTGACACGGTGATGGAGGAGATACTTTGGCAGCACACTGTCCTATAGTGTAGACTGGATGTATTCACACATCTGTTAAAATCATGGATAATGAGCGTTAGATCCATGTCACTCAGAGCAGATCCTATTCTCATCTGATTTGCAGATCAGATTCGGCCATTCAAATCTATGGGGATCTGTTACTAAGTGATAAGCTTGAATAAAAATGTGACCTTTCAAAGGGTTTTTTAATGGCTTGGAAGCAAGCACCTCTGCAGTAGAAAAGAACGGAAGAGAAAAAACACAAAGCTTTTTGTATGATACCTGAGAAAAAGTTGGTCCTTTTCTCTTGGATTGATATTACTAGTTGGAAGCGTGACCACTTAAAGTGCCTAGGGCAGCATGAATGCCGAAGACGGCCCTGCCTATGTCTGCATTATTTCCATGTATATTATCATATGTAGAAAATTGTCTTACTGCTTTATTTGTATTACTATTATTTTTAGCAAGAGAGAAATGTAGGCTTATATTTTTTAAATGACAATGAATTTTTGGAAAATAAAAACATTTATAAAAAAGACTAAGAAAATTTGTTGTTGCCCTTCGCGACCAATCGGCACTCAGCTTTACTGCTGTGATGACGTGAAAGTCGCGTTATATTATAAGCACTTTTTGACAGATGAGGTCATGTGTACAACTTCTATAGCGTAGATTATTTTTTATTTTTTAATCAATGTACAGCATTTATATTTTATAGTGCTTGGAAGAAGACACATTGTGTGTAACTTTAATATGATATATTAGCAAAATCGCTTAGATCTACCATTAGCCTAAGTTATAAACCATGTATCATGTTCTTCAAAGTGACATCTTTGATAATGGAGAATCATTGTAAATAAAGTTCCATTACTCTGGAAACTTATATTAATGGAGCACAAAAAAAAGAACAATTTTCTTCTTTTTTTGTTTCCTTTCATAATATGAGATACAATTCAGAAGGCCATTTTAGTTAAATGGATGATTTTAGAAACCTGTAATGTCAGGTTGCTCTGTCCATTAACTTAGACAAAAGATTTTTCGGCACTATACTTTTTTGTTTTTTCTATTTTGACCATATTGTATGACCCGAGTGTTGTTTTTCTATTGGAAATAAAATGGAAAATACAAGTACAGTAAGAATTTCAGTTTCTTTGCTTGACATTATTTTGTATACAGTATTTTAGGTAAAAATTAATGACATTTGGCGCCTTTTATAAAATTGTACTGATTTTTATTGTCAAATTAATTGAAATGAAAAAAGAAACCACAAGACAATGCGTAAAATGTTATGTTATGGTAGCTAAGGAGACAGGAGCAAAAAACAGCATAGGCAGCCTAACACCAGAGAGGTTGGAAACTAGGTTGCAGACCCCTAAACTAACCGCACAACTAGAAGCAGCCGTGAAGCGTACCTATGGTGGTCCTAGACGCCTCGGCACAGCCAGAGAGATAGCTATCCCTGAAGATGGAAAGAGGAAAGCTAACTGCCCGGAGTAGACCCCAAAAAAGTAGGAAGCCCCCAAACATATAATGACGGTTAGACAAGATGAAAATACGAACACAGACAGAAAATAGATTGAGCAAACGCTGGGGCCCAAAACTGTCTAGATAGGACAGCACAGGAGAGAATACTTTCTGCAACCCAGAAAAACCCTAGGAAAAACTCCAACACTTCTGAATCCAAAAAACACTGAGACCACACGGTCTCGACCACCTATATCAGATCTCTGGTGTGGACAAGTAGCTATCCAGCAGTAAAATATCACAAGAACTGAGCAAATGAACAAATACAAAAAACGAACGGAGACCAGCCAAAGCCCCCATAGGCGACCCGGCTGAAGACAAAAAGCAATGCAGCAAAAAGCAAGGAATTCAAACCACAGTAAAAAAAAAACTGAAAGAGACTTATCTGAACGCAAGCAGGAGACAGTAGGAAAGCAAGCTGAATTCCAAACTAAACCAGGAAGCACAATTGATCACCGGCGAGGATCATGGGAGATCAGCTCACTTATATCAGGCCAGTCAGTACCACCTGACACCCACTCGTTATCTGTGGGTGTAGGACTCTTGGTATTCAAGATAGGTTCAATACCCTCAGCAACTACCAGAGGGAGCTTTAGCTCCAAAGTCGTCTCCAAAATGTTCACAACAGTAAAACATGAATTCCTCTTGCTTCTGTGCATATTACCTTGTGCTATATAACATATAAAAATATTAAAATGGTTTAATTTTTTTGGGAAAATGTATATCTTGAAGTTCACAACTAGGGCAGTTGCAGACGACCGTGTTTTCTCTCATCCAAGAGAATTGGGTCGATTATGCAAATCACACTCTGATCAGAGTTTGATCAGAGTGTGATCTGATTCTCTTGGGTGAGGAGATGTAGAAAAAATTTCTCCATCTTATTCATACTGTCAGCTTGTGGAAAGCAGACTGCACTAAGATGTCATCCATGAGCAGTCGGATGGTTTCCAAGGACTCATTGACTTGCATGGCCAAGTGAGATCCAAATATTGGAGAAATCTAGGGCACATAAAAAACATTGGACTTGTGCGTGGACCCATAGCGTAACATTGGTCCGAATGCAATATGATGTTTTCTCGCACTAGGACCGAAAGTACGCTCGCCTGCACCTGACCTTCTACTGTATTTATATGCAAGTATTGCTGGAGCTTAGTTATTGAGTACTGGCAAAGGATGAGGAGCACTGAACAGTTGGATCTGTTTTTTACATGTGGTTCTTGCTGATACATTGCAGTGACGATTGAAATGGGATCACAAAAAAAAACCTCTTTCCAAAAATACTAACCCCTTCTTGGGATGGCAACAGGTATGGACTGGGACTGAAATTCAGCCCTGGCATTTGAAATCACACAGGCCCATGCTGTCCCCGTCCCCAAGAACCAGATAGGATATATTACTAATATTGCCCTGGATGGAGGAAAGGAAGATTACTACAAGACCAATATTGCTAATAATACCCATGGCCTGCTGGGGTAAGTAAAGGAGCCATCGACTTTGCGCTCCGTCACAACTCTTAACAGAATGGGTGTCTTGAGAACACTGAATCTGTTAACAATGTATCAGACAAGGCAGCCCACAACCAGTCAGACCCTTCAGGCATTTGTCAGAATTGCCAGATGGCCAGTCTGGCCCTGGATGGCATTGCCTAAAGGGTATGCCACACTGAACAATATCGCTAACGGGATCGCTAAAAAACGTCACTATTTAGCGATCCCATTAGCGATGTTGTTCAGTGCGGCAGCTTCCAGCGACGAGCTTCCTGCTGTGATCTCGCTCGTCGCTGGAATCGTTCCGGACCCTATTTTCTCGTCGGCGCTCCCGCTGGGTAAGTATATATCGCTAGTGTGGCACCTTTTCTTAGCGATTTAGCGGTACTTTTGTACCGCTAAAGTCGTTAAGAAGATCGCTAACGGCGATAGCGTCGTTAACTATATCGCTAAATGTGGCCGCACTTAGCGATATAGAAACAATCCCGCTAGCGATCGCATTAGTATGCGTCGTTATCGTGATCGCTAGCGGGATTGTTTAGTGTGGCAGTACCTTAAGGAAATGAAGTACTGCTTTTTTAGGCAGTCTCTGGGATTTATCTTAAACCATGCAAATTTGGTGTACCATACCTTAGTAAGGTGAGTTGTAAGTTTTATCATTCTTTGTTTTAAAACTCCCATTGTGCTTTAGTTTTTCCACGCCTTGAGTAAATTGTAGACAATTCTCATTAGTTAATTCCAGGTATATTTAAACTATATACAACAGCAAGTGCACTACAAGTTTGAACTCAGCAGGCTTCTGTAGCAGTGTCTGTGGCAAACACGCCAAGATGGAGAGACAGAAGTCCTAGAATTGAACTTTAAGTGATAACTAAATGGTTTGATGAGTGACACAGTAGTTTATCATGCTAGAGACATTCTATATGAACTTTTATTGATCAGATTACCATCCACAGTTTGGGTAATGTACAGACTGTAGCAGAGGCTCAGCAATGTGATCTGTTTGTGCATTATACCGTGAAATTGCTGATACAGTACATCCATCATATTTTCATTATGTTCTTCTAATGGTCGTCTGTTGCTCTCTCATGTACAGACAGTAGTAACAGCGGAGTAGTGTCGTATAGTGTGTACTATATTGTGATATTGCCATCATATACAGTATTTTTCATGCTCCTTTATTTTATACCTCAGCTCTAGGATTAATATATTTTTAGTTTTTGATGTATTGCTGGGCCTAGATGTGGAGAACCCAACCCAATCCAGGCTTTGGTCACACATCCATAAATAATTTCCCTTTGTCGATTCTGTTTAGAACAAATAAACATAATGAATGAACGGGATTAGTGTCCTCTACACTCCGCTGTTCAACAGAAGCAGAGGGGCCGCATTGATTTATATAGAGTACGGGTGCTTTCATTTTGATATTTCTTTTTAAAATGGTTAAAAAAACACCCGCAGGCAGAACTCTTTCTTCCTTTCCAAAAATACACAACAATGAGAAAGCAGACAGACCCCATATAATTCAAGGAGGTCCCTATGCTTCCATTTGACAAAGGAATTTGGAGGATGCAAATTCTGTTTCTCTTGATGGGGGAGGATCTGAAGTGACCCTTCACGGTTGACCAAGTGCTTTCCAAATTAATTCACAGGACATTGCCGGCAATTGAGAATGACCAGACGGAGACTTGTCTCTGTTTGGGAGAATCAAGGCAGATTCCTACCCCGTTTATTATGTCATCTCTTTTATAGTATTTAGCAAGTTGTAATTCAACCAATAGTATAAAAACACACTAGTAGCACTTAACCTATACAAATGCAGGAAAACCGGAAACTACATATATGTCAGTATCTACGTGGCATAGAGAGGAACACAATAGCACATTCATTCATCAGAGTATTATACAATGATACACCTCAAGGTCTCATATCTTGTCCAAACTAGAACAATCTGGTTTTATTACAACCATGAACTTTACTCTACTTACAGAAGAACAATTTGGCTTTATAACAGCCAGGAACTATAGCCTAGTTAAATAACAGAATTTATCTCATAAACGACAAGATGGAATTACAAGCACAAAATGGTTTTGATCTTGGTTTAACCCTTCACACTCTGTTCTGTTTGTCTCTTCAAAACGTATCAGACAAATGGAATTAATATTCGGACATGTAAACACAGCCTTATCCTGTTTGCAGCAAGGCATCCAATGAGCTAGGCAATTTTTTATTGTTTTTGAACAGCGAATAGGCTGGCTAATGGCTATAGATGTTTGAGTGATCCAGCTTAGGATGGCCATAGACACTCAGATCCAGTTTAAACTGGCAATAACATAAGCCAAATTTGCCATTTTTGATAGTTCAGACGCCAAACATATAATGAATAGATGAAAATATTTTTGCAGATGCCTAAAGGGAATCTGTCAGCATGCTATGTGATTTGACAGCAGCAAGAGGTAGCAACAATAGAAACCCTGATTCCACCAATGTATCACTTAGTTTACTGAATGCGGCAGCTTCGATACAATCATAGTTTTCTTTGTTGCAGATCTACCCTGTTTCCCCAAAAATAAGACACCGTCTTATATTACTTTTTGCTACGAAAGTTGCACCATGTCTTATTTTTGGGGGGGTGTCTTATTTTCTCAAGAAAAAGAATTGACAACTTTTACAGTACGGTACTTTACGGTAGACCGTTCAGCAGAAAAGCAGACAACAAATCAAAGTAACACACTACGGTACGGTACTGTAATTGCCTGACTCTCACACAGGACCACAAAACATAAGGGCTCTAAAATGGCTCCCACACACTTTCTGGACAATGTACCGCTACCGTAACAATCACCCACAGCAGTTCCTTTACCGTAGCAGCCCCATCATCATTTTGCAGCCCAAATATTCCGATCCAGGGCCTGCTCCAGGTTTTTATGGGCCCCGGGTGAAAGAGTCTCAGTGGGCCTCTTTAACACAGACCACGATTCATGATGCACAGATACGGCAGAGAAATATAGGTATAGTACAATGCCAAACACTGCACTTCTTCCATTACATGAGTGATATCTATTGTAAATTCTACAATAGCTCAGAAACCGCCAAATCCTCACAGCGAATACTACAGACTGGACAGTACAGTTCTCCATACAATATTATGGGCACCACATAGTCCTCCATTTAATATTATGGGCCAAATATAATGCTCCATAAGGAATATTGGACCCCAAATAATGCTCCATACAGGGTACTGGTCCCCATATAATGCTCCATACAAAATATGGAGCTCTCCTCTGCACTGTGCTGCATTCTGCACTGTTACGGCTCAGGAAAGGGAGCTGTGGAAAGACTCCCCATTATTATCATCATCATTGCTTCCCCATTATCATCATCATTGCCTCCCCATAATTATCATTGCCTCCCCATTATCATCATCATTTCCTCCCCAACATCATCATTTTCTCCCCATCATCATCATAATTGCCTCCCCATCATCATCATCGTCTCCCCATTATCATCATCATTGCCTCCCCATCATCATCATCGTCTCCCCATTATAATCATCACTGCCTCCCCATCATCATTATTGCCTCCCCATTATCATCATCATTGCTTCCCCATTATCATTATATCATTGCCTCCCCATTATCGTCATCATTGCCTCCCCATCATCATCGCCTCTCCATCATCATATTGTCTCCCCATCATCATCATCATTGCCTCCATCATCATCATCATTGTCTCCCCATCATCATCATCATTGCTTCCCCATTATCATTATCATTGCCTCCCCATTATCGTCATCATTGCCTCCCCATCATCATTGTCTCTCCATCATCATCATCATTGCCTCCCCATCATCATCATCATTGCCTCCATCATCATCATCATTGTCTCCCCATCATCATCATCATTGCCTCCCCATGATCATTGCCTCCCCATCATCATCATCATTGTCTCCCCATCATCATCATCATCATTGCCTCCCCATCATCTCCTCTCCATCATCATCATCATTGCCTCCCCATCATCATCGCCTCCCATCATCATCAACATTGCCTCCTCACCACCATCACTGCCTCCCCCCACCACCATCACACATACAGCACCACACACAGACAGCACCGCAGCACTGTCTCACATACACACACACAAAGCACCGCACTACATACACACATGCAGGCAGACACACACACACACTGACACACACTGACACACACACACCACATCTCACCTGTCCAGCGTCCGCACCGCAGGCAGTCCCGCAGCATTACCGGCGCCCATACTTACTCTCTGCCACAGCTGGCCGCTGAATGATGACATCATCCAGCGCCGCTGCTGTGAGAGGAGGAGCGGGCGCCCTGTAGGCGCCCCTGGAGCCCGGAGCTGCGGAGGCACGGGGAGAGGTAAGTATTGTGCCGGCTGCCGGCTCCCTGAGCAAGCAGGGGGGCGGAGTGGGACACCGGAACCGCTCTCATCTGCTAATGGGCGCCGGGGTGCCCAACGGCGAGTGGGCCCCCGCCTGCTCAGGGCCCCGGCACTTGCCCGGGTACGCCAGGTGCTGACGCCGGCCCTGAAGGTATGCCTTATTTTCGGGGGGGTGCCTTATATTAGCAGGCACAGTGCTCCCCCTAGCATGCCTTACTTTCGGGGGGCACCCTGTTTTCGGGGAAACACGGTAGCAAAGCTTAGAATGCTGAGCTCTGTATAACCCCGTCCACACCACTGATTTACAGCTTTATGTGTACAATGTATATTGAAAGAAAGCTGATATTCATTGGTGTGGGCCAGTTTTGGACCGGGAGGCACGAGGAAGATTGTCCTGCAGTGATGACCTCTTGCTGATAAAACACTGATTGTCTTTGAACAGTAAAACACAGCTCAGTATGTGATACATCTTTGTAATCAGAGTGTCTTGATCTACATCCTGGTGCTCTCAGATTACATAGGAGAAACCTGCTGACAGATTCCTTTAAGTCCTGCTATCAACCAACTTCTTGCTCTTACAGGAAAGCCCCATTCTGAGAACATCTCCTGCGCATCCCAAAATGTCAATTCCTTCCGATTCTTGGTCAAGGAGTCCCAGAAAATGTAGGAAACTTGGCAACTATGTACGGTAGTGTCCTTGCTTTCCTCTTATGTCAGGTGTGCAGGGAATAAGGATAGTGCTTTCGTATTTTAACATATCTGACCCTTCAATCCTTTAGGAAGAAGAGCTGCTACCAGAAGTGTCTGGCAACATTCAGAGTAAGACATACATGGCGGAGTTGGTCTCTGATTCTTGCTGTCCTATTCCTGCTGCCTCCTATTGCCCAATTATTAGCAATATTGTCATATAGTGCAGGAAATAGGAGGACATCAGCGGATGTCAGCGGTGGCTACAGCTGGGGTCACGTGATGCCCAGTGAGCGGTCATCGATAGCGCGACTCACAGGCATGGATGGCAACAAGAGGTATTTACAAAAATACTTCATTACAAGGTTTAAATCAGTGGGGGGCATTATACAATGCAGAGGACAACCTTTTATTTAAAAAAAACAAACGATGGACTAATAAAACTTCAAGAATGTAAACTCATTTTGTTCCTTGACCTTAAATTATCATTAAATAACATAGTAATACATGCACAGTCTGTATCAAATTAATCATATGTGGTGAAATAATTTAGGAATGGCACGCAGTCCTCCTGGATTTGAAACAAATATGGCATTTAACAGCCAAAACCTTTCGTGTGTCAAGAGCTATAAATGTTTTGTTTTTTTTAGGCTTAACACAATACGCTTTGTGACATCACGTTTTATGTTCTGTGATGGCTTGAAAATGTTGCCTGGTGCTAAAATGTAACTCTGAAGGCTATTGCTCCAGACTCCTTTGGTTGTCAGGAAATTAGAGAAACAATTAACAATTGCTGCCCCAGCAACATATAGACATTAGAAATGAGCAGGTTGTCAGAATCTATTACGATAATCTTCATTAATATAAGAGAAAACAAGACACCTAAAGTGCTGAGTATTTTAAATGAGTCATCTCTATAGCAGTGTGTGTGTCAAGTTGTCCTTTTTTCCTTTCTTTCATGTCTAACCTTCCAGCTAATGAAGTTTATTTTGTTTCATGTCAACCAATTAAAAATGGCAAATAAGTGAGGAAAAATATTATATTCCAACTGTGGTAAGAGCTTTTTCTTTTTTCTTTTAGTTTAGAAATCTACAAGAGGTTTAGAGTTGAAAACCATGCAGACCTGGCAAGCGCAGTCAAACCGTGAGCAGCGTTGTCTGCTATACTGTTAACAGTATCGGTGTCTCCAGGCTGACAATACTGTTAACAGTTGTGATGAAGCAGAGAGCCACGAGCTCCATGCTCCATGCTCCTTCACTTATTCCAGCAGGCCAGGGGCTGCTTTTCATCTAGCTAGAGCCAGCGCCATGCAGGGAATGTCGGGTGACATGATGACTTTACATCATTGTGCCTCATACATGCACTGCAAGACAGGATAGAAAAGGAGAGGGAGGCTGTGGAGACTGGTTTAGGTGAGTATAATTTTTTTCTTAATTTGTTTGGAAGTTGTAGGTTACCATCATACTATATGGGTGGCTTTGATCGAACCAGAATAATGTATAGAGGGCTGTGAGGGACCATCAAATCATATATGGCACTGTGGGGGGGACCATCATACTGTATTGGGGCTGAGGGGGGCCATCAAGCTGTATAGAAGGCTGTGGGGGAACCATCATACTGTATAGGAGGCTGTAGAGGACTGTTATGTTTTGACAGCTGAGGAGAGCAGGCAAAAACGGCAATACACCAGAGAGGTTGGAATCTACTGGATTGCAGTACCCTGACTAACCACCACAACTAAAGGCAGCCGTGAAGCGAGAAACTTGCGCAAGTCTCTCGCATCAACACCCGGCACTGCCGCCGGCACTCAGACCGGGGCATGCGGCTACATGCATTTCTATGCAGCCGCACGCTCCGGTCCGAGTGACGGCGGCAGTGCCGGGTGTTGATGCGAGAGACTCGCACGAGACTCGTGCGAGTTCCTCGCAAGTGTGACCCTGGCCTAATAATAAACCCCACCTGTGCTTTCTTATAGTAATAATTATAATGCCTCCTCTTTTTCCCCTACTGTGATAATCCCTCCTTATAATAATACCCTCCTTAATAATAATAATAACCCCATAGTAAAAGTTCTATCACAACACAATAGTACAGTCACAGAAGGGCATACCTCCCAACTTTTTAAAAAATGGAGAGGGATATGTATTGTATAACTTACACAGTAAAGTCACCCTACTGAAGCGCCTTAGTGTTCTCACCCACTACAATACTCCTTTTGTGGCCCACATACAGTATGATGCCAAACAGTAGGATGCTCACACACCATAGGATCCCCACGCAATATCATGGCCCCATAATCTTTACACAAAGTATGATGGCCCACAGCACAGTAAGATGGTCATCACAGCCCCCATAGAGTATGGTATTCACCACTGCTGACGATAGAAAGTATGATGTGCACCACAGCCACCCCTGAGCTGTCCAGAAGTTGATTGAGGGCATGCCAGGGACAATTGCAGAGGTCCTGAAGAAGAAGGGTCAACACTGCAAATATTGACTTGCTGCATTAACTCATTCTAACTGTCAATATAAGCTTTTGTTACTCATATGTTTGCAATTATTATATTTCTGTCTGTGATAAAAACATCTGTCAAACACACATAAAAACCAGAGGGCAGCAGATCATGTGAAAATATAATATTTGTGTCATTCTCAAAACTTTTGGCCATGACTGTACAGCCATCAGTCTTCTTGGGAATGATGCAACAAGTTTTTCACAAATGGATTTGGGGATCCTCTGCCATTCTTCCTTGCAGATTCTCTCCAGTTCCATCAGGTTGGATGGTGAACGTTGGTGGACAGCGTTTTTCAGGTCTCTCCAGAGATGTTCAATTAGGTTTAGGTCAGGGCTCTGGCTGGGACAGTCAAGAATGGTCACAGAGTTGTTCTGAAGCCACTCCTTTGTTATTTTAGCTGCGTGCTTGGGGTCATTGTCTTGTTGGAAGGTGAACCTTCGGCCAACTCTGAGGTCCAGAGCACTCTGGAAGAGGTTTTCATCCAGGATATCTCTGTACTTGGCCACATGTTTCCTTCAATTGCAACTAGTCGCCCTATCCCTGCAGCTGAAAAACACCCCCAGAGAATGATGCTGCCACCACCATGTTTCACTGTCGGGATTGTATTGGGCAGTTGATGAACAGTGCCTGGTTGTCTCCACACATACCGCTTAAAATTATCACCAAAAAGTTCTGTCTTCATCTCATCAGACCAAAGAATCTTTTTTCTTATAGTTTGGGACTCCTTCATGTGTTTCAAAGTTTGTGCGGGCTTTCATATGTCTGGCACTGATGAGAGGCTTCCGTCGGGCCACACTGCCATAAAGGCCCGACTGGAGGAGGGCTGGAGTGATAGTTGACTTTTTGGAACTTTCTCCCATCTCCCTACTGCATCTGTGGAGCTCAGCCACAGTGATGTTGGGGTTCTTCTTTACCTCTCTCACCAAGGCTCTTCTCCCACAATTGCTCAGTTTGGCTGGTTGGCCAGGTCTAGGAAGACTTCTGGTGGTCCGAAACTTCTTATATTTAAGGATTATGGAGGCCACTGTGCTCTTAGGAACCTTGAGTACTGCAGAAATTTTTTGTACCGTGGCCAGATCTGTGCTTTGCCACATTTAATTAAACACAGCTGGACTCCAATGAAGGAGTAGAACCATCTCAAGGAGGATCACAAGGAAATGGACAGCATGTGACTTAAATATGAGTGTCTGAGCAAAGGGTCTGAATGCTTATGACCATGTGATATTTCAGTTTTTCTTTTTTAATAAATTTGCAAAAATTTCTACATTTCTGTTTTTTTTCTGTTTTTTTTTCAGTCAAGATGGGGTGCAGAGTGTATAAAAAAATTAACTTTTCTGAATTTACCAAATGGCTGCAATGAAACAAAGAGTTAAAAATTTAAAGGGGTCTGAATACTTTCCGCACCCACTGTATACCACCAGCAGCCCATACATTTTAGGATTAACCACACACGCAGAGACACACACAGATAGATACAAAGACAGACACACTGAGACACAGACAAAAGATAATTTACCACCAGTCCATCTCCTCTTCAGTTCTTCCAACTCCCGCATAGTACAAGACCTATGGTGACATCAAGGTCACATTTACAGATCACATTGATCATGATGTCACTAAAGGTCCAGAACCAGTCTCCACCTCAGAAGTTGCACTGATAGTGTAGTTCCAGCTTTAGATGCTGGGGGTCCCTGAGGAATTGGGGGCCTTGGCCAATTGCCCAAGCTAGGCCCCTAACATCGACCCTGTGGCAATGAGCTGGATTTTGTGCATCGGAGGCACAAAATCATAGTTTCTTATGTTTCCATTACATGAGAAAGAGGAATTGTAGGTTCCCTACCTCCATAGATTCAACAGGGTGCACAAACTACCGTATAAGTCATTAGTTAATAAGGATCCTTTTTATGAGTGTATTTCATGAATGTTCCTTTATCAATCACTGACCTAATACATTTGTTTGTGATATTAGGTCCCAATGTTTTTTTTTCTTTTTTTTTATTAACAAAAGTAACAGATTACACCTTACAAGCATAGCATTATTCAATATCTTCAGTAGTGAAAATGTAACAAGAAAAAGAACAGGAAATCTACCTTTTACTATAGATCGATACTCATCCGACATCCTTCTAAGCCAATAACTTCAATCTTCATTTAATTGCTGTTGTGAGCTACAGCTACAAATAATAAGTGTAAATTAGGTGAACTGGGTTTAATTTGTTGTGCCAATTAGGAAACTCATGCCTTGGACATGTCCAATGCTCACTAAAGTGTACTTGTTCACACATTTAAATGTTGGGGAAGTTTCAATACAGTCTAATTATGATGTATATAAACATTGTTTTTTCATGTATGTTTCATAAAGAATAGAACATGTACTCAGCAAAATTTGACGTATTGTTATTCTACAGCTCAACTGCCTACAATAGAAAATAGCAGCAGAGACACAGGAAACCATCTGAATCTTCCTGCCTGGCTGTTTCCCTATGGCTCCTTAATTTAGAGAGAACCAAGCCAGAAATGGAAGGCAGCAATGCTGTGGAGAGGTGATTCATTATTTTTTTAATGCAGTGGAGAGAACACGATTGGGGGGAAATGGTGGATAATACGCAATACAGGGTTTCAAGGCTGCCGTCAGGAATTTCAGGGCCCCATACTGGCAAAATTTTCAGGCCCCCTTGAGACTCCACCCAGGTTCCAGCCCAGCTTCACCTCCACCTCTTCCACAATCTCATTGCCCATGCTTGGAAAAACTCAATTTCTGCACCAATCTCACATTAACAGTTCCCATTGAACACCACATCACATACATAGACATTAGCTTTTGTTTTAGCCAAAAGATTTTTAAGCTGCCACCACAACAATGTAGACTCTTTTGGCCGAGCTCTACTCTACTCTAGCCTACAGTCATGGCCAAAAGTTTTGAGAATGACACAAATATTAATTTTTACAAAGTCTACTGCTTCACTTTTTCTAATGGCAATTTGCATATACTCCAGAATGTTATAAAGAGTGATCAGCTTAACAGCAATTACTTGCAAAGTCAATATTTGGCTAGAAAATGAACTTTATCCCCAAAACACATTTCAACATCATTGCAGCCCTGCCTTAAAAGGACCAGCTAACCTCTTTTCAGTGATTGCTCCATTAACACAGGTGTGGGTGTTGATGAGGACATGGCTGGAGATCAATCTGTCATGATTAAGTAAGAATGACACCACTGGACACTTTAAAAGGAGGCTGGTGCTTGGCATCATTGTTTCTCTTCTGTTAACCATGGTTATCTCTAAAGAAACACGTGCAGTCATCATTGCAATGCACAAAAATGGCCTAACATGGAAGAGTATCGCAGCTAGAAACATTGCACCTCAGTTAACAATCTATCGCATCATCAATAACTTCAAGGAGAGAGGTTCCATTGTTGCCAAAAAGGCTCCAGGGCGCCCAAGAAAGACCAGCAAGCATCAGGACCGTCTCTTAAAAGTGTTTCAGCTGCGGGATCGGGCTACCAGCAGTGCAGAGCTTGCTCAGGAATGGCAGCAGGCAGGTGTGAGTGCATCTGCACGCACTGTGAGGCGGAGACTCTTGGAGCAAGGCCTGGTCTCAAGGAGGGCAGCAAAGAAGCCACTTCTCTCCAGAAAAAACATCATGGACAGACTGATATTCTGCAAAAGGTACAGGCAGTGGACTGCTGAGGACTGTGGTAAAGTTATTTTCTCTGATGAATCCCCTTTTCGATTGTTTGGGACATCAGGAAAACGCCTCATTCGGAGAAGACAAGGTGAGCGCTACCACCTGTCTTGTCTCATGCCAACTGTTAAGCATCCTGAAACCATTCATGTGTGGGGTTGCTTCTCAGCCAAGGGAATCGGCTCTCTCACAGTCTTGCCTAAAAACACAGCCATGAATAAAGAATGGTACCAGAATGTCCTCCAAGAGCAACTTCTCCCAACCCTCCAAGAGCAGTTTGGCGATCAACAATGCCTTTTCCAGCATGATGGAGCACCTTGCCATAAAGCAAAGGTGATAACTAAATGGCTCAGGGAACAAAACATAGAGATTTTGGGTCCATGGCCTGGAAACTCCCCAGATCTTAATCCCATTGAGAACTTGTGGTCAATCATCAAGAGACGGGTGGACAAACAAAAACCTAAAAATTCTGACAAAATGAAAGCATTGATTGTGCAAGAATGGACTGCTATCAGTCAGGATTTGGTCCAGAAGTTGATTGAGAGCATGCCAGGGAGAATTGCAGAGGTCCTGAAGAAGAAGGGTCAACACTGCAAATATTGACTTGCTGCATTAACTCATTCTAACTGTCAATATAAGCTTTTGTTACTCATATGTTTGCAATTATTATATTTCTGTCTGTGATAAAAACATCTGTCAAACACACATAAAAACCAGAGGGCAGCAGATCATGTGAAAATATAATATTTGTGTCATTCTCAAAACGTTTGGCCATGACTGTATTAAACATTTCTTAAAATATCCAATACTCTTTTTATAGATATACTTTGATTTATTTTTCTTTAAGGTTAGGTAAGGTGTCGCAAACATTTTTTAAAATGACCATTAATACCACATACAAGGAACAAACACAGTAACACCATGGTGGGACCACATATTACCACCACATAGTGACTGAATAATACCACATACAAGGAACAAATACCACCACACCATGACCAGACCACATATTACCACCACATAGTGACCAAATACTACAGTACTGATCATTAATAAAAAAAAAACAATAATAATAATATTACCATAAGTGCCATTATACAAGAGCTCTGTACATAGTGTAGTGTCACTGGTGCAGGAGTCACAGGAGCTCTATATATGGTGTATAGTGTAGAGGTAATACAGCGATCACCAGTGACATTTTACACAAGAGCTCTGTATATAGTATATAGTGCACAGCTTCACCTACAATACAGTAATACAGTGATCACTGGTGACATTATACCCAGGAGCTCTGCACATAGTGTAAGTGTACAAATAATACAGTGGTCACCAGTGACATTATGCATAAGAGATCTGTATGTAGTGTCAATGTACAGGTAATACAGTGACATTATACATAGGGGTTCTGCATATAGTGTCAGTGTATAGGTAATACAGTGAATACCAGTGACATTATACACAGGAGCTCTGTATATAGTATACAGTAAGCAGGGGTGTGGAAAACCACATAAATGACCAAAGATCCAGAATAATAAAATGATAATTCTTTATTGAAAGTTTAAGACAGAAGAGGAACACATGGAGAACATGTGAAAAACAAACAAAAAGTGCAACAGTGCAAAAAAGAGGACATACTGACCAATAAGCCGCCTTAATCAATCCATATTCATTGCCAGTGCATACGATATAATGGCCACTATAATAATCATTTAAATAAATGAGGCAAAAAGAGGTCTTGTATGAATGGCTATATCACTTAACTAATGGGCAATCATCATAACATGACCATCCAATGGATTCAACTACTACCTAAAATTAGGCTGAAAATATCCCATCTATGTAGATAGAACATATATATTTTTTGCCACAATACCATGTTCAGGAATGCCCAATTTTACTTACATAGAAAATCTCAAAAAAGGTATCAGATGGACAAAACACCTCAACAGAGGTAGACAATATATATAGTCAGTTCACTGCTCCATGTACATTACATAGGAAACATCTCAAATAGTATTACCTCACAATTGGTGGCAGTGTGTCCGGCAGCTCAGGTCAGCGCGTCACCCCACTGGCACTTGCACTGGCAATGAAAATGGATTGCGTAAGGCGGCTTATTGGTCAGTACATCCTGTTTTTTGCACTGTTACACTTTTTTGCTTGTTTTTGCACATGTTCTCCACGTGTTCCTCTTCTGTCTTAAATTTTCAATAAAGAATTATTATTTTATTATTTTGGATCTTTGTACATTTAGGTGGTTTTCCACACCCACGCTTATTGTTTATATGAGCGACTGATCCATATGTGTCCATAATTTTCAGCATGACTTGTTAATTTCAAAATATATTGACATCTATTTATATCTATAGGATGCTGTTGTTTACCATTAATATTGTGTTATATAGTATACAGTGTATAGTTTAAGTGTACAGGTAATACACTAACTCACAGGTGACATCTCTAGTTGAAGTCCTTCATCTTTGCTTTTCTTCTTCATCCAGTGCAGACAACCATCACTTCTTGCAGCCAGGATTCGTCTTTGCAGAAAATAACATAGTTATATAGAGCACCGCTTCCAGAGCACATTCCCCACTTTTTCCTTTTCTTATACACTATACAGCTGAATACAGATGTGCACCCACCATTAATATATAGTTAGTTATTATGCAACCCACCATTCCTAATATAAATTGTAATCCACCACTGCGCCCCCACTAATAATAAGTAGCCACTTTTCTCACCTAATAAATATATAAATTAATTAGAACCTTTACTCTTTCCCCAATTCATTACCAGTCACTCTTGCATCTTTAATGCCCCAACTCTGTACCTCCTGCTCTCCTGATTCATTATATTTACATGCCACCCTCCTCCCCAATTCATTGTGATGTCCTCTCTCTCTACCACTTCCACCCTCAATTCATCATCATTTACTTTCCCCAATCCCCCAGTCTCAATTCATTATCATTTGCTCTCCACCATCCTCAATTCAATACCATTTGCTGTCCCCCAGATCCAGTTCATCATTATTTGCTCTCCCCACACTCAAGTCAAAATTTGATGTCCCCATCTCTCACCCTTAATTGATCATTTGCTGTCTCCCACTCCCAATTAATCATTATTTGTGCTCCTCTTCCTCAATCCTTAATCATTCACTGTCCCTCGCCCTATACCCTCAATTCATCATAACTTGCTCCCCTCTAAGCCCATTTAATTTATTTTATAAAAAAAAAGTTTTCACACTTACCTTTCACAATCCCCTGAAGGTGCAGCTCTATTTCTAGTGTCCTCCTGGAGAGTGGCACATGTATATGCCTTCGCGTTAAAAAATAGTGGGTACCACAAGATAATGAAACAATGGAGGGTGCTTCAGGCACTTCAGGCGGCCGGAAACAATGCAAACCTATGGAGCCGGACCAGTATTTTGACAAATCCGTCAGAAAACTGATCCGGAGTCCAAGGTCTCTCTCTCTCCCTCCCTCCCTCCCTCCTCGGTCCGGACATTCAAGTCTGCATTTTCAACATGGAAATTTTATATTTCCGGGTTGAAAAGGTCAGGACGGATCAGGCAAAAAACCTGATCAGTTGCATCAGTTTTTTAAAATCAGCGCCGGATCCGTCCTATCAGGCATAGGACGGATTATGCCTGATTCAAAAAAACTGATGTGTGAAAGTAGCCTTAGTATGTATAGCACTGTCCCTTATTATCTTTAGTATCCTCTTTGTTATGCACAGTATCCCTTATGATTTTTACGGTATTATCATCTTCTCTAGTTATGTATGGCGCCGTCCTGTATTGCATAGTGTCATCTCTAGAAGATCTCAAGACATTTATCTATGTAATAAAGAGAGAGCACTGTAAATAACAAAAATAACAAGAGAATATGCTATGTAAGGGACAGTGCTAAAGATAACTAGAACGGGCGTCATGTGATAAATAACTAAAAAGAATGCTACATAATAAGGGATGTCACTGCACGAGAGAATATTATTTAACAGGGGACAGAGTCATACATATTCAGAGAACAAACTATGCAATATGTACTGTATCTAAATATATATACAGACAGTGTATATCATTTATAGCTTTGTAATCATAAAAGCACAAGGACCCAGGCACTTTTTGTAGAGGGGCCCTAAGCTGTCAGTGTCTGTGGCTTGGGTTATCTGGTACTGGAGGAGCTGAACTTTATGGCACCGACTCATCAAAGCAATTCATTGACATTCTGGAATAAATTGCTCTGAAAAGTCAAAACATTTGGCACAACGTAGAGTTGTACAAAAAAAATGTGGATTTTGGCATTTTTGTGCCAGTTTCTCCCAGCTCTGCCAATATAGGTGAGGGTTTGGTGCCACAGCTTCTCTAATTCATGAAGATTCCCATGATTCATTAGCCCCGAAGCCTGTTTTCACCTACCTGACCAGGCAATTTTTTTCAATTCTGACCAGTGTCAATTTATGAGGTAATAACTCTGGAACGCTTCAACGGATCCTAGTGATTTTGAGAATCTTTTCTCATGACATATTGTACTACATGATAGTGGTAAAATGTATTTGATATGACTTATGTTTAATTGCGAAAATATCTGAAATTTGGTGAAAATTTTAAAAGTTTTTATTTTTATGCCCTTAAATCAGAGTGTTATGTCACACAAAACAGTTAAAAAATTAAATTTCCCACATGTCTACTTTACATCAGCACTTTTTTTTAAACATATTTTTTTTATTAAGAAGTTATAAGGTTAAAAGTTGACCAGGTATTTCTATTTTTTTCAGCAAAAAGTGGCACCATTCTAAAAAATTCACCCCTCAAGGCGTTCAAATCCACATTCAAGAAGTTTATTAACCCTTCAGGTGCTTCACAGGAATTGAGGAAACGAGGAAGAAAAATAATTAACATTTCACAAGGGTAAAAGTAAAAAATGGACCCAAAATTGTTGTGCACTTTCTCCTGAGTATGCTGATACCCAATATGTGGAAGAAAACCATTGTTTGAGCGCACGGCAGGGCTCGGAAGTGAAGGTGTGCCATGTAAAATTTGCTGGAATCATTAGCGGATGCCATATCTGATGTGTCTAAACAGAAGAAACCCCTCACAAGTAACCCCATTTTGGAAACTAGACCCCTCAAGTAACTTATCTAGATGTGTGGTGATCACCTTGAACCCACAGGTGCTTCACAAAATTTTACAATGCTGAGCTGTCATAATGAAAAAAAAATATTTTTCCAACAAAAATGTTATTTTAACCCCCAGTTTTTTTCATTTTCACAAATATAGCAGGAGAAAATGGATCCAAAAATGTGTTGTTCAATTTCTCCTGAGTGCACCTATACCCCATATGTGGTCGAAAACTACTTTTGAGGCACAGTGCAAAACTCAGAAGGAAAGAAACGCCATATTTGAGTTCAGGTTTTGCTGGACTGGTTTAGGAGTGCTATTTCACATTGGTAGAGTTGATTGACGAGTGAGTTGATGTTTTTATTGGTGCCATTTTCAGGCAAATTACATTTTTTTATTGCTTTCCATTTTGATTTTTGTATTACAGAATGAACAAAAACCAGCTAATCAGGATTTTTTTTATGTCGTTCCACATGTGGTAAAATTCATGAGGCAGTTTTATTCTTCAGGTCAGTACAATTACAGCGATATCACATTTATATAGATTTTTTATGTTCTGGCGATTTTACACAATAAAACTATTTTATAGGAAAAATAATAAATGTTGCACCTCTTTATTCTGAGGCTATAACTTTATTATTTTTCTGCTGACTGAGCTGTAGTGTGGCTTGTTTTTTGCGGGACAAGATGACGCTTTCAGAGATATAATTTTTGTTTCCATTTTTTTTTTTTATTGCATTTTATTCCATTTTTAGTTCAGCTGTATGATGAGAAAGCACTTATGCCTTTTTTTATGGTGTTCAGTGAAGGGGTTACCTATTGGGTCAGTTTTATAGGTCGGGTCATTCTGGACACGGGACACCAAATATGCATACTTTCTTTGTTTATTTTTCGTTTTCACAAAAATAAATACCGTATATACTCATGTATAAGCCTACCCATATATAAGCCGACCCCCCTAATTTTGCCACAAAAAAACTGGGAAAACGTATTGACTCGCGTATAAGCCTAGGGTAAAAAATGATTATGCCCCCATATGCTCCATAGATTAGGCCCCCATAAACTGCAGAGATTATGCCCCCATATGCTGCACAGATTATGCCCCATATGCTGCACAGATTATGCCCATATGCTCCCTTGATTATGCCCCCTTATGCTCCCCTGATTATGCCCCCATATGCTCCAGATTATGCCCCCATATGCTCCATATTATGCCCATATGCTTCCCTGATTATGCCCCCATATGCTCCAGGATTATGCCCCATATGCTCCAGATTATGCCCCATATGCTCCAGATTATGCCCCATATGCTGCAGATTATGCCCCATATGCTGCAGATTAAGCCCCCATATGTTCCACAGATTATGCCCATATGCTCCAGATTATGCCCCATATGCTCCAGATTATGCCCCATATGCTCCAGATATACGTCCCTTATGCTCCACCTCTCGTCGCTGGGGGACAGGTGCCGGTGTCACCGCTCGCTCAGGACCCTGGCACCTGAGATATTTACCGATCCCCGGTCCACCGCTGCGCGCTGGTCCTCCTTCTGTGTCCTCAGCAGTGAATGATCAGGCAGAGGGCGCTGCGCGCACTAATGACGTCATCACGCCCTCTGCCTGATCATAACAGCAAGAGGACGCGAGGACACAGAGAGGAGCAGCGTTGGAATGGGACAGGTAAATATCGCTATACTCACCCCTCCGCCGGCGCGGTCTCTGCAGCCTCTCCTCTTCTCCCGGCGGTCTCCGGCAGCTCTTCCTACAGCGGTCACGTGAGACCGCTCATTAAAGTCATGAATATGTGCATATTCATGACTTTAATGAGCTGTACTACGTGACCGCTGCAGGAAGGAGCCGGAGATCGTGGGAGAAGCAGGGGGGCTGCAGAGACGCGCCGGCAGAGGGGTGAGTATGATCCGACACCCCCGCTCCCCCTCCCCCGCCGACCCCCGTATATGACCCACGTATAAGCAGAGAGGGGGACTTTCAGTCCTAAAAATTGGGCTGAAAATCTCGGCTTATACACGAGTATATACGGTATATTTATTAGATAAATATTTTGTCATATTTTATTTGTACTTTATTTTGTGATTTTTTTATATAATTTTACAATTTTTAATAACTTCTATTTACTTTATAACATTGTTGCAAGATGGGACATCAACTTTCCCTGCCCTGATCGCTGATGTAATACTCTGCAATGATTTTGCATTGCAGGACATTAGCTCAGCATCTCACAGCCAGAGAGGAGGCATGTCAGCTCCAATTCTAAGCAGGAGTTTACAGGCCACTGTTCCTGGGTTACCCCCGACCATCTTTTGGCCCAAGGTCACCATGGAGACCATCAGCATAACATGATCGCAATTGCATTGTGCCGATGGTAGCAGAGAGAGAGCTCCCTCCCTCTGCGAAGCCCATCAATGTTTCTGCCACTACTGACAGCAACATCAAAGGGCTTAAACACCTGCAATTGGTGATATCACCGATTGAGGACAATGCTGCAAGGTATCAGCAGTGCCCTAAATATATGATGCATGTTGTGAAGGGGTTAAGAGGTGTGCACCAGTCTTGATGAATGGGGGCCTGTGTTTGATATGTTCATCATTGATGGAGCCAGCAAGACATTAGGTCAGAAGACAATTGGAAAATACATTGCACACAAACTACACATGATGAGTACTTTTGTTTACTTGTCTCTTAAGCAATACAACTAAATTTATACAAAATTTACTTACTACAAATCTTTTCTTCTAGTTTGATTTCATCGAATTTCAACATGTCTTTATGTCATAGCATTGTAATGATAGCCCTTGGATGGTCAGATTTTTTGGTTGATCAAAATCTTAACCTTCCATTGTCTCATTTTATTGTGTCAGTTATTTGATACTTGGGTATCTCAAAGTCTTGTACATGCCACCATTAGTGTTGAGCGATACGATAATGCAAATATCGGCTATCGGCCGATATTAGCTCTATCGGCCTTTCGATAATTCGTTTCGATATTTTCGTCTTATCGAATACCGGAATCGGATTTGTCACTGTCACTGTGAGTGTCCGTCGGTCGGTCTGTCAGGAGTCAGCGGCACTTACCTGGCAGAAGATCTCCGGCGGTCACGTCCTGGACTGCTTGATGGCCGCCATTATCTTCTCCCTGGCGGTCACATGCAGTTTTTCGCGATAACTGCAGTGACTGCAGGGTAATCCCGGCCGTAAAGCAGTCAGTCCGATGACGTCACCGCCGGGGAAGCAGGTAATCAGCTGTGCTGCGCCGGGATGACAGGCTCTGCCTGTCATTCTGATGTAGCAGAGCTGGATCGTCGTGGGACACTCGTTACTATGGACTGCGTCGGTCAGGTGGTATACTTTTTTTTTTTTTCATTTTTTTACAGGAGATCGATGGCGTCGCAGGATGAGACAGTAATAAAAGAAATGAAAACTGTGTTTTTTTTTTTTATTAAAATAAAAAACTTTTTTAGGAACATTCACCCGTCCGGGTACATAAACAAGTTAACTGTTTACATACAGGGACCCTGTCCGGGTTATTTAGACTTCTTTGGCTGGCCTCTTCCAGGTACCACCTGGTACTCTTCTTGAGATTGCCAAACATCCGAGGCACCAAGGACCACCAGGACCTGATGACGTCGTGTGGCCTGTACAGTGACGTCGTGACCCGCTATCTGGGTCTGTGTGGCCACCTCTTTCATCTCCCTCCGGGTCTGGAGCCCTATGTCCCGGACTGTACGAACCCCAGGGTGCCTAACAGGCGCCGGGTACGGGCCAGCTATACTTATCATGTCCATAGCTGGGGCTGCTGAGGAGACCACTGAGGGAGGCTGGGGAGATTTACGGCGTGGGGTGGGCACTTTTGCAGAGGCCTGAATGTGGGAGGCTGAAGGCTTCGAGGGTCTCACAGGTTCCTGACACACTGGGGAGTAGGGGTCGCACCTGGTAACATTTAGGGCGTACCACCCATTGTAACCCCAGTGTCGGGTGTAAGTCACCAAGTCTCCTGGCAACAGGTCCCTCCCCGGGTGTCCTTCTGGGAGGTGAGCCTCCACGTCCCGCCGGGTCACAAAGACTTCTAAATAAAGTCCAGGCTCCTTGATGAAGCCCCAACCACCTTTCAATTTAAAGCTCCGTACTGCACTCTTACGCCGCGGCTCACTCAGGGTTCCTTTATCCTTTCTCATATGGTCCTTATCTGCCCGGTCCTTCTCCAGGTGACGTTGGCGAAGTTTTAGGGTTTCTCGCTGCTCCCTTTGTCGCTCTGCTTCCTGCTCCCAACGTCTCCACTCTTCCTCCTGACGCCGGTTGTAATTCTCCTCCACCAGTTGCTCCATGTCTCCACCACTCCACTGCAGCTTACAGTATCCGGTTTGCGGCAGCTCTCCTGTCGCCCCCCAGTCCTGGCGGCGCTCCCCTGCGGAGGAAGCAGACGGCTCTAAATCAGATGACAGTCGGGGCTCCGGTACAGGCAGGTAGTGCTCTGGTGCCTGCGCGGCCTCCTCCATGAGGACGGGTGTCGCTTCTTCTGTCTCAGCGACGGGGGCAGACAGCGGGATCTGGGGTGCTGCTGACGGTGCTGCGGTTTTTGCAGGAACGGGTGCCTCCACTGCGACAACGTCAACCGGATCACATTGCAAGGACTCCTCTACTAGAACGGGTGCCTCACCTTCCGGTACAGACACTTCAGGTAAGAGGGATTGGCGCCGCTCCAAGTTTATTTTTAGGGCACGCCAGCTGGCTTCCATCCTGGCGACCTCCTCCCAGTGCCGGGCCAGGCCTCTTAGGGTATCCGCCGCTTCTTGCAGCGTAGGAGGGTTTACAGGCCGGGTGCCCAACGGTGATTCTGTGGCGATCGGGTCGCTTCCATGGGGGGAGAGCTCTGACTGCTCCATCCCTTCCCACTTCTGCTCGTCGTGTCCATTAGCCATCTCTGCCAAGTCACATGTGTCATATCTGGAGAGGGCCCCTCTTTTGTAGGGAGGCGGGACCTTCGTGTTAGTTTCCGCCCACTGAGGAGGATGAGGAGGCGGAACTCCAGAGCTGTGGGGCACGATGTTACATTGCAGTACCATTTACAGTGGGTGGCCATCGTTTTCACGCCACTGAGTGAGTGACACCCACGAAGAGCACGCCCTTCTTCTTCACCAGTGCCTCGTCGTGACGCAGATATGGCGGAAAAATGGCAAATACATTCTCTGATGATTTTAGCAATTCTCAAGCACAAAACCAGTGCAATTCAGGCACACAGGACTCGCTTACAGCGAGCTACAGAATCCTGTTCGTGACGCCCAAGTTGAGTCGCACAGAGCCAGAGGTTTTCGGGGTACTCGGCACCGAGCCCGTCGACTTCTATGGGGTATGTCACGTCTTTACCCGGCAATTGAATTAGAGTCGATTTTACTATGTAGAAGTGTATAAACTATAAATATATGTATATATATATGTCACAATGACATGTATATATATATATATGTATTCTATGTGTGTATATTTTGTGTTTACAACGAAAGAAAGGGTTTTTTTTGTTGCGATATTTTGTTCCCATAGACTTACATGGGACTTCCGTTATCGAAATCGGATATCGACGATATTTAGTGCTATCGGCGATACAATTTCGATACGATATTTTTAGATATCGAGCAATATCGCTCAACACTAGTCACCATGGTAGCTAGAGAATGAACAAGAAAATGCCACGTTATGAAAGATATTTTCAAGAACAATTAAGGATCATTGCCTGTTAATATAGTTTGTGCTTGAAATTATAATTGATACTGCTGATGAGTGTATTAGGTCAGAAAGACTATTGTTCTTTGGAAAATCGTCAGATACATTGATGATATAGTATCTACATAGTAAGAATAATCATAGTAAAGGCATTTTTTGAATTTGGACCTGGTAGTTTCTTTTAGCCTTATTAAGATAATCATAGAGCCCCAAAGTTTGGATCTCTATTAATCACACATTTATGTGTCACATTGCAGATATAATCCAGTCAGCATGTTATAGAGCAAGATGGGAAAACTGATCTGTAGTTTTATGAGAAAAGATTCAGCATAACTTGTATGTCATGGTATAGGACATGGTTAATGTCCTGTCCATTCTGGGTTAACTTTTGCTGGCCTCCTGGCATAATATAGGACATGGTTAATGTCCTGTCCACTCAGGGTTAACTTTTGCTGGCCTCCCTTTGGATCTGGGAGGGTATTTATACCCAGTCCAGAGGGAGATTCTCTGTCAGCTATACTTTCGTTGTGACTGTGTATTTGACCCCCCTGGTTTGCATGTATACTTCTCTGCTTGTTTGATTCCCGTGTATGACCCGGTCTGTTTGCTCACTCTGCTCTCTGTCTCACGTTTTGCTAATATTGTCTTCTCCGGTTCTGACCTCCTGGCTTGGCTATCAATACTCTGTTACAGTTTTGTCCCTATTGTACTGTCTATTGCCCCTCTGGTTTACTGATCTATTGCTACGTCCTGACTATTTGTTTTGTCTAACCCTTTGGTACTGTCGTGCTATCTTGTGCTCTGATCTCGGCCTGTCCTGGTTTTCGTCCCTGTCTTTGCCTCTTGGTAACTTTATCTCGTTGTTACCCTGCTAGGAGATTTCCTGCAGTTCCTAGATCTCTGGAGCTTAGGCCACGCCCCCAGCAGTCATGTGCTGCAGGTCCTGTTAGTCTGCAGTACACATCATTCATTTCTGCTGCCTCTGAGAGACGTGTGCCAGCTCCGCCCCTTGGCTGTCACATGCTGCGGAAGGTCCTGTTCCACAGAAACACACGTCTTCCCTGCTGCGGCTCTGCTTACAGGTATCTTGGGGCACAGTTAGTTCACTCAGGACAAGTGCACTGGCTCAGTGAGCATGTGCAGTGCGGTGTCCTTGACATTGTATTTTCTTTAAATCCCAGATCTATTTACATTTAGGAGTCCAGTGGGCAGTTCGAATCAGTGACTGACACCTCTGTATGTATGAGAAGTTAGGAAGGCTGTCAATCACTGAGTTGTTTATAGGTAGCATGGCCGAGCGGTCTATGGTGCTGGTTAAGGCTCCTCCAATCACTGAGTTGTTTATAGGTAGCATGGCCGAGCGGTCTATGGTGCTGGGTTAAGGCTCCTCCAATCACTGAGTTGTTTATAGGTAGCATGGCCGAGCAGTCTATGGTGCTGGGTTAAGGCTCCTCCAATCACTGAGTTGTTTATAGGTAGCATGGCCGAGCGGTCTATGGTGCTGGGTTTAGGCTCCTCCAATCATTGAGTTGTTTATAGGTAGCATGGCCGAGCGGTCTATGGTGCTGGGTTAAGGCTCCTCCAATCACTGAGTTGTTTATAGGTAGCATGGCCGAGCGGTCTATGGTGCTGGGTTAAGGCTCCTCCAATCACTGAGTTGTTTATAGGTAGCATGGCTGAGCGGTCTATGGTGCTGGGTTAAGGCTCCTCCAATCACTGAGTTGTTTATAGGTAGCATGGCCGAGCAGTCTATGGTGCTGGGTTAAGGCTCCTCCAATCACTGAGTTGTTTATAGGTAGCATGGCCGAGCGGTCTATGGTGCTGGGTTTAGGCTCCTCCAATCATTGAGTTGTTTATAGGTAGCATGGCTGAGCGGTCTATGGTGCTGGGTTAAGGCTCCAATCACTGAGTTGGACTGCTCTCTGTACTCCTAAGCATAAAATGATCAGGGGTTTGACTATGAAAAAGCTTTTCCTACAAACCTATATATCAGTCTGCTCAGTTCCTTCTGCTTTATAACATACTACTTGTAGATCCGACAGTACAGAATCTGTTTCTTCCTAGGAAGAGACTATAGAAAGTAGAAATCTTCTGGTCCTCTGCTAAAATACTTCATATTTTGTAATAGAGGAAACCTTCAAATATTTTTTTTAACAATTCCTCTATTTATAAAGAATATTTACTTATTGGAAAAACCCCTTTAATGGTTTATTCTCAGCATTATTAATGCATTGCCAGCAATAATGTATTTATTAAATGCTAATTAGGTAGCCTTTTGCTATGCTTTCATCCGTAGCCGTATGAGCTCGCTTTACTAAACACCATATCGAATGAAAATGAAATATACGCCTAACACGTAATTAAACTGTTTTTCCAAATAGCTGGAATTTACGCTGATACATCAACACTACAATTCATCTATATTTTTTGACATATCCAGCCTTGTTATTTATATCCAACAAAATTATAATTTCCTGTTTTTTTGCATCTGTAATTTTTTTTGCGCATTCAAGCTTTCAGGAGAAAATGAAAGCAGTTTATAATTGATTAGAGCTGGTATACTCTGCAATTTCCTGCTAATCTCTTTTATTGTGCTTTCTATAAATTGACACTGCAAAAAAAAAAATCCAGCTAAAATCAATCTGTAAAGTGCTGTTAGTATTACATTTGTTTTAAGGATGAAAACATCACACACGGTGGGATTTGTCATGCTCAAATTCTTTCTCTTTTTTCCAGGGCTGGAAAATCATTGTGGCCTTTGCTTTTCAATACTCAGGTTGCATGTAATATTTTACTTAACTCACCATGAACAGACACATCTATAATTAATGCTGATATTCATCTCTTTCCTAAAGGCTCTTTCCATTACGGCTGAGATGTTAATGATTAAAAGAATGTTTCTTCAGAAAAATTTTATTGACGATAAGTCAAGGATTAATAAAAGTTTCCAAAAAAAAGTTAGTTTATGTTACAGAAAAATTGATTTGGAAGAAATGTCTGATATTTCCATAAACTATAAAGGTCAATACCATAGGGTAGGTCTTCCTTGCCATTTATTTACTTCTTGGTTGGCAGCTTGGTAGTTTTTTGTCTGTGACTCATTGGGTAAAATATATGATCAGTGACTTTAGCTAAACCTATGTTCTCATCTGTATTGGAGGATCCATTGTTGGCACTGTCTCTCCCGAGGCTCACATGACATTATTACGTCACGCGATCCCTGTGGCAAATCAGCAGCCACTTCATTCTCTCCGCCTTTGGACAAATCACATGCATCCAGAGGAAGTGACAGCTGCTGCTCTCTTACTTCATGTGATACATCCCCGAAGGCGAGGAGAGTGAAGCGGCCGTTGATTGGCCACAGGAATCGGATGGCATAATAATGTCACATAAGCCCCGGGAGAGTCAGTACAAACACAGCTGGAACAACACCTGCACTGGAAGTGAGTATAAGCGTTCTAATTTTACCAGGGGCAAACATAAGGATTGAGAAAGATTTATAGAAAAAAACTACCAAATTAAACTTAGTTAAACATAATCTACAATATAGTATCGTATATTCCATTTTCCAAAAAGTTTGCGGCAGTGGTAATGCCAAAGTCACCGAAAAAAAAACATATAGCAATTCTGCTCATGAACCTAACCTTTGCAAATATTAGATTACTTGGTTAAATATGCTATACAATTTATCAGGTGCAAAGTACAATTCACAGACCATGTGGATATTGTGAACATATTTAATTAAGGTTAGGGGATATTGTACAAAAAAAAATCTAAAGGGAATTCAACTATTATTATCTCACAATTCATAGTATGAGTAGTCCTTCAACCTGCAAATATTAGGCTGGAGCTTAATCTGCCTACCAACATTGAGAATACAATGTACTGGGATGTTGCATCTAATAACTTGCTATGGTGTTGCATTGCGACCTGCGGCCTTCTGTGACTGCAACATATTTTCTCAAAATTCGGGACTGTGATAAGATTTGTGGTGAGTTACATGGAGGCGCTTGCCAATTCATGTGCCTCTTAATGAATCAAGAAGCGTCTTACTCAAACACGCCTCATCAAGAATGGCATCCTTGATGAATCGAGGCCAAATACTTTCCATTCTGCATACTGTTTCAGGCATGCTGAGCAGTGCCCTGCAGAGCAGCTTTTTGAGTGTTTGGTGTGGATTCCTTGGCTACATCTTAGTGGCTTTTTATATGACGGAACCAATGATATGCAGCTACTCCATGGTGGCTTAGGTCTACAGTACCTACACTTAGCACTGTTTTTTTATACATTGCATGCCTGTAAATGTACTGCACATCAGTGGACGTCCATACTGAGTGCTCAAAACACTGTAGTGCAGACATGAGCGCATGCACACAGCAGTATAAAGTTTTGAGCCAGTTTGGTGCTCTGTGCACATGATCATACAGACGCTTCTGCGTCCAAAGCTATGTAATGATTTCAAAACTAAGGCACCTACTAACCGGCAGGACTCTGAGGGACATGCAATATATAAAAATGCTATAAAGTATAGGTATACTATTGATATTACTGGATTGTTTTGTACTATTAACTTTAAAATTTAATTTATTTTTTCTTGTTTTGCTTTTTTTTTTCCTGGTTTGTAATATATGCCTACTTATCTGTTTCTATACTACTGCACTGCGTTTGGTAATTGTCCCTTGGCTCAATCAACACTTCAGTAAAACGAACTTCAGTAGAGGGAACGTTCTTAAGATACTGTGCGTCATACTTTCCAATTTATGATTTTCAAGTAGCCCTTGTTTCTGGCCCTTCACACCATGTAATTTGGTAAATTGAAGTGTTTCCCTAATAACCTCTTGATGTTACCCTAGTGCCGTTTCTTCTCATCTCTCTTATTTTTTACAATAATATCCTTGAGTGACTAGCATCATAAATTCTATTTAGTTTGTATTTCCTTTTATGTGGCTATTACTAATCACTCACACTAATCGCCCTGATCATAGCCCTTTCATTGTCCACTTAGGAAGCTGTTGGCAAGATTACCATTTACATACAATGAGTTCACAGTGAATACTTGCCAATATTTCCTACTTTTTGACCAGTGAGAATACATGCACTATCTATCTATCTATCTATCTATTCTATCTATCTATCTATCTATCTATCTATCTATCTATCTATCTATCTATCTATCTATCTATCTAACTACTGTTTATCTATTATCTACCTATTATCTATTATATATCTGTCTATCTATCTATTATCTATCTATCTATCTATCTATCTATCTATCTATCTATCTATCTTAATATACAGTTGTGCTCAAAAATTTACATACCCTGGCAGAATTTTTGCTTTCTTGGCCTTTTTTCAGAGAATATGAATGATAACACCAAAACTTTTTCTCCACTCATGATTAGTGGTTGGGTGAAGCCATTTATTGTCAAACTACTGTGTTTTCTCTTTTTAAATCATAATGACAACCCAAAACATCCAAATGACCCTGATCAAAAGTTCACATACCCAATTTCATAATACCGTGTATTGCCCCCTCTAACATCAATGACAGATTGAAGTCTTTTGTGGTAGTTGTGGATGAGGTTGTTTATTTTCTCCGATGATAAAGCTGCCCACTCTTCTTGGCAAAAAGCCTCCAGTTCCTGTAAAATCCTGGGCTGTCTAGCATGAACTGCGCGCTTGAGATCTCCCCAGAGAGGCTCAATGATATTGAGGTCAGAAGACTGAGATGGCCACTCCAGAACCTTCACTTGGTTCTGCTGTAGCCAATGACAGGTCAACTTGGCCTTGTGTTTTGGATCGTTGTCATGTTGGAACATCCAAGTACGTCCCATGCGCAGCTTTCGGGCTGATGATTGCAAATTTGCCTCCAGTATTTGCTGATAATGTGCTGCATTCATCTTTCCTTCAACTTTGACCAAGTTTCCTGAGCCTTTGTAGCTCACACATCCCCAAAACATCAGTGATCCACCCCCATGCTTTACAGTAGGAATGGAGTTCCTTTCATCATAGGCCTTGTTGATCTCTCTCCAATTGTAACGTTTATGGTTGAGGCCAAAAAATTCAATTTTGGTCTCATCACTCCAAACTACCTTGTTCCAGAAGTTTTGAGGCTTGTCTCTGTACTGTTTTGCATATTGTAGGCAAGATACTTTGTGGCATTTGCGCAGTAATGGCTTTATTCTGGCAACTCGACTATGCAGCCCATTTTTCTTCAAGTGCCTCTTTATTGTGCATCTTGAAACAGCCACTCCACTAGTTTTCAGAGAGTCCTGTATTTCAGCTGATGTTATTTGTGGGTTTTTCTTTGCATCCCGAACAATTTTCCTGGCAGTTGTTGAGGAAATGTTTGTTGGTCTACCTGACCGTGGTTTTGTTTTTACAGAGCTCCTGATTTTCCATTTGTTAATCACAGTTTGAACACTGCTGACTGGTATTATCAATTCCTTGGATATCTTTTTGTATCCCTTTCCTGTTTTATACAGTTCAACTACCTTTTCCCGTAGATCCACTGACAATGCTTTTGTTTTCAACATGACTCACAATCCAGACATGTCAGTGGCTGGATGAAAGATGAAAGAGTTTGTCTGGATCCCAGAAACTCACTCAGCTTTTATGCACACACACTGATTACAAGCAAACAGGTCACAGGTGAGGATGTTACCTTTAGTAGCCATTCAAACCCAATTGTGTCAACCTCTGTGCATGTTATCAGGTGTTACCAGGGTGAACTTTCGATCAGGGTCATGTGGATGTTTTGGGTTGTCATGATTTAAAAAGAGAAAACAGTAGTTTGACAATAAATGGATTCACCCAACCACTAACCATGAGTGGAGAAAATGTTTTGGTGTTATCATTCATATTCTCTGAAAAAAGGCTAAGAAAGCATTAAGTTTAAGTTTGAGCTCAATTGTATAACAATTTTAGATGAAATTTCTACTTCCATAATTGTTTAGGCTACTTTCACACATCAGTTTTTCGCCGTCAGGCGCGATCCGGCTTTTTTTTTAAAAAAAACGGATCCAGTTTCTTTTACCGCCAGATCAGTTTTTTTCTCATTGACATGCATTAGCGCCGGATCGCGCCGCATGTCCTTCCGTTTTGTCCGTTTTTTGCCGGATCCGTCATAGATTTGAATTCCGGCGGCCGGCCAGAACGCATCCTGTAACTTTTTTTTTCCGCCGAAAAGAACGGACAGCACCTGAAGCGGTACGTCAGGCTTGGTCATACAATACAAGTCTATGGGTGCTGGATCAGGCAAAGAAATGATCCGGCCACCGGACTACGTTTTTCCCATGTACACATGCCTGGAATGATAAAACCTCTCTCTCTCCAGACATGCGCTCAGCATTTCTCGGATTCAAAAGTTCACAACGGATACGGCTAAAAAACAGATCCATTGCATCAGATTGTGCCTGACGCCCAAAAACTGATGTGTGAAAGAGGCCTTAGCCTTCATATAGTTTATTTTCAATTCAATCTGCTCAAATCCAGATTGCCACCATTTTGCTAGATTGCTTTTAAAGTTCAGAACAGGTTAAAAAATAAAAAAATATTATACACACATTATCCCTTACCTGTCCGGCTACTGCATGTCACCAACACAGCTTCAAGGTCAATGGCTAAGATGTAAACGATGTCATGTGAGGCTTAGTCAGTGCCAAAGATGCAAAAGTCAAGACTGATATGAAGGAGACCATAGCAGGAGGGATAGAGCTAGCCGAGTACCAGGCGCGAAGCTGAGGCGCTTGATTTATGAGTATAATATGTTTTTATTTTTTAAACGTTTTTTTTACTCGCAATCAAGGTTCATTCAACTCACAATAGAATTCAAGATCTGTGCAAATCTGCCAAATTCAAATTTGCACATATCTATTCAGTAGAAAAGAAAGTCAACACAAGAACAAATGGCACAATCTGAAAATATTTGGGGGAGGATCAGAAGCAAAATTAGCTATTCTTTAGAGATGAGGACATTTATTTGAGTTGAATTGAATTCTCCTCAAATTTTACATAAATTCCTATTTTCCGGAGTGCAGATTTTTTTTGCAATTCCCAACAGGAAAATTCATCAAAATAGCTGTCCGCCATGTTACAAAACCGTGGTCAGCTGTCAAAAGTTGAAAAAAAAAATAATGCACTGCTGAGCCAAATGTCAGTCCGTGCTGGAGCATGGTTACAGCCATAGCTCACTATGTACTTGAGCTGTGACTGAAGCCGTGCCTCTATGACTGAAAGCCAGAGGCTGCAGGGAGAAATATAGTTCATTTCCTCCTGGCAGCCGAGCTTTTAGTGCGGTGCCAAATGGCTTTAGAACGCTAATAACCTGCAGATAAACCTCATATCTGAAGGTTAATAATGTTTTTTCACAGGACAGGTTCAAACTGAAAAATAGTAAATGCTTGGAATAAACTTTTGGTAAATGTGGATGTAAAATAATTGAAATTAATCTCTTGGGATAAACATGTATCTAATTATAAAATGGAAAAATATAGAGCAAACTAGATGGACCAAATGCTCATTTTATATTGTTGCTTTTTACATTCTGTGTGTATAACACTGCCGAAAAGAAAAATGTAAAAAGAAGAAAAAAAAGAAATGGACTTTTATATGGATAAGAAAACAAGAAAACAAAGTAAAAGCAGAAATGTTTGTATGAAAATATATTTTTTATGATAACAGGTTGCTTGCTTGTTTTCGTATACTTTCTTGTTTAGAAACACCAAAACAACATGACATTTCCAGGAGGCGTGAGTCTAGATTAATTCAGGAGGAGTGCTGACTTTTTGATGATGTGGGTAAAACTGTATAATATTCAAATGTCTCTGGAGCTACTTTGCAGCTGTCTTAAAAGCAGTCTATTTTTTTTCTTTAATTCTTTATTTATACAAGAAAAGTAAGAAGAAGGCTGGTGGGACCAACAAACTAATCGCACACTGCAATTGAATGAATAGTGAAATGCAATCAAGATTAATCTAAAAAACAAAATTATATCCACATTGCGACAGTGAAAATAATATATTAAAAAAACAGTTGTTGCACAAGATAAACATCAGAAAAAAGCGAATTGTAACTCAGTAAGAGAAGTCCTCCCTTCAAGTAATATATTTCACACTTTAAGGCTATGTTCCCATGATGAGCTTTTTGTGCATTTTTTACTTTTTTTATTTTCTGCACCTATTATTTAACTTAGGTAACTTGTATTTTTTCATGGTGTTTTTATGTGCGTTTTTTTAACATGGGTTTTTGACGCTGCTCTTTTTGTCTCTGTTTGTTGTGTCATTCTATAAATAAGACTGCTTTGTTTTTGATACTTCCTGGTTTTTTGCTTTTACCAAACTTTATTGTCACACTTAGGTGCATATTACATGTGTTTTTTATGCGTTTCCACCTCGGAAGCGCTCTAAAACGTATGTGCGTTTTTTTACCTGTGGAATTTCCACACCTAATTTAAGCCCATGGGGAAAATCTGCATGGTATACTCAGTACACCTGCAAGAGAAATTGACATGCTGCAGATTTGAAAAATGCACTTTAGGTGAGTTTGAGCAGAGCTAAAAAGAAGCCCAGTGGGCATATGATTTCTATAAATCCCGTTCACTTTTCTAGAACTGAGAAGAGAGGAGAAGAAAAAGGGTGGTAGCTGTAAAGTTTGCCTTTAAAATATGGTATTCTATGTGGGTGGATACAAGAGGGGATGGAGTAGGCAAGAAGTTTTTACCTATATATCTGAATTGGATCACAGAAAATCATGGTGCTTATTGTGCGTTGAGGTCGTAATTTTTAAAATTTCGTACTGGCTATCTAAGGTAGGGCAGAGAGAGGAAGAGGAGTAAAGTTGTGCCCAATCTAAACCCAGAATTTCTGGAAGGCAAAACAACACAAATATATTGAGACATATGGGCCACAAGATAGTAATACTTTACATCTTTAAGACCCCAAACCTCCCTGATCTTTAGGTCATCAATACAGAGGACAGTCTGGCAGGTTTATTTTCCCATATTGATGCTTTTTGTAATGAAACAATACATTTTAAAGGTGACCTGTGGTATTTTAATAGGGAGGGTCAGGAGAAGTTAAAGTATATGCAGGAAGGATATTCATTTTCATAATTTTGTAGCTGCTTAACCTTGTAAATAAGGTTTTAGACCACCTCTTCCCAGACTGGATTGAGAAGAGGAAGAAAATTAAGTCGATAAGTATGATATAGGTCAGAATGAAAATACCAAGGTATTTAAGTGACTGGAAAGACCATCAGAAATTAAAAGATTGCAGTAGAATCATAGAATCATAGAATGGTAGAGTTGGAAGGGACCTCCTGGGTCATCTGGTCCAACCCCCTGCTCAAAGCAGGATTCACTAAATCATCCCAGACAGATGTCTGTCCAGCCTCTGTTTGAAGACTTCCATTGAAGGAGAACTCACCACCTCTCGAGGCAGCCTGTTCCACTCATTGATCACTCTAACTGTCAAAAAGTTTTTTCTAATATCTAATCTGTGTCTCCTCCCATTCAGTTTCATCCCATTGCTTCTAGTCTTTCCATGTGCAAATGAGAATAAAGATGATCCTTCTACAATGTGACAGCTCTTGAGATATTTGTAGACAGCTGTTAAGTCTCCTCTCAGTCTTCTTTTTTGCAAGCTAAACATTCCCAAATCCTGTAACCGTTCCTCATAGGACATGGTTTGCAGACCGAACACCATTCTGGTCGCTCTTCTCTGAACTTGCTCCAGTTTGTTGATGTCTTTTTTAAAATGTGGTGCCCAAAACTGGACACAGTATTCCAGATGAGGTTGACCAAAGAGGAGTAGAGGGCAATAATGACTTCACGTGATCTAGACTGTATGCTTCTGTTAATACATCCCAGAATTGTATTTGCCTTTTTTGCTGCTGCATCACACTGTTGACTCATGTTCAGTCTGTGATCTATTAGTATACCCAAGTCTTTTTTACATGTGCTGTTGCTTAGCCTTATTCCTCCCATTCTGTATACGCTTTTTTCATTTTTATTTCCCAGATGAAGTACTTTGTATTTTTCCCTGTTAAAAACCATTCTGTTAGTTGCTGCCCACTGCTCCAGTTTATTTATATCTTTTTGAATCCTCTCTCTCTCTTCTCTAGTATTAGCTATCCCTCCTAGCTTTGTGTCATCAGCAAATTTAATCAGTTTACCCTCAATTCCTTCATCTAAATCATTGATAAAGATGTTGAACAATACAGGGCCCAAGACAGAGCCCTGTGGTACCCCACTTGATACATTCTTCCAACTCGATGTGCAGCCATTTACTACCACTCTTTGGGTCCTATCACTAAGCCAGTTATGAATCCACCTAACAGTTGCCTTGTCCATTCCATACTTAGTCATTTTTTCAATAAGGATTGTGTGAGATACTTTGTCAAATGCTTTGCTGAAGTCAAGATATAATATATCTACAGCATTTCCCTGATCCACCCAGTCAGTGATTCTGTCATAGAAGGAAATTAAATTAGTCTGGCTTGACTTATTAGTTACAAACCCATGCTGACTCTGGTTAATCACTTCATTCTTGTCCAGGTACTTACATACATGTTGTTTAATAATTTGTTCAAAGATCTTTCCTGGTATAGATGTCAGACTCACCGGTCTATAGTTCCCTGGGTCCACCTTCTTCCCCTTTTTGAAGACAGGAACAACATTTGCTCTTCTCCAGTCTTCTGGGACTTCTCCTGTTCTCCAAGAATTTTCAAAGATTATGGAGAGTGGTTCAAAAATTTCTTCTGCTATCCTCTTCAGTACTCTGGGGTATAATTCATCTGGACCTGGAGACTTGAATTCATTTATGTTAGCTAAGTGTTTCCTCACTATTTTTCTGTTTATAGATATCCTGGATTCTTCTATTCCTTTAATAGGACAGTGAAGATCAGTTGATGTTACATTTCCTTTCTGAGAGAAAACAGATGCAAAATAGGAATTTAAAAGTTCGGCCTTTTCAACATCCTGTCTTACCATTTCATAATTTTCATCCTGTAAAAATCCTATAGCATCTTTGACTTTTCTTTTACTTTTGACATATCCCCAAAATCCTTTTTTATTGATTTTGACATCTCTTGCAAGCCTTAATTCATTGTCAGCTTTAGCTAATCTGATTCTTGCCCTGCAGGTTCTACAGACATCATTATATTCTTCTTTAGATATGGCTCCCTCTTTCCATTTGATATACATTTCTTTCTTCCTTTTTAGCATGTGTTTAAGTTCTGTGTTCATCCATCCTGGTTTCGTTAAATGCTTCCTATTCTTCCCTCTTTTCGGAATTGTTAATGATTGTGCTTTGAGAATCTCATTTTTCAAGATTTCCCATCCTTCCTGGACATTTTTGTCCTTAAGGATATCCAGCCATTGGATCCCTCCAATTCTCTTTCTGAGTCCCTTAAAATCTGCCTTTCTGAAATCTAACCTTGAAGACTGAGTCTTCACAGGTCTTCCTCCTCTAGTTATCCAAAATTCTAAAATAGCATGGTCGCTACCTCATAGGGTCCCAGTCACTCTTACCTCCTCAACCATTTCCTCCCTGTTTATAAGGATTAGATCCAAGGTAGCAGATCCCCTTGTTTTCTCCCCTACCTTTTGGAAGATAAAGTTGTCAGCAAGAGAGGATAAGAATTTCCTGGACCTGTTAGTTTTGCCTGAGAGAGATTCCCAACAAATGTCTGGATAGTTGAAATCTTCCATGACCACTATATCATATTTTTTGGAGAACTTGGCCATTTGATGCATAAAGAGTTCATCCATATCTTCAGCTTGCACAGGCGGCCTGTAGTAAATGCCTACAATGGTGTCCTTTCCATTGTTCTTGTATTCTTACCCAAACAGTTTCCACAAAACTCCCAGTCTCTGAAGCGTCAATCTCTGTGCAGATATACGCTTTTCTAACATACAATGCGACACCTCCTCCTCGTTTATCAAGTCTGTTTCTTGCAAATAAGTTGTATCCTTCTAGCCTTGTATTCCAATCATGTGTATCGTCCCACCAAGTCTCAGTGATTCCAATGACATCATACTTCTTCTCCGTGTTAGTAGTTCCAATTCTCCTTGTTTGTTCCCATGCTTTGTGCATTTGTTTAAAAACATTTTAGTTTGTGATTGGTTTCTCTTCCTCCAATATTTTATTATTATTTAGATTTTTTTGTCTTCGTTCTTCCTTTCCACTTCTAATAGCCGAGTTCTTAATAGCATTTGTCAGGTGTATGGATTTTTCTGGCCTTTTGCTTCCCTTCCCACATTGTTCTAGTTTAAAGCTCTCCTGATGAGTGTAGCAAGGCAACTTCCAAATACATGTTTTCCAGTCTTCGTAAGGTGAACCCCATCTCTAGCAAGTAGTCCATCGTATAGGTAATTCACTCCGTGATCCAGAAATCCAAATCCTTGCTGACGGCACCATCGACGTAGCCAGTTGTTCACCTGCAGAATTTTATTCCACCTCCTTGTTCCATGCCATTCACTGGGAGGATGGAAGAGAAGACCACCTGAGCACCCAGTAATATGACATCTAAATGATATGATAAGCTGACAAATCTTTTAAATGTTGACATTAGGTTTAGGAGAGAGATAGTCTAGTAATAAAAAATAACAAGTCATCTGCTTTTGCAAATATTTTATACATTATATTGTCTTCTGGATTTCTATCCCTGGATTGTTCAAATAGGCTATGATGTGATGCAGAATGGTTTCTAACTGTGAGGATAAAAACGAGAGAAGAAAGGGGGAATCCCTGGCGAGTTCCATTGCAGATGGAAAAGTTCTCTAAGAGGGTACCATTCGCCTGGACTCTGGTGAATCGAGTTCTGTATAGGGGCATCCAATCCTTTTCAGCATGGAATCCCTCAGACAAACTGCCTTCAAGGTTTCATATAAATCATCATTTAACTCTGTCGAAGGCTTTTCCCGCATCAGTAGAGAAGTGCATCAATGGTGTTTCATCCAGTTTGGCTCTATGAATCGGGTTTAAAGTTTTTGTGGTGTTATCTCTAGCTTCACTACCAGTCATAAAGCCAGCTTGATCCAGATTGTGCCCTCAAGCAAAGGAACCGGTTTAGCTGCCATGATTTCAGAAGAGTTTAAGGTCAACATTAAGTAACCAGGTAAGGTGGTAACTAGAGCCTTGAGAAGGGTCCATTCCACTTTGGATATTACTGTAATATGAGTGATTAGTGTATATTTAAGCAAAGGAAGGACAGAGTTATTGGGAATCATATGAAAGCTGAAAGTAGGAGAGAGTATATTATATCACTCAATTTTTTGTAATACTATAAAGAGAGGCCATCTGGGACAAGGGCCCTACTGGAGGGATAATTCATTGCAGCAAATTTAAGCTCCAACTCATGAGATAGTTCTTTCAAGGTCTTCAACATCCTCAGCCTGGACTGATGGAAAACGAGCTCTTCTAATATATTCTCGAATGCAAGAGTGAAAATACACCCAACTTTTTTGTAATCAGTTATATTTTATACTGAGAGTCATTTGGACTTTGGTCATCACACAGGTTTCACAGTCAAGGATCGCTCCATGTCGCTGCTACTTTGCAGAATCATTCAAGTGAATGTGGTTACAATGTGACTTAGATGGGAATGAGCGAACGTGCTTAGTGGCGGTTATCATTCGAGTATCACAGTGCTCGGATGTGCTCGTTACTCGGCAAGTAATGGACGGTGATCGAGTTCAAACTCGAATCCCCATCCCACACCTTTGGTGCCTCTTACGCAGCCAATAAGCATGCAGGGATTGCCTGTGAGTCACTGTAATGCCATAGCCATCTTAGTTGTAGTATTACCGTGATTGACTGGCCACCTGACATCATCAGGATTATAAAAGGACAGGCACCGACAGACTCGGCACACTAATGCCATTGCACAGCACAGCTCTGTGACACTTCGTATTGGAGGGAATAGAGTGCTTTTCTAGGTCTGTGTGCACAGTATGGCAAATCCGAGCCCTTTAGTGTTGATACTAGTGCTGAAGCTGAGCCATCATACTAACAGCCATTGAATTTGATTGTCATCCATACACTTTTGCGTTATTTCTGTTACATTATGGTGCAGTAAACTCTCAAACATAGCTTTGATTGCTGCAGGTGACCAATTGTTTTCTATTATTAAAAATAAACTTGGTTTCAAGAGATCTAGCAATTACAAAATGCATATTGCATAAGGGATGAGGAAGTGCAAGTGCTGATGATGGTGCATGCAGATGCCGAGGACTTGGGGCAGGTGTAACTATGTGACTTGTGCTGGTGCACAAGAAACATGCCCATCTACGACACATAGGTTCCTGTCCCACTTTGCAGGGAAGCACGGTACACCACTTCTGAAGCCAGAGCAGTGCAGACTTGGCAGCACCACCCAGTCTTCCACACGGTCCACTCTCACCATCCAAGTCTGGATCACTTAATCCTCACCCTGATCCTCCTACCTCCCACTATGTTGAGTCCCAGGAGACTAGTGATCCCACACTAGGGCACTCCGAGGAGCTCTTTACAACATCATTTCTTGATTGTGGACTCTCAACCTGCATGCTCCAAGAGGAACAGGAGGGCATGCTGTTTAGTGATGCACAAACCTTGACGCAGCCACAGCCGCAAGAACATGATGGTGCGGAACAGCAAATTTCGGATAAGGTGGTAGATGATGATGAGACACAGTTGCCGCTAAGTCTTGTTGTTGTTAAATCACAATGTCAAGAGGGCCAGGATGTGGTGGTGGAAGACGAGGTGGTGATGACCGACCCAACCTGGGAAGCTGGTATGCAGAGCAGTTTGCAGGAATGCACCTCTCACAGCATTGTACAAGAACTGCGGATGTCAGAAATCTGCAGTATGTCAATTCTTTTAGCATTTATTCTGCAGATTTCACGCTAACTTATGAGGGGGGAAAAATCTGCAGCAAAAATGCACCTACTTTACTCAGCGTTTTTCCTGTCAAGAGATGCAGAAATGGTGCAGAAATTTCTGAACCAAATACTTAACATGTGCACATACCCTTATAATATATCATGCATGCTATACTGTTGTCCAAAGCATAATAGAAGCTAAATAGGGTCAAAAAAATTTCAAGTTTCATTCAAAAGTTCTGTGGTGCCATCATATCGGCAGTCAGTAAAAAAAACATTCATTAGTGACTACTTTGTGTAACTTCAGTATCCAAAGACATAACATTAAGCTCCTGAGCCATGATGTAAATGTGTTACAGGACTCGCACCTGCTATGTGACATTTTTAATAATGTTCTCTTATGTTGCAAAGGAGTTTTAGAACTCACAGCACTAAGGTCCGCATCTGCTATCTTGCACCCTCTGTAGTTCCATCTTTACCTTTATCACAGGCATACACAAAGTCAGGAAAATCTGGACTCCTGAAGAAGCAGTGCGAAACACTATTTGGGTTGCAGGGTACGTGGCCAGAGTGAGTTACTAAGGCTTTTTACTGGATGGTCATGCTTTACATTTACCCATTGCTAAATTTAAAATTTAGCTGCACCATTGGCTTTTTTGCAGGCTATTGGATTATGACATAAATGGAAAGTATCATTCTGTCATATTTCTGTTGTACATTACTAGTTTGATAACTTAGCTTTTTTATAGATTTCATAATTATTAATATTTATGACACTTAGTATCTATTTGGGCAAATATTGTGCATTAGGAAGTTGTCTTGATAGTACTTTTTTTTTTTCAGCATATTTAAAATGTTTAGTTTGACAATTTTTTTTAGGAAGCACCAATGTAAAAACCCTCATGGACATTAGTGAACATGCAAATTTGAAGCCCATTTGTGCTGTGAATGCTGATATGCAGAACCTGCTCTCTCTTTAAGATGATAGTATACCATAGAAAGCTAGAAAATACAGGGTCCTCAGAAAAAGTTGTACATTCACTTGACAGGAAAATTCAGGTTTCAAACTCAGGTCTTACAGCGAATCTGTGAGCATGATTTCTCCCCCCCTCCCTCCAAACTATTTATATGTGCAAGTAGCTCCTTCAAAGACAAGTCCATCAATACCTTTACAAGGTCTGTCCAGTCCTCCATTACTGAGAAATCATCATTTGAATTGATGTGCAAATGAGGTGTAGATCTAAATCCTCTAGAAATGAGTGACATTTCTATTCCCCGCCCAGCATCACCTACTCCTGCTTGACTGGTATACTTTATACTGTGTGACTGCAGGCAAAGGAGCCATCAGTCAAGGAAGAGGAGGCGGCGTCTGGCGGGAATAGAGCCAGAGTGACAGAGGCTTTTGATCTACAGCCTCATTTTCATATCAACTCAAGCACTGATTTCTCAGTAATGGTCTGGCCATGGAACGGTATTGCTGGACTTGTCTTTAAAAGAGCTACACGCACAAATTTTTGGAGTGAAATCCTGCTAACAGATTTCCTTTAAGACTTTCATTGTAAAAACCCTACATAGAGAATCCTAGGTTTCTGGTTCCTCTAGCCTTGGGATATTGGCTAGCTCATATATTTTGTGGTTTCAGGCATATGACACCTGTTTTCCCCATTAAGACTATAGTAAACTGCAGAAAGCTAAAAAAAAAATCCAGGGATCTCGAGATGAGATGTCCAGTGACCTGGCAGGAAAATTGTGGTTGAAACCTAGTGTAATGTATGTAGTACAGTTCATATAGCGTCTTGTGCTTGGGTGCGATGAACATACATGAGACACAGGTTTGATATAGAAAAGTCCTGTATTACTTCATACAAGTTGGCAGAAATAGTCACACAGTTTGCAGACACAGAAGCAGGAGACACAGCAGGCCAGAGTAAACTAAGCTCAGCAAATCACTCTCCAACACAGATTCAGGATCTTCTTCTCTGTTACCGTAAGTCCATGCAAACGTGGGTCTTTCAAAGAGCAGGGTTCAGAGTCCACAAGTGCTTCAGAGTTCCTCAGTAGGAATAGCTAGAGTACAAGGTCCAAGGCTTACAGGAGTCAAGTCACAGGTTCACTGCAGGCTAGATTCTGAAGCACTGATTGCTCAGCTGTGGCTGCTTAAGAAGCAAAGGAGAGAATCAGGGCGGGAACATGCAAGCTGGAAACTCCATTTTGACTGAGGGCAAGATAGCTACAAAAAGACAGAAAGTAAAATGGCTGACGAACAAACTGAGTTTCAGGAATATATACATAGAACCTTACATTACTCCCCCCTTAAGGACAACCTCCGGATGACCTCAGACCAGGCTTGTGTGGGTACCTCTGATGAAACTGACGGAGCAAGCGAGGAGCATTAACGTTATTGACTGGTTCCCATGAGTTGTCTTCCACTGGGTAGCCCTGCCATTTAATCAGATATTGTAACTGATTTCTATACAACCTGGAATCTAAAATCCTTTCCACCACAAATTCTTCCTGACCATCGACTAGCACTGGGTCAGGGCAAGGAGAAGAACGTCCAGGAAACGTATTGGGTGTTGCAGCCTTTAGTAGGGATACATGAAAGACAGGGTGGATTCTCATAGTTCTGGGCAGTTGAAGACGACAAGCAATGGCACTTATAATTTTACTGATTTTATAGGGTCCAATGTACTTATGTCCCAACTTAGACGATGGAATCCTTAACTTAAGATTTCTGGTTGACAGCCAGACCAAGTCTCCTACCTTGAAAGCTGGTGCAGGTTTACGAAATTTATCTGCTGCTTTCTTGTACC
>JARQOD010000005.1:504411674-504483321 GCA_033576555.1 Oophaga sylvatica
AAAATAGTGGTTGAGCACAAAAAAAGCTATGTCAAATTATAAAAACATCACTAAAAACCTTTTTGGAAACCACAATGAAAAAATTTAAATGTTTTGTATTTTTACAAACCACTAAAGTTCTGGAAAAAGTGTCTTAAAATGGGCCCCTGGTGCGAAAATGGACAACTTGATCTATATGCCAAAAATTTTTTACTCTTGAGTTACATGTACAGCAGTATTTGAAAATTGTGAATTTTCTCAACTCTTATCTAAGTTATTTACATTGCTACTGTGCATTAAAAGCTTTTCGGGGTTATGTTGGGGGTGCCGTCCGGGTAGGGGTGCATGGAAAAGTTCATTCACGCGCATTGGGGAAAAAAAATGGCCAAAACCGTTTTTTAAGTCCAAAAAACGAACATACAAAAAAAAAATCATAAACATAAGCCCGGGCTTGTCAGCCACTTATACACTTGATAGATTTCCCTCTCTCCCCCCCCGGGTCCGGTTTTAACAGCCTGTCCCCAAAACAACACATAGTTCGTATTTCCCCAGCAGGAGTTTCACGTTTTCCCTCTTGTGTCAAAAGGCCCCCTTCACGTCCGACTTGAGAGACCCCCCCTCTATTCAGCAATACAGAGGTTTTTTCACAAGATACTCCTGTGCCGGGGTTTTCATCGACCCCCAGATGAGCAATCTTACCCTGGAGACTCCTTTTGCCCCGGGACTCCTTGTCCAGAAAAGCGGCTCTTGTCTGTTTCGCAAACCTACTTTGGCCCCCTAATTAACAGCGAGTGGTTTCAGGCCTGAGCTGCAAGGTTTTATAAATGAAAAGGTGTGGGCCTTTCTCTACACGGGTTTTAAAAACCATAATTTCCTTTTACAGTCAGCAAAGTTTGGGAAATGTACCCCCCATTCAACACTACTCTCATCTACTTTCCCCCCCCTTTTCCCCGACCGGAGGGCGGGGGCTCCACCGGGGGCTGGTCAGCAACCCAAAAAGAGACAGTGAACTTTTGGCCCTTTTTAGGCCCTCATCAGCTTATCTTCATTGAAGCATGCCTCCCCGTTTCCTCCCAGGCTTGCTCTCTGCGGGCCTGGGTATCCCGCACGGTTTCTCTTGACTTAGGGCCCCGGGGTCAGTTTTGTATAGGCCTGGCCCCAGAGTGACCCGGCACTCAGAACACTTCGTGACTCTTCCTCAGAACTCACGTACCCCTGTCCCCCGGGCACTGCCTGTGAAAATTGTAGTAAGTTCTATTGCGTCTTGTGCGGGTGCGATGAAAAAAATAGACACAGGGGTTTATTTGAAAAGTCCCTTTTTACTTTTTACAATTGGCGAAAAAAGTCACACTTTGCAGACAAGAAACAGGAGACACAGCAGGCCAGAGTAACCCCCAATGCAAAAACTCTCCAAACAGATTCAGGATCTTCTTCTTGTTACCGTAAGTCCAGCAAACGTGGGCTTTCAAAGAGCAGGGTTCAGGTCCACAAGTGCTTAGAGTTTCCTCTAGGAATAAGGGGTTCAAGGCCCAAAAGCTTAGGAGTCAAAGTCAGGTTCATGCGGCTAGTTTTCTGAAGCCTGATGCTCGGCTGGGGGCTGGTTAAGAAGCAAAGGAGGAATCGGGCGGGGGGACAGCAAGCTGGAAACTCCATTTTGACTGGGGCAAGATTGCTCGCAAGCGAAATTAAAAGGCTGCGAACAAAATGGTTTCAGGGGATATATAATGAACCTTACATTACTCCCCCTTAAGGACAACTCCGGATACCTCCCGACCAGGTTGTGTGGGCCTCTGATGAAAATGAGGAGCAAGCGAGGGCTTTACGTTATTGAGGTTCCCTGAGTTGTCTCCACGGGGGGTAGCCCTGCCTTTTAACAGATACTGAACTGATTTTATAAAACCCGGAACTAAAATACCTTTCCCCAAAAAAATTCTTCCTGACCATGATAGCATGGGTCAGGGCAAGGGGGAACGCCAGGAAACGTTTGGGGTCGCAGCCTTTAGGGGATACATGAAAGACGGGGGATTCTCATAGTTTGGGCGTTAAAAGACGACAAGAAACGGCACTTTAATTTTATGATTTTATAGGGTCCAAGTATTATGTCCAAATTAGAGATGGAATCCTTAAACTTAAGATTTTGGTTGACAGCCAACCAAGTCTCCTACCTTGAAAGGGTGCAGGTTTCGAAATTTATCTGCTGCTTTCTTGTCCTTTTTGAGCCGATTCCAGATTTTCCATTAGAAGATCCATATTTTCTGTAAAGACGTGATTCTTTCAGCACTGGGGTAAAGGGTTTCTAGGGGAAATGTGGTAGAAGTTAGGATGATAACCTAGATTAGGTTTAAAAAGGAGCTGTTTAGTGGAGGCACTTGAGAGTTTGTTATAGAGAATAGCTAATGGAGTAGATCACCCAATCATCCGTAGGGGGATAAAGAGCGGAGTATGCTCCAGGGTTTGATTGGTTCGTTCGGTCTGGCCTTGTCTGGGGAGGAAAAGCAGAAGAAAGGTTTATTAATGTCCAATGCGGCACAGAATTTTGCCAAAAAACTAGAAGTGAATTGAACCCTCGATCCGAAATTAACCTATCGGGTACTCCATGTAGCGAAACACATCTTTAACATCAAATCCGATGTTGTTTTGCAGTGGGTAAGCCGACCAATTGATAAAATGAGTGCCTTTGTTAGGGTCAAACCCCCTGAATGGTGTTCTTCCCCTGGAGGTTGGAAAACTCCACAATGAAGTCATAGAAATGGACCCCCACGGGCGGGACGGGGGTGGGAAAGGCGTAACAGACGTTGGTGAGGAGCGAGGGTTTTGCATCTTGCACGACCTCACATGAAGTGAATAATTCAAAAATCTTCCGCAAGTGGGCCCCAAAAAGAAACGGAAAAGAAATTCCTGTGCTTTAGATTTCTATGCCCAGCTATCTTGGAATGTGATGAGTTGCAAATAATTCAATTGACTGTTTCAGGAATATACGGCGTTGTCCCTGAATCCACACACCATTTTAAAGACAAGGCTTAGTCCCTTGGGGGGTGCCAAAAAAAGAATCCGCTTGGTATGTTTCCTTGATGTCCTTAAGTAGGTCTTGATTATGAATTATTTCCAGGAATTAGAGTCAGGGAATGTTTAGGAGGAGTAATTGGGACGTGTCTCTGCTGAGTAAATCTGAGGTGACAGCCTTTCCATTGCGCGATCTGGTCTATAAGAGATGATAAAATTAAATTGGTTTGAAAGATTCCAGCGAGCCTGGCGAGGAGTCAGGCACTTAGCGACCTGATAAATCAAGGTAGATGGTCTGTCGGACGCTTTTGTGTGCGCTCCGAAGAAGGTGTCTCCATTCTTTAAAGCGGCAATAATGGCCAACAATTCATTGCCCCTGAGTTCCTCTCAGCCGAAGACAACTGCGGGGAAAGAAGGCAAGGGATGCAAGAATTTTTCTCACCTGTTCTTGGAGAGTTAGTCAAGGCAAGTCTGAAGAATCCACCTCTATTTGAAGGCAAGTCGGGGTTGGGTTGTACTAGGATAGGTGCAGTGGAAATTTTTTTTGAGGGAAAATGCTTCTGGGCTTGGGGAGTCCAGAAAACCTAGACTTTTCCGGGTAAGTTGGTGTAGGTGACACTATCGAGAAAAATTTTTAATGAAAGTTATGAAGTTGGCCAAACGATGAAGGCTGACCCCTTCACTTTCAGGATTGGCCAATCTTGATGGTTGGGTTTTGTTTTCCCTCCTACTAATTTCTTGGTAGACAGTAATACCCAGAAATTGAATTTCGGTCCTATGGAATTCACACTTTTCAAGTTTGATGTAAGTGTTTTGTCTTTGACGTTCCAAGACCTTTCACTGTCCATGATGTTCTCTGTGGAGTTAGAAAAAATTAGAATAAATCCAAATAAATTCCACGGAATGTTCAAGTCCCTGAAGATGTCATTCAAAGTGTTGGAAAGTGGCGGGGGCGGGGGTACTCAGCCAAAAGGCAAATAGTATTAAAAAGTTTCCATTGCGTGACTGAATGCAGTCTTCCTTCTCCCCAGGTCTAATGGACTTAAGTTATAGGCCACGAAGATCTGTTTAGAAAAATTTTGGATTGCTCTCTCCATAACTCAGGGAATTAAAGGCAATGGATTAACGGTTTCTAATAGTAAACCTTATTGAGTTCCCTATAGTTAGCATGGTCTCAGAGATCCATCTTTTTCTTTTACAAGAGTAGGGTGTACCTGAGGAGATGAAGAGGGGGCGTATGAAGCCTTGGCTAGATTTTCATCTATGTAATCCTTTAAAGCCTTTAGCTCGGGCCCGCCAGGGGGTAGATCTTACCAAAAGGTATCTCTGCTCCAGGCAATATTCAATTGGACAATATATGGACGGTGGGAGGAAGCTGGTCAGCGTTCTTTCGTGTCACATAATCCACATAGTCCTGGTATACAGGTGGTAGTTCGGGACTGACGTGATTCCTTTAGGAACAGAGCAAGCTGAAACTTTTGGATCTATCTGTTTCTCTGGAAAGTGTAATTCCTTGGTCTCCCAGTTAATGGTAGGATTCTGAGCCTGCAGCCATGGTAGCCCTAGAATAATGGGAAAGTGGGGGAGAAGAGATAAGCATAAAGGACAGTTTCTCTTGATGATCTTTACCATAAGGAACCTCAAAGGCTTGTTTCCTGATCCACTGGTCAGAGGTCAGCAGGGGCCATCCACAGTTTCATCTGTACTGGAGTAGCCTTCTTCACTGAACGTATTCCTGTTTCAGAGCAAAGGAGACATCCATAAAAATTTCCACTTGCCCCTGAGTCGATCATAGCGAGCTAGACCCCCAAGCTGAGTCAACCCGAGTTTGATGGAAAGAAAGCAATGAGAATTGTTTTTCTTTACAATCAGCTGGGACACCGCTGAGGAACTTGAAAAATGGCAGCTTTTACACAGTAAAACGTCCTCAGAGGTAACGGAGTTTAAGTCCGAGAAATCAAGATCTGTTGCTACAGATCTCTCTGGAGCCTGAGGCTCGGACCTGACAGTTCCCCTCTCGCAACATCACAATGAATGAGTGCTGCAGTAGTCTTACGAGAACGGCTGGGGCAGTTTATAATGAAGTGCCCTGACTTCCACAATAGAAACATAGATTCTCCTTAAAACGATGTTCCTTGCGTGCATCACTAACCCGTCGTTGTAATGAGTTACCTGCATGGGTTTCAGGTTCAGGTTCCCGTGTAATCCTACTCAAAGGTTCCTTAGCTGGAGAGGAAGGTGGAAAGGTTAGTACGATTGCTTTCGAACCATCTCTCTTGCCTGCGTTCAGTCAGACGGTATCAATACGGATGCAGTAGTTAATAAAAGTCACCTAACGCAGTGGGAGGGTCGGCACGAGCAAGTTCATCCTTAATCAGTGGAGAAAAACCCCTTTCGAAAAAATAGATTTTTTGGCGGAACTGTCCAGGTGGTATCAAGGGCCCATCTCCTGAATCCAAGGCTTATTCAGCTCCCGAGTGCTTACCTTGGCGCAAAGTAACATGGTGCTTCAGCTGTTGCACCTCGATTGGGGTCATCAAACACCGCCCCATGGCTGAAATAAAATCATAAAAGGTGATTCAAACAATCATCCTCAGTCTCAATCAGAGGGTTTGCCCACATCAAAGCCTTGTTGGTAAGCAACATAATTATAGTAAGCACCTTAGATCGTTCAGTGGGAAATTGTGAGCATGTGCAGAAAAAAAAAGATTGCTTGATTAATAAATCCCTGAATTTCTCACGTTCACCGCCAAAACGAAAAGGGGGCAACTTGGGGAATCCCAGCACTCGGGGTACGGCAGGAGCCTGGACTCGCCCCTCTAGAACCTCAATGCTGGCTCGCAAAAACTGGGTAGTCTGTCCAACCACTTGCAAATTGTGATTTTGAGGTCCTGTAGATTCGTTTAAAAGGGTCTTTATTATTCTGCAAATCTGCAAGGATATTATCAGTCACTCCGCAAAGTTCCTTTATGCGGGCCTCCATTTTCCAGATCTTTTAAGAAGGATTACTGGAAGAAGAGGAGAGAAAATAAAACAAAAAGTGTTCACCCGTGGCAACACTGCAGAGAGAAAAAAAAATTAAGGGAACTTTATCACCTGGAATGGTTGTGAGAAGTCACAACCATATCATCACAGAAAGTTTCAACCAGACATCTGATATCGAGTTACAGCAGACAAAAAAGAGAAAAGAAAGGAAAAAAAAAAAAAACAATAGTGTTTACCTGTGGTAACACTGCAAAAAAGAAAAAAATTAAGGGAATTGTCACCTGGATGGTTGTGAGAAGTCACAACCACTGTCATCACAGAAAGTAAAACCGGACGTTGATATCCACAGTACAGCAGACACAGCCTTCCAGACCCAGCAGGACACTAAAGTTTTGGCTTCAGAATCTTGTAATGTATGTAGTACAGTTCATATAGGTCTTGTGCTTGGGTGCGATGAAAAAATTTCATGAGACACAGGTTTGATTTTAGAAAAGTCCTGTATTATTCATCAAGTTGGCAGAAATAGTCACACAGTTTGCAGACACCGAAACAGGAGACACAGCAGGCCAGAGTAATCCAAGCTCAGCAATCACTCTCCAATACAGATTCAGGATTTTTCTTCTCTGTTACCGTAAGTCCATGCAAACGTGGGTTTTTTCAAAGAGCAGGGTTCAGAAGTCCACAAGTGCATTCAGAGGTTCCTCAGTAGGAATAGCTGGGTACAAGGTCCAAGGCTTACAGGAGTCAAGTCACAGGTTCACTGCAGGCTAGATTCTGAAGCACTGATTGCTCAGCTGTGGCTGCTTAAGAAGCAAAGAGAGAATCAGGGCGGGAACATGCAAGCTGGAAACTCCATTTTGACTGAGGGCAAGATAGCTGCAGCAAGACAGAAATTAAAATGGCTGACGAACAAACTGAGTTTCGGAATATATACATAGAACCTTTACACCATGTGTCACCAACTATCACAGAAGGTTATAGGGGGTTTTTTCACTTTTCTCTAGTTCCCTTGAACCCTCTTTAGCACATCTATTTTCTTGAATATCGGTTGACTCATAAAGTCTATTTCACAGACCTTAAGCTCCTCTGCCATGGTCTCTGACCATTTTAACACTAGGACTACTGGACTCGTGACCCCGCCTAGAACTACTGAAAGGAGTCATTTTGACTCCTTGCTTGTTTTCGTTTATTTTTAGAGTTTCATTTGTGGTTATTTATTAATAATTATATTTTTTGTAATGTATTATTTTTGTGAGATCCAACAGTAATGCTTTTGATTGTTTTTTTCTGCTTTTCTTTTTTTTCTACAGAAATAACAATAATTATAATAGACGTTTTTCAAACATTTTTTTTATTCAAGTGCACACATATAAACAACAACTGAAGAACAAAAAGCAGAGAAAATGTAGGTGGAGGAGCATAAAATGAAAATATGGCGCAGAATTTCACCTTCTAAACATTTGGTGTTTCGCATTTTAGGCATTGCCTTTGATTTATGGCAGTACATTGCCCCACAAAGACTTACCACAAGTCTTACAATTGCCGACAGATCTATTTTTCTTGCACTTTTCTTTGATCTGGCAAAATTTTGTTTGAACCATCACTTCTGAGCATGTAGAAACTTGGGACGTGGAACCCTTTTCCTTATCTGTGACATAAGGACCACTCAACTCTCTCACAAGCGTTGCAAAAATGCCTTGCGTGACATTTTTTGGTGGGTTATCTCATTGAATATTATCCATGCATTTATACCCGCAAAGTCTAAGGCATTTTCAAATGCATGAACAGGCCATCTCCTTGTGCATGTTCGTGTGGTATATTTTCGTGCCATCTGATCCACTACATCTACTCCATATTTTGTTTCATTGTAAAACTTTACCGTTTCTGGAGTTTTTTTAGCGGAATCAGACGCAACAACAACATCTGGATGGACGGAACTCAAATGACAACATTTTTGTTGGGCTTTCCTTGATATACTGTAAGTGTAAAATTGTCTTCATTTCTAAACACTTTAGTGTTGTACAATTCCTCTTTCATAGATTTTATTTCTTTAGGCACTTCTCGCCTTATCTTGTTCAGTGTTCCCACGATGGTTGTTCCTTTGCTTTTTAGCTGTTTAGCTAATTTTACTGAAGTAAAATAATTATCGGTTGTAACATTGCGACCTTTTTTCAAAAACGGGTCCAATAACTTCATTACCACATGGTCAGCTAAACGGTCCTCAGCACGGCGTGTGTCATCTTTGCCTAGATAAGGGAAGCCATTTGCCAGATATTTGCTCTCCTTATCAAGAGCTAGCCAATATTTGTGGCCATATTTATCTGGTTTGGAAGGCATGTACTGCGTGAATGGACACCTAGTTTTGCTTGGGAAAAGTTGCTCATCCACCGTTATGTATGGGCCAGGTTTGTAACACGCAATACAATTTTCAATAAACCTGTCCCACACAGTAGAAAATAGAGCAAACTTGTCCGTTTGCAGTCTCTCCGATCGAGTAGATTTCTCATCAAATCTGAGAAACCTCATAATTTCAACAAAGCGGTCCCTAGACATTGTCGCTTTGCAAAACGGTATTCCCCAGTCATTACACCAAATACTGCTAATCGAGTGACGGTTCGTGCCAGATATTCCACGAGCATAGAATATCGCAATGAATGCATCTAGCTCCCTCATCAGATAGAGTAAACTGTAAATTATTGTTCCTGCATGCTTCTGCAAGCGTACAGTTCTTTATATGTGTCAATATATATGAATCAAAAAATAAACGCCATCGCTCAAAGGACTATCGATAATGATATTTCTTCTGGCGTATCCTGTAGGGCCAGGTGCTTCTCGAAGATATTTTTGGCTGTCACGCCTACCAGGCAAGTGTTCTCCAATTTCAACAGGTTTCCATTGAATACCATCTGCTGAAACTAGTATTCCTTCAGATTCGCCTTCTCTGGTGTTTGTTGTTGCATTACCTTCGCCGCCATCGTTATCTGTTGTTCTTTCATTTCTGGGACGTTTTGCTGATTTTTTCTGTCCACGACCAGGAGGATGGTCACGAGGCAACATAACTGCATGAGCCCGATCCCAGTTGATGTGCTTGGAATATCTGGAAAAAAGTTGATGAATATTTAGAATTTTTGTTTTGTAAGGGTCCGTGCACACTGGCTGGATTAGCGGCGGAATATCCGACCGGATATTCTCACCACAATCCGGCCCGTACCTGCCCGCTCAGGTACAGAGCGGAGTTTCATACCTGAACCTCCGCTCCGAACCCCGGGCTGGAGCCGCTGTCTGGGACGGAGCCGTGCTCGCGCGTAAGCAAGCGCTGCTCTGTCCCTGACAGCGGCTCCAGCCCGGGGTTCGGAGCGGAGCTTCAGGCATGAGCGGGCAGGTACGGCCTGTATTGCGGCAAGAATATCCAGATGGCTATTCAGCCAGAATTCTGCTAGTGTGCACAGGCCCTAACTCAGTGTGTGGAAGAAGAAATAAATACACATAACTACTTACCTTCTGGATTTGTTCCTTCTGAGTCTTCAGATTCACTTGATATGTTCTGAGGAATGAATCTTCATCACTGTCAGAATCAAATACATGTTCCTGCAATTCGGATTCCGATTCATCCTCCGGTATGGATTGCAAAGTAGCCAGAATATCCTGAGGCTTTATCAAACGTCTTCTCTCCATATTCCTCACAAATTCCATAATTCTATATAGTTCCCTGCTGAAAAATAGAAATGAAATGAAAACTAAAAGAAATAATAACTGTTCTGCCACCTTCAAAAGTAGGTGGGCTGAATCAGTTGACAGACAGCTAAACTATTTCATAACATTCATACCTGTATGAGTCTTCAGAGCTCGTATGTCTGCGTCTGTTCTCTTTGTCTCTTCAGCTGAACTAAAAGTAAAGTTACTATCCAGAATACTGTCTCCTGCTAGGACCTTAGAAAAACACCACCCTTCATTAGCATAAGATAAGAGCCTAGAGTAAACAAGCTATTTTGTTCAGCATTACACAGTAATACAAGCAGGTAAAACACAAGGAAAATGTGAAAAGTTGACATGTAAATTGAACTACATCTATATGAACATCAGGGTAAATAAGAGTGAAAAAATTATGCACAAAACTTTATAGCAACATTTAGTGACAAAAGGACCTCAAAATATAGTAGGGAGTCAAAATGACTCCCTTCAGTAGTTCTTGGTAAATTTTGAAAAAAACGCGCAAATTTTTCACCAAAATTATTTATTCTCACAAAATCTTTTTTCACATCATATTTGAGGAAAAGTCACCGAGTTTCAAGCCGGAATTCTGAAAAATGTAGTCACAGAAGAGAAATAAAAAATGAAAGGAGTCAAAATGACTCCATCAGTAGTTCTAGTGTTAAGCTACACTGTTCAAATGATTGGGACTGTAGAAGGAGCTGATCGTTTTTCTTTTGCAGTACACATAATTCATCCGCTAAGTCTCCAGCTGAATTGTAATGTTCTACGTAACAACAGCATTCTTATATAGAGCCTTAGACTTATTGAGCAGCATTTGCTCTTGCAACGAAGAGATTCTCTGTATCCTTCCTTTTACTTCATTGACCTTCTCACGAAGATGCTCATGGCTTTCATCACACTCCTTCATCACAGTTTGGAGTTTTTTCTGAGAAGTCATCAATTCATCTGGTACCTGTTGGACGTCTTTTATGTCTTCGGCCCCTTCTTCAGGCTCTTCTGGTAGAACATGCTCAGAAGCCCTACCGTCAGTCTTACATTCTACCTCTTCAGTCACATCATTATGGTCTCCAATATTTCCTTTTATTCCGGCTTTCAAGTTCTCCTTGATAGCTGCATCTGTATACTCAGAACCCGCCGGATTCTTCTCTTCCACCACGTTCTGCATCCCATCTGAGCTCCCGTGTGTCTGCAGCGGCAACGGAGTGACACATCGCTTTTCCCATTTGTTGGGACGTGGCTCCGATGTAGACTCCATGAAAGTGCGCTTGAGCTCACCAACGCCAGCCTGATGTCTCAAAATCTCATCTTGTGACTTATCCAGATCCTTGGTGTCACTCGGGAACACCGCTGGGGCTCCGGGCGCCGAACTTCCAGCCTGAGCTTCACGAGTTGCAGCTACTGATCCGAACCGCAACCCATCCACGCCGCTGTCTTTGGCAGAAACAGATTCCTGGACAGAGTCAGTCCCCATATCTTCAGTCTTGTTCCTCACAGCTTCACTTGAGACCTCAGCTTCTGATGAGGCATCTGGCTTGGTGACTACCACTTCTATGGCTTTTTCCACCTCTGCAGCATCTCCCTCAGAGTCCTTGGCACGATACAGATCCACACCATACCTTGGTAACTTCACATTTCCAACAGCATCTACTTGGGCTGTGTTCAGTTTCAGAGTCCTGCCTTTAAAGCTCAGCTCTCCTCCTTTCACCTTAGTCTTCGCCAGGGAACAGGCCAACTGTAAAACATCTTCAGATGCCATCTTCTGTCCGACTGCAAGGTCAGCATCAGCCTTCCTCTCAGGACTCTCAACCTCCTCTGCTACCATGCCTTCCTCATTTGCACTGGTTGCTTGATTGTCATCAGATGATTCACTATCACTACCACTATCCCTGTCTGACCCCTTTTTCTCAGCCACATCTGGCTCACTTTCAGGGTTATACACTTCATTTTCATTCACATCCTGCTCACTGTCAGGGTTATACAATTCATTCTCATTCACATCTTGATCTGGAACCTTAGTTAACATGTCATCCACAACATTAACTTCACCATCTGGTCCCTGGTTTCCCTCAGGTGGTCCCTCAAGTATGTGACTATGTGATAACCCCAGCACTATACTTCCATATAGCTCAGGTACTAGGAGCTGGCTCACGACCTCTCCCTGGACTTCAGTGTCCCTATACAACAGGTGAGTGTTTATGGCAACATGAGGAAACCTCTCCTCAGAGCCAGGCTCTTGGGAAACCTCATTTAGAACATTTATATTTTCCTGGGCCGTTTTAAGAGAGGGGTCTCGCCACTGCTCACTCTCAAAATTGTCACAGGACACAGGTAAGTCAGGGACACTCGGTTCCCGAGAACCACCATCCTCGTCTCCCAACATCACCTGCAAAGGAATTTCATCACTATCACAGTCATCATTATTATCAATATCATTATCATGATTATGATCAGTATCATCATCACTATCATGATCATCATCATTATCATTATCAGCATCAGCATCATTATCATGGTCATCATCATTATCATGATCATCATCATCATTATCATTATCATCATCATTATCACATAAGTTTAACGGCCCACTAGCATTGTGTTCCGCCCCTCGGGACTGCACACCCTCAATAGGAGCTTCATCACACTGTCCATCAGAAACATTTTCCCCCAGAGATCCTTAGACCGGGGAAAGTCATTACCCAATATGACGGGGGGGCACCAGGTTCTTCACTACCCCCACTTCACATGAAACCTCCCCGCGTTTGGGGATCAAGTCCACGACAGTCTCTGGGTAGACTTTGGTGTCTCCATGGACGCACACCACACTCAGGTGTTTATCAGGGATAAAGTCCCTATCAATCAGGCTGTCCCATACGGAAGTCACTGGACTCTCTGAGTCCAAGAGGGCCTGTGCTGGGCAGTCATTTACAACCACCGGGACCCTGTGGTCCAGTCTCTTCGGCTGAGGTGGACACACACACAGGCTCTGCGCAGGGGAGAGGGATCCGCCAACATCACAACACATAGGCTCCCCCTCTATTGGACAGTTGGCTGCAATTTCACGACATCTCCAACACTGTCCATCACACTCTCCCACCCACACGACCCCAACAGCTGGAACGCTCTTACCGGGAGAGTTCGGCGTCCAGGAACTCTGAAGTGACGACCTCTCAGACGGCTGGTCACGGAGGCAGTCTTTGGTGGCGAAGGCCCTCTCCATCAGGCTGACCAGACGATTGGCGTCCTGGTGGTCTCCTTGTCCGACCTCTGGCTGTACCTCAGGAGGACGTGCTTGGGTGTAGCGGTCGACTATCACCTTTTCAACTCCATAATCAGGTTTGCTGACTGCAGACTCCCAACTGCATCTCCAGTCATGAACTCCCCTGGCACGGGCTGTCATCGTAACACCCAGCCGGGTAAGAATCTCCGCTTTCAGCTTGGCATAGTCTTGGCTGTCCTGCTCGCTCAGGTCAGCATAGGCCCTTTGGGGTTCTCCAATCAGATAGGGTGTGACCATCATGGCCCATTCAGATAGGGGCAGATTCTCCTTCTCTGCCAGTCCCTCAAACCTAGTGAGATATACCTCCACATCGTCACGAGGTGTCATCTTTTTCAGGGACCGTCTTACCGCCTTCTTTACAGCGGACAATGCAGGTGACTTTGCAACATTACTTTGGGACAATGCGCTGCAAGTCTTTTGTAGTGCTGCAACCTGCTCAAAAAACAACCGGTTATTCTCCTGCTGCTGCTTCAGGAATTGCTGCTGGGCCTGCTGCATGCGCTGCTGGTGCTGCAGGCGCTGCCGCTCCATGCTCTGCTGCATGCTCCGCTGGGCCTGGACCAGGTACTCAACGAGCTCCTCCATACTGCCGGACTTATCTGTCTCAACCACGGCAGTCTTATGTTGCACATTAACTTGCGCCATTTGTTCAAACAGCGCCTCCATGCTGTCATCCATGCTGTCAGACTTCTCTGTCTCAACAACGGCAGTCTTCACTCAAGACATACACACTCCACAGTATTTTCCACAGAAAATTAAGCTTTGCTGTGCAGACACTTTTTTTTTTTTTCTCTGCAAACTCTATTAGGGCAACTGTCTCTTTAAGACTGCTCCAACAGAGTTTTCCTTTGCTGCTGCACACTCCACAGTCTTTTCTCACAACAAGTTCAGCTTTGCTGTGCAGACACACTTTTTTTTTTGCAAATTCTATTAGGGCTACTGTCTCTTTAAGACTGATCCAACAGACGTTTCTTTTGCTGACACACTTTTTTTTTCTCTGCTGCTGCTTCAACAGACTTCACCTTTTATTGCTGTCTTTCGCCACTGTGCTGCCCGCATTCTCCACCAATTGTAAGCTTTTCAGGGGATATAGCTCTGGGATCGCCGTCCGGGTAGACGGAGTGGCACGGAAACAGTTCATTCACAGACAGCAGTTCTGGTAAAAACTGGCCGCAACCAGTTTTATTAAAGTCCACAGCAAACAGAACATAATCAAAATCAAATCATAAACATAAGCCCTGGGCTTGTCCAGCCACTTACTACACTTAGATAGATTTCCCTCTCTATCCGGGTCCAGACTCTAACAGCCTGTCCTCAAAACAACACATATGTTCAGTAGTTACCAGCATGGAGTTTCACAGAGTCTCCTCCTTGTGTCTGAAGGCACCTTCAACGTCCAGACTTGAGAGAGCTCCCCTCCTATTCAGCAACTACCAGCATGGATTTTCACAGAGACTACTCCTGTGTCCGGGGTACATCGAGCACCCAGACTGAGACAGCTCCTACTCCTGGAGACTCCTTCTTGTGCCTGGACTCCTTGTCCAGACTAAGCGAGCTCTCTGTCTGTGTTCGCAGACACCTACTTCTGGTCTCCTAATTAACAGCTGAGTGGTTTCAGGCCTGAGCTGCAAGTGTGTACTGAATGTAAGGTGTAGTGACCTTTCTCTACCACTAGGTTTACAAAGCCATACATTTCCCTTATACCAGTCAGCAAAGTATCTAGGTGAAATGTACACCCCATTCAACACACATACTCTCACTGTCTCACAGCATATTAATGTAGAATTGCTCTTTATTTCCATGATAGAGGGTACAATTGTTGCTGGTTATATCTGACTGTACTATATGGTTTAAAGAAAGGTTGATTGTGTAATTTAATAATATTTTCATTATGGTGGATGGGAAGACTTATTACTTTGCTTTAGGGCAGGTGTAGATGAGAGAATTGGGTCTATTATGAAAATCACACTGTGATCAAACACTGAGTTTGAGAAGAGTGTGAGCATTGTGTGATCCATTTCTCTTCGATTAATAGAAAATGGAGGAAAACATTTTTTTCTTCTTCTCCATTGTGCCAGTCTGAAGAAATCAGCCTAGACTCAAATTTCATTTGACTGCAGTCCGATAGTTTCCACAGACTCATTGACTAGCATGGCCAAGTGTGATCTGAATATCAAGCTCGGGTATGCATTAATTTTTTCCTCAGACCAGAGTGCTTGGTCCCAAAAATCTGACACATGCACGGCCCCATAAAATAACATTGGTTTGAGTAAGATTCAATGTTTTTTTCAGATTGCACTTGGACCAAATACACCCTCGTCTGCACCTGCCCTTAGAGCTTAGAGTGAGATCTGTGTTTCATACATGGTAAATATTGAGAGGAATCACCTTTTTTTGAGAGGTTACACTTTATTTATAGCTGTAGTATATTTCTCTAATTTTATAGTTATGATTTGTTGAATATACTATAGGGGTTCTGACCTCTTTTCAGTTCCAAGACACATCTAGTATGGTGCCCACGGTCTGTGGAATCACAAGCTAACACATTTGCCTTTGCTACATAAAGCAGACTGACTGACTCCTCAGTCATTGAATTCAGAGAGAGACCCTAACATGTCTCTCTTCCAGCTACAGCTCACATTTTGGCTGTACACCCAATGCATCTACTTCCTGCTTCTTGGAGAAATCATGCAGGTGCTTCTAATCAAACTCTGCAGAGCTGAGATTTAATCCTGTCCTTCCCAGCTATGCTACAATACATAGATGAGGAAAGTCTATAGTAAAAATTCTTCTGGGTTTCTGTGTTCTTCTGTGTTTGTGTAGATTTCTTGCAAGTATACTGTTTTTTTCCTACTTTCCAAAAAACATCAAGCAGGGAACTTGTCATTTGATTCATATTGCCTGAACCACAGGCAGCATGTATTTGACACTGGCTGTATCATTATAACCACTTATGTTTTACTCTGATTCGCTGCAAGAACATAGGCAGTGTCTGATTCATGTTGCCCATGGTTCATGCAAGGTGCCAAAGCAGGGTAGTTGTGGATGAGATGCTTTGCTTGTGCACGCACTGGCACCCTACATGAAAATCGTGTCCCAGTCCTGATGTGCTGTTATGTGTGGGGGTGCATCACACTTACTTGTGGGCCATAGGCCTCCACTGGCTCAAGGTTTTCATCTTCCAGAACCACAGCACATAATCCAGGGGGCACAAAATACTTTATAACAGTCAAAAGTTTACTGAGCAGATTGCAGTCATTACAATAAAGCATGCGAGATAGGGCACAACAGGTTACAGTCTTTCCCACAGGTACCGGACATAACCTCAGCCCTAGTACACGATCTGAGTAGAGCATCCCTTTTGCTAACTCCTCTAGCACAAGGAATTCTTCTCCACTGAAAGCAATGCACCTGAATTTCATTACCTTCCTCCTGAGAGTCTGAGTCTATTTTCCCTGCAGTACCACAGGCTTAGCATGCCCAAAGGCCTGATGTACATCTCGAGGTCCCAGGTCCCAAAGACAGATTCGCACGGAATGGTCGTATGGCAATCCACTGCCCATAGTAACAGGCTCATGTTGGCTCTAGCAGCCCACTGTTCTTGACACTAACCCTCAGTCTCCTCCCCAGTCAGGGTCAGCAGTTATAGTTAACCCTGTTTAGGTTAAACTGCAGCTCCAGGGAGATAACTTTTAACTACAATGCAGGACAATTATCATGCAGTAAAACTCATGTAAAATACATTATCATACATTTAACCACTAGGGAATGTAGAACATCATCTTCAAAACCGATACAGTTCAAATGGCATGAATCAGACGACCAGTTCTCTTTAAAGAGTTTGTTTACTTTATCTTTATTTTACAAAATGTGTTGGAGGGACATGATTTTTTTCCTAGTCTATAACTATTGCAAGTTCTCTTCCTACACTTGTTTCTCAAAGACTACACAGCTCTCCTGTTCTCAAAATGGACCCAACAACAAAATAATGTATAAATAATTTCTAAGTTTCAATAGTTCTAAAAATGTTTTTGTTGATAGCATCACACAGTGGAAAAAAAATCAAAATACTTTTCTGAATGTATTTCATTAATTTGTATGAGATTATGTCTAGGGTTTAATGGTGAAAGGATCAGACTAAAATCTCTGAATTAGCATCACTTAGCATTTGTAGAATTGGAATATCAAAAGTAAAAATGGCACTATGTGTCATTGTAACATATAGACATTTTTTTTAAATGTAAACATGAAAGTTAGTAACTTCACAAACCCACCGTTTTTTTTCTATCTGTTTTTAATAATTTACTGACGGGAATAAGACAAACTAATTACTAGTTGACTTTCATGAGATATTATTCTACCATGAGTTTTATACAATGCTTTTTTGTTTTGACAGACAAAGCTAAAAAGAACAAAGAACAGACAGAATGACAGCCTCAAGGAACATATGTGACCCTGATAGGCTCAAGCTAACAACTATTTTCCATTATATGAGTAGCATTTACAGCTTTTGTTGATATGTTAGGAATCATTCACATTTGTTTTCAAATGAAGTAATTATACCAGGATAAAATTACAAAAGGAAGCAAAGAAAACAGAGACCAAGTATGTTTTTTAAATTAAAAGAAACAAATACAATAGGTCATGGAGTGATTAATTTTCCTTTCTATCTATCTATCTATACAAAAAAAACCTAACCAGCACTTCCTAAGTGTGAATAGGTGCAAGATGTAGTGACTGCAAAATATGTATAAAAAAGCACAGCAGCATTCTGTGAATGCCAAGACATATAGTGTCAATGGAAATAACAACTTCCAACTGCATTGTCCTCAGCAAGATGTACTTACAAAAAAAAGCGAAGGTTCTCAGCGTATAAATTGGCCAATTCATGCGTGCCCGTCAACCAAGGCAAGGTGACACTTCTCTGACGGGTCCTATCATAACCCTTCCATATCCTACTGTACACTCTGTTCTTTTGAATAGGAGATCATGTTTTTTTGAGCAGTTCCGCAGCATTCAGCAGTGGCCTCTACAGAATAAATGGAGCTGTGGTATTCAGCTCCATTCAATGTTTAACATAGTAACATAGTTATTAAGGTTGAAGGAAGACTTTAAGTCCATCTAGTTCAACCCATATCCTATCCTAACCTGCCCTAACATGTTGATCCAGAGGAAGGCAAAAAAAACCCAAGTGGCAAACAGTAAGCTTCACATTGGGGAAAAAAATTCCTTCCCGACTCCACATACGGCAATCAGACTAGCTCCCTGGATCAACGCTGTATCTAGGAAACTAGTGAATATAGCCTGTAATATTATACTTTTCAAGAAAGGCATCCAGTCCCCTTTTAAATTTTAGTAAGGAATCACTCATTACAACATTAGACGGCAGAGAGTTCCATAGTCTCACTGCTCTTACAGTAAAGAATCTGCATCTGATTAGGTAAACCTTCTTTCCTAGCTAGGACCGTCAAGTCTAGATACTCATTAAAGTCTTGTACTGCCCTCATTATTATACATGTAAAGCACCTGTTTTCCAACTAAGAACAGAGGGTATGCAGCCCCTTTATACTGGTCGCTCTCGCTCATTCAGAGTCTTCTAACAGAGAAGTACACAGATTAAGTGTCACTGCTATTAAGCAAACGGTGCATCTTAGCTACTGCCTACATGCCTGATTTCTTCCATCTTTAGTAAGTTTCATGTTACAATTAAGATAATATAATCTTTGTTACCAATCTTACATTATCCCCTTTAAAGCCTTCATTTTTTCCAAAACTTAAATAAACCCCCCCAAGTGTATTAAATTAAATACCTTTTCCTTGGATATTGCAGACCACCCAGTTGCTCTTAATACCACCTTGTTCTTCATGCATTTTTTTATAGTATCAACCTTTTGTGTGGCACTGTATCAAAAGCTTTTGAGAAGTCCATGAACACCACGTCCACTGCATTCCCTTGGTCCAGTCCTGAACTTACCCCTTCATAAAAGCTTATCAGATTAGTCTGACAAGAACGGTCCCTCGTAAACCCATGCTGATACTGTGTCATGAGGTTATTCAGCTTCAGATACTCCAATATAGTATCCCTTAAAAAACCCTCCAGGATTTTACCCACAGTAGATGTTAAGCTCACTGGCCTATAATTTCCAGGTTCAGTTTTTGCCCCCTTTTTGAATATTGGCACCACATTTGCTATACGCCAGTCCTGTGGTACAGACCCAGTTATTATGGAATCTTTAAAGATTAAAAATAATGGTCTATCTATAACTGTACTTAATTCCTGCAGTACTCGGGGGTGTATCCCATCCGGGCCCGGGGATTTGTCAACTTTAGTGATTTTTAGACGCCGCCGTACTTCCTGCTGGGTTAAGCATGTGACATTTAATGGAGAAATTTTTTTTATCTCTGATCATGTTATCTGTCATGGGATTTTCTTGTGTAAATACAGTTGAAAAAAAGTCATTTGCATATTGGCTTTTTCCTCATCCTCATCCACCATTTCACCCAGACTATTTTTAAGGGGACCAACACTATCATTTTTTAGTTTCTTGCTATTTATGTAGTTAAAGAATATTTTGGGATTATTTTTACTTTCTCTGGCAATGAGTCTCTCTGCCTCAATCTTTGCTGTCTTGATTTGCTTTTTACAGAATTTATTCAGTCTTCTGTATTTATTTAATGCCTCTTCACTACCTACTTGCTTTAATTCCCTAAACGCTTTCTTTTTGTCCCTTATTGCGCCCCTTACAGCTCTATTTAGCCATAGTGGTTTCCTCCTAATTCTAGCATGTTTATTCCCATAGGGTATATACTGTGCACAGGTCCTATTCAGGATACTAATAAACGTCTCCCATTTTCTTTGTGTATTTTTATGTCTCAGGATATCGTCCCAGTTTATTGCACCAAGATCATCTCTCATCCGTTGGAAATTTGCCTTCCTGAAGTTTAGTGTCCTTGTAACCCCTCGACTACACATCTTATTAAAGGAACATGAAAGCTTATTATTTTGTGATCACTATTACCCAAGTGACCCCCAACCCTTATATTTGATATGCGGTCTGGCCTGTTGGATAATATTAGGTCTAGCAGTGCCCCCCTCTTGTTGGGTCCTGAACTAGTTGTGAAAGGTAATTGTCTCTCATAGTTGCCAAAAACTTATTACCTTTGCTGGAACTGCAGGTTTCTGTTCCCCAATGTATTTCAGGGTAGTTGAAGTCCCCCATAATAATGACTTCTCCTTGAGTTGCTGCTTCATCTATTTGCTTTACGAAGATATTCTCTGTTGCTTCCATTATTTTAGGAGACTTATAACAAACCCCTATCAATAATTTATTATTTTTCCCCCTCCCCTAATCTCCACCCACAGAGACTCTACATCTTCATTAGATTCACAGATATCACGCAGGATGGGTTTTAAGGATGATTTTACATATAAACACACACCCCCACCTCGCTTATTTTTACGGTCATTTCTAAACAGACTATAGCCCTGTAAATTAACCGCCCAGTCGTGGCTCTCATCCAGCCAAGTCTCAGATATCCCCACCATGTCATAATTATGTTCCAACAAAATTAATTCTAATTCCGCCATTTTGTTGGTGAGGCTTCTAGCATTAGTATACATGCACTTTATGTATCTCTCTGAACCTCTATTCTTTCTTAAAATTATTACTGTTCTAACCCCACCCCCATGCCACCCCCACCCCCAATTTCATTATTTGTGCCCAGGTCTCTATCTGTACTGCCTTCCCCTCCTATAAAATGAATACCCTCCCCCCCAGTCCCTAGTTTAAAGACTCCTCCAACCTTCTAGCCATTTTCTCCCCAGCACAGCTGCACCCTCCCCATTGAGGTGCAGCCCATCCCTAGCATAGAACCTGTAGCCAACTGAGAAGTCGGCCCAGTTCTCCAGGAACCCAAACCCCTCCTTCCTACACCAATTCTTGAGCCACTTATTAACCTCCCTAATCTCCCGTTGCCTCTCTGGTGTGGCACGTGGTACCGGCAGTATTTCAGAAAATACCACGTTGGAGGTCCTTGCTTTAAGCTTGCAGCCTAATTCCCTGAAATCATCTTTAAGGACCTTCCACCTGCCTCTAACTTTCAATGTTTAAATCCAGCTGATTGTTGGGGATGCGGGGTGTTGGATTTCCACCAATCTGATGTTGATGACCTATCTTTCTGGAAAGGTAATCAAAATGTTATGCTTTTTAATAATTATTGGATGCCTTTTAAAACCCACAGGAATTTTTTGATAATCACCGATATGCAAACTAATTGTTGGGGTACCTTAAAATAGTTTACTCAGGATACACTAAAAGTCTTCTAACAAAGGCAACTGCTTCTAGCTCAAGCTTCCTTTTCAAAATGGTTGTCCAGCCTTAGGCAACAAATCTGCAGTCACTCTGTGTAACTGACGACTTGTGAATGGTCACACAGCGCGGCAATCCAGTTTCCCCATTCCGGTGCCAGTATCTGGCGGTCATGTTCATGTGACCACAAGTATATGATTTGCAAACTTCCAGCCATATTACAAATAGACTTATCCAGTCTCACTCACTACACTTGTATTGAATGAGGCCACGCATGTCCAGTCAGTACGTGACAAATTGCATACTTGCCTGTTGTGAATGTGTTAGAAATGAATTCTGAGCAGAAGCTCCCTCTGGTGGTTACAAACAGTACTGAACCATTCAATGAGGATTGGCAATCAGGAGTTACAGACTGGTCTTATATAAGGGAGGTTCCCTCCCATCATGGTTGCCGGTGATCAATTGTTCTTGTCTCAACTGTGGTTCCTGGTTCACTTGGAAGCTTGCTGAGTCTTGCCTCTTCTCCTGCTCTCAGATAAGATATTTTCTGTTTTTATTTTTGTGCTTGCTTTTTGCATTGTTCCCTGCACTTCTGTGGAGGTCAGCCAGGTCCCCTCCAGGGGCTTGTGCTCCTCTCAGTTTATCTGAGCCACTGTTATTTGTTCATTTGCCTTTTCCAGTTTTTCAGTGGCTGCGGCTTAGTTTTGTTACACCAGAGAACTAATTTAGGTGGTAGAGGTCGTGTGATCTCAGGTGTTTTTGCAATTAGTAGAGTTGGTATTTTTTAGGGTTTTTTGGATTGCAGTAAGTGTCCTTCCTATCCTTTTTCTTTCTAGGCAGATTGGGCCCCAACGTTTGCTCTTACTATTTTCTGTCTGTGTCTGTATTTCCTCTTGTCTAACCGCCATTACATGTTTGGGGGCTTCCTATGTTCTTTGGGGATCTGCTCCGGGGCAGATAGCTTTCCTCTTTCTATCTTTAGGTGTAGTTAACCTCTCAGGCTGTGACGAGGCGTCTAGGACCAACGTAGGAACGCTCCACGGCTGCCTTTAGTTGTGGTGGTTAGTCAGGGTACTGCAATCCAGTAGATTCCAACCTCTCTGGTGTATTGCCGTTTTTGCCTGCTCTCCTCAGCTACCAAATCATAACACTTGCCGTCACGCACTTGCCGCTTCCAACGCCGCCACTGGAGAATCCTCACAGCACGCTCATAGAGTAACTGCAAACTCGTATGCTAAAGCCAGACCAACCCTTTAGATATTTATTTGTATGAAGACTCAAGGTTATTTATGAAGTAAGAAATGAGCTGAAAATGGGCTAGAGGTTTAGGAATGTGATGACCCTTCTGCTAGAGCTGTGACTATTCGTCATAATCTTAAAAGAAGCCTAGAGCAAGAGTTGTGCTATTAGAGCCAGACTGAATCAGAAGGTTGTGAATCCGTCATGCTTTGTGCATAAGGCCAGGTTTGCATCGCATTATGGCAGTCCATTTAACGGATGCATTACAAAGCGGCATTAACGCAATGTAACTCATCCGTTAACGCACCTATAGACTGCCATAACCTAGCGCATCGCTAATGCATGTCAAAATCGGCATGCGCTAGCGATGTCCCGTTATGCTGTGATGGACCCTCGGAAGCGGTCTACCGCATTCGAGGGTCTGTCACGGCTAGCGCAGAACGAGCAGATGCGCTAACGTGATCGCACAAGCGCGATAAAAAAAGACTAGCGTTAGTGCAGTCCGTTTAACGCATCCGTTAAACGGACTGCCATAACGTGATGTGAACCTGGCCTTATAAATACTATTTTAAATAGACTTTCTATAAGAAAAGTGCAAATATGAATATAAAAATAAAATAGGAAGAAAAATTCTCATTATCTTCATACATAATTATATTTCGTGGCTGTACATTTACAATGCAAGTACTAAGAATTATGAGAGCCATCATTAAATTTTTCATTATAGACAAACGTATGGTGTTCTTTACATTTATTGTACATTTTTGTACTGTCATTTTTGTTTTATAAGCCAATGCTTTAAGGATGAAAATGATGGTGGATTTTTTTCTATTTAATCAGGGTCAATCTTTCATATAAGAACAAATCTCAAGCCTCTAATTTGTTTAATTACTTCCATATCACGTTGGATTTCTACTGTATATATTTGTTGTGACCTAATTCTACCCTTTACCTTGGAAAACAATTTATCTTGACTCATTGCCGCACTATCCAATGCTAAACCCCAGTCTCGATCCATCTGCTTGCATATTGCAGCCACGTCTCTGTCTTTTTGAATGTTCCAGGGTTTAGTCTATGAACAGCTGAGTCCTGGCAGTTAGACAGAGCTGGTATTTTCTAATTTGCAGGGCACATAATAGAAGAAGCATAATAGGAACATGAACTTTTCATCCACCAAATGCAAATTAGTCATTTCCAAAATAGACTTATTTTATGTCTGAAAATGCCATCGGGTCACAGCCATGTTGGCACGACAGCTAAGTTCTTTAATATTTATGTCTAGTTGCAAAGGGCTGAAATAAATTTTATTTGCAATGTTGGCCAATATAAACGCAGATAGGCACATTTTAACCCCTTAGTGACAGAGCCAATTTGGTATTTAATGACCAAGTCAATTTTTACAATTCTGACCACTGTCACTTTATGAGATTATAGCTCTGGAATGCGTCAACATATCTCACTGATTCTGAGATTGTTTTTCATGACATATTGTACTTCATGTTAGTGGTAAAATTTATTCGATATAATTTGCGTTTATTTATGAAAAAAAAGGTAATTTGGCAAAATTTTTAAAATTTTGCAATTTTCAAACTTCTAATTTTTGTACCCTTAATTCAGAGAGTGGTGTCACACAAAATTATTAATAAATAACATTTCCAACATGTCTACTTAACATCAGCACAATTTTGGAAACATAATTTTTTTTTGCTAGGACGTTGTACGGGTTAAATGTTGACCAGCGATTTCTCATTTTTCCAACAAAATTTACAAAACCAATTTTTTTAGGGACAACCTCACATTTGAAGTGACTTTGGGGGGTCAATATAACAGAAAATTCCCAAAAGTGACACGATTCTAAAAACTTCACCCCTCAAGGTGCGCAAAAACACATTCAAGAAGTTTATTAACCCTTCAGGTGCTTCACGAGAACTAAAGCAATGTGGAAGGAAAAAATGAACATTTTACTTTTTTCACAAAAAATTTACTTTGGAACCAATTTTTTTTATTTTCACAAGGGTATCAGGAGAAAATGGACCACAAAAAATGTTGTGCAATTTCTCCTGAGTACGCCAATACCTTGTATGTGGGGGAAAGGCACTGTTTGGGCATATGCCAAGGCTCAGAACGGAGGGAGAACGGTTTGATTTTTTAAATGCAAAATTGGTTGGAATTAATGGTGGTGCCATGTTGCATTTGGAGACCCCTGATGTACCTAAATAGTGGAACCCCCAATTCTAACTCCAACCCTAACCCCAACTCACCTCTAACCCTAATCCCAACCCTAACTGTAATCCCAACCATAACCACAACCCTAACTTTAGCCCAACCTTATAATTCCACCCTAACTTTAGCCTAACCCTAGCCCTAACTTTAGCCCAACTCTAACTTTAGCCCAACTCTAACCCTAATAAAAAATAGAAATACATTTTTTATTTCTCTATTTTTACCTAACAAAGGGGGTTATAAGGGGGATTTGATTTCTTTTTTATTTTGATCACTGTGATAGGGTCTAACACAGTGATCAAAATGAAACAATAGGAAAAATTTCCCATTATTGCTTGGTGCTGCCATTTTCTTCCTGGAAGAAGATGCCAGAGCCCCGGGGGACTTCACAGGGGGTTGCAGGGACACCGGAGGTACCAGGTGGATCGGGGGACCCATTTCTCTCTCCTCTGATGTTGGACCACATCAAAGAAGAAAGAAATTAACTGGGAAATCAGACTTTTTTTTTGCAGTCGCCGTTATTCCATTAATAACGGCGATCGCAACACTGGGGTCGGTAAAAACCGACCCGAATCCTGTTCTCTGGTGTCTCAGCTACCCCCAGTAGCCAATACCCTGGAGAAATTCCAGCAATTCCGATTTGATTCCAAGATCTATTAATTAAAATGTACTTTGTTTGTGGGACAACCCATTTACATTTTTTTCCATATGAAAAGGTTCATTGTTATATTTTATGATAAGGAAAAACTTCCTCAATTGTAGATTTTTTTAATAAGTATTAAGGTTGGCCTGTGACTTTGTCCATACTTTTCCTTTTCACCCTCTCTGTATTTGAGTTTGACATTCCTGCCTTAGAGAGTTTCATTTCCAAAATAGAGCCTGTGACGACAGAATTTATTCTTATTTAAGCCAGACATATTTATCTTCAGTGGGTCAACAGGCATAGACTATTGAGTCTGAACATTGATTCTTGTTGTAGATTGAATTGATGTTTGTGAATTGTTTAATGGCTACTGTTTTCCTCTTATATCGGCTCCTATAGTTTGTTGTTCTGCTATCCTTGGAGGACAGGGAAGCAGTGCCACTGAACAATCGATGTTTGCTAATGTGCTGATTACACATTGTATAAGCCATGTAGCTTATTAACCTGCAAATAGTGAAGGACAACAGATTGATTAAATACTCAAACAATGAGGGTTGACCTTATCCCACCTTCCCCTTGACCTGTGGATGATGGCCTGAAGGTCAGATGCAGGTATAAAATGGGACCTTAATCCTTCTGCAGAGAGACTCTTCAGAACAGCAGCCATGGCACCATGGCTCCAACCAGAGGGAGAAAGATTTTAGACACTCTACAGGAAGTCAGATTAAGGGACAATGACCACAGCTGGTGGAATACAGATCTGACCCCTTGATCATCACTGAACCCATGGAGACATTCAGAGAAGCCAGGCTGGAACCATCCGGTCACCTGCCCACATGGAGAAGTTTAGAGAAGCCAGGTTGGAACCATCCAGTCACCTGGCCCAATGGAGACGTTTGGAGAAGCTGGGTTGGGATAATCAGGTCACCTGACCACATACCACAATAGACTGTCAGCTTCCTAAGCTTGTCGTTCCCTCCTCTATGTGGGTGCCCAAAAAAGCGGGGGTCACTGGTGGGTGTAGTTGGTCCTGGAAGCTCTGAAGACACAGATGCTCTAATTTGGCAAGCCAGCTAAAGGGTGAGACTCTGTCATTTACACCATCTTATGTATTTGCAGGGAGTTTTCTATATGTTATTGTCTATTGGTGGTTCTATAAAGTATTGCCAGTATTTTACCCTCACCTAGTGTTGTCTGAGTAGTATTTTATCCACAAGGAAGGATTGAGGGCATTCAGTAGGATGAGCCCTGGTCCACGCAGTCTTTCTAATGACAGCCGAGCCAGCAGACGAGAGCACCCACTGACCCTTGAGTCTCCACAGAGTAATTTATAGATTTTTCTTTATTCTGTTGTTCTGGAACCTCAGGGGCTCTGCAAATGTGACAATCTATTCCAAATAGAGCTAAATTTGCTCTTCAAAAAGCAAATAGCTCTCCTTTCTTTCCAAGTCCTGCTGTTTGTCCAAACAGTAAGAAAAATGTGTTACAAATTGTGGGATCCATTTTTCTGTTTACCGCTTGCAAACATGAAACATTTTGGGGTAAATCAAAATTTCATTGGAAAAATAAAATTTTTGACAAGCCAATGTTATAAAAGTCTGTGAGACACCCGTGTGCTTAAAATTCTCACTATAACCTACATGAATTCCTTTAGAAGTGCGGCTTCCAAAATGGGGGCTTTCTGCTTTTTTTTGTCATGTTTTGAGCTCTGCAAATTTGATATGGTACCCATAATCTGTTCCAGCCATATTTGCACTACAAAAATTATATAGCATACCTCCCCTTCTGAGGTCTACTGTGGGACCAAACAGTAGCATCTGACCACATGTGTGGGATAAAATGTGTAACAAATTATGTCACCCATTTTCTCCTATTAACCTCTATGACAATGAAAACTTGGGGAAACAATTTCAAATATGTAATTTTTCAGATTTTTATTACACATTGCGTTAATTCCTGTGAAGCACCTGAAGGGTTAATGCATTTCTCTTCAGCAGTTTTAAATACTTTTGTAGTGTGTTTTTTAATTTTTTTTTTATAATTTTTAGTAGGTTTTATAACATAAAGGTCCTTCAAAGTAACTTCAAAACTGAATAGGTCTGTAAAAAAATTAGTTTAGTAAATTTTCTTGGAAAAAAAAATGAAAAATTGCGGTTAAACTTTTACTTATTCTAACATTCCCAAACAATTAATATGACATTTGAAAAATTATACTGAAATAAAGTATACATTAGGTAAATGTTATTTAATAACTTTTTTTGTGCGGCATGACTCTATGGGTATAGGGTCCAAAATTCTAAATTTGAAAATTGCATTTGTTTTCAACATTTTTCATCAAATTTCCGATATTATCATAAATAAATTCCAAACATATTGACTTAAATTTACTAATAACATAAATGTGTAATGGAAAAACAGTCTCCGAATCACGCCGATATGGTGAAGTATTCCACAGGTTTTAACCACATAAAGTGACAAGTCAAATTTGAAAAACGGGACTCATTAAGACCAAAATTCACTCCATCACTCAAAGAATTAATTGAGAGCTGATCAAATTGCTCTTGTTTTTCTATGGTTGGTATGAGCAGAAATTTGCACATGTACTAACTCTTAGTTAATTGGAGGACCTATACAATATAACAGTTGTTACCTTTACAAAGCAAGATCTAAAAATACTCTACCCCCAGATGATATCTGACATGTCGGGATAGTGGCTTTGCTTAAGAGCCACCATCCCATAGCTATGCATAACAGAACTGACTTTTGCCTAGTTATGACATGACCAAAAACGACTGCAGCATTACAAAGGGAGCCTGTATCGAGAATTGTCAGCCCCAGCAATTGCTATTAGTAATGCTTATAAAGCACATCCATGGGTTTGACAAAAGCCCATAAGGTTGTCTTGTGTCATCCTTTTAGGACAATTGTAAAGTAAAAGATCCTTGTAAAACAGTAAAAACAAAAATGAATAATACATTTTGTTAAATTAAATTTTGTGTAAATGCAATAAAAGGAATAAATATAAATAAAAAAGAAAACATTTTTATTTAATAAAAGTCATACCACTTAAAAAGAAATATCTTGTATATCTTTGTATACAGTTACAACCTGTACAATAAATTGTCCAATCATATTTAAAGATGCGCTAATGAAGTACAGACAGGAAATACAAAAATATTATATATTAAAAAATGAGCCAAAAAATGAGATACAAGAAAAAAAAAGAACTCACATAGCAGCTTCAGTAAGGCAATAGAAAACTTTAAAGGGAACATGTCAGGTAATTCATGCTGCCCAAACCACAGGCAGCATAAACCAGAGCCTTGCTGCCCGATTGGTCCCAGGTATATTTTCTCTGAGATACATTTTTAGAGAAAATATACTTTAAAGATGAAAATAGTCTGTCACCACCCCCGGAGAGGGTGATTGGCAGGTCTCTCACTATGGCTGGAGGATTCATGCTGCATGAAGTTTAGGCAGAATGAATCAGCAGATCGGTTCCCTTTTAAGCCTTGAAATGCTGCCAGAAATAGGAACAACAAAATAAGCCAACATAGCCCGAATAATGAAAACTTTATGACAGAAACACTAGTTATTAACTTGACAGGTCGGATCACAGCACTGAACATATTTGCTATTATTTATGGCAACATGTCTCTAGCCAAAAGTTTAGAAGTAGCAGCAAGAGCCGCAGATGGCAGATCAGGTGGTAACGCGATCTTACGGTGCCAAATACCTTTCTTTCAATTATAGTAGGAGCTTTGCAGAAGAGGCTTCCACAGCCAGACACCTGTCATTTTAGACGTCACTTTTAATTGACCCATTGAGAACTGGACGTATATTTAAGTATAAACTTCTCTGAAATGAACTGGACAATTGACCATTACGTTATCTCCCAACATCAGCCAAATAGAGAAAAAACTGCCCTTCGAAAGTGCACAATGTGATTCAAAATGCTGATGCCGTAAATGTTGCTTCTTTGACAGATATTTTCCTTATTATTTTCTTTCTGGTTACATAGCATTATGTTATGCTGGTGGTTGTTATACATATCATCCCTGATTGTGTGGCTCACAGCCTGGTTTCTCTTTCTCATGCACACTAGAGCCCACTTTAGTAAGCCTATTAGTCTAGCAGACAGTATATATTTTGGAGTGTGGGTGTAATCCAGTGTACAGATTGTAGATAATAGTTATATAATAGCTGGTCATTAGCTTATGTCTGATCTGCATATAGTGAAATCTTTTGACAATCAGCGCATGCAACATAAACAGCTGTGGGCTGCAACCCCCAGCTGTCTGCTTCAGCTTGGCTGGTTATCAAAAATAGAGAGGTCCCACACAGTGTTTTTAAATTTAAATAAATAATTTTAAAAAACGGCTTGGGGTCCCATCATTTTTGATAACCAACCAAGCTAAAGCAGACAGCTGGAGGCTCGTATTCTCCGACTGGTACGGGGCCATGGATATTAGCCCCCCCAGCCTAAAAATAGCAGCCCGAAGCCACCCCAGAAATTGTGAATCTATTAGATGCGACAATTGTGGCACTTTTCCTGGTTCCTCTCACTTGCCATGGTGCAGTGGCAAGTGGGGTAATATTTTTGGGGTTGTTGTCAACTTTGTAATGTCAGCTGACATAAAGCCCATAGGTTAGTAATTCAGACGCCCCCATGACTAACCCCATAGTAAGATTGTAATAAAGACACAGCAAGAATAAAGTCCTTAATTTAAAAAAAAACAACTCCCTACTCTCTTTTACCCATTTGTTTAAAAAAATTTAAAATAATGAAACACCATATAACTCACTTGTCTGAAAAGAAGATAATCCATATCTGTCGCACAACGATCCGGGTGGTTTAGAGAGCATTCACATCAGTGATACGAACACTCTCCACGCCAACTGGAACACACTGAGCACAGCATAAGAATTGCTGCCTACCAGTGACCGGCAGTAACATCATTGAGGTTACCGGAAGTCACAGGGAGAGCTTTTCACACTCTGCTCAGTGTGTTTTGACCGGCGTGGAGAGTGATCGCATCTGCTGGTTGTGAAAATTACGGGGTACCATTTTTCATATTTTTTTTATTTATTAACAAGTACTGTAAAATACACAGCCATGGTAACCTTAGTTCACAGCGTCCATGTGTTCCAGCAGCTGGTAACTCCAGTACCTTAAAATGACCTTCAAAGTTTCCTATAAAGTTTCCGGGCATCACAGCTCCTGGGAGACCTGGCCATCGATTATCATGTTAAATCGATTGATGGACTGATAAATGCCGGAATGCCGAGTGCCGGACTAGAAGTCATTCATCAGTCAAGCACTGACACTTAAAAAATGGGAGATATTGAATCAAATAATGTAAAATCAAACACCAATAAAAGCAAATGAATAAAAATGAATCTAAAACCAATAGTGATACAACAAATCCCAGAATATGGATGGCTGACCATCCGGATAAGAGGAAAAAAGGAACACCCAGATGCACGAGAAATGGAAAGGGGAGAAAAAACCACCAATTGACACATATAGAAAGATACCACCAGGCAATGAAGTGTAATAATATAAATTCTGTATTTGAAACATAGCTTATATTGCACAAAACAGTATAATAAAAACCAAATGCATGTATATATAAGATAAAAATGAGGGGAACCAAACATACATAGCCTAATGTTCTGGGACTCAATATAAATAACCAGGTAAATAAAATCCCATAAAGATCAAAAACTAAGTGGTCATCAATATATACCGTATATACTCGTGTATAAGCCGAGATTTTCAGCACCTTTTTTTGTGCTGAAAATGCCCCCTCGGCTTATACACGAGTCATAGGGCAGAAACCAGCGGGGGAGGGGATGCCGCGGCAGGAGCCGGTGGCTGGGATCATACTCACCCCTCCCCGTGCCATCGCTGAGGGTCCCTGCAATCCTGTGTTCTCCCCGGCTTCCTGCAGCTCTTCAGCACTGAGCGGTGACGTAATACCGCTCATTAAGGTCATGTAATATGGACGCGACGCCACTCCCATGGGCGTGGCCTCCATATTCATGGCCTTAATGAGCGGTATTACATCACCGCTCAGCGCTGGAGAGCTGCAGGAAGCTGGGGAGAACGCAGGATTGCAGGGACGCTCAGCGATGGTACGGGGAGGGGTGAGTATGATGGAGGAGAGGACAAGGAGCACGGAGCAGGACTGGGGGGGAGAACGGTGGACGGGGGAAGCATGGAGGAGGACCGGGGGGAGAACGGAGGACGGGGGAAGCATGGAGCAGGACGGGGAAGCATGGAGCAGGACGGGGGGAGGACGGGGGAAGCATGGAGAAGGACGGGGGGGAGAACGGAGGATGGGGGAAGCATGGAGGAGGACAATGAGCACGGAGCAGGACGGGGGAGGATGGAGGGCACAGAGGAGCACCGAGCAGGATGGGGGGAGAGGATGGAGGGCACAGAGAAGCACGGAGCAGGACGGGGGGCACAGGAGGACGGAGAAGGAATGGGGGAGCACAGCGGTGGACGGAGCAGGAGGGGGGGAGTACAGAGGAGAATGGGGGAGCACAGAGCTGGATGGGGGAGCAAGGAGCAGGACGGGGGCAGCACAGAGCAGGAGGGCAGTTTATACACCGGCTTATACGCGAGTCAATAAGTTTTCCCAGTTTTTTGTGGCAAAATTAGGGGGGTCGGCTTATACACGGGTCTGCTTATACACGAGTATATTACGGTAATTAATCACAGCATATGGCCACATGTGCAACGGCAGCGCATTTAAACAATATTAAAGTGCCAAACATATACATATATAAAGTGAAAGATCAGTACATAACCCATAATAGTGCAATTGAAAAATGCCAAAAAGTGCAAAATAATAAATCAATGTGCAAAGCTCATACAGACAACGCTAAAATGTGAAACCTGATGACAAATTACTAAGTAAATACATGTTCCATAATTAAACAATATCTACAGTGCACAATGATTTAGTGACTGAACACAAAATGGTGCAAACCAATATGCTAAATACTAATGAATCGGTGCTGACACTGCAGTCAACGATGCAATGAGAACGTGCGCTGTGGATGCAATGTGGCTATGTAGAAAACAATACCTGGGAGCCCAGTAGCGATGTGGTTAACCTCCTCAAACGCGCCCCGACGCGCGTTTCGAAAATAACTTCCTTCGTCAGGGGGATGGTAAGTATTCTGACCGCAGTCTTTAAGTACCATAAGCAATCAGCCGAATGGGATATAGCGGCTCATGCGCGGCCAGCACAGACCGGAAGTCACATCGCGCCCGGCGTCACGTGACCAAACACATACAGGAAGACCCGACACGTCTGGTCACATGTAGACGCCGTCGCCATGTGACGACACGGCCAGGCCGGCAGGTCTTGCGCACATCCCACCGCTGGACACATAGAGGCACAGTACATAGATGTACATAGATGTAAGTGTGAGCGCTGATATATTCTCAAACATCAAGCCAAAGAAATAGCATATCAGCACCCAAAAATTATTAAAATAAGTATGTGAGTCAGCATATCACTTATTCAATACCTATAAGTGTACCATACATTGTTAATATATTAATGAAATACATTTGTGAGTGAGCATGTTATTATTCAATACCTATATGTAAACCATACATCACTTAAGTAATAAATGGCATTAAAATGCCACATTAAATAATGCCCACAACACAATAAAAAGAACATGCAGGATCCATTATATGAAAAAAATTGACAACTGTGTCGATGCTATATTCAGGTACTGATGTCTTAAAAGTTCAAGCATATATCATCTTCTTGCTCAGGTGCAAATATCTTCAATCAATTCATATATACGTTAAATTCAAAGATCCACGGTGACTAAAAAAAATTCTAAAAATATAAAAATTAAAGTTAAAAACATATATATGCATATGTTTGGCACTTTATTATTGTTTAAATGCGCTGCCATTGCACATGTGGCCATATGCTGTGATTAATTATATATTGATGATCACTTAGTTTTTGATCTTTATGGGATTTTATTTACCTGGTTATTTATATTGAGTCCTAGAACATTAGGCTATGTATGTTTGGTTCCCCTCATTTTTATCTTATATATACATGCATTTGGTTTTTATTATAATGTTTTGTGCAATATAAGCTATTTTTCAAATAAAGAATTTATATTATTACACTTCATTGCCTGGTGGTATCTTTCTATATGTGCCAATTGGTGTTTTTTTCTCCCCTTTCCATTTCTCGTGCACCTGGGTGTACCTTTTTTCCTCAGCACTGACACTTGCAAAGCAAGAGAAACAGCTGCTATAAACTCAGGTGACCTTGCTGTGCCTGTTAATAAATAAAAAAATAGATGAAAAAAAAAGCATGGGGTCCAGGAACATTACCCGTGCCCTTACCAACACACTTATTGGGATTGTCCACTTAATGACTGACACATGGAGAAGTGCTGGTGGCCAGAGACACTACATTTCCCTGGTAGCACACTGTGAGAACATTGTGCAGGCCAGGGCTGACTCCCATCCTGGCACAGCACATGTGCTATCAAGTCAAAAGACTGCTGACTCTACTTCTATCAGGAATTCCCCCACCTCTTACACCTGTTCCTGCAACCCCTCTTGCTCCTCATCATCATCCATCTCCCATTTGTTATCTCAGAGTACAGTATGTCATCCACATCAGCTGGAAGCTGGAAGCTCTGCAGCACTGCCTCAGCGAAGTGGCAACAGGCTCTGCTGAAGCTAATTTGTCTGGGAGACATACCGCACACCACACTTCCTTTATTGAAAGGAATAACAGATCAGACAGATCTGTGGCTCTTTGCCACTGAACCTACAATGTGGTGGTTCATAGGTTTCATAAAACCTACCCAGATTTGCCAGAGCATCGGCGCCCATTTCAGGAAGTCAGCTACAGATGCCACTGCTCTGGCAGTGCTGCAGCAGTGCATGCAAGTGCCTGCTCACCGACTGATCTGCAATGTGACAACATGCTGGAACTCAACACTGCACATGTTGCCAAGTCTTTGTGAGCAGCAGAGGCCAGTTATTATTTATTATTACATTAGCGCTTCTAGCGCATCCATTTACTCGTGTATAAGCCGAGATTTTCAGCCCATTTTTTATGGCTGAAAGTCCCCCTCTCGGCTTATACGCGGGTCATATACGGGGGTCGGCGGGGGAAGGGGAGCTGGGGGTGTCGGATCATACTCACCCCTCTGCCGGCGCGGTCTCTGCAGTCCCCCTGCTTCTCCCACGATCTCTGGCTCCTTCCTGCAGCGGTCACATGGCACCGCTCATAAAAATCATGAATATGCACATATTCATGACTTTAATGAGCGGTACCACGTGACCGCTGTAGGACGGAAGCGCTGCGGAGACCGCCGGGAGAAGAGGAGACACTGCAGATAGTGACGCGCCGGCGGAGGGGTGAGTATAGCGATATTTACCTGTCCTCTCTCGTCTGACTCCTCTGGCTGTGAATGTTCAGGCAAAGGGCGCGATGACGTCGTTAGTGCGCCGCGCCCTCTGCCTGATCATTCACTGCCGAGGACCCGGAAGAGGGCGCAGTGCGCAGCAGTGGAGAGAGGACAGGTAAATATCTCAGGTGCCGGGGTCCTGAGCGAGCGGTGACACCGGCACCTGTCCCCCATAGCGCGCCAGTGTCACCGCCTGCTCAGGACACCGGCATTTTTTTTTGCAGCAGCAGCGCGGCAGCATAAGGGACGTATACTATGGGGCATAATCTGGAGCATATGGGGCATAATCTGAGGAACATATGGGTGCATAATCAGGGGAGCATATGGGCATAATCTGTGCACCATATGAGGCATAATCTGTGCAGCATACGGGGGCATAATCTGTGCATCATATGGGGGCATAATCTGGAGCATATGGGGGCATAATCTGTGGAGCATATGGGGCATAATCTGTGGAGCATATGGGGGCATAATCTGTGCAGCATATTGGGGCATAATCTGTGCAGCATATGGGGGCATAATCTGTGCAGCATATGGGGGCATAATCTGTGGAGCATATGGGGGCATAATCTGTGCAGCATATGGGGGCATAATCTGTGGAGCATATGGGGGCATAATCTGTGCAGCATATGGGGGCATAATCTGTGCAGCATATGGGGGCATAATCTGTGCAGCATATGGGGGCATAATCTGTGGATCATACGAGGGCATAATCAGGGGAGCATATGGGGGCATAATCTGTGCAGCATATGGGGGCATAATCTGTGCAGTTTATGGGGGCCTAATCTATCGAGAATATGGGGCATAATCATTTTTCACCCTAGGCTTATACGCGAGTCAATAAGTTTTCCCAGTTTTTTGTGGCAAAATTAGGGGGGTCGGCTTATACACGGGTCGGCTTATACATGAGTATATACAGTAAATCTGAGGCGATCGCCATAATTTCATGTTTTATGGAAATAATAAAGAATTGAATTTTAGAAGCTGGAACACATTTTTTTTTTCCTCATCCTCTTCAGTCAAGTCACGCCGGAGTCCAGGCGGGTTCTCATGCTTCTGTGGCGGTTGGTGAGCAGGCTAGGGCTTTCAGCCCAACTTTTTTTCATTTTATGTAACGTTAGATCTGCCTAGGGATCTCCACTTCTCGCTTCCCTAGTGTTGGGCCCCCTTTCCCCTTATCCCTTTGTGTTGCACTTAGTCTGTACTACACAATGCATGACAGTATAAGAGGTTTTAATACTAGAGACAGGTTAGGACCTTCCCGATAGGTATACCTTGCCGGGGTGAGATGGCTTTATGAGTTTTTAATCAAAATAGCGTTAGATGGGTACTCTGTTATTTACATGTACTATTACTATTTACTTATTTAATTGTAGTAGAGCATATGCTAATTTTGTTTCTTTTTCTTGGGTTTTGTCTGTCAAATGGCCACAATCTGTATTCATGCTTTTACACTTTGCACGTATACTAGCTTATAGTCTGGCTTATTACTGATTTCGGATCAAAATCGGACATGTCTCCAATTTTTTTTTGGACCACTGGGTCTGAGAAAACAAACTGGACATGTGCATAGCCACACAGAATATCATGGGTACGAGTGCAACCCGTGAAAACTATGGATAGCACTCGTCCAAGAAAATCAGTCAGGGGCATGGGCGTACCCACCGTGGGGCAGGGGGGGGCAACTGCCCCCCCTAGAAGCCGGGGCGCACACTGTGCTTGATCCGGCCCGTCGGCCCCGCCGACACTGAACTGACAGTTCAGTGCCGGTGGGCCCTTTAATCGCGGGCGGAATGAGTGAGGAAGGCCGCAGCACAGGCGACGTGATCGTCATCACGCCACCTGCGCGCCCTGATGACGTCACGCCGCCTGTGCCAGGAGAAGACGGAGTCGAGCGCGCTTCTTCAGAGCAGCGGGGGAGATAGGTGAGTACTGGCTTTTTTTTTTACGCCGGGCCCAGCCTATGGGGGATTATGCTGGCTATAGGGGGATTATGCTGGCTATTGGGGGATTATGCTGGCTTTGGGGGATTATGCTGGCTATAGGGGGATTATGCTGGCTATGGGGGATTATGCTGGCTATTGGGGGATTATGCTGGCTATGGGGGGATTATGCTGGCTATAGGGGGATTATGCTGGCAATTGGGGGATTATGCTGGCTATTGGGGAATTATGCTGGCTATTGGGGGATTATGCTTGTTATTGGGGGATTATGCTGGCTATTGGGGGATTATGCTGGCTATAGGGGGATTATGCTGGCTATGGGGGATTATGCTGGCTATTGGGGGATTATGCTGGCTATGGGGGATTATGCTGGGATATGTATAGGGGGATTGTGCTGGCTATTGGGGGATTATGCTGGCAATGGGGGGATTATGCTGGCTATTGGGGGATTATGCTGCTATTGGGGAATTATGCTGGCTATTGGGGGATTATGCTGACTATTGGGGGATTATGCTGGCTATTGGGGACTATGCTGCTTATGGGGGATTATGCTGGCTATGGGGGGATTATGCTGGCTATTGGGGACTATGCTGCCTATTGGGGACTATGCTGCCTATGGGGGATTATGATGGCTATTGGGGGATTATGCTTCCTATGGGGGATTATGCTACCTATTGGGGATTATGCTGGCTATGGGGGATTACGCTGGCTATTGGGGGATTACGCTGGCTATTGGGGGATTATGCTGGCTATTGGGGGATTATGCTGGCTATTGGGGGATAATGCTGGCTATTGGGGGATTATGCTGGCTATTGGGGACTATGCTGCTTATGGGGGATTATGCTGCCTACTGGGGACTACTATGCTGCCTATTGGGGACTATGCTGCCTATGGGGGATTATGCTGCCTATTGAGGACATGATGCGTATTGGGGACATATGCTGCCTATTGGGACATTTACCTGCCTATTGGGGACCTATGCTGCCTATTGGGGACCTATGCTGCCTATTGGGACCTATGCTGTCTATTGGGGACCTATGCTGTCTATTGGGGACCTATGCTGTCTATTTAGGACATATGCTGTCTATTGGGGACCTATGCTGTCTATTGAGGACATATGCTGCCTATTGAGGACATATGCTGCCTATTGGGGACTATGCTGCCTATTGGGGACATATGCTGCCTTTGAGGACATATGCTGCCTATTGATGACATATGCTGCCTATTGGGGACTATGCTGTGTATTGGGGACATATGCTGCCTATTGGGGACATATGCTGCCTATTGGGGACATATGCTGCCTATTGAGGACATATGCTGCCTATTGGGGACCTATGCTGCCTATTGGGGACATTTACCTGCCTATTGGGGACATTTACACTGCTGTATTATACAGTATACAACAGTTCTAATGCTCCATACCTAATATGCAGATAATGTACAGTGTATATGATGTAACCTGTATAAGATGCGACATTGGCTTGCCCCCCCCTAGTTTTGATCCTGGGTACGCCCATGGTCAGGGGCACAAGCCCTAAGAGGGTAAAATGAGCTGACAGATTCCCTTTTAGAAAGGGTTTATTAATTTACTTTTTTCTAAAATAAGTTATACAAGGTTACTGGTAATAATCAGTGATGAGCGAATACATTCGGCACTATTCGTTACTTGTACAAGAGGAAGCTTTAATGCCAAGCAGGTGGCTATGGAGCAAGATTTTACAGTGGCTGACACCACACAGCCCAGCCTCACACAATATTCTCAGGCCACATTGGGTGATGACAAGGAACAGGATGAGGAGGAGGATGAGGAGAAACAGGAGTTTTTGGTCTGCGCTACAGAGAGGACTCCCAATCCCAGCTTCATGCTTGTCCAGTATGGATGGCCTGAAGAGGTGGAGAAGGAGGAGGCTATGTGTTGTGAGGAGGAGAGGATGGTTAGTGTTCTTCCTGGTGAGGACACTGAACATTTGACTTTTTGTAGTCTGCCACACATGGCAGAGTTCATGTCCATAAGCCTTTCCCAAGACCCTCATGTGAAAGACATTTTGTCCACCATGAAATACGGTACAAGAAGAAATTTGCTTCTCTCATGTTGGAGTCAGACGTGTCATTTTCAATGCATGCATGGCAGAGGGCCGTTGTGGATGACTTGCTGAAAAGATTACCCTCAGACAATGCTGCTGGCAGAGGTACCGGCTCTTTTCACCCACAAAAGGCGGGTGCAATCATAATGAATAGGCGCACACGCCTGTCAACGGAAAAAGCAGACAAGCTGACTCTTCTAAAATTGAACAAGGGCTGGATTTCCTCCAACTTTGTAAGCCCTACAGATGACAGCAACATAATGTAAATGCAGCCCAAATGTTCTTTTTTTGGAAGTTGTCTTAATATCGAAATCTTACCATCCAAACCCATTTTGTTCAAGAAATCGCCTCCTCCTCCTACTGCTTCTGCACAAGACTAAGTACTAAGTGTTTATCTATGTATACCCATGTGGGGAATGTTTTGTACTTTTTGAAACCTTTGACATTGTGCAATAGTGAAACTTGCACTCCCTATCTCTACCTCTTGTAATAACTGCAAAGTTTATTATGATGTCCCCATCACGACCTCTTTCAGCTGGTCTGATAGAGACCCCTTGGGTAACTTTTTGAAACCTTTGCACATTGTGCAATGGTTAAACTTGTACTCCCTATATCTACCTCTTCTAATAACTGCTAAATGTATTGTAAGGTTCCCATCACAGCCTTTTTCAGCATGTATGATACAGAACCCTTGGAATAATTTTTGGGAACCTTTGTTCATTGTGCAAAGGTCAAATTTCTACTCTCAATCTCTATATATTATATTATTATAATTTTTCATTGTGTTGCTCTACTCACTGTCTCTTTAAGCATGTATCTGGTAGCCTGATGTTGATTTTTGGATCTGCACTTGGACATTTTGGAACATGAATGCATTAATATGCTTCACACAATTCTTCAGGTTTCAGCCTTACACAGAATAATAATATGAGTAATGAAGCATGCTCTATATATATATATGCTGCTAGCTCGAAAATCTTACCCACACATCCCTTTATAAAGGGAAATTCGACATAATACTTCTGTTAGCAAACACCATATACTGCTCATATAGGTAGCACCCCAGTAGGTGGGTGGAACGGCTGGGTACAAATCTGTGTCTGACGGTGAAACCACTGGCCCTTCCCCTGTGTTACGCCCTTCCCAATCTGCTGTCCAGGAAGGAAGCGCTGATGCTTCCTGTCCACAACTTGCAGTTGCACAGACACAACAGTCAGCAATCACGTCCAGTTCGTTGCCCCAGCGCAGCATTCAACTGTCCCTTGTCAGCATACATGTCTGTTCACAAATTGTTAGTTAGATTAGATAGGGCATACATATTTGTCAGAAATTTACAGTGTCCGGTGCTGGACAAAGACCATTGCTGACTTTTCCAGGATCCTAAATGAGACTTGTGTCTCTTTATTAAACTGTCGCTTCCCTTACATTTTCTAAATTTGGGTCCTTACAAAAAATGGTGGTGGGGTATTTTCCAGTTTCTGTGCATTTTAAGCATGTCTAAGAGACTAGGTTAATACGCTCCAAAGACCTATTCAGGCTGCAGCCTTACACATATTGGAACATGGTCATTGCCACGTTAAGGCCTTTAGCTGAGCTCTGTAGCACTGCCTGTCACCTGAGTAATACACTCCACAGATCTCAACACTCTCTGGGACATATCCTATAATTACTCCATTGCTGCTCAAAACCATGCAAAAGATACATTCTGCCCGGTTGGGTAGTTTCCAGGAGAAGTGCGTAGGCTTGTGCAAATTGGTCAATGGCACTCCTGTCTCTTTCCTTGAGGAGGCTACTTCCCAGTAAAATGAGGCTTGTACATGTTCCTGACATGGGTTTCAGGCCTGACAGACTGAGCACACTACAGGCCCTCGCTTGCATACACTATATTCCGAATTTAATTCTAATGCTTTTGGTGTCTGGTAGAATCAAATTTACTGACATTGATCATACAGCTCCCCCAACTCCTGTATTATATTCACCAGCTATGACAGTTGTTCCATTGGTATCCGACGGCAAAAATGAACTGTGGAGCTTACAAAATGCAGCACCTGTTGGCCCTCTGCAATTTGTAAGTGTGGGCCGCATAATGACATGGCGGTGGACATGGTGGTGTGGCGGGCGAAGGCCAAAATTCAAATGGGCATGTTTGAAATGGCATTGTAAAGGGATGGGGAATATGCATTTTACTATCTTGCTAGCTATTTGGCATGAGGGAGGGACCTCCTAAAAGTAGGAGTGAGAGCTCTCACAAATGTTAAAGGAAAAACTAAAGCAAAACGCTCCGTGTGAACATATGTTAAAAGTTTGCTTTATATACATGTACTTATGAAGGAAAAAAATGTTTCTTAGCATTTTTCCCTTTAAAAAAAAATGTTGGTTTGGTTTGGTAGATCTTTTTAAAAATCTGTAAAACTGGCAAAATAGTCTGACAACATTATTCCCAGGTACCATATGTGAGTCAGGCATCTTCTTCTATGCTGTTCCCATTTAGTTTTAGCTCTTTATCATCCATTTCAGCTTTTTTTCCCATTCCCCAGACCCGTTTGTTGGGTCCAGCAGAAAAATATTCGGCTTTCCCATTGACTTGCATTGGAGTCGTTATTCCGTATGAATAGGCGGATATTAGAAATTTATTTGTGCCGATTTTCCCGAATCCAAATATTTCACTATTCGATCATCGCTAGTAATAATATAAATTTTTGATTCACAGATTTGTTCAATTATCAGCAAGGGTCAGGAATTTTATTAATTTCATTTCATCCATTTAAAGACTGAAAATATTTTTCCACCCTCTGAAGAAATACATGGTTTGCAAGCTTAGACTTTTTTTTAAACCAGCCAAACTTTTCCTTAAAAGCAAATAAATAAATATTTTAACGGGAATCTGTCACTACGTTTTTGCTTCCTCATCTAAGAGCAGCTTGACCCTGATTCAGAAACCCTGATTACATTGATGTGTCATTTACTAGGCTGCTTGATACAGTTTGCGAAAATCAGTATTTTCAATGCTGCAGATCTACTAGTTCTCTGAATGCTGAGCTCTACATAACCCGGCCGCACCAGTGATTGGCAGCTTTCTGTGTACCCTGTGCATAGGCAGAAAGCTGCCAGTCAGTGGTGGGGGTGGGATGACACTGAGCTCATGTATATGGAGGACTAGATATCAGCAGGTTTACTAATCCTGTAGTGATCATCTCCTGGCTATAAAACTGTAATTTTATCAAAACTACAGCAAGAAGTACAGTAAGTGAATAAATTATTAAATAATACTGGTCCTTGGACTAAATAATAGAACACACTTACTGGTATTTTTTACCATTGTGTTTTCTTGCCCTTAACCATGATGGTTTCTCAGAATATTTCTTGTGCAATGTGACATTGACATTTATCAACAGTTAAAGGGGTTTCCCACCATTTTTTTTGTATTCCTCTGGCATATCCATAAAATAAACAGGACGCGCCTGGTCCAGCACATCCTCTCTGCTGCAACTGATCTTTCTTGACCTGCTACATCAGCGACATCATGACTACAGTGTTTAGGCTCAAGTGGTGAGGTGGATCCTCCAAGCCTAAGGTACGGTTAGGCACATGGCTACTAGAGTCGATACAGCAGGCAGGTGGGGCACGTGGGAAACAGGGAGCAGAGGTACTGGATACTATAGGTGGACAGGAGTAAACAGGTAGAAGAGTTTCTGGAGATCGTAGGTGGACAAGTAGCAGAGATTCTGGAGGCTGCAAGTGGACAAGAGACTGGGAACAGGTAGCAGAGGTCCTCAAGACCAGGAACAGATAGCAGAGGTCTTGGAGACTGGGAATATGTAGCAGAGGTCCTGAGGCTGCAGGTGGACAGAAGACTGGGAACAGGTAGCAGAGGTCCTCAAGACCAGAAACAGATAGCAGAGACCTTGGAGACTGGGAATATGTAGCAGAGGTCCTGAGGCTGCAGGCAGACAGGAGACCGGGAACAGATAGCAGAGGCCTTGGAGATTGGGAATATGTAGCTGAAGTCCTGAGGCTGCAGGTGGACAGAAGACCGGGAACAGGTCGCAGAGGTCCTCAAGACCAGAAACAGATAGCAGAGACCTTGGAGACTGGGAATATGTAGCAGAGGTCCTGAGGCTGCAGGTGGACAGAAGACTGGGAACAGGTAGCAGAGGTCCTCAAGACCAGAAACAGATAGCAGAGACCTTGGAGACTGGGAATATGTAGCAGAGGTCCTGAGGCTGCAGGCAGACAGGAGACCGGGAACAGATAGCAGAGGCCTTGGAGATTGGGAATATGTAGCTGAAGTCCTGAGGCTGCAGGTGGACAGAAGACCGGGAACAGGTCGCAGAGGTCCTCAAGACCAGAAACAGATAGCAGAGACCTTGGAGAGACTGGGAATAAGTAGCAGAGGTTCTCGAGACCAGGAACAGATAGCAGAGGCCATGGAGAGACTGGGAATAGGTAGCAGAGGTCCCGGAGGCTGCAGTTGGACAGAAGACCGGGAACAGGTAGCAGAGGTCCTCGAAACCAGGAACAGATAGCAGAGGTCATGGAGAGACTGGGAATAGGTAGCAGAGGTCCTGGAGGCTGCAGGCAAACAGGACTCCAGAGTACTTAAAAGTCTTAATACCAAGACACAGGTGTGTGTCTTGGTGAGCCTTATTATTAGTTCAGGAAGATGATCACATGGGGTCATGCCAGGCCATCTGCAATGCCCGACATGGAGTGCAATAGATTTCAGTGGACCGGAGTGAAGGAAGCAAAACCAGGATCCGGAACAGGTGCGTAACACCGTGTAGATGACCACTGCAGCTAATCTCTAGGCTCAGAGTTCTCATGGTAACTACATCGGCATCACTGCTGAGCCCACTGATTGATTGCGGCAGGTACATGCCGTGATATCATCAATGATACTTGTCACATATACAGAGAGGGATTATGGATTATGTGAGGGGAGAGTAAAGCCTATATTTATTATTTTTACAGTGGGCACACCGGAAGAATTGCAAAGTCCTGAAAAACTCCATTACATTTAGAAACAAGGAAAAATAATGCGATTTTATTAATTCGCATTTCAGCTGGGATTATTTTATAGCTAATGTAACCTCCAACTGCAAACAAAGTAATCTACTGCTCAGCTCCTTCTGATCTAAGCAACATTAATATGTGTGAAATGACTGCACAGGGCAGCAGGAGGCCCCACAGGATATTTTATTTAGTGGGAGTGAAGCATGAATTATTTCACACAGTCATGTAAAGAATACATGATGCACAGACCTGCAGTTAGTACTGCGCTGATGCCTTGTACTGAAGGTGAAGCGTTAATAGGGAATCTCATAGAGCAGGGTTGCCTGAACATAGCTCTGTGGAAGGCATCTTCCCATGCCGCCCTCCTATTAACACTTTCCTCTCCAGAACACACAAGGAGAATCACAGGAACACATTACCTTGCTGCCGATCCAACACTCTATCCTGCTTTACTGTTATAACACTTCAACCTTAAATAGCCATTAGCCCAGATACACAGAGAAAAATGATGGGTGTGCTGAGATCCGCAGCATCAAATCTGATACTATTACTGCAAGGTTAATAGCAGGGCCAGCCCCGGCAGAAAGGAAACACGGAACAAATAATCACTATGGAGTTTTGCCCTAACATTTAATTGATTTTTTTTTCTTTTAATTGATCGCTAAGCCCATCTGATTTCCTATGGGAGATTGAGGAACGACACGTCATCTCGTTGCTACTGTGATTTGATTTTAGCATTGGATGTGATTTAAATCAATGCATCTTTACTTATCTATCTATCTATCTATCTATCTATCTATCTATCTATCTATCTCTCTCTCTCTCTCTCTCTCTCTATCTATCTATCTATCTATATCTATCTATCTCTCTCTCCTCTCTCTCTCTCTCTCTCTCTATCTATCTATCTATCTATATCTATCTATCTATCTATCTATCTATCTATCTATCTCTCTCTCTCTCTCTCTCTCTCTCTATCTATCTATCTATCTATCTATATCTATCTATCTATCTATCTATCTATCTATCTATCTATCTATCAATCTATCTCTAATTATCTAACTATAGCTATCTATTATCTATCTAACTATATCTATATATTATCTATCTATATATTGTTGATATATTTGCCTATCTATCTATCTATCTATCTATCCTCTATTATTCTATCTATCTATCTATCTATCTATCTATCTATCTATCTATCTATCTATCCTCTACCTATTATTCTATCTATCTTTCTATCTCTCTATTATCTATCTATGTATTATTGATCTATCTATCTATCTATCTATATATCTATCTATCTATCTATCTGTCTGTCTATCTATCTATTATCTATCTATCTATCCATCTATCTATCCTATTATCTATCTATCTATCTATCTATTATCTATCTCTAATTATCTAACTATAGCTATCTATTATCTATCTAACTATATCTATATATTATCTATCTATATATTATTGATCTATCTGTCTATCTATCTATCTATCTATCTATCTGTCTATCTATCTATCTATCTATTATCTATCTATCCATCTATCTATATATTTTCTATCTATTATCAAACTATCTGTCTATCTATCCATTTATCTAACTATCCTCTATTTATCTATCTATTATCTATCTACAGTATTATCTATTTATTATCTATCGATCTATCTATCCATCGGTACATCATGTTAGCACATACTTCATGATTTCTGATTATTCACTGTTGGAGACAATCTAATCTTAGATATAATTAATATTGCACTGACCCTACATTACATTACTCCTGTGTAGGTCTCAGGTCTGTGCTCATTACTCCCATCTATGAAAATGTTGGATCTCCCCATATGTAGCTGTATAAAAATGACATCAGTTTTAATAACCGCTCTCATCCCTTGTGGGTTTTCCCTGACTGAGCATCTCTTTTTTTTGACAGCTGTGGAGCAGCTGAAGACATGGAGGAATTCTCCAGGGTGCTGAATCAGGAAGCCAGTGGCTAGGCACTAATGAGCAGCCCTTGACAAAGGGGGAGTGAAATGCTTGTGTTGGCTCCCTCTCTGCTCCAGCAGCTGGCCATTGGCTGGGACTCCTCTGCACGTGACCCACTTTGGTGCTTGGCTTTGAGCCTCTAATGAATTATAGATGAGGAGGGGCTGAGATGCAGATTTGGCATCAGAAGTAGGCTCACATACACACACACACACAGCTGAGCATCCTCAGGAGCAGAGTTGGCATGCTGCAAGGAGAGATGCAGTAGGATAAGGCACATCAGGCTGTCCCTTTAATTTTACAGCTTCAGCATTTCTCCCCTTCTTTGCAGACTTGCAAGCTTTTCCATCTCATTTCTACAGTAAGTCAGGAAGATGAGGGAAGGCTTTCTGATAGAGTGTGTGATCACTGGCATGGCTCTGCTGTGTGCTAGTATCTCTGCATCTGCTGATAACAGACCTGTTCTCACTGGGCATTTTTTGGTGGACTTACACGAAGGAGGAGAGCGAGAGGCTAAACAACTTGCTAAGGAATATGGCTTTGGTGGGGCCAGAAAGGTAATGATGTCTCCTTCTTCCCTTCTACATGATGTTCTGCATGTGCTGTACAATTACAGTGATGCTCTGTGCTTGGCTTTCACGTAGAAATACAATATGTGGAATTATTTTATAGTTTTTTTTTTCTAAAGGGGATGGAATCTGGGCAACTTGGTAAGACGAAGCAGAATCTTTGCATTGACATCTTATTTGGGTCGATTAAAGCGCAGTTCACACAGCGGAAAGTTCAGATTTCATTATTTGCCTTTCTACAAAAAAAAATTAAAAAATGAAATGTGTTATGTTTGCAAATGATAGAGATCCCTAATAGCAAAACCCCTCCAGTAAATGATTTACTGTAGTTACCTAACAGAGGTGTGCAGACACTGAGAAAGGGGCTGGCAGTGAGAGGATGGCGGGGGTTAAAGAATATATCATTTATTCCATTGTAGTCATGGACTTACTGTCATTCCTCTACTTTACACTGTAAGAGAATATATTAGTATTCTGGATACAGAATCTGCCTAATTGCAAACATTTCTGCAAATCATAGACTGAGGCTAAGTGCTGGAATCCCCACAATGGAGAGTAATTCATAGGGAAAAGGTCATAAATTGGGCCTGGCTGTAACCTTAATGAGGACAATCTCCAGTCCACATGTACTTTGTCTGAGTATAGTGGACTTCTGTGCCGTAAACTGCATAGTGTGAATGATGACTTATATTATTATCCTATTTACAAGTCTATGTTACCATTACAACTCCTATGATATTCACATATTCAGGTACAGACAGCAAATTCTTACAAGAGTAGTCGATAGTGAGATCTAGTCTGGACACCGTAGCACTTAAGGACTTAGTGTCTTTCATGCCTTTTATCTCTTTTTTTTTCTATGTATTGACAGCGCAGTCTATTTGATGCTTTGACCTTCAATAAGCCTCATTCAATTAAAGCGTCGAACGGATTAGGATCCGTGTTCGTTGTTGGCCGGAGATATGTATATATTTTGGATAATCCTTCGCCTCTTTGCCAGTGTTATAGGAAAACCGAGAGTTTGGACTGATCATTTGTCAGGACTGATCATTGGCAGATGAAGAAATGGAAAATGGAAAGAGTAACAATTTAGGCAGCTTTAGGGGAACATCATGGGGTTTGTTGCCAGACTGGCTTGTCTCTACTGTACATGGAACACGTATTTTTTAATATTGTTTTTATTTCCTCTCCATTTTTGCTGTTCTTTTATGAGTTTCCTGATATTTTTTTTATCCTACAAGCACTTGATGATGACACTGGAGCAGGTGTAATTACATGTGCGGTAGGATTATACAGGTCTTCCCCTACTGTCATAATATACGTCTCCTCCTTACAATAGCCCATTTAAAGTGTTAAGGTGTCAAAGCTACAGTATATCTATCTGATCAGCGCCTGTAAGACGGAGAGCAAAGAGGAGCAAAAAGCAGGATATAAAGCAGAAAGTGCAGTTACAGAAGCCTAAATATCTCAGGCATATCAAAATGACTTAGATAGAAATATAGTTTTACATTTAGAGATATAAATATATGATAGAAATATTTTGTTTTCTAATAATATATAAAAATTAAAAAAAAAATACAAAACAAAAAAATCTAAACAGTGTAGTAAATACATAACAGGCAAATTATACCAGAATTGTTTTTATGTTTTATGTTTAAATATTGAATGTTCCAAGAAATCACAAGCAAAACTTCAAATTGGAAAAGTTACTGTTATATATTTTTGCTATCATTATCTCCACCGTCCTGAGCGAATAGTAAAAGAGGTGTTTATCTTTTTCTCTGAGAAGTGCAAAATGAAAAAAAAAAAAGAAAAAGAAAAACAGGAAAAGAAAATGAACGATTGATGATAAAGCTGTTAGAATGTTATTAAAAAGATTCAAATAATATGCTGTGTATACATTTCCCACTCTTTCTATATATAGTGTATTATCTATCTTCTATCTATCTAATCCCATATCTATCTGTATAAGTATATCTGTTTATATACATTTATATATAACGTACATATATATATACATTTATATCTATATATACTGTATATATACATACATAGATATAAATGTATACAAAGTTTCATGATTTTAATCCTATTTAATGACATTCTTGACAGCTTAATCATAGCTACAGTATATGATAAAAAATAAGAAAAAAACAGGCAGCACTCCAAAAATTAAAGTGAAAAACCGTGGCCTTACTGATCCATTAAGCAACAGTTTCGGCTTGAGAAAGGCAGAGAAATCTGCTGAAACGTTGCTGCTAATGGATCAGTAAAGCCACGGTTTTTCACTTTAAATAATTTTTGGAGTGCTGCCTGTTTTTTTCTTATTTTCTATTTTGGAGGTTTGGACATCACCTTAACAGGTTTTATTGCACCTGGCTTCTTTTGGTAGTGATGCCAAATTTTCTTAATTATTATAGTATATGATAGCTACGATAGATAGATAGATATGATAGATAGATAGATATGAGGATAGAAATAGATAGATAGATAGAGACAGAGAGAAAATCTATATCTATATTCAAAAGAGAAAAAGAATGAGAACAGCACCTGCAATGTTTGTACAAAGCCTCCCAGGCACATCTCAGTCCTTTAAATATCAAAAAAGATGGAAGCAGCACTCCTTGTTGTGTTAAAAAATTATGCTATTTAATAGCCCATGCGGCGACGTTTCGGCACAAGGTGTGAGCCTTCTTCACTTAAGGCTAAAACTTCACCTCATGGGCTATTAAATAGGATATTTTTTCTACACAAAAAGGAGTGCTGCTTCCATCTTTTTTGATATTTAAAGGAGCTTCCATCTTTTTTTATATATCAATATTAAGCTACCGTACTTTTTATTTATTTTTTTCAAAGTAGTTTTAGACTTTGTATAAGGTAACCTCGGTTGCTACTTTGCCGCTATTAGTAGAATAGGATGATTAAATACATGGAATTTGTTCTTCAGTTACCTAATCTCTTGTGCGCATATATCGCTGTCCTTACCCGGAACGTGCGTCTCCATTTCGGTCTCTTTGAAGCTATAACATCAGTCCCGCTTTTTATACGCTGTTCATGCTAATATTTATTTACTAAATTGAGTCAGTAAAATAAATCACAATGACAGGAAAACAATGTAGATGGTCATAATGGATGTGCCCATATTTGTCTTGCGGCACATGCGGCTCGCCAGTAATAGACATACTATTTACAGCTGTATTTATTTTGCTCTGTGCCCGCCTTACATCAGTGTATTATGTCTTGCATGTTCCACAGCCATCATCAATGTATTCTAAAAAATGCTTGAAAAAATAGATTACTAATATTATTACCCCTTTAGAGGTGGTATACAAGATAACTTTTTATTATGTGATTTGAGTTTTTCTTTTTATAGCCAATATTACCCATTTTGTGAGCTGGCAATAGTTACCCAACAACCCCTGTCTATTGATATGTGCAATATTACTAAATCTGTGTTGTTCTCAAGGCTGTTGCTATAGATTGCTGCAGCTGCAAGTGTTGAGGAACATCAGGATTCCCCTTTCATGCAACGTATCAAATAATTATAAAGCTGTCAACCCCCTTTAAGATCTAGAGATCTAGGGATTATAAACACCAGGAAAGCATGTAAAACTCAATGCCATGTTCCCGGAACAAACCCATGGCTATACGATCCTTGTGGCATGGTGCTTTGTCCTGTTGAGAGTATCCTTCTGCCATAGAATAAACAGCTGCTCCACCAGCCTGAACTGCTGACACTGGACAGGAAGATTAAATCATTACATCATACTGTTTGTGCCAAATTCTCATCCTCCGATCAACATGCGCAACAGAAATCTGGATTCATTTGACCAGGCAGCGTTCAGTGATCCATTGTTTGCACTCGTTGGCCGACTGGAGTATGACCCCTCTGTTTCCCAGTAATTGTACTCAGATTGTCCGCTGCTGTAGCTCAACTGTGCTAATAATGAATTGTGCATTCAGATACAGTAGTTTGTCACCTACAATTTATTTGACTGTAATTTGCTCGACGGTTCGCCGCCTGCCTATCAGAACATTTCTTGACATCCTCCTCTGACCTCGGTTCTTTACATCCACAGGATGTTTTTTTTTCCACTATCACATCATCCTGGGTAAAGTCTTGACAATGCTGTATGATAAAACCCCACAAGATGGGCAATGTGTGCAATACTGGTCCCAGCTAGTCTAATAACATTGAACTCGCATCTTTGGAAGTTGCTCAAGTCGCTCAATTGCTCTTAAATTCTGATATAAAATGACAAAGTTGCAAGTGCTTCTCACAAAATTAGAGTATCATCAAAAAGTTACTATATTTTAGTTCTTCAATACAAAATTTAAACTCATACATTATATAGATTCATTACAAACAGTGATCTATTTCACATGTTTATTTCTGTTAATGTTGATGATTATGGCTTACAGCCAATGAAAACCCAAAAGTCATTATCTCAGTAAATTAGAATACTTTATAACACCTTATTAAAAAATGATTTTAAAATCTGAAATGTTGGCCTACTGAAATGTTATGTTCAGTAAATGCACTCAATACTTGGTCGGAGCTCCTTTTGCATCAATTACTGCATCGATCCGGCATGGCATGGAGGCAATCAGCCTGTCTCAGTGCTGAGATGTTATGGAAGCCCAGGTTGCTTGGATAGCCTTCAGCTCGTCTGCATTGATAGGTCTGGTATCTCTCATCTTTCTCTTGACAATATCCCATAGATTCTCTATGGGTATGTTCCCATGGGCAGAAACCGGCAGTGCTTTGGAAGCAGCACATGTCCGTTCCGTCTATAGCACTGCCGGCTTTTAAACGCAGGTGATTCCGCATATGTTCATTCAACCGTGCGGAATCACCGTGTCCCATTACATTGTACGGGTGACTTTATCTTGCGGAGGACGCTTAATTGACATGCTGTCTAGAAAGACGCGCCGCATGTGCGTCTCTGCAGGGAATCCGGAGGCGTCCCTGCACGCATAGTGGAGATGGGTTCATGAAATCCCATCCACTATGCTGTAACATCTGGACACTGTGGGTTGGACACTGCAGATGTACGCAGCGCCCAACCCGCAGCGTTTACTGACCGTGGGAACATACCCTATGGGATTAAGGTCAGGCGACTTTGCTGGCCAATCAAGCATAGTGATACTGTTGCTTTTAGACCAGGTATTGGTACTTTTGGCAGTGTGGACAGGTGCCAAGTCCTGCTGGAGAATGAAATTTCCATCACCAAAAAGCTTGTTGGCAGAGGTAAGCATGAAGTGCTCTAACATTTCCTGGTAAACGGCTGCCCTGAATTTGCTCTTGATAAAGCACAGTGGACCTACACCAGCAGATGACATGGCTCCCCAAACCATCACTGATCGTGGAAACTTCACACTAGATCTCAAGCAGCTGCTTGGATTGTGGCCTCTCCACTCTTCCTCCAGACTCTGGGACCTTGAATTCCAAGGTTGAGTCTTCAGCTCATCTGCATTGTTGGATCTGGTGCCTCTCATCTTCCTCTTAACATTTTGATGATATTCTAATTTTGTGAGAGGTACCTGTTCATGTAAAGCTGAATAAATCCCCAACAGTGTCACCAGCAAAGCACCCCCACACCATCACACCACCTCCTCCATGCTTCACGGTGGGAACCAGGCATGTAGAGTCCATCCGTTCACCTTTTCTGCGTGCAAAGCCGTAATCTAAGCAAAAGGTGGCTACTTTGAAGAACCTAGACTATAAGACATATTTTCAGTTGTTTCACACTTTTTTGTAAAGTGTAATGTATAATTCCACATGTGTTAATTCATAGTTTTGATGACTTACGTGTGATTCTACAATTTTCATAGCCATGAAAATACAGAAAAATCTTTGAATGAGAAGGTGTGTCCAAACTTTTGGTCTGTACTGTATATTGTGACAGTGTCACTGGTTTTATATGTGAGGGGAGGTATGTGTCACACAGGATGCTCTCCTGTGTGAACTAAGACCTACTTTATTTATCTGCCAGCATGTTATATGTTAAAAGGGTGTGGCTGAGCAATGTATAAAAGCTCAGTCCTGTTTTTTTTTCTCTGGTGTGGTCTGGAGAGGCAAGTCTCCAGACAGGATAGTGGAAGCTGCAGAGCTTTCCACAAGGACTTTAGCAGTGCCGTTTATGCTACCGAGAGCGGGCGGAACCCACTCATCTATGGACTGAGTTATTGTTTTTTTTTTTTATGTTTTCCCGTTTAACCCAGAAGGGTCATGTTTACTTTTCCTGCGAAACCTGCATGAGTTTATGGCTGATAATAAACCAGCAGAAAGAAAACCCAGAGAACGTGTGTCCTGAGTCTGCCTTCAGGAGAGCCGAGCGAGTCGTCTTACCACAGTTGGTGGAGAATGCGGGCAGGAGAAGGCTGCCAGACAGCTAGAGAAGTCCGGCAGCATGGAGGAGCTCGTTAAGCACCTGGTCCAGGCCCAGCAGAGCATACAGCAGCAACACCTACAGAGCCAGCAGAGCATACAGCAGGCCCAGCAAAGCATGCAGCAGCAGCACCAGGAGACGACCAAACTGTTGCTTCAGCAGATCCAGTTGCAGCAAAAGTCGCAGCAGCAGCACCAGCAGGAGGCGCAACAACAGATACAGCTTTTGGCGGACGCCATCCAGAGCCGGGTGGCCACCCCAACCCCAGGGCCGACTGATGATTTTCATGTCAGGAAGGCGGTAAGGCGGGCCATGCAGAAGATGACCCCTGGGGATGATGTAGAAGCATTTCTGACTGTTTTTGAGAGGGTGGCTGATCGGGAGAGACTTCCACCAGCACAGTGGGCAGAGGTTCTGGCGCCATATTTATCGGGTGAACCCCAAAAAGCGTATTTTGACTTGGCGCTGCAAGATGCTAAGGAGTATCCCAAACTAAAGACAGAGATCTTAGCACGTCTGGGAGTAAATATGGCAGTAAGAGCCCAGCGAGTTCATCACTGGGCGTATGCTAGCAACAAACCCCCTCGTTCGCAGATGTTTGACCTATTGCATCTTGTTCAGAAGTGGCTACAACCGGAGTCCTCCACTCCGGCCCAGATGGTTGAGCGGGTGGTGATTGATAGATTCATGCATTCCCTTCCCAAGTCAGTACAGACCTGGGTTGCCCAGGGTGATCCCCAGAACGCAGATGACTTTATCGGCCTGGTAGAGAGGTACCAGGTAGTTGAGAGATCTCTTGGGAAACCGGATGCAGTCATTTCTCCCTACTGGGATACCCAAAAGGGGGTGGGTTCACACGGAAGGGGTCTAGAGCCACCACTGGGGGGCGTCCCACTCCTATTGAAGGGCCTTTAGAACAAATGGGAAAGATATAGTTTGCTGGCGATGTCACAACCCCGGACATGTAGCCGCCAAGTGTCAAATATCCCCTGAGCCCATGGACTGCAGCCTAGGCAGACGGGTCTCCTATTATGCCTATCCAGCCTGTAGCGTGGACTGTCGACCCGGCAAGGGACCGCAGGCGTGTGCAATATCCATTAATGGAATAAAAGTGCTTGGGCTGTTGGACTCCGGGAGTCTGGTGACCTTGATCAGAGCATCCCTTCCCCACCAGTTGATCCCTTCCAAAACCCTGGGTGTTCGGTGCATCCATGGTGACGCCAAGGACTATCCCGTGGCCACAGTAACAGTAAGGACAGACTGTGGTGCCCAGTCCCATGAAGTCGGGGTGGTAAAGGACCTGATACATCCGGTCATATTGGGCCGTGATTTTTCCTTATTCTGGGACTTGTGGGGGAAGGGAACTGGACTAAGTAGCATGGCGAAAAACGAGATCCTTGAAGAAGAACCCCCGACAGAGTCTCAGAGAGAGGAGTTCCCACTGTGCGTCCTTGTCGGTGATGAGGGTGAGACGGTGACCGAGGAGGCCGACCTACCTGCGTTAGATATGTCCAGAGAGAACTTTGGGACTGCTCAAGTTCGAGACCTGACCTTAAAAGGGGCGTTCGACCAGGTTACTGTATGTAATGGGGTTGCCCAAGAGCCGGGGGCCGACACCAGATTCCCCCACTTTGCAGTACAGGGGGAGTTGCTATATCGGGTGGCCAAACTGAGGGGCGGTGAGATAGTGGAACAGCTGTTAGTGCCGGGGCCATACAGACGGCGGGTGCTAGACATGGCCCATTCACATGTTCTGGGGGGACACCTAGGGGTCGAGAAAACTCAGGAGAGGATACTGAGGAGGTTCTATTGGCCAGGGTGTTATCGAGAAATTCAAAACTTTTGTAGGTCCTGCCCCACCTGCCAAATAACCGCTCCCTCCTCCCACTTCCGTAGCCCCTTAGTTCCACTACCTGTGATAGAGGTTCCCTTTGAGAGGATTGCCATGGACCTCGTGGGCCCCATAGTCAAATCAGCTCGGGGCCACCAATATATCCTGGTCGTCATGGACTATGCGACTCGGTATCCAGAAGCGGTTCCCCTAAGGAACATGTCCAGTAAAAGTATAGCTCGAGAATTGGTCCATATTTTTGCTCGGACAGGTCTACCAAAAGAGATTTTAACAGACCAAGGAACCCCCTTCATGAGCAAGGTGATGAAGGAGCTTTGCAGAGTCCTTCAGATAACTCAGCTGCGGACCTCGGTTTATCATCCACAAACGGACGGCCTAGTGGAACGCTTCAACAAGACCTTAAAGGCGATGCTCAAGAAGGTCGTTGATAAGGATGGAAGAGACTGGGACTACCTGCTCCCATTTTTGCTTTTCTCGGTCAGAGAAGTTCCTCAAGCCTCCACGGGCTTCTCTCCATTTGAGCTCCTATATGGGCGGCATCCAAGAGGTCTCCTAGACATCGCCAAGGAAACTTGGGAGGCTGAAGTCACGCCACACCGGAGTATCATCGAACATGTCGCCCAGTTACAGGAGAGAATGTCAAAGGTGATGCCTATCGTAAAGGAACATCTTCCAGGCGTAGGAAGCCCAGGCGAGAGTCTATAACCGGTCGGCGAGACTAAGACAGTTCCAGCCCGGAGACCGTGTTTTGGTGCTGATCCCTACCGTCGAGAGCAAGTTCCTCGCCAAATGGCAAGGTCCATACGAGGTGGTGGAGAAAGTCAGCGAGGTTAATTATAAAGTCCACCAGCCTGGCCGAAGGAAGGCCTATCAAATATATCATATAAACTTGCTCAAGCCGTGGCGGGACTGTGAACCTGTGGAAACTCTTTGCCTGGGAGCTGCACCAGAAGGCAAGGTGGAGGAGGTCACTATTGCAGAAACTCTATCACCGGCCCAGAAGCAACAGTGTCGAGAATTACTACAGCGGAATCGGGACCTGTTCTCAGAGTTGCCAGGGCATACACAAGTGATAGAGCATGACGTGCTGACAGAACCGCATGTACGAGTGAATTTGAAGCCGTATCGGATTCCGGAAGCACGCCGGGAGGTGATCTCGGCTGAGGTGAAGAGGATGTTAGACCTCGGGGTAATAGAGGAGTCGAAGAGTGGGTGGTCGAGCCCAATCGTCCTCGTGCCGAAACCTAATGGAGAGTGGAGGTTTTGTAATGACTACCGTCGGCTAAATGAGGTATCCAAGAGTGACGCGTACCCGATGCCCCGCGTCGACGAACTCATCGAGAGGCTTGGACCGGCGAGGTACATCACCACTCTTGACCTGACGAAGGGCTACTGGCAGATCCCCATGTCCCAAATGGCTAAAGAGAAGACGGCTTTCTCAACACCTGATGGCTGTTTTCAATACAAGCGGATGCCGTTCGGACTACAGGGGGCCCCAGCCACTTTCCAGAGGGCTATGGATCGGATCCTAGCCCCACATAAGAAGTATGCCGCAGCCTACCTCGACGACATTGTGGTCTTTAGCCCAGACTGGGCTAGTCACCTACCTAAACTACAGGCCGTTTTGGACGCGCTAAGGAAAGCAGGATTTACCATAAATCTGAAAAAGTGTGCCATCGGAAAAGAGGAGGCCAAGTACCTGGGCTATGTTGTTGGGAGAGGCGAAATAAAGCCGCAAATCAAGAAAGTGGAGGCAATTCAAACCTGGCCGCAACCGCTCTCAAAGAAGCAGGTGAAAGCATTCCTGGGAATTGTGGGATACTACCGGCGGTTTATCCCGAATTTCGCCACGATTGCCGCCCCACTAACAGATCTTCTAAAAGGCACCAAATCAACCATGGTGAAATGGACGGAAGAAACGGAGACCGCGTTTCAAAAGCTGAAGCTAACACTGTGCAAGAAGCCTGTCCTGGTCGCACCAGACTTTAAGAAAGAATTTGTGGTCCAGACTGACGCATCAGAGGTTGGTCTAGGGGCCGTACTCTCCCAAGAAATAAATGGGGAAGAACATCCCATTCTCTATCTAAGCCGAAAGCTGTCCTCCTGCGAGAAGAACTACGCCATAGTAGAGAAAGAGTGTTTAGCCATAAAATGGGCCGTGGATACACTGAAATATTACCTACTAGGCCGGAAGTTTAAATTAATATCAGACCATGCCCCGTTGAGATGGTTGAGGGAAAAGAGGGGAAAAAATGCTAGGGTAACTAGATGGTTCCTAGAACTTCAAGAGTTTAACTTTCACGTGGAGCATAGGCCAGGGAAGTTACATGGGAATGCAGATGCCCTCTCTAGAATTCCCTGTCTGGTGTCAGAAGGTGCCCAAACCCCCGGCTTTGGGCAGAGGGGGGGAATATGTGACAGTGTCACTGGTTTTATATGTGAGGGGAGGTATGTGTCACACAGGATGCTCTCCTGTGTGAACTAAGACCTACTTTATTTATCTGCCAGCATGTTATATGTTAAAAGGGTGTGGCTGAGCAATGTATAAAAGCTCAGTCCTGTTTTTTTTTTTTTCTGGTGTGGTCTGGAGAGGCAAGTCTCCAGACAGGATAGTGGAAGCTGCAGAGCTTTCCACAAGGACTTTAGCAGTGCTGTTTATGCTACCGAGAGCGGGCGGAACCCACTCATCTATGGACTGAGTTATTGTTTTGTTTTTTTATGTTTTCCCGTTTAACCCAGAAGGGTCATGTTTACTTTTCCTGCGAAACCTGCATGAGTTTATGGCTGATAATAAACCAGCAGAAAGAAAACCCAGAGAACGTGTGTCCTGAGTCTGCCTTCAGGAGAGCCGAGCGAGTCGTCTTACCACAATATAATATATATATATATATATATATATATATTTTGTTATTTTTTTACAAATGTATACAAATATATAACAAACACATGATAGACATGGACATGGATTTTATGTTAATTAGTGAAAATCTGTTTTCTAAGAACCAACATCTTTATGCTTGGGAGACCTGCTCCCAAATAATTTCATTTGGCGTAAAAACTAATAACAAGTGAACTATTTTGTGTAATGATTCCATTACTAAAACGTAGCATCTTCTGCATGATCCTGTAACAGTCAATTTTGTAGAAATCCTGCAGTGAAAACAAGGGTTAGTTTCCTGATGATCATTTCCATATTAGCCAGTGAGGAAGAGTTTAGTCATTTATTGTCCTACTGAAGACAAGTCAGAGAAAGGAGCGTCCTGCTGCAGCCAGTTGTCTTACAGCAAGACACGAGAAAGTTAGGAATAGGGGAGGTGGAAGGGGTGTAGCCCAGTTCTGGGGGCACATAGAGGAGATATATATATATATTGTATATATATTTATACTTTTTTTAACCTCAGTTTTATCTCTATTTTGAGATTAAAAAGGATTTGATATGTGATATTTTTTCTTGTCCAGTTACTGCGTTCAGTGTTTCTTGAAATTACAGCAGAGCACATTGTGCAGCTGCTCAAGCGTAGAAACCCAATAAATCCCCAAATTTCCTGATGAGTTGCTCTTGTGTTGATTTTGCTTTCAGAGACAGCTTGGAGCTTGGTAAAGTCAGTGTTACTCTCGTTACTCTCTTTAGCATTGCTTTGTAAGCTCCGTATTGCCTACCAGCAGCTGACTGAGCTGTTTTCACTCCTAGACGTTTCCACTTCACTGAAACATTTCTTTAAAAATGACTGTTCCAGTTGATTAAACATATTTTATAGACTAAATGATACTTGCATAAAAAAAAAAAAAAAAACTTGGTTACAGGGGATGTCCAGGACTAAAAAAAATGTGTTTTTTCTTGACTGATACTGCAGCTCTGCCCATATTACTTGAGGGAGGCAGCAATACCAGTCACAGCCCATAAATAGGAGTGGTGATATGTCTTTAATAAAATATTATTTTAAGAAACCCCCTATTATTTTAAAATCACAAATCAGATGGTGAAAAAGTATATCTAACATCTTAACATTCTCAGGTGGCAATGCAAAAGATATATTATTGTAAGTCATACTATGCTGGATGAAAAGTTTTAATTACAAATGATAAATGCAGAAATAAATGTTTTAGTATAGTCTAGGAGATCACATTTCTACCTAATTCCACAGTTCTTTTCCAAATTCATATCCTCGATGAATGTTCATATAACTAATAATACAGTCACCAGATATTTATCTTAGTGTTCTGTTTTAATTATCTCCTTCATATTTTGGCCATGTGTTAATTTTGTGCTGAAATTGACTTAGCGCACCATAAATCTTGTAAAAACATCTGATAAAAAAAGGTCAAAATTTACTTTTCTTCCATCATTGGGCTTTGTACACCAGCACCTATTTTAAAGCTTTTTAGCAAATGGAGGTATGAAAGAATGAATGGCCTTTAAGAAAATTGCAATGTTTATTTTAATAATGTGCGAAGATATATTTCATAAATGGTAAAAACATAAATACTGCTTGAGAATTAATTCATTTTCCTCTGTACTTTCGTGATCTGTCTAGCAGATCCATTTTTATATTGCATATATTAAAAGTGTTATTTTGAGTGTAGAAAGTGGCTGTGTGTTAGTTCTTACATCAGTAACACTTACAGGTTGCAGGAAAATGACATTTTTTATTAAATTCTATTTATTCACTGTAAAAATTCCTGAAATATTCCAGTCTTGGCACTGGCTGACATTTTCTAGCTTTTGAACTCACATACTGCGTAGACTGGGACAGTTTCAGCTGAATCATGATTTGATTTGCTTTCACAAAAAAGAAAATCTTGGCAAATTTCCGACACCGCTGAACGGAACTGCTGCTGTTCATTTTGCATTGCCGTATGGGACTCCCCATAATGCCCTGCAAATATTACATTTTATGGACTATTATACCTTGTACAGCCGTTGGTCAGTATCTGGGCCATCACAGATCACTGGTTCCCAGTTGAGCACAGTTTGTACGGCAAAGTTATTTTCCATCTCCAGAGTTACTGGGTAAATCTCTACTCTAGAGTGTAAGCTCTTATGATCGGTGGAGTCATCTTTTACTCTCTCATGTAGATTGTATAAGCAGTTATGGTCAATGGGGTGCTTTCTCTCACCTGTAAAGTGTAAGATTGTAAGTTCTTATGGTCTGCAGGTTTTTATCTCTTTCTCCTCTCCCCCACATGTATTTTTTGAGCAATTACAAGCTTTTCTGTATTGAGATTTCCGTGACTGTATTGGCTGCAAATCAAATTTTTGGGTAAAGATTCAGCAAAATCGACGAATTTGAATTCTAAAAGATCCGCTCATCTCTACTGGTATACACTAGAATTTCTACTAGTCAACTCCAGATTCCATAAATGTCTTATTCCAGGTTGATTCATTTAGTCAACATTGTAAAAGGGGAGGATAGAGAGGTTTATGTTGGCTCGTATAGCTTATATGGTACAACAATATTAATAAAATTCTCATCCACTGCAGCAGCCATATGTTCTACACAGCCCATGTAAGAAAGATGTTGATGGCTTCTTCCAGGGAAATTTTCGAAAACATAAATCACGAGAAGTGATTTTCCTTCATTCTAGTTTTAATCAAGCAATGGTTGCACATGCGGGGAACCGCTCCATTCAAAGTCTATAGGATGGATGGAGATAATCTCATGATCAGTGGAGATCCTAGTAATAGGACCTACATAAATCAGACACTCATCACCAATCCTGTGAAAATCAGATATGTCGATGTTGGGTGTTGGGACAATCTAGTCAACCTCCTTTTTTGAAAAATTACCAGTGCAACTCTGATAACACTCCCAAATGTCCAGGCATATTTGGATATTTCTTGCTCCAGAGGCTTTGTAAGTATGATATCTATCTGAATAAGAGTTTACCCCATGATTTTTTCATATATAATTTACAATGTATTTAGTACAAAAATGCATAAATAAAATCATGGAAAATCCCCAGTGAAGAACATAATGTTCCATATAATTGACAGAAGCTGCCGATGACTGCAGTAGCTGATGGCAATTCTGACTTTTCTGGCCTAAGTTCTCTCCGCAATTTCCTTTCTACATTAGCTTTTTCATTAGTGTCTTAAACTGGTTACTAAGGCTCATTTTAAGGCGCATGTTGTAGCAGTTTAGATCCTCTATAAATGCTCCTGTAATATCCAACTATTATCATTGTCTTCAAATACATTTAGACGGATCACCCCCTGAAGCCATCAGTGATGGGATCCAAAGCATGACCTATTGTCTTACCAGAGTCACAAAACGCCCAAGGCCCATATTAAGCATAACTGTTTCTGCAGATTTCCCTTGAAATAAAATAAACCTAAATGATACTGACGGTAAACTTCATCTACTGCAGATGTGAAAAATGGATGTACCCTAAAATGTGCATTTTCTGGTTTGGAAATATCGTAGCCTGTAGGATCACCATGTAATTCATAATTGCAGGATTTTCTCAAGTCTATGGAAAAAAATGCAAAAACAAATGTAATCAGCAGAGAAGGGGATGAAAACTACTTAAAGGTTCTTTACTTGTAAACGTAACCTGGCTATAGAGCTCTCAACTTAGACCAAGGGAAAGCGGTCGGCACATAATCGGAAGTCTGCAAATTGCATATGAGTCATGTGACTGCCGGCTGTGGGAAACAGAGGGGAATCCTAACAGTGTGTATATTACACAGCTAGGATTCTGTTATGTTTCGGTAGCTGAGGAAGACAGGAACAACAGCAGGGCAGCCGAACACCTGAGATGTTGGTAACTGATGGGTTGCAGATTCCTAAACTAACGACACAACTAGAGGTAGCCGTGGAGCGTTCCTACGTTGATCCTAGACGCCTCGTCACAGCCTGAGAGATAACTACACCTAAAGGCAGAAAGATGAAAGCTATCGGCCCCGGAGCAGATCCCCAAAGAAAATAGGAAGCCCCCAAACATATAATGGCGGTTAGACAAGATGAAAATACAAACATAGGCAGAAAATAGACTGAGCAAACACTGGGGCCACAAGCTGACTAAATAGGATAGGACAGGAGAGATTACTTTCTGCAACCGAGAAAACCATACAAAAATCCAACAATTCTGATTACAAAAATACTGAGATCACACGATCTCGCCTCCCACTAAATCAGATCTCAGTGTGAACAAAAACCAAGCCGCAGCCACTGAAAAAACAGTAAAAAGCAAATGAGCAAATAACAGTGGCTGCAGAAAAACTGTGAGGAGCTCAGGCCCCAGGAGGGGACCTGGCTGACCTCCACAACAGTGCAGAAAACAATGCAAAAAGCAAGCACAAAAAGAAAAGCAAAAAATATCTTATCTGAAAGCAGGAGATGCAGCCAGGACTCCAGCAAACTTCCATATGAACCAGGAACCACAATTGAGACAAGAACAATTGATCACCGGTAACCATCATGGGAGGGAACCTCCCTTATATCAGACCAGTCCGTGATTCCAGATTGCCACTCCTCGCTGAAAGGTTCAGTACTGTCTGTAACCAGCAGAGGGAGCCTGTGCTCAGAAACCATCTCTAGCACATTCATAACAGTACCCCCCTTTGAGGAGGGGTCACCGAACCCTCACTTGTGCAACCAGGCCGATCAGGATGAGCTCGGTGATAGGCACGGATCAGTCTCCTAGCATGGATGTCCGAAGCAAACACCCAAGAATTGTCTCCTGACCATAACCTCTCCACTTAACCAAATACTGGAGTTTCTGTCTAGAAAAACGAGAATCCAATATTTTCTCAACCACATACTCCAGATTGCCCTCAACCAAAACAGGGTCAGGAGGCGCAGCCATAGGAACCACTGGCTCAACAAACCTCTTCAATAAGGACTTGTGGAACATGTTATGGATCTTAAATGTCCCTGGAAGAAGCAAACGGAAGGAAACAGGATTAAGAATCTCCATGATCTTATAAGGTCCAATGAACCTGGGCTTAAACTTTGGAGATGCAAGCCTCATAGGGATATTTCTTGAGGATAACCAAACCAAGTCCCCCACTTTAAACCGAGGACTATCAGTCCTATGCCGGTTGGGCAAACCGTTGGGCCTTCTCCTGAGAGAGAGACAACCTCTCCACTACCTGGTCCCAAATCTGCTGCATTCGCTCCACAACAGAGTCAACACCCGGACAGACAGAAGCCTCCGCCTGTCCCAAAGAAAATCGAGGGTGAAACCGAAAATTGCAGAAAAATGGAGACATCAAGGTGGCAGAGCTAGCCCTATTATTAAGAGAAAACTCATCCAAAGGCAAAAAAGAGACCCAGTCATCTTGATCAGCAAACACAAAAAATCTCAAATAAGTCTCCAAGGTCTGGTTTGTTCTCTCGGTTTGTCCATTGGTCTGAGGATGAAAAGCAGAGGAGAAAGATAATTTAACACCAAGTTTAGAACAAAATGTCCTCCAAAATCTGGAAACAAACTGGACTCCTCTGTCAGACACAATGTTCACCGGAATGCCATGTAACCGAACCACGTGCTGAAGGAACAAAGGCACCAATTCGGAGGAGGAAGGTAACTTAGGTAATGGCACAAGATGTATCATCTTGGAAAACCTATCACAGATTACCCAGATAACGGTCATTCTCTGAGAGACAGGGAGGTCGGAAATAAAATCCATAGAGATATGGGTCCATGGCCTCTTGGGCACAGGTAATGGCATTAACAAACCACTAGAGCGAGAGCAAGGCTTGGAGCGAGAGCAAGTCCCACAGGACTGCACAAATTCCCTGACGTCACGAGACAAAGTAGGCCACCAAAAGGACCGACTCACCAAGTCTCTGGTACCAAAAATCCCGGGATGACCAGCCAACGCGGAACAATGAATCTCAGACATCACACTCTTCTTCCACTGGTCTGGGACAAACAATTTCCCAATAGGGCAGCGCTCAGGTTTATCCTCCTGACACTCTTTCAAAGGCCAGTCTCAAATTGGGTGAGATGGCGGAAAGAACTACACCCTCTTTCAAAATAACAGTAGGATCAGATAACTCAGGAGAGTCCGCAAAGAAACTCCTCAAGAGGGCATCCGCCTTAACATTCTTAGTGCCAGGAAGAAAAGAAACCACAAAATTAAAACGTGTGAAAAGCAAGGCCCACCTGGCCTGTCTAGGATTAAGTCGCTTGGCTGATTCGAGATAAACCAGATTCTTATGGTCCGTGAGGACCACCACCTGATGTTTGGCTCCTTCCAGCCAATGTCTCCACTCTTCAAAGGCCCACTTCATGGCCAATAACTCCCGATTACCCACGTCTTAATTACGTTCAGTTGGAGAAAATTTTCTAGAGAAAAAGGCACAAGGGTTACTCTTAGAGGTCTCTGGATCTCTTTGGGACAAAACGGCACCTTCCCCAATTTCAGAGGCATCAACCTCCACCTGAAACGGTAGAGAAACATCAGGCTGCTGTAGAACAGGAGCAGAAGTGAATCTCTGCTTAAGTTCCTGAAACGCAGAGACTGCTTCAGGAGGCCAATTCACCACATCAGAACCCTTTTTGGTCAAATCAGTCAATGGTTTAACAATACCGGAGAAATTACCAATAAATTTACAATAAAAATTGGCAAAACCCAAAAATCTCTGAAGAGCCTTTAATGAAGTAGGTTGGACCCAATCACAGATGGCTTGAACCTTGACCGGGTCCATTTCAATAACAGACGGAGACAAAATGAATCCCAGAAATGAGACCTTCTGTACGCCAAAAAGACACTTTGATCCCTTCACATACAGTGCATTCTCTCTCAAAATCTGGAACACAGTCCGAACATGTTTCACATGAGAGTCCCAGTCATTGGAAAAAATCAAGATATCATCCAAATAAACAATCAGAAATTTATCCACAAAATCCCTGAAAATATCATTCATGAAGGATTGGAAGACGGAAGGAGCATTAGTGAGCCCAAAGGGCATCACTAGGTACTCAAAATGCCCCTCTGGGGTATTAAACGCCGTCTTCCATTCATCCCCATGCTTAATGCGAATAAGGTTATATGCCCCGTGAGGTAAAGCTTGGTAAACCAACTAGCACTTTTCACCCTGGAAAACAGGTCAGAAATCAAGGGTAACGTATATTGATACTTCAGAGTGATCTTATTCAAGAGACGATTATCAATACACGGCCTCAATGAACCATCCTTTTTGGCCACAAAGAAAAAACCGGCACCCAAGGGTGAAGAGGATGGTCTGATATGACCCTTCTCCAATGACTCCTTGATATAAGATCGCATAGCATCGTGTTCAGGTACAGACAAGTTACAAAGGCGACCTTTAGGAAATTTACCACCAGGCACTAATTCAATAGCGCAATCGTAGCTCCTGTGAGGGGGCAAGGATGCGGATTTACTTTCACTAAATACATCCGAAAAATCAGTCAAAAAGTCAGGAACATCTTGAGACTGGGGAGAGGCAGAAAAAACAGGAGTGTCGGCATTAACACATTGACAGCCCCAACTGGTCACAGACACAGATTTCCAATCCAAAACAGGATTATGAGACTGTAACCAAGGGAAGCCTAGTACAATAATGTCATGCAGATTATACAGCACCAGAAATTTGCAACTCTCCTGATGATCTGGTTCAACCCTCATTATCACCTGAGTAGAAAACTGGGGTTTATTCTCCGCCAAAGGGGTAGAATCAATGCCCAGTAGGGGAATAGTCTTCCGCAGGGGTATCATGGGAAACCCACAACGTTTGGCAAAGTCAAAATCCATCAGGTTAATAGCTGCTCCTGAATCAACAAAAGCCTGAGCAGAAAATGTGGACAGGGAGCAAATCAGGGTAACAGTCAACAGAAATTTAGTCTGAACACTACCTAAGACAACTGAGTGTGCAAAACGTCTTCCCCGCTTAGGGCAGACTGAAATAGCATGAGATGCATCACCACAGTAGAAACATAACCCATTGCGCTTTCGAAACTCATGATGCTGAGCCCCAGAAGTCACTCTATCACACTGCATGGGCTCAGAAGCTGGCTCACAAGGCAACAGTATCTCACGCATACCTCTGCGCTCACACAAACGTCTGTCAATTTGAATAGCCAGTGACATAGAATTATTGAGACCAGAGGGAGCAGGGAATCCCACCATAACATCCTTTACATTCTCTGACAGCCCCTTCCGAAAAAGGGCTGCCAAAGCATCATCATTCCATTTGGTCAGGACTGCCCACTTTCGGAATTTCTGACAGTACAACTCAGCGTCTTCAAGACCCTGATTTAATGCCAACAAGGTTTTTTCAGCTTGATCAGTGACATTAGGTTCATCGTACAATAACCCCAGAGCCAGAAAAAAATGCATCAATATCATTCAAAACAGGATCCCCAGGTGTCAAGGAAAAAGCCCAATCCTGAGGATCGCCGCACAGGAGAGAGATGACATTTTGAACCTGCTGTGCTGCGTTACCTGAAGACTTAGGCTTTAAGGCAAAAAACAACTTACAGTTATTTTTGAAATTCAGAAACCTAGCCCGATCCCCCAAAAACAAATCCGGCATGGGAATCCTAGGTTCCACAACCAGCAACCCAGCAACATAGATAGCAATACTCCGAACCTCAGTGGCAAGCTGATCCACACGGCCAGACAACTGTGCAAACTCCATTGAGAGAAAAAAAAATCCTCCTCAGCACCCAGAGAAAAAGGGAAAAAATGCAACAGACAGGAAAAAAAAAAATCTCTGACAACTCTGACAACTTTTTTCTTTCCACACTTTTTTTCCCTTCTGTGAGTACCATATAATTTTCAGTTATGGCCGGTGATACTGTTATGTTTCGGTAGCTGAGGAGGACAGGAACAACAGCAGGGCAGCCGAACACCTGAGATGTTGGTAACTGATGGGTTGCAGATTCCTAAACTAACGACACAACTAGAGGTAGCCGTGGAGCATTCCTACGTTGATCCTAGACGCCTCGTCACAGCCTGAGAGATAACTACACCTAAAGGCAGAAAGATGAAAGCTATCTGCCCCGGAGCAGATCCCCAAAGAAAATAGGAAGCCCCCAAACATATAATGGCGGTTAGACAAGATGAAAATACAAACATAGGCAGAAAATAGACTGAGCAAACACTGGGGCCACAAGCTGACTAAATAGGATAGGACAGGAGAGATTACTTTCTGCAACCCAGAAAACCCTACAAAAATCCAACAATTCTGATTACAAAAATACTGAGATCACACGATCTCGCCACCCACTAAATCAGATCTCAGTGTGAACAAAAACCAAGCCGCAGCCGCTGAAAAAAAAGGAAACAGCAAATGAGCAAATAACAGTGGCTGAAGAAAAACTGTGAGGAGCTCAGGCCCCAGGAGGGGACCTGGCTGACCTTCACAACAGTGCAGAAAACAATGCAAAAAGCAAGCACAAAAAGAAAAGCAAAAAATATCTTATCTGAAAGCAGGAGATGCAGGCAGGACTCCAGCAAACTTCCATATGAACCAGGAACCACAATTGAGACAAGAACAATTGATCACCGGCAACCATCATGGGAGGGAACCTCCCTTATATCAGACCAGTCCGCGATTCCAGATTGCCACTCCTCGCTGAAAGGTTCAGTACTGTCTGTAACCAGCAGAGGGAGCCTGTGCTCAGAAACCATCTCTAGCACATTCATAATAGGATTCAGTGTGGTATGCTCTCTTTCGAGTTTTATACATGACTTGGACAGTCCTCTAATAAGTCATAGATTGAAAAGACAGCATTTTGGCTTCCTGCCACCAAAGGAGGGAACATACGGTAAGCTGCTACGACAGTGGTAGTGGTAGTGGTATTCTCATCTCACTAAGTGACGTGCCATATAGCTATAAGTATGACATCTGGGACTCACCGAAAACAAAAGGTGCATGCACCTTTGTGTCCCCTTCGCAGTTTTTCTTTTGCTCAGCATCATAATCCGTCACTTGCTGACACAGCTCCTTTCAAGTGAATGGCGCAAGCTGCTGTTCCCTGCAGAGAGGGGTGGCTGGGAGCACCAATGTGCAAGGAAAAACTGTGAACAGGATGCAAAAGTAAAGTATTACAAGCCCTTCATTCTCAGGACGAAGTGGAGGTCTTAGGGATCCAACGAGCTATTACCTTCTGAGATGCTAACACCTTCCCAACATGGCCAATTGCCATTTTTGCATTTTGTTTTTTTTTTCCTCTCCTTCTTCCAAGAGGCCATAACTTTTTTAATATTCTGTCCACATAGATTTATAAGGTATTGTTCTATGGGGGCGAGTTGTACTTTTGAATGACACCATTAATTTTACCACATAAAGTGCTGAAAAATGGGATAAAAAAAGTGTGGTGAAATTGTGAAATAAATGCAGTTCTGACATTGTTTTTTTGTGAATTGTTTTTATGGTCTTCATTGTGTGGTAAAAATGACCTGGCTTCATTATTTTCCAGGTTAGCACGATTACAGTGATTCCAAACTTGTCCATTTTTTAAATTATTATGAAGAAAAAAAATCATAAATTTGTAAAAATAATTTTATGGTGTTGCTATTTTTGGAGACTCGTAAAGTTTTCATTTTTCATTTGAGGGAGCTGTGTGAGGGTTTGTTTTTTGTGGTGTGAGACAACATTTTTATTGATACCATTTTGGGGTAAATATAACGTTTTGATTGCATCTTACTACAGGTTTTGCAGTATTGCTACTAACAAAAAAAACACAATTTTGGCGGGTTTTTTTCTCTTTATGATTGAGTTACTTAATTTTGAGTTTTGATAGGTCAGATTTTTATGGGCAAAGCGATACCACATACACACGTGGTCAAAATTGTTGGTACCCCTCATTGAATGGCAGAAAAAAACCACAATGGTGACAGAAATACCTTGAATCTGACAAAAGTAATAATAAATTAAAAATCTATGAAAATGAACAAATGAAAGTCAGACATTACTTTTCAACCATGCTACCACAGAATTTTTAAAAAATAAAACTCAAAAATCAACCCTCCGTTCTGCTAATGATCTAAGATTAACATCCTCAATAATCCAAATTTGCAATTCCCATCTCTAAGACTTCTCATGTGCTGTGCCAATTATTTTGAATGCATTACCCAGGAAATTTCGATTAATCCCCAATACCCACAGTTTTATGTGTGGTCTAGAAATGTATTTCTTTAGACTGGCCTATCGCCTCAACATACTCAACTAACTAACCCTGTTTTGCCTATACATCATTTACTTCAAAACTGGGACCCTCATATCATCTGTTCACACACCCTACATGCACTTAATAGCCCTCTGTAACCATACACATACTGGTTGGTGACCGGTTCATGCAGCATTACGTGAACACTCTATTTATTATATGGATAGTTGGACTGTACAATACAAGCAATTGTTACCATCCATCTTTCGTGTCTCCCCTATTTCCTCATAGATTGTAATCTTGACAGCAGCACGGCCCTCACTCCTTTTAGTATCTGTTGATTTATGTGATTTTGTCATTCTGTAATGTTTTTTATTGTCTGTACAAGTCCTCTCTAAAAAGAAAAGTGCTGCGGAATATGTTGATGCTATAGTAATAGCGTAAAAGTCAGGGTCAGACACCTGGCACCTCCACCGATCAGTTGATCTCAGTGTCGGCGACGGTGGCTGCCGGCTGGAAATGCTCAATTGTGGAGCTGACCATCTGATAGTGACAGCAGCAGGGTACTACACATCCGCCTCCTATTCAAATTTGAAGACAAAGCAGCTCTGCAATTGAGCTGTCCCGGCCGGTGGCCACCGCCGCCGACACTGACAACAGCTGATAGGTTGTCGAACCCCGACCCATCAGACATTGATGACCTCTCCCAAGGAAAGGTCATCAATGATAAAGATAAGAGTCTCATACCCATTGAGTCATAAGTGGTTCATCAACTTATACAGTAGGAACCAGTTACAGATTCATTAAAGGTGTTCTTGTCAGCTGACTGTGCAGAGAGGATTGAGGTTAAAGAAAAAAATATGCTCATTCAACTGAGAAGATTTATTTCTTCTCCTGTCAAAGCCCTTCTATAGCTGCTCTGATATGTGTGCTTATGACACATATGATCTGGCTAACTTCAGATTGACGCAAGCAGGCTCTAAGACGTGCTCTAATTACTTACATAGATTAAAGGGTGGCAACAATCTGTAAAATGTAACATTATAAATCCCTGTTTTCTTGAAAAATTTTTTTAATATCAACTGCAACATTGCTGTTTTTTACAAGCATGTTGCAATTTTACCCATTTAAATACTTGAGTCAACCCCTATAAAAGAACACAACAGCAGCAGTGACAATCTCATCGATCTACGAGCGACTTTCAGCCGGACTTTATCTTAAACGATCTTGAGAAACAAATTGACAAATGAGATTTGTAATTGAGAAGTATCTCCAGAAACCACTTGGATAGTACATGCTGCAAAGTGACTTATACGGTTTACTGGGGTAAGAAGCACGGCGTTTAGATTACTAATAAATTTGTGAGTGTGTTCGTTAATGATAGAGAAGTGTGGGTCAACACTGAGGAGAACGGATCACGAAGTCAGATGTGTAGACGACAAAACTAATGTAGTATGTTCTCAATTATTCTAAATATGGAGCACTTTATTAAAATATTTGTTCAGTACCAGATAAATGAAAAAATGCTGCTAAAACCAGGCAAAACAAGGAAATAATTTCATATGTTCAAGGGGTTATCCCATAAACAACATTTGTCTACAAGGTAGCTGATAAATGTATGAAGGCTGGGATAACCCCTGTGAAGAGCATGACAGTCGTCAAGAAAGAGTTCAGACAGGTTCAGGTATTGAGAATAACAAGAGGTAATAACACGGTTTTGTGGTTTTATCAGTTTCGGACAAGAAACAGCCTCTGGGTAATTTAACAAGCTGTGAGTGTGAAATGTCCTCTCTCCACATAAATAAATGCGCACAAAGCTCTCGGCTGCATTACTTGGTTTGGGATAAGAATGATATAATACTGTGAATGGCTGCAAAGTCATACAGGTGCTTCTCACAAAATAAGAATATCATCAAAAAGTTAATTTATTTCAGTTCTTCAATACAAAAAGTGAAACTCATATATTATATAGAGTCATTACACAAAGAGTGATCTATTTCAAGTGTTTATTTCTGTTAATGATGATTATGGCTTACACTGTCTGCCTCTATTAGTTTCTGTACTATAGTCTCCCCCCACAGGGGTTACCTATAAAACCAGGAACTCACACACCAGTCTCCATTTTCCTCCCCAACTATGGGCCGGCCCTGCAGTCAACCTTGTCACTCCTAACAGGAACTGTAGCCTCCAGGAGGCTATAAAATACAATTTGCACACAATACAATAACAGGAGTTTTCAGAAGGGTGTTACGCCATCTTCTTCAACTTTACACAAAAGAATCGTTTTGATTATTCTAATTACACCCCGATCAAATTCTGACCCCAGTTTGCTCAGAGAATCAGAATAGTTTGATCTGACTTTGGATGAGAGAATCAGACCACACTGTGAGGAGCAGATGGAGAAAAAAATTTCTTGATCCTTTACCATTGTGTGAATCCGCGGAAATCAGACTGCACTCAGATGTCATGCGAGTGCAGACCAATGTAAATAGCATTGGTCTGAGTGCTATTCTATAAAAAATCATATGCCTTCGTCCAATTTATGCATCGTCCAAATATGCTTGTGTGACTCGGCCTAACAAACAGAATCATCTTATCTTCAGCTTACCATATTTATCTCTCCACCCACATGGCCACTATATACACATTCCGATCTCCTGTTTTTTTTCTATGCGGGGATATACAGAAAAGTCCACTATCTGTAGACCACCATATGCTAGAGCTGATGCTCATGCACCAAGTTAGCAAACAGCCATGAGCCAAACATCATGAGCCTGTGAGCCACATGTAACTTTTGAGGCACAGGTTGGGAACCCTGCCTTACACAACAGTAAGTTGTTAATGTACCACGCTGCCTGTCAATTTAATGCTTGCTACAT
>JARQOD010000005.1:504483421-504623342 GCA_033576555.1 Oophaga sylvatica
AGGGGTCTAGAGCCACCACTGGGGGGCGTCCCACTCCTATTGAAGGGGCCTTTAGAACAAATGGGAAAGATATAGTTTGCTGGCGATGTCACAACCCTGGACATGTAGCCGCCAAGTGTCAAATATCCCCTGAGCCCATGGACTGCAGCCTAGGCAACGGGTCTCCTATTATGCCTATCCAGCCTGTAGCGTGGACTGTCGACCCGGCAAGGGACCGCAGGCGTGTGCAATATCCATTAATGGAATAAAAGTGCTTGGGCTGTTGGACTCCGGGAGTCTGGTGACCTTGATCAGAGCATCCTTCCCCACCAGTTGATCCCTTCCAAAACCCTGGGTGTTCGGTGCATCCATGGTGACGCCAAGGACTATCCCGTGGCCACAGTAACAGTAAGGACAGACTGTGGTGCCCAGTCCCATGAAGTCGGGGTGGTAAAGGACCTGATACATCCGGTCATATTGGGCCGTGATTTTTCCTTATTCTGGGACTTGTGGGGGAAGGGAACTGGACTAAGTAGCATGGCGAAAAACGAGATCCTTGAAGAAGAACCCCCGACAGAGTCTAGAGAGAGGAGTTCCCACTGTGCGTCCTTGTCGGTGATGAGGTGAGACGGTGACCGAGGAGGCCGACCTACCTGCGTTAGATATGTCCAGAGAGAACTTTGGGACTGCTCAAGTTCGAGACCTGACCTTAAAAGGGGCGTTCGACCAGGTTACTGTATGTAATGGGGTTGCCCAAGAGCCGGGGGCCGACACCAGATTCCCCCACTTTGCAGTACAGGGGGAGTTGCTATATCGGGTGGCCAAACTGAGGGGCGGTGAGATAGTGGAACAGCTGTTAGTGCCGGGGCCATACAGACGGCGGGTGCTAGACATGGCCCATTCACATGTTCTGGGGGACACTAGGGGTCGAGAAAACTCAGGAGAGGATACTGAGGAGGTTCTATTGGCCAGGGTGTTATCGAGAAATTCAAAACTTTTGTAGGTCCTGCCCCACCTGCCAAAAAACCGCTCCTCCTCCCACTTCCGTAGCCCCTTAGTTCCTACCTGTGATAGAGGTTCCCTTTGAGAGGATTGCCATGGACCTCGTGGGCCCCATAGTCAAATCAGCTCGGGGCCACCAATATATCCTGGTCGTCATGGACTATGCGACTCGGTATCCAGAAGCGGTTCCCCTAAGGAACATGTCCAGTAAAAGTATAGCTCGAGAATTGGTCCATATTTTTGCTCGGACAGGTCTACCAAAAGAGATTTTAACAGACCAAGGAACCCCTTCATGAGCAAGGTGATGAAGGAGCTTTGCAGAGTCCTTCAGATAACTCAGCTGCGGACCTCGGTTTATCATCCACAAACGGACGGCCTAGTGGAACGCTTCAACAAGACCTTAAAGGCGATGCTCAAGAAGGTCGTTGATAAGGATGGAAGAGACTGGGACTACCTGCTCCCATTTTTGCTTTTCTCGGTCAGAGAAGTTCCTCAAGCCTCCACGGGCTTCTCTCCATTTGAGCTCCTATATGGGCGGCATCCAAGAGGTCTCCTAGACATCGCCAAGGAAAACTTGGGAGGCTGAAGTCACGCCACACCGGAGTATCATCGAACATGTCGCCCAGTTACAGGAGAGAATGTCAAGGTGATGCCTATCGTAAAGGAACATCTTCAGGCGTAGGAAGCCCAGGCGAGAGTCTATAAACCGGTCGGCGAGACTAAGACGTTCCAGCCCGGAGACCGTGTTTTGGTGCTGATCCCTACCGTCGAGAGCAAGTTCCTCGCCAAATGGCAAGGTCCATACGAGGTGGTGGAGAAAGTCAGCGAGGTTAATTATAAAGTCCACCAGCCTGGCCGAAGGAAGGCCTATCAAATATATCATATAAACTTGCTCAAGCCGTGGCGGGACTGTGAACCTGTGGAAACTCCTTGCCTGGGAGCTGCACCAGAAGGCAAGGTGAGGAGGTCACTATTGCAAAACTCTATCACCGGCCCAGAAGCAACAGTGTCGAGAATTACTACAGCGGAATCGGGACCTGTTCTCAGAGTTGCCAGGGCATACACAAGTGATAGAGCATGACGTGCTGACAGAACCGCATGTACGAGTGAATTTGAAGCCGTACGGATTCCGGAAGCACGCCGGGAGGTGATCTCGGCTGAGGTGAAGAGGATGTTAGACCTCGGGGTAATAGAGGAGTCGAAGAGTGGGTGGTCGAGCCCAATCGTCCTCGTGCCGAAACCTAATGGAGAGTGGAGGTTTTGTAATGACTACCGTCGGCTAAATGAGGTATCCAAGAGTGACGCGTACCCGATGCCCCGCGTCGACGAACTCATCGAGAGGCTTGGACCGGCGAGGTACACACCACTCTTGACCTGACGAAGGGCTACTGGCAGATCCCCATGTCCCAAATGGCTAAAGAGAAGACGGCTTTCTCAACACCTGATGGCTGTTTTCAATACAAGCGGATGCCGTTCGACTACAGGGGGCCCCAGCCACTTTCCAGAGGGCTATGGATCGGATCCTAGCCCCACATAAGAAGTATGCCGCAGCCTACCTCGACGACATTGTGGGTCTTTAGCCCAGACTGGGCTAGTCACCTACCTAAACTACAGGCCGTTTTGGACGCGCTAAGGAAAGCAGGATTTACCATAAATCTGAAAAAGTGTGCCATCGGAAAAGAGGAGGCCAAGTACCTGGGCTATGTTGTTGGGAGAGGCGAAATAAAGCGCAAATCAAGAAAGTGGAGGCAATTCAAACCTGGCCGCAACGCTCTCAAAGAAGCAGGTGAAAGCATTCCTGGGAATTGTGGGATACTACCGGCGGTTTATCCCGAATTTTCGCCACGATTGCCGCCCCCACTAACAGATCTTCTAAAAGGCACCAAATCAACCATGGTGAAATGGACGGAAGAAAACGGAGACCGCGTTTCAAAAGCTGAAGCTAACACTGTGCAAGAAGCCTGTCCTGGTCGCACCAGACTTTAAGAAAGAATTTGTGGTCCAGACTGACGCATCAGAGGTTTGGTCTAGGGGCCGTACTCTCCCAAGAAATAAATGGGGAAGAACATCCCATTCTCTATCTAAGCCGAAAGCTGTCCTCCTGCGAGAAGAACTACGCCATAGTAGAGAAAGAGTGTTTAGCCATAAAATGGGCCGTGGATACACTGAAATATTACCTACTAGGCCGGAAGTTTAAATTAATATCAGACCATGCCCGTTGAGATGGTTGAGGGAAAAGAGGGGAAAAAATGCTAGGGTAACTAGATGGTTCCTAGAACTTCAAGAGTTTAACTTTCACGTGGAGCATAGGCCAGGGAAGTTACATGGGAATGCAGATGCCTCTCTAGAATTCCCTGTCTGGTGTCAGAAGGTGCCCAAACCCCCGGCTTTGGGCAGAGGGGGGAATATGTGACAGTGTCACTGGTTTTATATGTGAGGGGAGGTATGTGTCACACAGGATGCTCTCCTGTGTGAACTAAGACCTACTTTATTTATCTGCCAGCATGTTATATGTTAAAAGGGTGTGGCTGAGCAATGTATAAAAGCTCAGTCCTGTTTTTTTTTTTTTTCTGGTGTGGTCTGGAGAGGCAAGTCTCCAGACAGGATAGTGGAAGCTGCAGAGCTTTCCACAAGGACTTTAGCAGTGCTGTTTATGCTACCGAGAGCGGGCGGAAACCCACTCATCTATGGACTGAGTTATTGTTTTGTTTTTTATGTTTTCCCGTTTAACCCAGAAGGGTCATGTTTACTTTTCCTGCGAAACCTGCATGAGTTTATGGCTGATAATAAACCAGCAGAAAGAAAACCCAGAGAACGTGTGTCCTGAGTCTGCCTTCAGGAGAGCCGAGCGAGTCGTCTTACCACAATATATATATATATATATTATATATATATTTGTTATTTTTTTACAAATGTATACAAATATATAACAAACACATGATAGAACATGGACATGGATTTTATGTTAATTAGTGAAAATCTGTTTTCTAAGAACCAACATCTTTATGCTTGGGAGACCTGCTCCCAAATAATTTCATTTGGCGTAAAAACTAATAACAAGTGAACTATTTTGTGTAATGATTCCATTACTAAAACGTAGCATCTTCTGCATGTTCCTGTAACAGTCAATTTTGTAGAAATCCTGCAGTGAAAACAAGGGTTAGTTTCCTGATGATCATTTCCATATTAGCCAGTGAGGAAGAGTTTAGTCATTTATTGTCCTACTGAAGACAAGTCAGAGAAGGAGCGTCCTGCTGCAGCCAGTTGTCTTACAGCAAGACACGAGAAAGTTAGGAATAGGGGAGGTGGAAGGGGTGTAGCCCAGTTCTGGGGGCACATAGAGGAGATATATATATATATTGTATATATATTTATACTTTTTTTTAACCTCAGTTTTATCTCTATTTTGAGATTAAAAAGGATTTGATATGTGATATTTTTTCTTGTCCAGTTACTGCGTTCAGTGTTTCTTGAAATTACACCCAGAGCACATTGTGCAGCTGCTCAAGCGTAGAAACCCAATAAATCCCCAAATTTCCTGATGAGTTGCTCTTGTGTTGATTTTGCTTTCAGAGACAGCTTGGAGCTTGGTAAAGTCAATGTTACTCTCGTTACTCTCTTTAGCATTGCTTTGTAAGCTCCGTATTGCCTACCAGCAGCTGACTGAGCTGTTTTCACTCCTAGACGTTTCCACTTCACTGAAACATTTCTTTAAAAATGACTGTTCCAGTTGATTAAACATATTTTATAGACTAAATGATACTTGCATAAAAAAAAATAAAAACTTGGTTACAGGGGATGTCCAGGACTAAAAAAAATGTGTTTTTCTTGACTGATACTGCAGCTCTGCCCATATTACTTGAGGGAGGCAGCAATACCAGTCACAGCCCATAAATAGGAGTGGTGATATGTCTTTAATAAAATATTATTTTAAGAAACCCCCTATTATTTTAAAATCACAAATCAGATGGTGAAAAAGTATATCTAACATCTTAACATTCTCAGGTGGCAATGCAAAAGATTTTATTATTGTAAGTCATACTATGCTGGATGAAAAGTTTTAATTACAAATGATAAATGCAGAAATAAATGTTTTAGTATAGTCTAGGAGATCACATTTCTACCTAATTCCACAGTTCTTTTCCAAATATCATATCCTCGATGAATGTTCATATAACTAATAATACAGTCACCAGATATTTATCTTAGTGTTCTGTTTTAATTATCTCCTTCATATTTTGGCCATGTGTTAATTTTGTGCTGAAATTGACTTAGCGCACCATAAATCTTGTAAAAACATCTGATAAAAAAGGTCAAAATTTACTTTTCTTCCATCATTGGGCTTTGTACACCAGCACCTATTTTAAAGCTTTTTAGCAAATGGAGGTATGAAAGAATGAATGGCCTTTAAGAAAATTGCAATGTTTATTTTAATAATGTGCGAAGATATATTTCATAAATGGTAAAAACATAAATACTGCTTGAGAATTAATTCATTTTCCTCTGTACTTTCGTGATCTGTCTAGCAGATCCATTTTTATATTGCATATATTAAAAGTGTTATTTTGAGTGTAGAAAGTGGCTGTGTGTTAGTTCTTACATCAGTAACACTTACAGGTTGCAGGAAAATGACATTTTTTATTAAATTCTATTTATTCACTGTAAAAATTCCTGAAATATTCCAGTCTTGGCACTGGCTGACATTTTCTAGCTTTTGAACTCACATACTGCGTAGACTGGGACAGTTTTTAGCTGAATCATGATTTGATTTGCTTGTCACAAAAAAGAAAATCTTGGCAAATTTCCGACACCGCTGAACGGAACTGCTGCTGTTCATTTTGCATTGCCGTATGGGACTCCCCATAATGCCCTGCAAATATTACATTTTATGGACTATTATACCTTGTACAGCCGTTGGTCAGTATCTGGGCCATCACAGATCACTGGTTCCCAGTTGAGCACAGTTTGTACGGCAAAGTTATTTTCCATCTCCAGAGTTACTGGGTAAATCTCTACTCTAGAGTGTAAGCTCTTATGATCGGTGGAGTCATCTTTTACTCTCTCATGTAGATTGTATAAGCAGTTATGGTCAATGGGGTGCTTTCTCTCACCTGTAAAGTGTAAGATTGTAAGTTCTTATGGTCTGCAGGTTTTATCTCTTTCTCCTCTCCCCCACATGTATTTTTTTGAGCAATTACAAGCTTTTCTGTATTGAGATTTCCGTGACTGTATTGGTTGCAAATCAAATTTTTGGGTAAAGATTCAGCAAAATCGACGAATTTGAATTCTAAAAGATCCGCTCATCTTACTGGTATACACTAGAATTTCTACTAGTCAACTCCAGATTCCATAAATGTCTTATTCCAGGTTGATTCATTTAGTCAACATTGTAAAAGGGGAGGATAGAGAGGTTTATGTTGGCTCGTATAGCTTATATGGTACAACAATATTAATAAAATTCTCATCCACTGCAGCAGCCATATGTTCTACACAGCCCATGTAAGAAAGATGTTGATGGCTTCTTCCAGGGAAATTTTCGAAAACATAAATCACGAGAAGTGATTTTCTTCATTCTAGTTTTAATCAAGCAATGGTTGCACATGCGGGAACCGCTCCATTCAAAGTCTATAGGATGGATGGAGATAATCTCATGATCAGTGGAGATCCTAGTAAAAGGACCTACATAAATCAGACACTCATCACCAATCCTGTGAAAATCAGATATGTCGATGTTGGGTGTTGGGACAATCTAGTCAACCTCCTTTTTTGAAAAATTACCAGTGCAACTCTGATAACACTCCCAAATGTCCAGGCATATTTGGATATTTCTTGCTCCAGAGGCTTTGTAAGTATGATATCTATCTGAATAAGAGTTTACCCCATGATTTTTTCATATATAATTTACAATGTATTTAGTACAAAAATGCATAAATAAAATCATGGAAAATCCCCAGTGAAGAACATAATGTTCCATATAATTGACAGAAGCTGCCGATGACTGCAGTAGCTGATGGCAATTCTGACTTTTCTGGCCTAAGTTCTCTCCGCAATTTCCTTTCTACATTAGCTTTTTCATTAGTGTCTTAAACTGGTTACTAAGGCTCATTTTAAGGCGCATGTTGTAGCAGTTTAGATCCTCTATAAATGCTCCTGTAATATCCAACTATTATCATTGTCTTCAAATACATTTAGACGGATCACCCCCTGAAGCCATCAGTGATGGGATCCAAAGCATGACCTATTGTCTTACCAGAGTCACAAAACGCCCAAGGCCCATATTAAGCATAACTGTTTCTGCAGATTTCCCTTGAAATAAAATAAACCTAAATGATACTGACGGTAAACTTCATCTACTGCAGATGTGAAAAATGGATGTACCCTAAAATGTGCATTTTCTGGTTTGGAAATATCGTAGCCTGTAGGATCACCATGTAATTCATAATTGCAGGATTTTCTCAAGTCTATGGAAAAAAATGCAAAAACAAATGTAATCAGCAGAGAAGGGGGATGAAAACTACTTAAAGGTTCTTTACTTGTAAACGTAACCTGGCTATAGAGCTCTCAACTTAGACCAAGGGAAAGCGGTCGGCACATAATCGGAAGTCTGCAAATTGCATATGAGTCATGTGACTGCCGGCTGTGGGAAACAGAGGGGAATCCTAACAGTGTGTATATTACACAGCTAGGATTCTGTTATGTTTCGGTAGCTGAGGAAGACAGGAACAACAGCAGGGCAGCCGAACACCTGAGATGTTGGTAACTGATGGGTTGCAGATTCCTAAACTAACGACACAACTAGAGGTAGCCGTGGAGCGTTCCTACGTTGATCCTAGACGCCTCGTCACAGCCTGAGAGATAACTACACCTAAAGACAGAAAGATGAAAAGCTATCGGCCCCGGAGCAGATCCCCAAAGAAAATAGGAAGCCCCCAAACATATAATGGCGGTTAGACAAGATGAAAATACAAACATAGGCAGAAAATAGACTGAGCAAACACTGGGGCCACAAGCTGACTAAATAGGATAGGACAGGAGAGATTACTTTCTGCAACCGAGAAAACCATACAAAAATCCAACAATTCTGATTACAAAAATACTGAGATCACACGATCTCGCCACCCACTAAATCAGATCTCAGTGTGAACAAAAACCAAGCCGCAGCCGCTGAAAAAAAAGGAAACAGCAAATGAGCAAATAACAGTGGCTGAAGAAAAACTGTGAGGAGCTCAGGCCCCAGGAGGGGACCTGGCTGACCTCCACAACAGTGCAGAAAACAATGCAAAAAGCAAGCACAAAAAGAAAAGCAAAAAATATCTTATCTGAAAGCAGGAGATGCAGCCAGGACTCCAGCAAACTTCCATATGAACCAGGAACCACAATTGAGACAAGAACAATTGATCACCGGCAACCATCATGGGAGGGAACCTCCCTTATATCAGACCAGTCCGCGATTCCAGATTGCCACTCCTCGCTGAAAGGTTCAGTACTGTCTGTAACCAGCAGAGGGAGCCTGTGCTCAGAAACCATCTCTAGCGCATTCATAATAGGATTCAGTGTGGTATGCTCTCTTTCGAGTTTTATACATGACTTGGACAGTCCTCTAATAAGTCATAGATTGAAAAGACAGCATTTTGGCTTCCTGCCACCAAAGGAGGGAACATACGGTAAGCTGCTACGACAGTGGTAGTGGTAGTGGTATTCTCATCTCACTAAGTGACGTGCCATATAGCTATAAGTATGACATCTGGGACTCACCGAAAACAAAAGGTGCATGCACCTTTGTGTCCCCTTCGCAGTTTTTCTTTTGCTCAGCATCATAATCCGTCACTTGCTGACACAGCTCCTTTCAAGTGAATGGCGCAAGCTGCTGTTCCCTGCAGAGAGGGGTGGCTGGGAGCACCAATGTGCAAGGAAAAAACTGTGAACAGGATGCAAAAGTAAAGTATTACAAGCCCTTCATTCTCAGGACCAAGTGGAGGTCTTAGGGATCCAACGAGCTATTACCTTCTGAGATGCTAACACCTTCCCAACATGGCCAATTGCCATTTTTGCATTTTGTTTTTTTTTTTCCTCTCCTTCTTCCAAGAGGCCATAACTTTTTTAATATTCTGTCCACATAGATTTATAAGGTATTGTTCTATGGGGGCGAGTTGTACTTTTGAATGACACCATTAATTTTACACATAAAGTGCTGAAAAATGGGATAAAAAAAGTGTGGTGAAATTGTGAAATAAATGCAGTTCTGACATTGTTTTTTTGTGAATTGTTTTTATGGTCTTCATTGTGTGGTAAAAATGACCTGGCTTCATTATTTTCCAGGTTAGCACGATTACAGTGATTCCAAACTTGTCCATTTTTTAAATTATTATGAAGAAAAAAAATCATAAATTTGTAAAAATAATTTTATGGTGTTGCTATTTTTGGAGACTCGTAAAGTTTTCATTTTTCATTTGAGGGAGCTGTGTGAGGGTTTGTTTTTTGTGGTGTGAGACAACATTTTTATTGATACCATTTTGGGGTAAATATAACGTTTTGATTGCATCTTACTACAGGTTTTGCAGTATTGCTACTAACAAAAAAAACACAATTTTGGCGGGTTTTTTTCTCTTTATGATTGAGTTACTTAATTTTGAGTTTTGATAGGTCAGATTTTTATGGGCAAAGCGATACCACATACACACGTGGTCAAAATTGTTGGTACCCCTCATTGAATGGCAGAAAAAAACCACAATGGTGACAGAAATACCTTGAATCTGACAAAAGTAATAATAAATTAAAAATCTATGAAAATGAACAAATGAAAGTCAGACATTACTTTTCAACCATGCTACCACAGAATTTTTAAAAAATAAAACTCAAAAATCAACCCTCCGTTCTGCTAATGATCTAAGATTAACATCCTCAATAATCCAAATTTGCAATTCCATCTCTAAGACTTCTCATGTGCTGTGCCAATTATTTTGAATGCATTACCCAGGAAATTTCGATTAATCCCCAATACCCACAGTTTTATGTGTGGTCTAGAAATGTATTTCTTTAGACTGGCCTATCGCCTCAACATACTCAACTAACTAACCCTGTTTTGCCTATACATCATTTACTTCAAAACTGGGACCCTCATATCATCTGTTCACACACCCTACATGCACTTAATAGCCCTCTGTAACCATACACATACTGGTTGGTGACCGGTTCATGCAGCATTACGTGAACACTCTATTTATTATATGGATAGTTGGACTGTACAATACAAGCAATTGTTACCATCCATCTTTCGTGTCTCCCCTATTTCCTCATAGATTGTAATCTTGACAGCAGCACGGCCCTCACTCCTTTTAGTATCTGTTGATTTATGTGATTTTGTCATTCTGTAATGTTTTTTATTGTCTGTACAAGTCCTCTCTAAAAAGAAAAGTGCTGCGGAATATGTTGATGCTATAGTAATAGCGTAAAAGTCAGGGTCAGACACCTGGCACCTCCACCGATCAGTTGATCTCAGTGTCGGCGACGGTGGCTGCCGGCTGGAAATGCTCAATTGTGGAGCTGACCATCTGATAGTGACAGCAGCAGGGTACTACACATCCGCCTCCTATTCAAATTTGAAGACAAAGCAGCTCTGCAATTGAGCTGTCCGGCCGGTGGCCACCGCCGCCGACACTGACAACAGCTGATAGGTTGTCGAACCCCGACCCATCAGACATTGATGACCTCTCCCAAGGAAAGGTCATCAATGATAAAGATAAGAGTCTCATACCCATTGAGTCATAAGTGGTTCATCAACTTATACAGTAGGAACCAGTTACAGATTCATTAAAGGTGTTCTTGTCAGCTGACTGTGCAGAGAGGATTGAGGTTAAAGAAAAAAATATGCTCATTCAACTGAGAAGATTTATTTCTTCTCCTGTCAAAGCCCTTCTATAGCTGCTCTGATATGTGTGCTTATGACACATATGATCTGGCTAGCTTCAGATTGACGCAAGCAGGCTCTAAGACGTGCTCTAATTACTTACATAGATTAAAGGGTGGCAACAATCTGTAAAATGTAACATTATAAATCCCTGTTTTCTTGAAAAATTTTTTTAATATCAACTGCAACATTGCTGTTTTTTTACAAGCATGTTGCAATTTTACCCATTTAAATACTTGAGTCAACCCCTATAAAGAACACAACAGCAGCAGTGACAATCTCATCGATCTACGAGCGACTTTCAGCCGGACTTTATCTTAAACGATCTTGAGAAACAAATTGACAAATGAGATTTGTAATTGAGAAGTATCTCCAGAAACCACTTGGATAGTACATGCTGCAAAGTGACTTATACGGTTTACTGGGGTAAGAAGCACGGCGTTTAGATTACTAATAAATTTGTGAGTGTGTTCGTTAATGATAGAGAAGTGTGGGTCAACACTGAGGAGAACGGATCACGAAGTCAGATGTGTAGACGACAAAACTAATGTAGTATGTTCTCAATTATTCTAAATATGGAGCACTTTATTAAAATATTTGTTCAGTACCAGATAAATGAAAAAATGCTGCTAAAACCAGGCAAAACAAGGAAATAATTTCATATGTTCAAGGGGTTATCCCATAAACAACATTTGTCTACAAGGTAGCTGATAAATGTATGAAGGCTGGGATAACCCCTGTGAAGAGCATGACAGTCGTCAAGAAAGAGTTCAGACAGGTTCAGGTATTGAGAATAACAAGAGGTAATAACACGGTTTTGTGGTTTTATCAGTTTCGGACAAGAAACAGCCTCTGGGTAATTTAACAAGCTGTGAGTGTGAAATGTCCTCTCTCCACATAAATAAATGCGCACAAAGCTCTCGGCTGCATTACTTGGTTTGGGATAAGAATGATATAATACTGTGAATGGCTGCAAAGTCATACAGGTGCTTCTCACAAAATAAGAATATCATCAAAAAGTTAATTTATTTCAGTTCTTCAATACAAAAAGTGAAACTCATATATTATATAGAGTCATTACACAAAGAGTGATCTATTTCAAGTGTTTATTTCTGTTAATGATGATTATGGCTTACACTGTCTGCCTCTATTAGTTTCTGTACTATAGTCTCCCCCCACAGGGGTTACCTATAAAACCAGGAACTCACACACCAGTCTCCATTTTCCTCCCCAACTATGGGCCGGCCCTGCAGTCAACCTTGTCACTCCTAACAGGAACTGTAGCCTCCAGGAGGCTATAAAATACAATTTGCACACAATACAATAACAGGAGTTTTCAGAAGGGTGTTACGCCATCTTCTTCAACTTTACACAAAAGAATCGTTTTGATTATTCTAATTACACCCCGATCAAATTCTGACCCCAGTTTGCTCAGAGAATCAGAATAGTTTGATCTGACTTTGGATGAGAGAATCAGACCACACTGTGAGGAGCAGATGGAGAAAAAAATTTCTTGATCCTTTACCATTGTGTGAATCCGCGGAAATCAGACTGCACTCAGATGTCATGCGAGTGCAGACCAATGTAAATAGCATTGGTCTGAGTGCTATTCTATAAAAAATCATATGCCTTCGTCCAATTTATGCATCGTCCAAATATGCTTGTGTGACTCCGGCCTAACAAACAGAATCATCTTATCTTCAGCTTACCATATTTATCTCTCCACCCACATGGCCACTATATACACATTCCGATCTCCTGTTTTTTTTCTATGCGGGGATATACAGAAAAGTCCACTATCTGTAGACCACCATATGCTAGAGCTGATGCTCATGCACCAAGTTAGCAAACAGCCATGAGCCAAACATCATGAGCCTGTGAGCCACATGTAACTTTTGAGGCACAGGTTGGGAACCCTGCCTTACACAACAGTAAGTTGTTAATGTACCACGCTGCCTGTCAATTTAATGCTTGCTACATCTGATCATATGCAGACCATAGGCGTATATACTGTTTGCATAATTATTAGGCAAGTTGTATTTGAGAGGATTCTTTTTATTATTGAACAACAACTATGTTCTCAATCAACCCGAAAGACTCATAAATATCAAAGCTTAATATTTTTGGAAGTTGGAGTGGGTTTTTTTTTTTAAGATTTGGCTATCTTAGGAGGATATCTGTTTGTGCAGGTAACTATTACTGTGCAGAATTATTAGGCAATTTAATAAAAACCAAATGTATACCCATCTCACTTGTTTATTTTCACCAGGTAAACCAATATAACAACACAAAATTTAGAAATAAACATTTCTGACATTCAAAACCAAAAATAAAAAATCAGTGACCAACATAGCCACCTTTCTTTACGATGACACTCAGAAGCCTTCCATCCATAGATTCTGTCAGTTGCTTGATCTGTTTACGATCCACATTGCGTGCAGCAGCCACCACAGCCTCCAGACACTGCTCCGAGAGGTGTAATGTTTTCCCTCCCTGTAGATCTCACCACAGCCTCCAGACACTGCTCCGAGAGGTGGACTGTTCTCCCTCCCTGTAGATCTCACATTTTATGAGGGACCACAGGTTCTCTATGGGGTTCAGATCAGGTGAACAAGGGGGCCATGTCATTATTTTTTCTTCTTTTAGACCTTTACTGGGCAGCCACGCTGTGGAGTATTTGGATGCATGTGATGGAGCATTGTCCTGCAGGAAAAGTATGTTTTTCTTGAACGATACCGACTTCTTCCTGTACCACTGCTTGAAAAAGGAGTCTTCCAGAAACTGACAGTAGGTCTGGGAGTTGAGCTTCACTCCATCCTCAACCCGAAAAGGTCCCACAAGTTCATCTTTGATGATACCAGCCCATACCAGTACCCCACCTCCACCTTGCTGGCGTCTGAGTCTGAGTGGAGCTCTCTGCCCTTTACTGATCCAGCCTTGGGCCCATCCATCTGGCCCATCAAGAGTCTTCATCAGTCCATAAAACCTTAGAAAAATCAGTCTTAACATATTTCTTGGCCCAGTCTTGACGTTTTATGTTATGTTTCTCGGTTTTCAGCCTTCCTTACCTTAGTCATGTCCCTGAGTATGGCACACCTTGTGCTTTTTGATACTCCAGTAACGTTGCAGCTCTGAAATATGGCAAAACTGGTGGCAAATGACATCTTGGCAGCTTTACGATTGATTTTCCTCAATTCATGGGCAGTTATTTTGAGCCTTTTTTTATCAACACGCTTCTTGCGACCCTGTTGGCTATTTGCCATGAAACGCTTGATTGTTCGGTGATCATGCTTCAAAAGTTTGGCAATGTCAAGACTGCTGCATCCCTCAGCAAGACATCTCACAATTTTTGACTTTTCTGAGTCCGTCAAATCTCTCTTCTGACCCATTTTGCCAAGGGAAAGGAAGTTGCCTAATAATTAAGCACACCTTATATAGGGGGTTGATGTCATTAGACCACACCCCTCCTCATTACAGAGATGCAAATCACCTGATTTACATAATTGGCAGTTGGCTTTCAAGCCTATACAGCCTGGAGTAGGACAACATGTATAAAAAGGATGATGTGATCAAAATACTCATTTGCCTAATAATTCTGCACACAGTGTACAATACATAATACATATATAAATTTACTTTTAGATACACACTCAGCACAACTTTTGTAAATAAAAAGATACTGTAGCGCCCTCAGGACAGATGATAAAACAATAGTTTTTCTTTTTATTCCCGTTGTGTAGAGCCTGATCATTATTCTGTGGATGCCCCTGCACTATCTGAATTTGCCTTCCTCTAGGACGGTGCTACACATCACGTACAAGTGCCGTGCAGTATTTATACCAGTATGCAATGGAAATTGTTTATTTCAATTATGTATAATTGGCCACTGCATTTATAAATGAACACCACATGTTATCCATTGTGTTTTACATTGGGTTACAAGAGCTCACTCTTATAAAAATGTAACATAAGGTTACCTGGAAATCGGCACTATACCGATCTGTGGGAATTGCGCTAATGCACTGAATATAAAATATATTACTAAAGCGAGATACTGCTTTATTCAATTTACATTTTTGTATACTGTCACATTAGGTTTCGTTCATACTAGTGGATCCCTTCATATGTCAAACACATCCGATGGAATATGTTACTATATGGATCATCATATTAACCCCTTCAAGACCCAGCCTATTTTGACCTTAAAGACCTTGCCATTTTTTGCAATTCTGACCAGTGTCCCTTTATGAGGTAATAACTCAGGAATGCTTCAACGGATCCTAGCGATTCTGAGATTGTTTTTTCGTGACATATTGGGCTTCATGCTAGTGGTAAATTTAGGTTGATAATTTTTGCGTTTATTTGTGAAAAAAATGGAAATTTGGCGAAAATTTTGAAAATTTTGCAATTTTCAAATTTTTAATTTTTATTCTGCTAAACCATAGAGTTATGTGACACAAAATACTTAATAAATAACATTTCCCACATGTCTACTTTACATCAGCACAATTTTGGGAACAAAATTTTTTTTTGTTAGGAAGTTATAAGGGTTAAAAGTTGACCAGCGATTTCTCATTTTTACAGCAAAATTTACAAAACCATTTTTTTTAGGGACCACCTCACATTTGAAGTCACTTTGAGGGGTCTATATGGCAGAAAATACCCAAAAGTGACACCATTATAAAAACTGCACCCCTCAAGCTACTCAAAACTACATTCAAGAAGATTATTAACCCTTTAGGTGCTTCACCAGAACTAAAGCAACGTGGAAGGAAAAAATGGACATTTTAATTTTTCCAACAAAAATTTTCTTTTAGCAACAATTTATTCATTTTCTCATGGCCAATAGGATAAATTGGATCCTAAAATTTGTTGGGCAATTTCTCCTGAGTACACCGATACCTCATATGTGGTCATAAACCACTGTTTGGGCGCACGGCAAGGCTCAGAAGTGAAGGAGCACCATTTGACTTTTTGAATGGAAAATATGCTGGAATATTTAGCGGTTGCCATGTCGCATTTGGAGAGTCCCTGTGTGCCTAAACATTGGAGCTCCCCCACAAGTGACCCCATTTTGGAAACTAGACCCCCTAAGGAACTTATCTAGATGCTTAGTGATCACTTTGAACCCCAGGTGCTTCACAAATTGATCCTTAAAAAAAAGAAAGTACTTTTTTTTCACAAAAATTTTTTTTAGCCTCAGTTTTTTCATTTTCACATGGGCAACAGTATAAATTGGATCCTAAAATTTGTTGGGCAATTTCTCCTGAGTACACAGATACCTCATATGTGGTCATAAACCATTGTTTGGGTGCACGGCAGAGCTCAGAAGGGAAGGAGCGCCATTTGACTTTTTGAATGGAAAATATGCTGGAATATTTAGCGGTTGCCATGTCGCATTTGGAGAGTCCCTGTGTGCCTAAACATTGGAGCTCCCCCACAAGTGACCCCATTTTGGAAACTAGACCCCCTAAGGAACTTATCTAGATGCATATTGAGCACTTTGAACCCCCAGGTGCTTCACAAATTGATCCTTAAAAAAAGAAAGTACTTTTTTTTCACAAAAAATTTCTTTTAGCCTCAGTTTTTTTCATTTTCACATGGGCAACAGTATAAATTGGATCCTAAAATTTGTTGGGCAATTTCTCCTGAGTACACAGATACCTCATATGTGGTCATAAACCACTGTATGGGCGCACGGCAGGGCTCAGAAGGGAAGGAGCGCCATTTGACTTTTTGAATGGAAAATATGCTGGAATATTTAGCGGTTGCAATGTCGCATTTGGAGAGTCCCTGTGTGCCTAAACATTGGAGCTCCCCACAAGTGACCCCATTTTGGAAACTAGACCCCCTAAGGAACTTATCTAGATGCATAGTGAGCACTTTGAACCCCCAGGTGCCTCACAAATTGATCCTTAAAAAAAAGAAAGTACTTTTTTTTTCACAAAAATTTTCTTTTAGCCTCAGTTTTTTTCATTTTCACATGTGCAACAGGATAAATTGGATCCTAAAATTTGTTGGACAATTTCTCCTGAGTACACAGATACCTCATATGTGGTCATAAACCACTGTTTGGGTGCACGGCAGAGCTCAGAAGGGAAGGAGAGCCATTTGACTTTTTGAATGGAAAATATGCTGGAATATTTAGCGGTTGCCATGTCGCATTTGGAGAGTCCCTGTGTGCCTAAACATTGGAGCTCCCCCACAAGTGACCCCATTTTGGAAACTAGACCCCCTAAGGAACTTATCTAGATGCATAGTGAGCACTTTGAACCCCCAGGTGCTTCACAAATTGATCCTTAAAAAAAGAAAGTACTTTTTTTTCACAAAAAATTTCTTTTAGCCTCAGTTTTTTTCATTTTCACATGGGCATCAGTATAAATTGGATCCTAAAATTTGTTGGGCAATTTCTCCTGAGTACACAGATACCTCATATGTGGTCATAAACCACTGTATGGGCGCACGGCAGGGCTCAGAAGGGAAGGAGCGCCATTTGACTTTTTGAATGGAAAATATGCTGGAATATTTAGCGGTTGCCATGTCGCATTTGGAGAGTCCCTGTGTGCCTAAACATTGGAGCTCCCCCACAAGTGACCCCATTTTGGAAACTAGACCCCTAAGGAACTTATCTAGATGCATAGTGAGCACTTTGAACCCCCAGGTGCTTCACAAATTGATCCTTAAAAAAAAGAAAGTACTTTTTTTTCACAAAAATTTTCTTTTAGCCTCAGTTTTTTTCATTTTCACATGTGCAACAGGATAAATTGGATCTTAAATTTGTTGGACAATTTCTCCTGAGTACACAGATACCTCATATGTGGTCATAAACCACTGTTTGGGTGCACGGCAGAGCTCAGAAGGGAAGGAGAGCCATTTGACTTTTTGAATGGAAAATATGCTGGAATATTTAGCGGTTGCCATGTCGTATTTGGAGAGTCCCTGTGTGCCTAAACATTGGAGCTCCCTCACAAGTGACCCCATTTTGGAAACTAGACCCCCTAAGGAACTTATCTAGATGCATAGTGAGCACTTTGAACCCCAGGTGCTTCACAAATTGATCCTTAAAAAAAAAGAAAGTACTTTTTTTTCACAAAAAATTTCTTTTAGCCTCAGTTTTTTTCATTTTCACATGGGCATCAGTATAAATTGGATCCTAAAATTTGTTGGGCAATTTCTCCTGAGTACACCGATACCTCATATGTGGTCATAAACCACTGTTTGGGCGCACGGCAAGGCTCAGAAGTGAAGGAGCACCATTTGACTTTTTGAATGGAAAATATGCTGGAATATTTAGCGGTTGCCATGTCGCATTTGGACAGTTCCTGTGTGCCTAAACATTGGAGCTCCCCCACAAGTGACCCCATTTTGGAAATTAGACGCCCTAAGGAACTTATCTAGATGCATAGTGAGCACTTTGAACCCCCAGGTGCTTCACAGAAGTTTATAACGCAGAGCCGTGAAAATAAAAAATCTTTTTTTTTTCTCAAAAAATCATTTTTTTAGCCCACTATTTTTTATTTTCACAATGGTTACAGGAGAAATTGGACCCCAAAAGTTGTTGTCCAGTTTTTCCTGAGTACGCTAGTACCCCATATGTGGGGGGGAACCACTGTTTGGGCACACGTCAGGGCTCGGAAGGGATGTAGTGACGCTTTGAAATGCCGACTTGATGGAATGGTCTGCGGGCATCTTGTTACGTTTGCAGAGCCCATGATGTGCCTAAACAGTAGAAACCCCCCCAAGTGACCCCATTTTGGAAACTAGACCCCGCAAAGAAGTTATCTAGATGTGTGGTGAGCACTTTGAACCCCCAAGGGCTACACAAGTTTATAACGCCCGGGCATGAAAATAAAAAAATCATATTTTTTCCACAATCAGGATCTTTTAGTCCCCAATTTTTTTATTTTCCCAAGGGTAACATGAGAAATTAGACACCAAAAGTTGTTGTCCAATTTGTCCTGAGTATGCTGATATCCCATATGTGGGAGAAAACTACTGTATGGGCACACGTCGGGGCTCGGATGGGAAGTAGTGACGTTTTGAAATGCCCACTTGATGGAATGGTCTTCGGGCGTCATGTTACGTTTGCAGAGTCCCTGATGTGCCTAAACAGCAGAAACTCCCCACAAGTGACCCCATTTTGGAAACTAGATCCCCTAAGGAACTCCTATAGATGTGTGATAAGCACTTTGAATCTCCAAGTCCTTCATAGAAGTTTATAACGCAGAGCCGTGAAAATATAAAATCAATTTTTTCTACAAAAATAATTTTTTAGTCCCCAATTTTTTTTCCCAATGTTAATAGGAGAAATTAGAACCCCCAAAGTTGTTGTGCAATTTTTCCCGAGTGCGCTGATACCCCATATGTGGGGATAAACCACTGTTTGGGCATACGTCGGGGCTTGGAATAAAGGGAGCACTGTTTGACTTTTTGAACGCAAAATTTGCAGGAATCAATGGTGGCGCCATGTCGCGTATGGAGACCCCTGATGTGCCTAAATAGTGGAAATCCCTCAATTCTAACTCCAACCCTAACCCCAACACACCCTAACCCCAACCCTAACCCCTAGACACACCTAACCCTAATACAAACCCTAACCATAACCCTAACCCCAACACACCCCTAACCCTAATCCCAACTCTAACCATAAACCTAACCACAAGCCTAACCCTAATTCCAACCCTAACCCTAATTCCAACCCTAACCCAAATTCCAGCCCTAACCCTAATTCTAACCTTAACCCTAATGCTAACCCTAACCCTAAGGCTGGGTTCATATTGCGTTTTACCAGCCCGTTCAACACGTAGTGTTGTTGCAGGCTGGTAACGGTATAGCATAACGGTGACGGAGCCCAGACGCTGCAGCCCGTGTCCGAGACTCCTTCACTGAATGACGGCACGTCGCGAGGATCCCCAGCAAAATCCGCCGAGGATCCCCAGCAAAATCCGCCACGGATCAGCAGCAAAATCCGCTACGGATCAGCAGCAAAATCCGCCGCGGATCAGCAGCAATATCCGCCGCGGATCAGCAGCAATATCCGCCGCGGATCCGCAGCAAAATCAGCCGCGGATCCGCAGCAAAATCAGCCGCGGATCAGCAGCAAAATCAGCCGCGGATCAGCAGCAAAATCAGCCGCGGAACAGCAGCAAAATCCGCCGCGGATCCGCAGCAAAATCAGCCGCGGAACAGCAGCAAAATCCGCCGCGGATCAGCAGCAATATCTTCCGTGGATCAGCAGCAAAATCAGCCGCGGATCCGCAACAAAATCCGCCGCGGATCAGCAGCAAAATTCGCCGCAGATCAGCAGCAATATCTTCCGCGGATCAGCAGCAAAATCCGCCGCGGATCCGCAGCAAAATCAGCCGCGGATAAGCAGCAAAATCCGCCGCGGATCAGCAGCAAAATCAGCCGCGGATCAGCAGCAAAATCCACCGCGGATCCGCAGCAAAATCCGCCGCGGATCAGCAGCAAAATCTGCCGCGGATCCGCTGCAAAATCAGCCGCGGATCCGCAGCAAAATCAGCCGCGGATCCGCAGCAAAATCAGCCGCGGATCAGCAGCAAAATCAGCCGCGGATCCGCAGCAAAATCATCCTCGGATCCGCAGCAAAATCAGCCGCGGATCAGCAGCAAAATCTGCCGCGGATCCGCTGCAAAATCAGCCGCGGATCCGCAGCAAAATCAGCCGCGGATCCGCAGCAAAATCAGCCGCGGATCAGCAGCAAAATCCGCCGCGGATCAGCAGCAAAATCAGCCGCGGATCAGCAGCAAAATCCGCCGCGGATCCGCAGCAAAATCAGCCGCGGATCCGCAGCAAAATCAGCCGCGGATCAGCAGCAAAATCCGCCGCGGATCAGCAGCAATATCCACCGCGGATCAGCAGCAATATCCGCCGCGGATCCGCAGCAAAATCAGCCGCGGATCCGCAGCAAAATCAGCCGCGGATCAGCAGCAAAATCAGCCGCGGGTCCGCAGCAAAATCAGCCGCGGATCAGCAGCAAAATCAGCCGCGGATCAGCAGCAAAATCAGCCGCGGATCAGCAGCAAAATCCGCCGCGGATCCGCAGCAAAATCAGCCGTGGATCCGCAGCAAAATCAGCCGCGGAACAGCAGCAAAATCCGCCGCGGATCAGCAGCAATATCTTCCGTGGATCAGCAGCAAAATCAGCCGCGGATCCGCAACAAAATCCGCCGCGGATCAGCAGCAAAATCCGCCGCGGATCAGCAGCAATATCTTCCGCGGATCAGCAGCAAAATCCGCCGCGGATCCGCAACAAAATCAGCCGCGGATAAGCAGCAATATCCGCCGCGGATCAGCAGCAAAATCAGCCGCGGATCAGCAGCAAAATCCACCGCGGATCCGCAGCAAAATCCGCCGCGGATCAGCAGCAAAATCAGCCGCGGATCCGCAGCAAAATCAGCCGTGGATCCGCAGCAAAATCAGCCGCGGATCAGCAGCAAAATCCGCCGCGGATCAGCAGCAAAATCAGCCGCGGATCCGCAGCAAAATCCGCCGCGGATCAGCAGCAAAATCCGCCGCGGATCAGCAGCAAAATCCGCCGCGGATCCGCAGCAAAATCAGCCGCGGATCCGCAGCAAAATCAGCCACGGATCCGCAGCAAAATCAGCCTCGGATCCGCAGCAAAATCCGCCGCGGATCAGCAGCAAAATCCGCCGCGGATCAGCAGCAAAATCCGCCGCGGATCAGCAGCAAAATCCGCCGCGGATCAGCAGCAAAATCCGCCGCGGATCCGCAGCGGATCCGCAGCAATATCCGCAGCAGATCCGCAGCAATATCCGCCGCGGATCAGCAGCAATATCCGCCGCGGATCCGCAGCAAAATCAGCTGCGGATCAGCAGCAAAATCCGCTATGAAAAAAAAAAATTCTTTATTTTTTTATTTGTCCCTACCTATGATAAAGGGGGGGGTTCATTTACTTTTTTTTATTTTGATCACTGTGACAGTTTATCACAGTGATCAAAATAAATTTTTGAACACTGGGGGGCGCACTGCGCATGCGCCGGCCGGTGGGCGCACTGCGCATGCGCCCGCCATTTTCCAAGATGGCGGCGCCCATGAAGAGGCCCGGGCGGACGCCGGGACCGATCCAGGGACATCGGTGGACCGGGAGAGGTAAGTAGGGGGTTGGAATGTTAGGGGGGGGGATCGGAACATGGGGGCAGCGGAAAAAAGGGGGAGGGGAGCAGATAGTGACGGCGGTGACCGATCACCGCCATCTTTTGGTGGCGGCGGCCGATCGCCGCTGTGACTACGTGTGGGGGTCAGGGCTCGGTGTCCAGCCATGGCAGATGCTATTGCAGCATCGGCCATGGCTGGATTGTAATATTTCACCAATTAAATTGGTGAAATATTACACATTGCTCTGATTGGCTGTTTCACTTTTAACAGCCAATCAGAGCGATCGTGGCCACGGGGGGGTTAAGCCAACCCCCCTGTGGTGAAGCACAAAGGGTCCTGTAACTGCGGGTCGGGTGACCTTTGAGTGACCCCGGTCTCCCGGCCCGCAGAAACGCGATCCTTTCATGACGCAGGGTATGCATCATAGGTCGGATTGGCACCGACTTTCATGACGCATACGCTGTGTCAAAGGTCGGGAAGGGGTTAAAGAGTTGTCCACTACTTTTACATTGGTGGCTGGTCTTCAATGTCTGATTGGCCGAGTTCTGACACCTGGCACCCCCACTGATCCCTTGTTATCGGTGTCGGCAGTGGCGGCCGCCGGCCAGAAGTACTCACTTGCGGAGCTGTGGTGGGCTGGGGTTTAGTACTGCAATGCCTCCTCCTATTCCAATCAATAGGAGGCGGATGTGCATTACCTGCAGCAGCCGCTACAAGTAGACGGATCAGACATTGATGAAATAACCTAAGGATAGGTCATCGATGTAAAAGTAGTGGACAACCTCTTTAATTACCCCATTTGCCCATTTCTTGGTGCATTTTCCTATGGTGAAAAATATCAGGAGCACATCATGAGATCAGGGGAGCAGGATACCTTAATTTTCGTGCCATCTTTGGGCTCTGTGCACATCTGTGTAGAAGATTTCCATTGTAAATTCTGGCATGTGCAGGTTTTATAAAATGAAGGAGACTATTACAGACCCAGTTAGATACTACTAAGTCATTGAAGTTGAACCAACATATGATGCATCCATCAAAATTGTAATTCACTGTTTTTCCTCCTATGATGAACCTAATGCAGCTTTACATGCTTTTTTCTGCAGACTGTGTGTTACACCATAGTCATTATTCAGGCTCCTGTGCCAACTAGCTTTATTTATTAGTACATTGTCTAAGTATCAGATACTTAATGGCTTTGCTATATGGTATACAAAACAATGCAGTGCAATATAGCAGCACGTTTCTAAAAGAGCAAAGAGTAGATACTGGTAGAGATAATATGGAATAAAGCACTTCCAACTGTGATATATCATGTAAGTGCATTGGAAATCATAGGGAAATTCAGTGAGTAGAAAAAGAACAGCTGTGCCTTCTAAGATTAGACTTTGTGTGATAGGTTTGTGGTGGAAGGGCTCAAGACAGACCCATACCCATTGCCATTGTAATGAAATTGCTCAAAATTATGGATCCAATATGGTGAAATGTTAACTGTAATATATTGTTATGTTAAATATTATAGACTAAGGAAAAAAAAGAGTTTAATTACATTTATATTTATTGTGGATTCTATGTGGATTTTAAAGGGAACCTGTCACCTCATTTTTTACATATAAGGTGCAACCACCGCCATTAGCGGCTTATCTTCAGCATTCTGGAATGATCGTAATCACTTCATGAATGATATACCCATACAAAGTAGCAATAAGAGAACATATAGATATTACCTTAATGCATAATGGGCTATAAGGCTAGACATACGGGATTATCGCTAAAAATAAATATAAACAAAGAAAAAATGCGATGGAAATAATCCCAGAAAAGATGTGTATAAATAATACATATAATTTTATCAGAAAAATACCAGGAATAAAGGAAACTGGAGGTGGGGCAGAGGTCAATTGACTAAATTGCACATGGAAGACAGGGAACAAAATACAGGTCAAAAAGTAACAAGGGAGATGTACAAATTCATTTCATCACATATAAAGCATATAGCAATCTTAGATATCTTGCACTTAACCCAAATAATAGTTAGACACTATGGCATAGGATAGCATGCAATAGTTAGCTATATAGAGATCATAATGTGTATCATGATATCAAATATCATATACAATAGTTGTATTACATATTGCACGGTACCACATAAATAAAAAGTGCCATGGTGCAGGTATCACATATACAAAGGCAATTCGCCGAAACGCGCGTCGGGGAGGGTGCACCAGGTCACACACTACACTCCCTGACAGAAGTTACAGTATGTCGCTTATCCATGTTATGCAAATAAAAGCTTAAACCCTGACGATAAATTTATCCATTGGTTGCATAAATTATTCTTTTGAAAGCTGAAACCCTCCGAAATGTGTTTTAGGTTAAGAAAATAAATTGGCATCAATGCAGAAATAATGATCATTTAATGAACATATGGTCAGATTTTGGCAAGACAAAAGTTTTGTCGCCCACAGAAAGTAATGTAATATTCAAACAAATAATTAACTTAAAATACAAATATACAGTATGTTACATAACATTGGATAATAAAGTTGTGGTGCTATTAGAGTCATATTTAATATTTTATGTGACTTCCATGAGCTTGAAGGACTGCATCCATGCGGTTCAACAATGATTCATACAATTTATTAATGAAGTCATCATGAATAGCAAAGAATGCAGTCTTACATGCCTCCCAGAGTTCATCTAGATTCCTTGGTTTTGTCTTCCAAGCTTCTTCTTTCATCCTATCCCAAACATGCTCAATGATGTTCATGTCTGGTGACTGGGCTGGCCAGTCCTTGAGCACTTTGATCTTTTTTGCCTGGAGGAACTTTGTTGTAGAGATGGATGTATGAGATGGAGCACCATCCTGCTGCAGAATTTGACCCCTTTTATGATTTGGAATATAAGAGGTAGCTAATACTTCTTGATATTTTAGGCTATTGATATTGCCTTCCACCTTGCAAATGTTTCGCACACCCCCATACTGAATGTAACCCCAAACCATGATCTTTCCACCACCAAATGTAACTGTTTTCTGGGTGTATTTTGGATCCATACGGGCTCCAGTAGGTCTCCTGCAGTATTTGCGGCGGCTGTGGTGTTATTCTACTGAAGATTCATCAGATAAATCCACCTTCTGCCACTTTTCCAGCGTCCATCTGTTTAGCAGTCTGTGGGACTTTGCAATTGCCACAGGTTTTTTTTTTGCCTTTTGTTTAGTGCTGGCTTCTGGGCACTGATTCCTACAAACTGTTCTAGTTGACACAGGGACTTGAGGTGACCAGGCCTGTTGGAGCTCTGCTGCAGTGGAAGAGGGGCTTGCTTTGGATTTTCTAACCAACAAACGTTCCACCTGAGCAGTTGTCTTGTGGGGTCTGCCGGACCTGGGCTTGTCAAACACATCTCCAGTCTCTTCAAATCTTTTTTTAATTCTTTGTACTTGACGCTGAGACACATTAAAGGTGCCAGCCACCTCTGCAGTGGATCTGGTCTTTAGCCTCTTGAAAATCCAGGCTTTGGTCGCAGGGTGGATTTTTGGCATGTTGTCAGAGCTCAAGTTGCAGCTCAAGTGAAGGTCTGGGAGCTGGGTTTCTTTTTATACACACCCACTAATTAACCGATCATTTACTGAGTACAGGTGAGGATGTAAACTAGGATTGGGTGCATTAGATGACCAGGCGACAAAACTTTTGTCTTGCCAAAACCTGACCATTCTTTGTCCATTACATAATCAATAAGTCAGCATTGATGCCAATTTATTTTCTTAACCTAAAACACATTTCGGAGGGTTTCAGCTTTCAAAAGAATAATTTATACAACCAATGGATGAATTTAACGTCAGGTTATAAGCTGTTATTTACATAACATGGATAAGCGACATAACTTCTGTCAGGGAGTGTATATCTATCTTAACAGGTATCAGTTGGAAATCCATGATATGATTCTTGGGCTATGAATGTATTGTGATACCTGCACCATGGCAGGGGAATAGCACTATAGGTTATAATGAGTGCACGTGGTATTCATGAAAAAAATGGATACCACAAGTACTGGAAACACGGACGTGTGAAGGAGACCTAAAGGGGATCTGTTAAGGGTATGCCACACTAAGCGAGATCGCTAGCGAGATCGCTAACGAGATCGCACCTGCATCACCATTTATGACGCAGTAGCGATCTCGTTAGCGACTTCGCTGTGTGACATTATGCAGCGATGTGGCCCCTGCTGAGATGTCGTTGATCGCTCATGAACGTTTTGAGCCGTTTTTTGGTCGTTGGTGTCCCGCTGGTGAGCCTGAATCGCTGAGTGTGACACCCTTTATGAACGACTTCACCAGCATCGCAGGTGGGACTAGGTTTTCCCAACGACCGCAGAGGTCGCTATACAGATCGTTGATGAGATGTGTTTGGAATCACAGATCGCTGATGAGATGTGTTTGGAATCACACAGCTAAGTAGCTAACGAGATCGCTACTGCGTCATAAATGGTGACGCAGGTGCGATCTCGTTAGCGATCTCGCTAGCGATCTCGCTTAGTGTGGCATACCCTTTAGCCGTTTTTTGCTGTTTAACCTGAAAGATACGTAATGTTGGAGGAGAGAGCCTGATTCTAGCGATGTGTCATTTGCTCAGCAGCTTGCTGTAGTTTATTTTATTTGGTACAGTGTCTTTTTATTGAAGATTTTCAAAAAAGTAACAGTGGGGAATAAACATAGAATATCAAAATACTTTCACCGCCTCCTCCGCAGCTGTGCAAATGTACGAGTCTCAAATTATTATTTTGTGGTGTCTGACCAAACAGAGCTCATGTTTGACTTGTTCAGCTCTTTTTTTCCAAGACATAAACGGAGTGATTTTCATAAAGGTATTTTTGTTACCAATCAAAGAATATATAGGTTTCAAATCTTATTGGGAAAGGGTTGTATTAGACAGTATGTTGAAATTGATTGAGATTTTATAAACCACAGTTAATCACTTTTTCTCAAAGGACCCTGTAGGTTTGGATTTCTTTTTCCTTAATAATAAAGACCATCATTTAAAAACTGCACTTTGTGATTACTTGTGTTAGCTTTGTCTAATATTATATTTGTTGGGTGATCTGAAACATTTAAGTGTGACAAGCATGCAAAAGAATAGGAAATCAGGAAGGGGCAAACACTTTTTCACACGACTGAACTAAAGCTTTTTCTCTCTAACCCGTTTAACTGTGTGTCAGTTTAATGAGAATACCATGCTTTATGTGAATTCCATACCACAATGGGATTTTCTTCTGAACTTGCGTTTAGTTGGAAAAACTCCTTGATATTGGCTTTCAAGTATTCCACATGCTGGGGGTTTGCCAAGATAAAAGAGTTGATTTTCCAGGTTAAATAAGCATGACTTGAATGTTTCTCATCTATACGCAAAAGAATTGGTGCATGATCACACCAGGTAATATTATTAATAGAGGAAGAGATAATTTTGTCTAATAGAAATCTGTAAATTAGAAATAAGTCTATTCGTGAATAATACTTATGAACTGAAGAGAAAAAGGTGTAGTCTTTTTCATTCTCATGTTGTATGCGCCAAATGTCATAAAGGTCTTCTTCGTGTAAGACTGAAGATAGTTGCAGGGGTTGTTTACGTTTTGGAGAAGTTGCGTCCAAGCAGTTATCATGTACTGAATTGAAGTCCCCACAATACATCACTGTGATGTATGGTATACAGTTCATATAGCGTCTTGTGCTTGGGTGCGAGGAAAACACATGAGACACAGGTTTCATATGGAAGGACTTGTATTACTTCATACAAGTAGGCAAAAGGGTCACACAGTTTGCAGGTACAGAAGCAGGAGACACAGCAGGCCAGAGTAACTTAAGCTCAGCAATAACTCTCCACAACAGGTTCAGGATCTCTTCTCTGTTACCGTAAGTCCCTTGCAAACGTGGATTTACCAAACAGCAGGTCTCCAAAGTCCACAAGTGTTCAAAAGTTCCTCAGTAGGAAATGGCTGGAGTACAAAGTCCAAGGTTTCCAGGAGTCAGGTCACAGGCTAACTGCAGGCTTGATTCTGAAGCACTGATTGCTCAGCTGAGGCTGCTTAAGAGGCAAGAGGGAGAGAATCAGGGCGGGAACATGAAAGCTGGAAACTCCATATTGACTGAGGGCAAGATAGCTGCAGCAAGACAGAAAGCAAAATGTCCGAGGGAAAAAACTGAGTTTCAAGAAACATGTCAAAAGAGACAAAGAACCTTACAATCACATGACCTTACTTTACTATATTAACCTTATTTAAAAAGCTATGAAAAAAGTCGCTCCAGCAATTGGAGCATATATGACCACAGCATACATACGACATTACTAATGGATGCTACCTAAATAACGTACCTCCCTGCATTATCACTCAGAAAGTTAAGGGAAGAAGGCCACATAATTATTAATAGCTAAAAGAACTCCTCTTTCTATTTTCCTAAAATGAGCTTGGATTATATGTGGAAAATGGGGGTGTCCAATCCTGTATGCATCTTTGGGAATGACATGCATTTCTTGCGTGCAGAAAACATCACAACCAGTATTTAAGGCTTCCTTACACATAAAATACCTCTTTTGGAGACTGTTTAACCCATTAACATTTAAAGAACAAATTTTAAGAACCATCCATAACTATAACTGCGAACTAATCCAATGACAGGAGAACAAATACCTAAACCCTCAAGAATATTAGGTAATAAACAAAAAAGAAATAGCGAATTAAAAGACAAACAGTACAAATGAAGGTCAGCTGTGCGACATACACAACCTGAGAGGCTGTAAACAGGAACTCATTGGGATAAAAGTACTTTTTTGATGTCGAGATAGGCATGAGACTCTGACAGACATCTGTAAGTGCCTAAGTGACCTCTGCAGGCCTTTCCTTTTTCCCTGGAGGACACTGTATGCCAGCCAGTCTGGAGGCTGATGAGTTCCCATTTTTTCAGCAGGTTCCTGCCCTCCTTGTATGATGTAATAGGATGACACACGTTGCTGTGGCTAATGAGGAGTTTTGGGGGAAGTCTCATCTGTAAATGAATGATTTCTCCTGAGGGCTGAAGTAATGGGTATTAGGCTCCAGCTAAAGCCAAGGGAGAGCTCCTCTCTTTCTTGAACAAAAGAGCACAAACTTGTTGATATAGAAGTGGATTCTGGTTATGACATCCCGTAGAGCTGTCTCTGGTAGGTGTTTAGGGTGCTGGACCCTATGTGCTCTATCAATAATCAAATCTTGATTGAAACAGTCCAGAAGCAGGGCTCTGATCAAATATTGCATGTATGTTTTTAGGTCTGCATTAGGCACTTCCTCCAGAATGCCCCTGAATTTCAGATTATTACTGCGAGAATGGTCCTCAAGGTCCACTAGTTTGGTCTTAATAGCGTCAACCTCTTCTGCTAGCTCGCTATAAGTATCAATCAAATTGTTGTGAGAGGAGGCAAAATCACCCATTTTGTTCTCAATATCTATGACTAGTGTTCAGTTCATGAGCAAGAGTCTTAACAGGATGTAGCAATGCGGCAAGGTCATTTTGTAAAGAATGGTTAAACGCCATCAGCATATCCCTTAAAAAAGTTCTCGAGGCAGGTTGGTCTGAGGTATGAAACTTTGCTGTGGCCGATTGTGTGGAAGGTTCTCGCTCACCTTCTGCTGTTGGTATAGCCTGTGCTGGGCTATCATATAGCTTCTGGTACTGTTTTTTGGGTTTGGGAAGGAGTGGAAGTATAACTGCATGCTGGTGAGGCTGGGCTGTTCGTGGAAGAAGCATTGGCCTTTGGAAGTGATTCGGTCGTACTCCCTTTCAGTGCTGGGGTGTCCCTCCACGGTTGCCACAGGACTATTTCTCCCTTTACTCAACAGAGTGGGCCAAACCGGGAATCCAGGACCGAGTTGGTGCAATACTGTACAGGAGATTTATTACTCACTGCAGTGGAGGATGGATCCAGTGCCTGCCGAGGAGAACTTTACTTAGGTGAGTAGGACCTGCTGCTACCCGGAGAGCAAGGTGGTGTGGGGGACTGTAAGAATCATAGAATTTTACAGTTGGAAGGGACCTCATGGGTCATCATGTCCAATCCCCTGCTCAATGTGAGCAATCTTTGTCCAGATCTTTGATTATGAAAAACTCCAATTGCTCTGCTTTTTTTAACTTCTTTTGCCTCTGGTCATCATCCCTGAGTAGTGGGGCAATGTTTGAGCAGTGTTGGATCTATGATGGTGGAACAGGTGCTGAGGTAGTCACTTAACAAGAGCACAGGCTGCCAGAACACCGCAATCAAGTGGCCATCTTCCTCAGCTGCCAAGCCACGCCCCAGCTTGCTGTAGTTTCAATACAATCAATAATTTATCAGCAGGAGATTATCACTGCAGGACTAGGTCTCACATGCAGGCCAGTCAAACTATTTTGTCTAGCCAAACCCCCATCACTGATTGGCTTCTCACTGGTAATGTACAATGTACACAACAAGCAGGCAATCCGGAGTGTGGACAGGTTATACAGAGCTCATTATTCTGAGCACTGTTACATCTACAGCAGAGAAAACAGGGATCATATCAAAACTACACCAAGCAATCCAGTAAGTGATAAATTGCTGGAATCAGGGTCTCTGTCCCTAGATCATACAGCTCTCAGATTTAAAAAAAAAAACCTGGTAACAGATTCCCTTTAAATACTGTGAACATTAAAAAAAGCTTGATGCAATTTTTAGCATCCTGGAGATGCAGTCTGTAAAATATAATGAACTCGGGGGTGGGAAGGGAAAGCTTGCTTGCTTTGGAAAACAGTTGATTGACTATTTTGAGTGGGCGCTGGGGAGAATGAAATAATAACAGCCTCATAGACTTTCATATTTTTCTCTGCATTCCCAAAAAACAGAAGTTACATTACTTTATCATTTATTCACCTTTACTGCTTTATAAATGTCCTTTTCTCTTCTGTAGAATTAATTAGAGCATAACAAAGGCACCAACAGAGCAGAAATAAAAGTGGCAAGGCATCCTGGTCTCGATATTCCATTGTAGACAGTGCAATGTCAGAAGCTGGATACAAGTATAAAAAAAGAAAAGAGAGTAAAACATCAATGTATGTTGCCTGGTGACAGAATATAAGAACATGTCGTACTATGTGCTGATTATATACAATTCCTTTCTGTAAAATATGACACAGGAATGAAACAAATTATAAAGAATCCCTACAATGAAGCAGTGTCTCAATATTAGACAAAATAGCAAAAAAAAATATAAAGAGCTATCTATTACATGTAAGAAAGAAAATAGTGCATGCAATAGAAAACAGGACACTGAGATGATGGGGAGAGTAGGTAATGTTTTTATTGAGCTTTTTAAAGGCAAGGTTCAGAGTACAGATGTGGAATAAAGTGTATGTTTCCGAAAGGAAGATCTAACCTGAAATAATGACTTTTATAATAAAATATGACCACTTTAATTCTTTTTTTTCTTTATTTCAGAGGTATTCAATGCTAGAAGTGCTGACAAATTTAGAAAGTTGCAAAAATGCATGGTATGACCGTAAGGGTAGACCTTTATAAAGACTTTTGATTGCCTGAAGATTGCTGTAAAATTGCAGTTTACAATGTATGCCGGATGGCTGCGCAGAATTTAGCTACATTCCATCGTTTTTCGACTGGATAGTGCTGTTCGGTCAACTTATAACAATGCCACATAATTACATAGTTTGCCATTATTTTGGACTACGTGGTTTAAACAAGACATGTTACTTAAAAAGATGAGGAACTATAACTTTAGCTGCTCTAGATGCTGCTATAGATTGGGTGCTGCAGGGAGGACCAGGACACTAGACAGGGTGAGAAAGTCTTGTACAGAGAACGTGCTGCACAAGTCTCTCTCAACCTTCTTGAGACCTATTACTGCAGGAGAGGATACTGCGCTTAATACTTAATTAGCAGCAGGACCCTCCATAATGTCACAGGAGATCAGTCGCAACCTGGGAGGAACTTGATGCTGAACTACTCACGAATACAATTGCTGTAAGATTCTTTCATATCTGTGTGTGTGTGCAAGTGTGTGTGTAAAAGCACTGTTTGTGTAAACACAAAATGCAGTTTTTAAATGTAGGTCTTTATTATTAAGAGAAATGCAAACCTACAGGGCCCTGTGTGAAAAAGTGATCCCCCCCCTTAAAACATAAATTAACTGTGGTTTGTCACATCTTTGGGAAGCTGAGTTCAAATTCCCTAACTACACCCAGGCCTGATTACTGCCACACCTGTTCTCAATGACGAAATCACTCAAATAGGACCTGCCTGACAAAGTGAAGTAGACCAAAAGATACTCAAAAGCTAGACATCATGCCACTATCCAAAGAAATTCTGCAACAAATGAGAAGCAAAGTAATTGAGATTTATCAGTCTGGAAAAGGTTATAAAGCCATTTTCAAAAGCTTTCGAAAGCTTTTGGGACTCCATCGAACCACAGTGAAAGCCATTATCCACAAATGGCAATAACATGGAACAGTGGTGAACCTTCCCAAGAGCAGCCACCTGACCAAAATTACTCCAAGAGTACAGCGACGACTCAACCAAGAGGTCACAAAAGACCCCACAACAACATCCAAAGAACTGCAGGCCTTACTAGCCTCAGTTAAAGAAGTTTTCCACTACTTGAACAACTTCTTATGCACCTTGCTCATCCCCGATAAAATAATAAAGCTTATACTCACCATCCGTGTCGGCGCCATTTCCGCGGTGATGGCACATGCTCTCCCCTGGGTTCTTGTGCGATGTTGTGACATGTGACGCTGGTGCCCAATCAGCGCTGGCGTCGCTGTCTCTGCCTTAGAACAAATCGAACATGAAGAAGAAGTATGGGCTGCAGCTGATCCCTGGCTTCCTCATCATGTTCGATTTATTCAAAGGCAGAGACAGTGACGCCAGCGCTGATTGAGCGCCAGCGTCATGTGTCACATGACGCACGAGAGCCCCAGGGAGAGCAAGTGCCAGCACTGTGAGAATAGCGCTGGTACAGGAGTTGAGTATAGGCTTTATTATTTTATTGGGGCCAAACATTTTGATCAAGAAGGGGTTATTCTAGTAGTGGACAACTCCTTTAAGGTCAGCGTTCATTATTCCATCATAAGAAAGAGACTGGGCAAAAATGGCCTGCATGGTTTAGGGGACAATCACTATCTCACACAGAGTCTTGTAGGTTTGGATTTCTTTTTCCCTTAATAATAAAAACTTTTATTTAAAAAATTGCATATTGTGTTTACTTGTGGTGTCTTTGTCTAATATTTAAATCTACTTGGTGGTCTGAAACGTAAGCATGACAAACATGCAAAAGAATACGAAATCAGGAAGGGGCAAACACTTTCACACAACTGCATATGTATAGATAAGCAAAGCTGTGTGTACTTGTGTATGTAGCAGATCTGTGTGGGTAGCAGTGATATGTGTGTGTATGAAGCAGAGCTGTGTATATGTAGCACATGTAGTGTTAGTGTGTTTAGGTATATAGCAAAGCTATGTGTATGTAGCAGATCTGTTTGTGTATAGCAGTAGTGTGTATGTAGCAGAGCTGTGTGTGTATGTAGCAAAGCTGTGTTAGTGTGTTTATGTATGTAGCAAAGCAATGTGTGTATAGTAGTAATGTGTGAGTCTGTGTTTATGAGCCGCACGTACCAGGGCTTTGGGGTACTCGGCACCGAGCCCGTTGATGTCTATGGGGAATGTCACGAGTAGCACAGCTCGGTCCGTGCCCTGGGCGCTCACTGTAATGGGGATATTTACAAGTGACTTGAATGATGAAATGGGGATTCGTGACGCCACTTGTGGGATCTGGTCAGGATGACCAGCGCTGCTAGGCAGATCCACTGGAGGGTTAATATGGTGCAGCTAGGTGTTAAGCCTTCCACAAGTAAGGCTGAATGATCCTCCAGGGCAGACAGATATTCAGAGGTGCAGGACTGATGGGGACCCGGCAGTCAGAGATAATAAGGGAGACACACACATAAGTCACTTTGGTACCTTTACTGTAGGTGTTGCAGGCACTTCCCCGGAGCACTGTAGGGTGAAGGGTGCACATCCAGGTTCCTCCACTCGGTAGGTGTGTGGCCTCCTGTCCTCTGCCTTTATGTGATAAAGTCCTGACCTGCCTGTAGCTAGGTCTAACTTGGTCTCCGTCTTGCACCTGGCTGATCTTGTGATCGGACCTTCTCACTGAAAGTACACAGTCTCCACTTGCAGGTACCTGCTCGCCAGACTCTGTCTTCCTGATCCTATTACGTATCAGCTCTGTGGTACTCCTGGGACTTGTAATCCTCCAGGAACTCCGGTGTTCTCCTAATGGGTCGTGGAGATCCCTATAGGCTCGGACCCCGGTGTCCGGTGATACTCGCTGAGATGAGCTATTACGGCTCCACGGTCTCATAAACTTTTCCACTTGCCTACCTAGATTCTCACACGATTCTCACACGATCACACACGCTGGCAGTTGGTGGGCTGCCTCTTCGCCGCTCTTTAAGCGTCGGCACGCTTTCCTCAGAGCCCCACTTCCAAATTCAGCTCTGACTAGGCTGGAGTGACTTCCCTGTGTCACTCTTACTAGACTCCACTTAAAACACACTCTGCACAGAGCTGAGCTAAACTGAAACTAAACTTCTTTTTATATGCCTAACACAGCTCCCTCTGAAGGTCTTAGGGTGAGCTGCGCGTGTGTGTATGTGCATAATGACCTCTAGTGGGATCTTCTGTCAGTGCACCCTTCTGGAAGATGTGGATTCAGTCACAGCTGGGCTCCACATTTATGCAGCAGAGCTGTGTATATATATAGCAAAACTATGTTAGTGTGTTTATGTATGCAGCAGAGCTGTGTGTATACATTTATTGTTTAGGCAGCAGATCTGTGCATACAAGTACTGTTTGTCCTCAGGGTTGTGTGTATATCATAGAATCATAGAATGGTAGCATTGGAAGGGACCTTCTGAGTCATCTGGTCCAACCCCTGCTCAATGCAGAATTCACTAAATCATCTCAGACAGATGTCTGTCCAGCCTCTGTTTGAAGACTTCCATTGAAGGAGAACTCACCACCTCTCGTCGCAGCCTGTTCCACTCATGGATCACCCTGACTGTCAAGAAGTTAGGGTGATCAACGATTGCACCTACTATATGAGCAGATGTGTTGTGTGTATGTATGCATGTATGAATTTTTAGAGTTGTTTGTGCACATAATGTGGATACTACAGAGCGATGTGTATAACATGGAAATGCACTAAAAAAACACCATCAGGAGTTTACTTTTCATTAATTCCTCCTTATTTAAGATTCGTATAAAAAGTATGAAAATTAGTGGTATTCTGCATATTTATGTAAGGGGTGTACCGGGACCGTGTGATGCTCCACTCCCTTTTCTTATGTTGATATTGCACTGCTTATATAACTATATCAACATGGTTTTACGAGAGACTGCTCCTGTCAGACTAATCTGATGAGCTTCTGTGAAGAGGTAAGTTCCGGACTGGACCAAGGGAACGCAGTGGACGTGGTGTATATGGACTTCTCAAAAGCTTTTGATACTGTGCCACATGAAAGGTTGATACATAAAATGAGAACAATGGGGATAGGGGAAAATATGTGTAAGTGGGTTAAGAACTGGCTCAGGGATAGAAAACAAAGGGTGGTTATTAATGGAGCACACTCGGACTGGGTCACGGTTAGCAGTGGGTACCACAGGGGGCAGTATTGGGCCGCTACAGCGTAGCATTTCAATATTTGCAGATGACACTAAACTCTGCAGGGTAATCAATAGAGAGGAGGACAATTTTATATTACAGGAGGATTTATGTAAACTAGAAGCTTGGGCTGATAAATGGCAAATGAGCTTTAATGGGGATAAATGTAAGGTCATGCACTTGGGTAGAACAAACAAGATGTATAATTATGTGCTTAATTGTAAAACACTGGACAAAACTGTCACTGAAAAAGATCTGGGTGTATGGGTGGACGACAAACTCACATTTAGTGGCCAGTGTCAGGCAGCTGCTGCAAAGGCAAATAAAATATTGGGATGCATTAAAAGAGGCATAGATGCTCATGAGGAGAACATAATTTTACTTCTATACAAGTCACTAGTGCGACCACACTTAGAATACTGTGTGCAGTTCTGGTCTCCGGTGTATAAGAAAGACATAGCTGAACTGGAGGGGTGCAGAGAAGAGCGACCAAGGTTATTAGAGAACTGGGGGTCTGCAATACCAAGACAGGTTATTACACTTGGGGTTATTTAGTTTGGAAAAACGAATGCTTAGGGGTGATCTTATTACAATGTATAAATATATAAGGGACAGTACAAAGATCTTTCTAATGATCTTTTTACTCTTAGGCCTGTGACGGGGACAAGGGGGCATCCTCTACGTCTGGAGAAAAGAATGTTTAGTCATAATCACAGACGCAAATTCTTTACTGTAAGAGCAGTGAGACTATGGAACTCTCTGCCGTATGATGTTGTAATGAGTGACTCCCTACTAAAATTTAAGAAGGAACTGGATGACTTTCTTGAAAAGTATAAAATTACAGGCTATATTCACTAGTTTCCTAGATATTGTGTTGATCCAGGGAGCTAGTCTGATTGCCGTATGTGGAGTCGGGAACGAATTTTTTTCCCCAATGTGAAGCTTACTGTTGCCACATGGGTTTTTTTGCCTTCCTCTGGATCAACATGTTAGGGCAGGTTAGGATAGGATATGGGTTGAACTAGATGGACTTAAAGTCTTCCTTCAACCTTAATAACTATGTAAATATATAATGTTTCTTATGCTGCTATGTATATATAAATGTGCATATTTGTTGTGTAAATAGGGTGAGTGCAGTACCTCAATATGGACACTAGATGGGGTACAGTAGTGTATATAGTTTACATAGCAGGAGTCAACCGCAGATAAGATAGAGGGTTTTCCTTTTCTAAGTCAGTAGAGCCATAGAGCCCATACAGGGTGGTTGACTCCATAATGTTGGGAAGTGAGAAGCCCAGCCGTCCAGGGCCATTGGGCCAGAAGTGCAGCAGTACCTACAGGCAGGTGGCTCTAAGATGTGGATGCTTACTACATGGGCAGATGCCCTTCTGTCTGGGGCAAAATGGACAAGGGAACTCCTGAACATAGTGAAGCTGAACAGGGAGGACGCTGAAGTGCTGAACGGTTCGGTACGTCCCGGGGACACCCTGTGGGGAAAGAGGAAAGACACATGGAAAGTAAAGGATATGGATTGTGCAGAACTCTGTGTTGATGCTGTAACTGATGTGGACGTGCTGCGATTGAAAACAAGTAAAGTTCTATGTTTAAAAATGGAATTGGATGCTGTCTCTTTATGTGCCAGATCAAAGGAGGAAGAGTCTCTGCAACTAAGGGAGGCCTCTGAGAACCAGGCGGCAAGTGAGAAAGACTTTGTGTATGTGATGCGGGTGGCCAGGGCGCACTAAAGCAGACACCTTGGTGGGCCATGACTACGGCCCTGCCATCCACTCACATTTACACCATCAGGGAAGTTTTAATTAGTAAGAACCACGTTTTCCTATTCTCTGATATCTAAACCTGGAGTGCGTCTACTAGTAAGGTACATTCTATAGTCCAAAAATACTGCATATGTCCCGGACATGCAGCGCTGCACTAGTTAGAATTAGGACGGGATATCGTGTGATGTCGGCTTAATAAACAGTTTACTATGGAACTGTGGCTCTTCTAGTTACGCCCCTATATGATTGTTTTATTTGGGCACTTTATGGCATATTATACTGTGTGATGTGATAATAAAGTGATTTGCAGACTGTCTATTTATCACATTATCTAAGAAATAAAGTCAAGCTGTCTGGGGATCCAGGGAACTTTTAAAACCTTACAGTCGCTTTCATTTATATTTTATAAATTAATAGTACACATGAAAATAGGCAACTTTCTAATATATCTTCCCAGAGAATTCTATCTTACTCGTTCAGGACTGATCCCTCTCTCAATTCATGGGTAAAATTTATTTTCAGTGAAGACAGATTTTCCCATTATTGATATAGTAGATTACAGTTGTTGATTTTAAAATTGTGTGCCGGGAGGAGGCAAACACAGACATTCTGCTGCAAGTTCTCCTGAAACAACAGTTACAGTTCTCCATAGAATTTTATGTGGACCAACCTTCATCTCCAATCTGAGCAATGGGAAAATCTGTTTATCTAAATTTTCGATGTATATTTTTCCCACCACAGGTAATTACAAACGTATGAACCCACTATCTATCAAGGTTTGCTAAATGAAAGACTCTGTCTTTTCTCATCGTCAATGAATGGAACAAGCACTAAAATGTCTTGAGGACTAACAGATTCTGTGACTTAGATGCTAATCAGATTTATGAAGCCGACAGACATATTGCAGAGAGCAATGTTTTTAACATGAGCAATTCAAAAGGATTTGAAGATGTCATATTGAAACACATGCAATATGTGATAAAGGATGGCACTGTGGGAGTAAAGGTTGTAAACACGTGTAGGTCATGTAAGAGAGTTCTTGAGAAAATAATAATGTAGCTAAACTGATGAAACCTAGATGTAACATGTATTATATTAACTAATTAGATGAGGTCTGAATAATCTTTAAGAGACCATAGCTGGAGTGGAACGGATTATCTGCATACTGTATATCTCTTCCACAATGTCAGAAAATGTAGATGTCGCTAACTGCTTTCCACTTTAGAATTGTGAACAGGGGCATAACGATTGCGGTTGCAGTGGGTGCAACTATGACCAGGACCATGCTGGAGGGGTGCCTACCGACACCGGCGCCTATTTCTGCTAGATGTGCATCCAAAGATGCACATTCAGCTGAAATGAATTGTGGCGCAGAGACCCTCCGGGTCCCTACAGCGCAATACACGCTGACGGACAATCAGAGGTTGGCAGTTGATGTTGGCAAGCGGTGCCTGGCACATGTTACCCATAGCAGGCACACCTATGTCAGCTGCTGGCCTCTGCGCCTGCTACAGACATGTGATGTGATAGCGAAGGAAGCGGAGTTGAATGTATTGGTTTTTTTTCTTCTGCATTTGAGAACAATGGCAGAACTGGAACATATATACCAGGAAAGAACTCATGATGGGGGACATATACTGTATATACCCAGATGGAACCGAGGATGGGGGGCATATATACCAAGAAGGGGTCTAGGATGGGGGGTATATATACCAGGATTGGGAGTATGTATACCAAGAAGGGGTCCAGGATGAGGGGTATATATACCAGGATTGGGAGTATGTATACCAAGAAGGGATCCAGGATGGGGGGTATATATACCAGGATTGGGAGTATGTATACCAAGAAGGGGTCCAGGATGAGGGGTATATTTACCAGGATGGGGAGCATATATACCAGAAAGGGGCCCAAGATGGGATCATATATACAAGGATGGGGGACTTATATACCTGGAAGGAACCCAGGATGGATGGCATATATACCAAGAACTGGTCCAGGATGGGGGTATATATAGCAGGATGGGGGACTTGTATACCAGGAAGGAACCCAGGACGGGAGGTATATATACCAGGAAGGGGGATATATATACCAGATAGGTGCAGAAGATAGGTGACATATATATAAGGAAGTGGCATAGTATGGAGGGGAATCTATTCCATGATGGGGACAAATATACCAGAAAGGGGTCCAAATTTTTCACCAGGGCCCTTTAGACTCTAGTTACACCACTGGTTGTGAAATAATTCGTATAGTTCTTAGGATATGTTCACACAGGACAGTTTTTTGCTAAATGTGTGTCATTCCAGGGCAAAATCCAAATAATTTACGTGCAGGTTTTGCTTTAATTTTTTGCTACAGTTTTGCTGTAGATTTTACCTGTATTGCAAAGGTTGAAATCCACAAATGAAATTTGGACCTTTTAGAATCCACACCATGGATCAAATTTTGTGCTATTTTTTATTTTTAGCAGGTAAATGTGATATGTCAAAGTTTCATCCATGTTGCTGATACTGTAATACACATAAAATTTTCTGATTTAGCAAATTAAGGCAAAATATCTGCAGAGTATTAACTAAAGATGAGGATCCTAAAGGGTAAGGTTTTTCCTTGTGGAGAGTGATATGACAGGTCTGGCATGCCAGTATGAGGAGACTTAAGCGCCTTGCATGCTGCTCTGGGAAATTAAATATTCAAATTGTCTCTTCAGAGAGGAAAAGGACTTGAACTCTAGTGCCACAAATTGAAAGTAGTAATCCAACAAGTCAATATCAAGCTTTGCAATATGAATTAGGATAAAAGCCTAAACAGAATCTCAATTTGCAGACATGGTGTTTCGGGGGTGTGACCCCTCATCAGTGACAAATCAGATCTCAGCCTTTGCACTGACGAGGGGCAATACCAAGAAACAATGTGTTTGCAAATTGAAATTCTGGTTTGGCTTTTATCCTAAATCATATGACGAGGCTCATTAAAGGGCCAATATTGACATGTAGGATTGCTACTTCCAATAGGGGGCACTAGAGTTCAAGTCCTCTTTCTCTCTGAAGAGACAGTTTGCATAACTAAAGATGAGCAAATTGATTCCCTGGACCCTTCTTCAGCTGCAATGTCTATAGTCCTTGGCTGCTGGACAAGAGCCCTGAGAATCACTTCCTATCTGCCATAATCTCTTACGCATCTTCTGATTAGTAGACCTGGTCTGATGTCATGCTTGCATCATGCAGCAATAATGATGTCACACCAGGACCACAAATCAAAAGAGGGGCCAGGGATTCCGACAGGAGGGTGGCTTTCCACCTATAGTATGAACATGCCTTACAAGGGGTTTTCCAATAAAATATCTCCAAGATGTAGCCAGTTGGGTGAAAAAGGTCCCTCTGATCAACTGTTTAGCAAATCGAGACTGTCAGAAACTGATAAAAATAGGAGAGCCGAAAAAGAGAAGCAGCTCTGCATGTGCTTGGCTATCTATATTAAATTCTATGGGAATTACAGAAATCACCAATCATTACTTATACTTGGTCTCATACTATGTGCTACTGCCTTGCATTGCAGAATATGGAAACGAAGGACTCCCATTCTCCCTATTGGTGTGCCAATTTAATCTAATGGAAAGTTATTTATATAAAGATAGCATATTTCTTTGTGGCAGAAGTGCTATTTATTTAATCTATAATGACAAAAATTCTTCATTGTGACCTGAACATTTGCAGTAGAATATAGATAAATGACATTCATATACATATAAAAGCATATATCTTAAGAGTCTGGTCCTGTTTGCCTGTTGCTTAGCAGGCTATTATCACTATAATGACTCGCTTATTATTATGTGTGTTAGCACTGATCATAAAAACCCATCTATGTTCTTATACCATAATATATTCTTCTAATATTAAATATTACACTGGGCTAAGTGGTTCCATCTCACACAGAAGACAGTATTGTAATAATGGTATTTTATACTTCCCCATCTCCATTACTAATATGGCTACACTAAACAAAAAAACATTACAGCAACTCATCTCTCACAACTGGGTAGGTTTTCTTTTGCTTGGCTTTTATGTTTTTGTAAGTCATATTTTATATATATTTTTCTTTACTCAGGACTGACTTATATTTGTGGAGAATCTAGATGTAAAATTTCGAGAAAACAAAAGAGAATAAAAAAAAATGTGTTCTGAGAATTGGCTAGAGTCACATTTTATAGAATCTATAGATAGGAGATTTTTTAAATATTTTCTTGGGGTCATATAATTTCTGTTGCATTGCCTTTGGGAGTGTTATTGAGAGTTCTGGTGTCTCCAGCAAAGTGTCACATAAAATTGTATGAAATAGAGTTTGTATGTCTAAACTGACCGTATAAACTGTAGGAGATGTAGCCCATATAAACTAAAGTATTAGAGTGCTCTGTGCAGTCAATCCATCCACTGGTTTTACATGTTCCCGACTTTTCTCTGCAGTGTTCGCTCCAGACAAGACGGCTCTGTCAAACACTAGAGCAGGAGGCAGGAGCATGCAAAACCAGGGGAGGAACCGTTCAGTGCGCCTCTTGATCGTGCCAAGAACACACCGAGCACCATAATTAGCAAAGTTGATTAACCTTTAGTTTGTGCAGAAACAATTAGAACATTAAAGAGGACGTTTCACCTAATTTCTCAAGTTGAACTCTACGCACAGTATAAAAGTGGCTGCAGGGCGGAATAAAATGTTGGGTTTTTTTTGTCTGTTTTTGACTGTTTTTGTTTTAGTTTCGCCTCTCCACAACAGAGAGGTGAAATAAAAAAAAATGCAGCCACTATTACATTCCGTGTCCAGCTCAACCTGAAATACCGTATTTGGTGAAAGCTCCTTTTTAAAGGTGTGATTTATATAGAGGCTGTTACACTCGGTCCCAGCGCTGGCTCTGCACTCCGTTCTGCTCACTCACCTGTTCCTCTAGCTGTCCCTCTGCAGCAGTCTGCGCGCGGGCTGGGGTCTCCTGTCCCATCTGCTCGTCGGCGTCCTGTGTCCTCCTCCACTTCCTGGCACGCTGCTTGCAGGCCTCCAGATAGTCTGCTTAGGACGCAAGGCCGCGCCCACCGTCTCTCTTAAAGGGGCAGCATGCATTTTTTGAAATAGCTAATTAACCAATGGCTGCGCACTCAGTACTATATCTGGTCACTCCACCATTAGGGGAGTGCCGGAGCAACGTGTTCTATCATTGCTACATCCGGTTCTGTTCCTGATCTGTCTGCGCTGCGTCTGCAGTCTCTGTGCTTCGCTGATACTGTTTGTCTCCTCAGATCCTTGCTAACCCGTATCTGGCTAACCTGGACTATCTCGGCTATTACTGGCGCAAGTGTCATCCCGTTCCGCCATCAGCCATCCGTACCCGTGGACCGTGACAAGGTCACTGGAGCCAGCCTACTACCATCCGTTCTGGACCAGGACCTTACCCTTCTCTGTCAAGAACCCTCCACGGACTCTGTAAATACCTGTTACCCTTTTGGTCCCTCTGGGACAGCTTCCACGTGTCCGGGGTCTAACTGGAGATAGCACCTGTGTCCTCCGGGTATTCCATTCTGGTCCTGTTGAGAGGGCCTTACTACGGGTACCCGGGGCTCACTAGTTACGCCCCCTTCGGAGCCCCCCGGACCGCGGTCTCGAGGTTCCACATTAAAAAATAAAAACGAATCTGAACTTCACCACCTCTGCCTCCGCTTCCATTCGTTACAGATTGCTCCGGCCATGGAACCCGCTGGATCCCAGAGATCTCAGACCACGGATCTGTGCCAGGAGGTGACCCGTTTGGGAGTTCAACAGGACAAGATCACGACTTATCTACGCAGCTTGTCTACCCGCATGGATTCCTTAGGGTCCTCGTCTGCACCTGACTCTTCTATCAATAATCAGGTACCAGTTCCCATGGCAAGTCAAGGTCCCCGTCTGGCGGCTCCTACCCGTTTCCAGGGTGACCCTACTCTGTGTCGGGGTTTTCTCAATCAGTGCACTCTACACTTCGAAATCTTGGGGCATATGTTTGCTTCTGACCGAGCCAAGGTGGGCTTCATCATGTCACACCTGGGAGGAGAGGCCCTCGCCTTGCTAAACCCGCTATGGGAGAGAGGGGATCCGCTGGTTAACGATCTTCAATCTTTCCTAGAGGCTTTTCGCAGGACTTTCGATGAACCGGGTCGCACCACTTCGACTGCCTCAGTTCTGCTCCGCCTGTGCCAAGGTACTCTCACGGTAGCTCAGTATGCTGTTAAATTCCGCACCCTCTCGTCTGAATTATCATGGAACAATGAGGCCCTGGTTGCTAACTTCTGGGAAGGCCTATCCGGAAGAATCAAGGATGAGCTGGCGGGACGGGACAGACCTACCCTCTTGGAAGAGCTAATATCCTTGGCAAACCGAATTGACCTGCGTTTTCAGGAGCGCTCCATGGAGATCAAGCAGGACAAAAGGTCCTATCACCTGGACTCTAGTTTGTACAAAACAGGTACTTCGCCCTCCGCCTCCGAGGCCATGGAGGTGGACCATGTAAGTTTGGCCACCCGCCGCCGGGAGGCACGTCGCAAGGAGGGAAGTTGTTACTACTGCGGTAGTTCTGAACATTTGATCCATTTCTGTCCTAAAAAGTCAGGAAACTTCAGTGCCTAGGTCCGGTAGGAGGGGCCAACCTAGGTAGAGAACAGTCCTCTCCCTCTTTACACATCTCAGTCTCCGTGTCCTATGGAGCAATAAAATTTTCCGAACATTGTCTACTGGATTCTGGAGCTGCAGGGAACTTCATCCAGCAGGCGGTTGTGGATCATTACCGCTTACCAGTCCAGCGTCTTCCTGATCCGTCACAGGTGTCCGCCGTGGATGGCAAACCGCTGACCGAGCCCGTCCAGTTTCAAACCGAGTTGGTGGAACTCCGGGTAGGTCTAATGCATACTGAACGAATGCGATTTTATGTATATCCCGGTTTATCCCATCCCATGCTTTTAGGTTTACCTTGGCTCCAGATGCATGAACCAGTCCTTAATTGGAAAACTGGAGAAGTTCTGCGTTGGGGAGATACCTGCATGAATCGTTGCTTAACCCAGATTCAACCTGTTTCGCCTCCAGTCCAGCCTGATACCCTGCCAGGGTTGCCTTCCGTCTATTGGTCCTTCTCTGACGTCTTTGGGAAAAAGGAGGCTGAGAGACTACCTCCACACAGGTCCTATGACTGTCAGATAGAGCTTCTTCCTGGAGCATCTCCTCCTCGCGGGAGAGTTTATCCACTTTCACAGGCAGAGACTCAGGCCATGTCGGACTACATCCAAGAGAATCTGGCTAGAGGATTTATCCGAAAGTCATCGTCACCGGCAGGAGCTGGATTTTTCTTTGTGAAGAAAAAGGATGGATCCTTGCGGCCCTGCATTGACTATCGGGGTCTAAATCAAATCACGGTAAAAAACAGGTATCCATTACCTCTTATTTCAGAGCTGTTTGATCATCTCCGAGGGGCCAAGATCTTCACCAAATTGGACCTCAGAGGGCCTACAACCTGATCCGAGTAAGAGAGGGGACGAATGGAAAACAGCCTTCAACACCCGTGACGGCCACTATGAATACCTGGTAATGCCATTCGGTCTAAGCAATGCACCTGCGGTTTTTCAGGAATTTGTTAATGACATTTTCAGGACTTGCTCTATACTTGTGTCATGGTTTACCTGGACGATATTTAGATTTTTTCTGCTGACTTGACGTCACACCGGAGGCAAGTACGCCTGGTCTTACAAAGACTGAGAGAGAACAGGCTATATGCCAAATATGAGAAATGCCTCTTTGAGCAGTCTTCTCTGCCTTTCCTTGGGTACATTGTATCTTCCACAGGATTAACCCTGCTGTTCTGTTCGGGTTTACTATACACTTGTTATGTTGGGGTCATTTTTGACCCGAACCTATTAAAATGTTGTTTTGAGCCACTGAAAAGTTCTTTTTGAATACCTGTTGCATTATTATACTGTGTGTGATCATAGTTGTTCATTATCAAAGAAAAATTGAATAAAAAAACTTAATTTTTTTAAATTTTGTGTTGATTAATGTAAACAGCCTAATTGCATTTTATACCAAAGTAACAAACTTGTGCTTAAATAATCAACTATATCTTTTACAACAACATCAACAACAACTTTAGGTAACTATTAGTACAACTAACTTAAAAATAAAATAAATTTTAATAGTATAAAAGCATTTTGAAAAAAAATAGTAAAAAATAATCAGAAAAAAATAAAAATTTCAGTTTTTTTCAAAAAAAGGTTTCTACTAATCTATTTTTGCAATTAGCACAACAATAATAAACATGTCTGTTGCATATATATTTTTTACAATTAAAACAAATCATATTTGTTTTGCGGTCACTGGCAGGAGGACAAAAGCTGCATCTTTTTCTTTTTTTGCTTGTAGGTGTGCTTGTGAAGGATGTTTCGGTAGCAGAGCTGGTGGAGGGTGTGTTTTGAGCTTGGTTCTGGATTCTTTCAACAATTTTAATTGATCCTTCACTTCTTGGATGTATTTTTCTCTCTGTCACATAAGGCCTAATAAGGGATTGTCCTAATTCCTCCAGAAACAGTCGTCTTTTATGTAGTTTATTTTTGTTCCAGTTTTGATCAATTTCACACCATAAAACTAAGGCGTTGTAGGCGGATACATCCAGAAATTTTATAGAAAACAATCATTGGCCACCGATTGGATTTTCGTTTGCAAGTGTAAGTATTTACGAGTTGGTCAAGCGTATCTACAGCCCCTTTTGTTGCATTGTAGTCCATTATTATGTCCGGCTTTTTGTCTTCTCTATCGCTTATTGCAGCATCCTTGTGCATCGTGCTCATAAGAATAACATGTTTGTTTTTTTTGGGCACATAAGAAACCACTGTTGTGTCTTGAGTGAAATAAAACGTGGAACTGTGTATATCTTTTTTGCAAAGAATACCTTCTGGAAGCTCAGGCTTGTTTTTTCTAACTGTTCCTAGCATGGTCATTTTTCTTTTTTTCAATATCTGCCCCAACTGGTATGACGTAAAAAAGTTATCACAAGTCACATTTTGCCCCTTCAGTCCTTGTGTCAAGTCAACAACTACTCTCATGCCCTGATTTTTTTCAGGTCTTACCCGTTGCTTTTTTCCAGTATATAACTGTTATGTTACGGTAGCTGAGGAGTGCAGGTAAAAAAGGAAATACACCAGAGCAGTTGGAATCTATGAGATTGCAGTACCCTGACTAACCACCACAACTAGAGGCAGCCGTGGAGCGTTCCTACGATGGTCCTAGACGCCTCGTCACAGCCTGAGAAACTAACTACGCCTAAAGACAGAAACAGGAAAGCTATCTGCCCCGGAGCAGAACCCCAAAGATAATAGAAAGCCCCCAAACATGTAATGGCGGTTAGACAAGAGGAAATACTGACACAGAAAGAAAATAGTATGAGCAAACGCTGGGGCCCAAACTATCTAAATAGAAAAGGATAGGAAGGGTACTTACTGCAATCCCAGAAAACCCTGAAAAACACCAACTTACTAATTTCAAAATCACCTGAGATCACACGACCTCTACCACCTAAATTAGTTCTCTGGTGTAAGAAAAACAGCAGCCACTGAAAAAACTGGAAAAAGCAAAAGTACAAAACACAGTGGCTGGACCAAACTGAGAGGGCAAAAGCCCCCGGAGGGGACCCAGAAGGCCCCCACAGAAGTGCAGGACAAAATGCAAAAATATAGCAAAAACACAAAATAAGAAATTGTCTTATCTGATAGCAGGAGATGCAGACACGACACAGCAGGCTACAAGGGAAACTGGAAAGAAGGATTCAGACCAGAACAATTGATCACCGGCAACCCTGATGGGAAAATGATTCCCTTAAATAAGACCAATCAGTAACACCTGATTCCCAATCCTCACTAGTACCCTTGTAACCACCAGAGGGAGCCTCTGCTCAGAACTCATCTCAAACCCATTCACAACAGTACCCCCCCCTTGAGGAGGGGTCACCGAACCCTCATTTGAGCAACCAGGTCGGTCAGGATGAGTTCTATGATACGCACGGATAAGTCTCCTAGCATGGATGTCCGAAGCAAACACCCAAGAATTATCTTCCTGACCATAACCTCTCCATTTAACCAAATACTGGAGTCTTCGTCTAGAAAAACGAGAATCCAATATTTTCTCAACCACATACTCCAGATTGCCCTCAACCAAAACAGGGTCAGGAGGCACAGCAGCAGGAACCACTGGCTCAACAAACCTCTTCAACAAGGACTTGTGGAACACGTTATGGATCTTAAATGTCCCTGGAAGAAGCAAACGAAAAGAAACAGGATTAATAATCTCCATGATCTTATAAGGTCCAATGAACCTAGGCTTAAATTTAGGAGATGCTACTCTCATAGGAATATTCTTTGAGGACAACCAGACCAAGTCCCCCACTTTAAACCGAGGACCATAAGTCCTATGCCGGTTAGCAAACCGCTGGGCCTTCTCCTGAGAGAGGGACAACCTCTCCACTACCTGGTCCCAAATCTGCTGCATACGCTCAACAACAGAGTCAACACCTGGACAGACAGAAGCCTCCGTCTGTCCTGAAGAAAATCGAGGGTGAAACCCAGAATTACAGAAAAACGGAGACATCAAAGTGGCAGAGCTAGCCCTATTATTAAGAGCAAACTCAGCCAAAGACAAAAAAGAGACCCAGTCATCCTGATCAGCAGACACAAAGCATCTTAGATAAGTCTCCAATGTCTGGTTTGTTCTCTCAGTTTGACCATTGGTCTAAGGATGAAATGCCGAGGAGAAAGACAATTGAACACCCAGTTTAGAACAAAAAGTCCTCCAAAATCTGGAAACAAACTGGACACCTCTGTCAGACACAATGTTCTCAGGAATGCCGTGTAAACGAACCACGTGCTGAAGGAACAACGGCACCAATTCAGAGGAGGAAGGCAACTTAGGTAATGGCACAAGATGTATCATTTTGGAAAACCTATCACAAATTACCCAGATGGTGGTCATTCTCTGAGAAACAGGAAGATCGGAAATGAAATCCATAGAGATATGGGTCCATGGTCTCTTGGGCACAGGCAATGGCATCAACAAACCACTAGAGCGAGAGCAAGGCTTGGAGCGAGAGCAAGTCCCGCAGGACTGCACAAATTCCCTGACATCGCGAGACAAGGTAGGCCACCAAAAGGACCGACTAACCAAGTCTCTGGTACCAAAAATTCCGGGATGCCCAGCCAATGCGGAACAATGAATCTCAGACATCACACTCTTTTTCCATTGGTCCGGGACAAACAATTTTCCAACAGGGCAGCGCTCGGGCCTATCCTCCTGACACCCCTCCAGAGCAAGTCTCAAATTAGGCGAGATGGCGGAAAGAACTACACCCTCCTTCAAAATAACAGAGGGATCAGATAGCTCAGGAGAGTCCGCAAGGAAACTCCTCGAGAGGGCATCCGCCTTAACATTCTTAGTGCCAGGAAGAAAGGAAACCACAAAATTAAAACGTGTGAAAAACAAGGCCCACCTGGCCTGTCTAGGATTGAGTCGCTTGGCAGATTCCAGATAGACCAGATTCTTATGGTCCGTAAGGACCACCACCTGATGTTTGGCTCCCTCCAGCCAATGTCTCCACTCTTCAAAAGCCCACTTCATGGCCAATAACTCCCGATTACCCACGTCATAATTACGTTCAGTAGGAGAAAATTTTCGAGAGAAAAAGGCACAAGGGTTACTTTTAGAGGTCTCTGGATCTTTTTGGGACAAAACGGCACCTGCCCCAATTTCAGAGGCATCAACCTCCACCTGAAATGGCAGAGAAACATCAGGCTGCCGTAGAACAGGAGCAGAAGTGAATCTCTGCTTAAGTTCCTGAAACGCAGAGACTGCCTCAGGAGGCCAATTCACCACATCAGAACCCTTTCTGGTCAAATCAGTTAATGGTTTAACAATAACAGAGAAATTACCAATAAATTTACGATAAAAATTGGCAAAACCCAAAAATCTCTGAAGAGCCTTTAATGAAGTAGGTTGGACCCAATCACAGATGGCCTGAACCTTGACCGGGTCCATTTCAATAACAGATGGGGACAAAATGAATCCCAGAAATGAGAGCTTCTGTACGCCAAAAAGACACTTTGATCCCTTCACATACAGAGCATTCTCTCTCAAAATCTGGAATACAGTTCGAACATGTTTCACATGAGAGTCCCAGTCATTAGAAAAAATCAAGATATCATCCAAATAAACAATCAGAAATTTATCCACAAAATCCCTGAAAATGTCATTCATGAAGGACTGGAAGACGGAAGGAGCATTAGTGAGCCCAAAGGGCATCACAAGGTACTCAAAATGCCCTTCAGGGGTGTTAAATGCCGTCTTCCATTCATCCCCGTGCTTAATGCGAATAAGGTTATACGCCCCCCTGAGGTCAAGCTTGGTAAACCAAGTAGCGTTTTTCACCCTGGAAAACAGGTCAGAAATCAAGGGTAACGGGTATTGATATTTCACAGTAATATTGTTCAAGAGACGATAATCAATACACGGCCTTAATGAACCATCTTTTTTGGCCACAAAGAAAAAACCGGCACCTAAGGGTGAAGAGGATGGTCTGATATGACCCTTCTCCAATGATTCCTTGATATAAGACCGCATAGCGTCATGTTCAGGTACAGACAAGTTAAAAAGGCGACCCTTAGGGAATTTACTACCTGGCACTAATTCAATAGCGCAGTCATAGCTCCTATGGGGAGGTAAGGATGCAGATTTACTTTCGCTAAACACATCAGAAAAATCAAACAAAAAGTCAGGAACATCCTCAGCCTGGGGGGACGCAGAAAAAACAGGAGTGTTGGTATTAACACATTGGCAGCCCCAACTGGTTACAGACACAGATTTCCAATCCAAAACAGGATTATGAGACTGTAACCAAGGGAAACCCAGCACGATAATGTCATGCAGATTATATAGAACCAAAAATTTGCAGCACTCCTGGTGATCAGGTTCAACCCTCATTATCACCTGAGTAGAAAACTGGGGTTTATTCTCAGCCAAAGGGGTAGAATCGATCCCCAGTAGGGGAATAGACTTCTGTAGGGGTATCAAGGGAAATCCACAACGTTTAGCAAAATCATAATCCATCAGGTTAATAGCTGCTCCAGAATCAACGAAAGCCTGAGCAGAAAATGAGGACAGAGAGCATATCAGAGTGACAGTTAATAAAAACTTAGTCTGAACACTACCCAAGACAACTGAGCGTGCAAAACGTCTTCCCCGCTTAGGGCAGACTGAAATAGCATGAGAGGCATCACCACAGTAGAAACATAACCCATTGCGCTTTCGAAACTCATGACGCTGTGCCCCAGACACCACTCCATCACACTGCATGGGCTCAGCAGCTGGCTCACAAGGCAACACCACTCCACGCATACTTCTCCGCTCACGCAAACGTCTGTCAATTTGAATCGCTAATGACATAGAATCATTGAGACCAGAGGGGACAGGGAATCCCACCATAACATCCTTTACATTATCCGACAGACCCTTCCGGAAAAGGGCCGCCAAAGCGTCGTCATTCCATTTGGTCAGGACTGCCCACCTACGGAATCTCTGACAGTATAACTCAGCGTCATCAAGCCCCTGATTTAATGCCAACAAGGCTTTTTCAGCTTGATCAGTGACATTAGGCTCATCGTACAATAACCCCAAAGCCTGAAAAAATGCATCAACATCACTCAAAACAGGATCCCCAGGTGTGAGGGAAAAAGCCCAATCCTGAGGATCGCCGCGCAGGAGAGAGATGACAATTTGAACCTGCTGCGCTGCGTTTCCTGAGGACTTACATTTTAAGGCAAAAAACAATTTACAATTATTTTTGAAATTCTGAAACTTAGCTCGATCCCCTGAAAACAAATCTGGCATGGGAATCCTAGGTTCCACAACAGGCAACCTAGCAAGATATGCAGCAATACTCTGAACCTCAGTGGCAAGCTGATCCACACGGCCAGACAACTGTGCAAACTCCATTGGGAGAAAAGATCCTCCCCAGCACCCAGAGATACAGAGGGAGAAAAAAAAAAAAAAATGCAACAAACAGAAAAATATCTCTGACAACTTTTCTTCCTTCAAAATATTTTTTCCCTTCTGTGAGTACCATACAATTTTTATGGCCGGTGATACTGTTATGTTACGGTAGCTGAGGAGTGCAGGTAAAAAAGGAAATACACCAGAGCAGTTGGAATCTATGAGATTGCAGTACCCTGACTAACCACCACAACTAGAGGCAGCCGTGGAGCGTTCCTACGATGGTCCTAGACGCCTCGTCACAGCCTGAGAAACTAACTACGCCTAAAGACAGAAACAGGAAAGCTATCTGCCCCGGAGCAGAACCCCAAAGATAATAGAAAGCCCCCAAACATGTAATGGCGGTTAGACAAGAGGAAATACTGACACAGAAAGAAAATAGTATGAGCAAACGCTGGGGCCCAAACTATCTAAATAGAAAAGGATAGGAAGGGTACTTACTGCAATCCCAGAAAACCCTGAAAAAACCAACTTACTAATTTCAAAATCACCTGAGATCACACGACCTCTACCACCTAAATTAGTTCTCTGGTGTAACAAAAACAGCAGCCACTGAAAAAACTGGAAAAAGCAAAAGTACAAAACACAGTGGCTGGACCAAACTGAGAGGGCAAAAGCCCCCGGAGGGGACCCAGAAGGCCCCCACAGAAGTGCAGGACAAAATGCAAAAATATAGCAAAAACACAAAATAAGAAATTGTCTTATCTGATAGCAGGAGATGCAGACACGACACAGCAGGCTACAAGGGAAACTGGAAAGAAGGATTCAGACCAGAACAATTGATCACCGGCAACCCTGATGGGAAAATGATTCCCTTAAATAAGACCAATCAGTAACACCTGATTCCCAATCCTCACTAGTACCGCTTGTAACCACCAGAGGGAGCCTCTGCTCAGAACTCATCTCAAACCCATTCACAACAATACCTGAGCATTTACCGCATAGAAATTTTTACTATCACAAAGTGTCAAATTTTTATTCCATATTTTGCTGGCTTACTGGGAATATATTGGCGGAATGGGCACCTTCCTCTGAATGAGACTAGTTGTTCATCAACCGTTACATTTGGACCAATGTTATACATTTTTGGTAGAAGATCTACCCATGTATCCCATAAATTTCTTATAGGGGCCAGTTTATCTGTAGCTCGTCGTTCACTTCTATCTTTTATTTGTAGAGGAACAGCAGGCCTTTAGATACAGCAATAAAAATTGTACTGAAAGACAATGCGTATGGTTTGTACTGAAATCATTTGTATACATGTATCCATCCATTTATGTCCATCTGTGCACCTAAAGCAACTAGATAACTTGATAAACAATAGTAGATGCAATAAGTAGTCTCAAAATAAACTAAAAATCCTTTGTTTTACTCAAAAAAATGGCTGTAGATTAGTATAAAAGGCTAACGGGTCATTTTTGACCCGAACATAACAAGTGTATAAAAAACTGTAGCGCAAAAAGTAAAGCACCGAAAAAATAAATAAAGTACCCTTAGTATGAACCCCGTAAATTAGGAAAATAGAAGGAACCACAAGTTTCAAAATCAAAAAATGAATGAATAAAATAATATCTAATTTCCAAAACGGGTCATTTTTGACCCGAACAGAACAGCAGGGTTAAAGATGGATCCGGAGAAGTTGTCTGCAGTTCTCAACTGGCCTCATCCGTCTGGCTAAAAGCCATACAAAGGTTCCTCGGGTTTGCCAATTACTATCGGCAATTTATTCCACACTTTTCCACCCGAGTGGCTCCAATCACAGTCTTAACCCGGAAAGGTGTAAACTCTAAGGAATGGTCCTCCGAGGCAGAAGAGGCCTTTGTTTCTCTAAAAAAAGCCTTTTGCTTCCGCACCCGTTCTTCATCGTCCTAATTCAAGTGAGCAATTTTTTCTTGAAGTTGACGCTTCTTCCATAGGTGCAGGAGCAGTTCTGACCCAGAAGTCGTCTACCGGGCGGATGATCTCGTGTGGTTTTTTTTCCAAGGTTTTTTCTCCTGCAGAAAGGAACTACTCTGTCGGTGATCGCGAACTGTTGGCCATCAAATTGGCTCTGCAAGAATGGAGACATCTTCTTGAAGGAGCTCATCACCAGGTAATCATATTCACCGACCATAAAAACCTTGCCTATCTCCAATCTGCTTTAAGACTGAATCCCCGTCAGGCCCGTTGGGCATTATTTTTTGCCCGTTTCAATTTTGTACTTCATTTCCGTCCAGCTGACAAGAACATCAAGGCAGACGCACTCTCTAGAGCCTTCTTGCCTCCTGAACTGGAGGAGGAACCTCAGCACATTATTGAACCTTCTAAGTTAGTCTCTGTTGCCTCCACTGATCTGGCCCGGCTTCCTCCTGGCAAGACTTTCGTGTCCGCCTCTGATCGTAGTCGTGTTCTGCGCTGGGGTCATTCTTCTAAGTTGGCTGGCCATGCTGGTCAGAGAAAGACGCAGCAACTCATCTCTCGTTATTACTGGTGGCCTACCATGGGCAAGGATATCCAGGAGTTCGTCGCAGCCTGTCCTTCATGTGCCCGTAACAAAACTGTTAAACATCTACCAGCCGGCAGGCTTCTGCCTCTTCCGATTCCGTCCGCTCCCGGCAGCACATCGCGATGGATTTCATCACGGATCTTCCCATTTCTTCTGGCTGCTCAGTGGTATGGGTTGTGGTGGACCGCTTCTCTAAAATGGCCCACTTCGTTCCGCTATCTGGCCTCCCGTCTGCTCCAGAACTGGCCACTCACTTCATTCAGCACATCTTCCGTCTACATGGATTTCCTCTCCACATCGTGTCCGACAGGGGCGTCCAGTTCACCTCTAAGTTCTGGAGAGGACTCTGTAAAATGGTAAAAATTGAACTAGAATTTTCTTCTGCATATCATCCCCAGTCTAATGGGCAAGTGGAGAGGATCAATCAAATCCTGGCTGGATACCTGCGTCACTTCGTCAACGCTCATCATAATGACTGGGTAGAATTACTGCCCTGGGCGGAATTCTCCTACAACAACCAAGTAAGTGAATCTTCTGGAAAGTCTCCCTTTCAGATTGTGTTTGGACTGCAACCCGGAATTCCTCTTCCTGTCTCGGGATTGTCTAATGTCCCGGCAGTCGATACCTTGTCTAAGAATTTCTCGGACATTTGGAGAGAGACCAGGTCGGCTTTGGAGAAAGCTTCTCAACGTATGAAAACGCATGCGGACAAATGACGTTTGGAGGCTCCCATCTTTCGTCCAGGAGACAAGGTATGGCTCTCCTCCAAGTACATCCGTCTGAAGTTACCATCGTACAAATTGGGTCCCCGTTTCATTGGTCCCTTTGAAGTCTTGAGACAAATCAACCCGGTCTCTTATAAACTGAAATTGCCTAATTCTCTACGAGTACCTAACTCCTTTCATGTTTCCCTCCTCAAACCAGTAGTGTTGAGCTCCTTCTTTAAGGACCCGGGACCACTCCTGATCCGGTCTCTGAGGATGATGTTTTTGAGGTAAAACATATCTTGGCCTCTAAGAGAGTAAGAGGTAGGATCTATTACCTGGTGGCCTGGAAAGGTTTTGGTCCTGAGGAGAGATCTTGGGAGCCTAAAGAGAACATCCAGGCTCCTCTTCTTCTTAAAAGATTTCACGCAGGCTTGAAAAAGAGGGGGAGTAAAGAGGGGGATACTGTTACACTCGGTCCCAGCGCTGGCTCTGCACTCCGTTCTGCTCACTCACCTGTTCCTCTAGCTGTCCCTCTGCAGCAGTCTGTGCGCGGGCTGGGGTCTCCTGTCCCATCTGCTCGTCGGCGTCCTGTGTCCTCCTCCACTTCCTGGCACGCTGCTGGCAGGCCTCCAGATAGTCTGCTTAGGATGCGAGGCCGCGCCCACCGTCTCTCTTAAAGGGGCAGCATGCATTTTTTGAAATAGCTAATTAACCAATGGCTGCGCACTCAGTACTATATCTGGTCACTCCACCATTAGGGGAGTGCCGGAGCAACGTGTTCTATCATTGCTACATCCGGTTCTGTTCCTGATCTGTCTGCGCTGCGTCTGCAGTCTCTGTGCTTCGCTGATACTGTTTGTCTCCTCAGATCCTTGCTAACCCGTATCTGGCTAACCTGGACTATCTCGGCTATTACTGGCGCAAATGTCATCCCGTTCCGCCATCAGCCATCCGTACCCGTGGACCGTGACAAGGTCACTGGAGCCAGCCTACTACCATCCGTTCTGGACCAGGACCTTACCCTTCTCTGTCAAGAACCCTCCACGGACTCTGTAAATACTTGTTACCCTTTTGGTCCCTCTGGGACAGCTGCCACGTGTCCGGGGTCTAACTGGAGGTAGCACCTGTGTCCTCCGGGTATTCCATTCTGGTCCTGTTCGAGGGGCCTTACTACGGGTACCCGGGGCTCACTAGTTACGCCCCCTTCGGAGCCCCCCGGACCCCGGTCTCGAGGTTCCACATTAAAAAATAAAAACGAATGTGAACTTCACCACCTCTGCCTCCGCTTCCATTCGTTACAGAGGCAATATCTAATGCAAGGCAATGTGCTTAGTTTGTGCTGGAAGGTTGGGTTTACAGAATCCATTTAAATGATATTGAAAATATGTTACACTTAACATATTCTAAGTCTATTGATTGGGGTCTTTTAGGACCTCCATCATTTAGGGCGAGGAGCAGCTGTAAAGAGAATCTCACTGTCCCTAGACTGCCCCGCTTCTGTTCCCTCTAAGCTGTGCGCTCAGGTAACGTATCCCAAACCTCAGTGCCGGATTAAGGTAATGGAGGCCCCTAGGCCGGTAAAATTTTGGGGGCCCCCCTCTCATCCATGCGCCACAGTCCCCCCACTACACCTCAGCCCCACCCACAATGTGTCAGGACCCCACCCACTAAGCACAATAGCCCGCCCACAGTAAGACCAACTGCTGTTTGTCAACAGTGCCTGAGAATCTTAGTTGTTACTTGAGCATTTAGCACCTGAATGAGACAATGAGGCCTTAACAATACTGTAATAAAGTATTCTTAATAAAATAAAAAGCATAGCACTGGTATGTGCATCACAAGTCACAACACATCTGTATAACAGGGCACAGCATCAGACAGGCAGCAGATTTATCATTCGGGTAATCGGCCATGCTTTTCAACGGTGCAATTTTTCGTGGAAAATGCCCTTAACCTGGGAACAGCAGTGAGCAGGCGAAGCATCTGTCTAACTGGGCACAGTAGCAGGCATCCAGTGGCGTAGCAACTGTTTGTGGCGCCCGGGGCGGCAAATTTTAGACCACACCCCTAGCCACACCCCATTTCACTGGTCACACCCATATCCACGCCCTGACCACACCCACTTAGCACTGCTGATCACACTGTTTCATAAACAATAATTATAAACACATACCTCTCAACCGTCCCGGTTTCAGCGGGACAGTCCCGATTTCGGGACCCTGTCCGCTGTCCCGGCAGGCGGTTTACTTTCCGCATTAGAATCGCCCGGGGACCTCCCACACATTCTGGCAGCCACAAGTCACGTTCCATCGCTGACCTCATTTCCCCAGGATGTGGGGATCTCACCAGCTATGAGGCGCTCCATTCAATACCCGCTCTCACTGAGCGAGACAGGCAGGATCTGGGGATCTCTTCATCTGTTGAACAGATCCCATGTTGAGATCCCCACATGCTGCTTGTCTCGCTCAGTGAGAGTCGGGTATTGTATGCAGCGGTCCGTACAATACCCGGCTCTCACTCCAACAGATCCAGTGGCTTGATGCGTCGCCGTTCTGAAGACTCTCCCGAGAACGAGTTACAGTACCTGCTGCTGTAAGCTGACCGCCGGAAATGAGGTCAACGGTCATTTCCAGCGTTCAGCTGACTTACAGCACGTCACCTCCGGTGGAACGTGACATGTGGCTGCCAGAACGTGTGGGAGGTCCCGGGTTTCCGCATGTACGATTCTAATGCGGGAAAGTAAACCTCCCGGCCAGGACAGCGGGACAGGGACCCAGCCCTACACAGATAACAGCATTCGCTCCGTCCCCACGCAGACCATGCACATAATGGCACCCCTCCTTCCCCCCTGTAGCCCCCAAGCACACAGATCCCGCAAGTAACAGGACCCTTGTACATGCCCGGCTCCGCTCTTTGTGGCCCTGTACACACACGGGTCCGCTCCACACACCTCACACGCACAAGGCTCCGCTCCGTACACCTCGTACACACACGGCTTCGCTCCGTACACCTCGTACACACACGGCTCCGTTCCGTACACCTCGTACACACACGGCTTCGCTCCGTACACCTCGTACACACACGGCTTTGCTCCGTACACCTCGTACACACACGGTTTCGCTCCGTACACCTCGTACACACACTGCTTTGCTCCGTACACCTCGTACGTACACCTCCGCTCCGTACACCTCGTACACACACTGCTCCGCTCCGTACACCTCGTACACACATGGCTCCGCTCCATACACCTCGTACACACACGGCTCCGCTCCGTACACCTCGTACACACACACGGCTCCGCTCCGTACACCTCGTACACACGGCTCCGCTCCGTACACCTCGTACACACGGCTCCGCTCCGTACACCTCGTACACACGGCTCCGCTCCGTACACACGGCTCCGCTCCGTACACCTCACGCACACACAGCTAAGCTACATCCACACTGTAAACCCCTTATGATCCCACATATAACCTTACCATCATCCAGCACCATGACGACCAAAACAGCAGTTTCCTGCACACAGGGGCCTGAAGATCATGTGACACCTAACTCCTCCCCTCCTGTGACCTCATCACAGGTCCTGCTACCACCTTTACAAAGCACAGCACAGCAATGGTAAATGCTGGCTGTGCGAAGTTGGGAGGGCAATGAAGGGGTGCATATGGAATTGCTGCTGCGCTGCCCCCACACACACGTGCCGCCTGGGGCGGACCGCCCCCCCCCGCCCCCCCCACGCTACGCCACTGCAGGCATCAGAACCACCTCTTTAGCTGGAGACAGCAGGCAGGTATCAGAAGCATTTCTTACTGGAATAGCAAAAAGGAAGGTATCGCACACATGCGATTTGCACACTTAGTCATGTACTGACGAGCTACTCTCCCTAATGCTCTTAATATTCAGTGAAAATCTGAGAGAAGCAGGAAGAGAAGCTCGTTGTCACAAGACCATAAGTATGAAAATTGCATATGAGTGAAGTGTCCGCGTGATGACTACTGGAACCTGCAGAGCTGAATCCTGACAGTGCAGCTTATGAATTCTCACAACGAATGCTCTGCACACTTTTAGGGTTCTCCATTACCGGTGGCAAGAGTACACGGTCATGTCAGCACAAGCATGTGATTTATATACTTCTGGTCACATTCCCACTAGACGTGCCCGGCCTCGCTCTGTTCATTTTCATTGAGGCCACACATGTCTAGTCAGCATGTGACCGCATGTATGTAAATCACCGACACGAGAGAATCCTAACAGCGTGCAGTGAGCACTGTGAGAATTCAGAAATTGACTAATTCTCATGTCTTTATTTGTTAGGAGCATTAAAGGGGTTCTCCAGGTTTGTGCTGAGTCTGCAGTCATTCTATGTGACACAGACCTGGAGAACCCCTTTAATGCTCCTAACAAATAAAGACATGAGAATTAGTCAATTTCACAAATAATATTTACATCCAGATACCTTATAGAAGACGCTGTCTCTGGATCGTTCTCCTTTTCTTCATCTTGTCCCACACCCCATGATGAGTTTTCTCATCCACAGCCATCTCTGCAGACCTCCATCTTCTCCGCTCTTCTGCACCAACTCTCCACGCGATGCCCTTAAAGACAGAAGAGTCATTATAATGCCCCTAAATAAAAATATCTGCAATATACTGTCACCTCACACTATTCCCCTCCTCCTCACACTGTCTCCTCTCACATCCCCCCTGTTCACCCTCACTCCCCATACTGTGTCCACATACATTCACCCGTTCGCTCCCCCTACTGTCTGCACCCATTCCCATACTGTTTCCTCATGCATACTCTTCAGTACCCTCAAATCCCCCCACACCCATTAAATCCCCCCATCCCCACTCCAAATCCCCCCACACACATTAAATCTCCACATCCCCACTCCAAATCCCCCCACACATACAATAACCCCCATCCCCACTCCAAATCCCCCCACACATACAATAACCCCCCCATCGCCACTCCAAATCCCCCCACACATACAATAACCCCCCCATCGCCACTCCAAATCCCCCACACATACAATAACCCCCCATCGCCACTCCAAATCCCCCACACATACAATAACCACCCATCGCCACTCCAAATCCCCCCACACATAATGTATCCCCACTCCAAATACCCCCACACACAGGGCCGGCTCCAGGTTTTTATGGGCCCCGGGCGAAGGAGCCTTAGTGGGCCCCTTTAACACAGACCACGATTCATGATGCACAGATACAGCAGAGAAATATGGGTACAGTACAATGCCAAATACTTCTCTTCTTACATTACATGAGTGATATCTATTGTAAATTGTACAATAGCTCAAAAAACCGCCAAATCCTCACAGCGCACAGTACAGACTGGACAGTACAGTCCTCCATACAATATTATGGGCACCACAGTCTCCCCCTCATCACCTATATAATACCCATGCAGGATGTCACACCCCCATATAATGCTCTATACAGAATACTGGACCCAATATAATGCTCCATACAGGATACTGGTCCCCATATAATGCTCCATACAGGATACTGGTCCCCATATAATGCTCCATACAAAATATGGAGCTCTCCTCTGCGCTGTACTGCGTTCTGCACTGTTACGGCTCAGGAAAGGGCGCTGTGGAAAGACTCCCCATTATCATCATGATTGCCTCCCCATCATCATCATTGTCTCCTTATCATCATCATTGCCTCCCATCATCATCATGGCCTCCCCATTATCATCAATGCCTGCCCCTCATCATCATCTCCTCCCCATCATCATCAATGCCTGCCCCTCATCATCTTCTCCCCATCATCAATGCCTGCCCATTATCATCATCTTCTCCCCATCATCATCAATGCCTCCCCATTATCAGCAATTCCTGCCCATCATCATCTCCTCCCCATCATCATCAATGCCTGCCAATCATCATCTTCTCCCCATCATCAATGCCTGCCCATTATCATCATCTTCTCCCCATCATCATCATCAATGCCTCCCCATTATCAGCAATGCCTGCCCATCATCACACACAGACAGCACACAAGCACTCTCTCACATACTTATACACACACATACACACACACCACAAAGCACCGCACTACATACACACAGACACACACAGAGACACACACAGAGACACACACAGAGACACACACGTCTTACCCGTCCGACGTCTGCGCGCTCTCTGCCACAGCCGGCCGCTGAATGATGACGTCATTCAGCGGCGCTGCTGTGAGAGGAAGCGCCGGCGCCCCCTGGAGCCCGGAGCTGCGGCAGCGGAGGCACGGGAGAGGTAAGTATTGTGCCAGCTGATGCCGGGGCCCTGAGCAAGCGGGGGGGGGCCCAGTGCCGGCGCTGACACCGCTCTCCTCCGCTAATGGGCGTGGGGGTGCCAGACGGTGAGTGGGCCCCCCCGCCTGCTCAGGGCCCCGGCACTTGCCCGGGTGTGCCGGGTGCTGACGCCGGCCCTGCCCACAAATAAAAGAACCCCCCATCCCCACTCCAAATCCCCCCCACACATAATGTATGACCCCACATCCACACTCCAAATCCCCCACACATAATGTATCCCCCCATCCCCACTCCAAATCCCCCCACACATAATGTATCCCCCCATCCCCATTCTAAATCCCCCCACACATAATGTATCCCCCCATCCCCATTCTAAATCCCCCCACACATAATGTATCTCCCCATCCCCACTCTAAATCCCCCCCCATACACACACACAGTATGTCCCCGTTAATCTTCGGTGGTTCTTCAGCTCCATAGTGGAGCACACTTACCACCACTGTTCCCCTTCTGAGCGCCAGTGGGTGACGTCAGCAGCGTGATCACATGACCTGATCACGCTGCAGACGTCGCTCTGACCCGGAGGTCAGAGCTTCAATTGTACTGGCGTCTGTATATAGACGCCAGTACAATTGGTCCCTGCTGGGAGCCGGCACGCTGCAGCTTCTCTGCGCCGGCTGTCAGCATGACAGCCGGCACAGGGAACCGCCGACTCCCAGGCAGGGGGCGGCTGAACGCAGCCGCAGGGGAGACACTGCGGACCGCCGCACTAGGCGGCCCGACTGCGCCCCCCTGCTGGCTGCGCCCGGGGCACCTGCCCCGGCTGCCCCCCCTAGATACGCCCCTGTATGTGTGCCCCACAAACGCCGGCAGACAGTGGGGGCCTATGGGCCCCCAGAGGCTCAGGGGCCCATAGGCCATGGCCTAATTGGCCCTGCCAAACCTTGATGGCTATAGATGTTTTTTATCTTGTTGAGCTCATTAGTAAGTTGTTTTAACGCCTTTCTTTCCAGTTTAGCTCAGTTTAGCGGAAACAATAAACCAAGGCCATCCATGCAGTACACAGCCCATTGACTTTAAAGTAGAACTTTAGCATTTTATAGCTGTGGTTTGCTTAAATCTTACTCAGTGTAATTCATACACATTGGCCTTTATATTATGAGCAGCGGTGTCATGTGATCTCCAGTCTGACTACCAGTCCGATACATCCTCTCTTGTTCAAACAGTAGGATGTCTCTGACTTAGGCCACATTCACACTTTCAGTATTTGGTCAGTATTTTACATCAGTATTTGTAAGCCAAAATCAAGAGAGGAACAATCAGATGAAAAGTATCATAGAAACACTTCACCACTTCTGTATTTTTCACCCACTCCTGGTTTTGGTTTACAAGTACTACTGCTGATGTAAAATACTGACCAACTACTGAACGTGTGAATATGGTCTTAGGCTACTATAGTAGCCACCACATTGTATAATGGCTTCTTAGTAGCCCTCACACTGTATAGTGACCAATGCTGTAAATGAACCCTCACACTGTATAATGGCCCCTTAGTAGCCCCCACACTGTACGATTGCCCCCACACTGTATCATACCCCCATGCAGTACGATGGCCCCACCTTAGCTCCCATAGTGTATGATGCCAGATTCACAACTGACGTTCTCCTCAAGGGGTCCTAATATAGAGTAATGTGCAAGACTTATGGTAACTCAATGACTCAATTTGCAGGAGACTTTGACTTATGGCTGAAAAGTAGGAGACATATTTCAAGAGGACCATGATGGATTGTCTCAGAACATTAGTCATTTTATTTCAGGCCTAAAGGCCAAAAAAGGTGATGGAAAATATGGATTTCATAGTACTTGAGCTGAGCAATCTTACTCTATCCGCTAAAATTATATTTTTTCCTTATTATCACCAGTCACTCTAAATCAGTGTCTGCCAAATACCCGGTGGAACTAAAGCATTCTGAAATAGAAACCACTGACAACATGAACCAATAATCATTCAAATGGTCAATACAATTGGGATTGTCAGTGATGTGATCGGTCTCTATGGTAATGACTAATTGACACAATCTACAAGCAACACTGCAGCAGTTTGCGAATCTGATCTTTAGTTTTTCATTAATTTTCAACACAATTAGAATTGATTTAAAAATAAAGAAGTTGCAAATGTAACAGTGGAGTTAATTATAGAGAAGTAGGGGGTGGTATATTAATTAATCCATCGTGAATTAACACAGTAAACACAGATGTGTAATATTTAAAATATGTCCTATTTAAGAGAATGTGATTATACAGAACATTTGTATCTATGTCAACCACATGCGAGCATATTACAATGCAAATTAATGATAATTCATGACACTGAATTCCAGTCAGAATGCAGACACTCTTTTATCGGTCTGTAAAAAAAACTGGAATAAGGCCTCTTTCATACATTCGTTTTTTGCCGTCCGGCGCTATCTGGCATGTTTTGGAAAAAACATCCAGTTTTTGTTTCCGCCGGATTTTTGTCATTGAATTGCATTAGCGCCGGATCGCGCCGCATGTGCTTGCGTTTCGTCCTTTTTTTGACGGATCCGTCTAAAATTTCTTTTCCGGCGGCCGGACACAATGCATGTTGTAACGTTTTTTGTGCCCGGCAAAAAAACGGACTGCAGCGGATGCGACACAACCGGCTCTTGGGTACAATGAAAGTCAATGTGAGAATCCGGCCACCGGATCAGTCTTTAGCCTGATCCGGCCACCGCATTCCGTTTATGACCTGTGAGCATGCCCAGTCTCTCCCTCCTCCGTTCTGGACATGCGCACACTGCATTTTTCAGGTTCAAAAGTTCAGAACGCATCCGGCTAAAAAACTGATCCGTTGCATCAGTTTTTCCCCGAACTACGCCGGATCTGTTTTTTTACATTTTGGACGGATTGTGCCTGACGGTGAAAAACGGATGTGTGAAAGTAGCCTAAGTAGATAGTAGATGATGGAGGTCTATCTACTAGTGGTCCATTCTGTTTTGGCTGTGGAATATCAATGGGTTATCTAAACGTCAAAGTTTATTTTACCTGCTATCTTATCACAGATGAATAAATTCTATATGTTTCCAGTCCAAACCATCACTTTCCTTCTAACACAGCATTCTTGTAATGTTCCTTTTTTGTTTGTTCTAGGGAATCTGTCAGTAGAGATCAGCAAACCTGAACATGAAAGTTTGGGGGTCGTAACGGACAGTTAGTGTCCAGGGCTAGATGCCGAACACGGACTTCTCCCGGAAGTCCATTGCAGAGGGAAAGAGAATTTTCCAGCTCAAAAGTTTGGGTCACCATTGTTTTCAATAGGGTTCGGGTTCAGGTACAAGTTTGGGTAAAGTTCTGGTAACATAATTGATCTTAGGAAAAAGTGTTTGGTTAGGGTACAAGAACCCAAACTAACAAGGGTCCACTCATCCCTACCTGTCAGATGTCTTATGGCGCTGTGGCACTGATTTCAGTGACGTGTCATGTATTCGGCTGTGTTCCCTCGTACTATCAGTGTTTTAGCCATTCCATGGATCTCGCAATGTCATTAGGAGCTCACTGCACATACGCTTCCCTTGTGATGAAGTGACACCTGTCTATGGAAGACAGGTCACTGAGACAGTAGTGACCTGCTACTCAAAGACTCGAGAACCACTGCAATTGAGAAAAAAACTGTTAATCTGGATTTCTCAAAAATGCCCCAACTAAATACGTCAAGCGAGGTATGAATTTAATACGGATTAAAGGAGCTTTAACTCATGACTTTAGTTAGGAGTCGAATATCTTCTTGACAGGTTCTCTTTAAGATGTGGAAACATAGCGTATCTTCACCCCGGATTGTGATCCTGGGTCTACTGCTGCCTCAAAGCAGTCAATTCTCCTGAAAGCAAAGATATAGCAGAAGTATATGAATGTTATCTGTATCTTCGGCGGCTCAATTAACTCTTTATATTCCACGGTCAATAGCAAGCACTGCAGGCAAGGAGTGTGACAGAGAGAGATTGCGTCCTTTGTCACACCATTGGCTCCCTGTATCGTAATGCTAATAGTTGCTGTGGAAGCTGTAGTCCTAACTATGGCCTCTGGGTCTGCCATAGAGCAAAGCTGCCTGCCAGTATAACACTGCCAGGCTTGATAACGCTCTGCACTACATAAGTAGTGCAAGGTATTCTCAATGTAATCAAGGAATCATGTGTTCAAGTCACCTTGTTGGACGGTTAATAAATCTTGTAAAAAATAAATGTTTTAAGGGTTTTTAAAAAAATGTTAAAGAAAAGAAAAGTACTATTTTTCAGTAGTTTAAAAAGAAACCAGTCATAAAAAAGATACAATCTGGTATCACTGTGAACATAACAACCACTGCAATAAAATATTTTTTAAAAGTTTTCCTTTTGCAATAAAAATATTTTCATTATTTATTATGACAAATTAATGTGGCAAAAAAAGTGCAAAAAACTCGAGCAAATTATTATTTTTGTTAGCGTTGCCTCACATAAAATGAAATAAATATCAAAAAGTCGTACATATTCCAAAATGATAACAATAAAAAATAAAGCTTGTAATGCAAAAAACAGGCTTTATGGAGTTCACATGGTTCATAGAGTTCACAGATAAATGAAAAAAAAATATGGAATTCAGAATATGAGGCATAATAAAAAAAATATAAATGATTGTACAAAAATAGTAAAACTTAAAAAGACATTATACATTCACTATTACTAAAATTGTATTCAATTGTATTATAAAGCCATATCATGGAGAATGGAAAAAAACATCCAGCATTTGCAGTTTTTTATTTATGCTCCTCTCAATAAATAAAATTAAATAAAAAGTGATCATAAAGTCTCATGTAGCCAGAAATTACAGCATTCAAGCTACAGCCTCTTCCTGCAAAAAGTAAGCCCCCACAGCTTTCTAAGTTATGGGTTTCAGCAAATAGTGCTCAAATTAAAAAAAAAATTTTCGCAAAAGTATAAAAAACATAAACATAAAAAACTTAATAAATTTGTTTTACTTGTTATACTGACCTGCAGAAAAAAATGACACGTTAATTATGCTAGATCAAAGGTTTATGATTCATTCCACCTCCTAAAAAGTGTAATAAAAACTGATTAAAACTCATATATATCCCAAACTGAGACCAATGAAAACTACATCTCATCTTTCATAAACTTAAGACTCTTCGAATATCAACACAAAAATGTTTTTTTCAGAGCATTTATCATATAAAAACAAAAAATAAATAAAACTCTATGTAGTTAGTACAATAATCATGTTGACCCCCCACGTAATAACATTAACACTTTTATTATGCAGCAAATAAAAAGCATTTAAAATGCAAAAAAAAAAAAAAAAAGTAGCAGAATTGGTGTGTTTTTCCTATATTTTCCTATGAAAAGTTCACAAAGTTAGATATTTAGTTGTATGTGGCCGAAAAATAGTGTCAGTGACTAATCCAGCAAGCAAACAAAAAAGTCCTCATACCACTATTTCAATGAAAAGAATAAGAATGTTATGGCTACTGGAATGTGGCAACAAAAAATGAAAAAAAAAAATTAGGATTGGTCCTTAAAAGAAAAAACCAAAGACACAAACATAATGATTGAATACTGCAGTAAATAAATAAACAGCATAGTGCATGAAAATAATATAGGGTACTTAGTTAACATGTTTTTTGATCAAGAAAATGCAAAAAGCCATCCCACCACTTCACGGTGACCCTAATTGGGACAGTCCTAACTCTAATAACTTACTGTTTGTCAAGTGACATGCATGTGGATAAGGGCTGAGAAGGACTGGGCCCAACTAGAGGACACACAGCCATGGAAGAACACATCAATATAATGCCCGGCTCAAAGCAAAGGCAGGCCTCACCTTTATATGCACATGATGCAAACAGACTGAAAAAAACCCAAAAGGTATGAACTGGGATATAAACTGGTGCGCATGCAGCGTGTAAGCACACGTTCACACTAGCCACTGAACAGAAAAAAACAAAGACAGAAATATAATGATTGGTCCTTAAAAGGTTAACATAGTAAATATTGGATGCTAAAGAAATTCTCACTGGACATAAATAAGATGACAGTCAACCGAATTAAAATAAATGATCTTAAAATTAAATACCGGTAACTGGTATCTATGCATATTCATTGTATATTCGAGTATTCTGCTGAAACTTCTAGAATGATATAAAAGGCATAAAATTTGCATCTATCATATCTGATTTACATCTTTTCATCAGTTAACTATTCATAAATTATGAATTTTACTATAGTGGATGGCGACAGGCACGGCACCTGTAGCTCTCAAAATGGCAGCTGCAATGAGACTTATCCAATGTGTCCACTGTCACTTCATGTTCAGCAGTGGCCCAAAATTAGGGTGCTCCTGTAATAAATGAAGGGTGTTAGGGTCTTCCATGCCAGTATATACTAGTTATTTCCATTCTAGAGTTTTTGGCGGAAAGTGACCAAACCCTTTGAAAATTGGGAAAATTATCGGCACAGTGTAAAAAAAACTAAGCGCAGATACCCTGATTTTCATGACTGAATGTTTGCACCTAATAAAGGGCAATACTATTCTTATTACTGTAAGACAACTAGTAAGTGACGGAGTGCTGGAATCAGGCTCTTCACTCCTTCACTATGTCCTCAGATAGGGAAGCAAAAAGGCCTCATATACATTAGATTACGTTAGTAGGCAGAGGCTAACTGGCAAATTTTACCCAGGGGTCAAATCACATAGCACTGGCCCATGGGTATAGGGTCTTTCATAGGTAGGCCTTCACTTATGTAGAATGCATCCTCCCCCTACATATAACATTATACTCACCTCCCCTGTACATAACAATGTGCATTAAATAATATTGTACAATTATTGCTTCCCAATACTGTTAATCATCCGACCCACCCCCCATAATAATTTACACCTCATTGTGTGAAAATCTTTATTGACCCTCTACTTTCCTCCAGCAAGTATTAAGTATAAAACACATACACTCACCCTCCACCATCAGCCCAGCTTCTCTAACCACCAAAGCAACAAGAACGCAACCCCAACCCCTCCCCGCACCAGATCAGGACTAGAGTGTCACGCTGTATAGCAGATATATATATGTGATGTCAGTAATCTATATCAAAAGGGCAACATACTATATAACATGCGCATAGATATATGATAACATAGAATTACCTGACAGAATGTCCAGTGGGTCAATACTGAATCCGTTATACGCTGTCTCCGGCTAGAGGGTGACCGGGGTCTATGCTGACCCTAAACTGGGGTCCTGACTAATCCCTCTACCTGGAGGTACTGTTAAAGTTACAGAGGTCCAGGCCACCAGCGTAAACCCTGTCTCCTATCAATCCCTGCCAACTGTAATCTAGTCCTAAGAAGGACCCTGATTACCACCAAAGGGAATGAACAGGTAACGGTTAATGAACAGAAAGACATACAAGAAAGACAAGAAATAAAGTAAATAAAGTCTTACATACAACACTCACACACAGTAGGAACACCTAAGGTCTCAGAGATAAACTATAAGCTGTAAGAGTAAAAACAACTAAGGAGCTCTTAGCTTAAGTATTCTCAGAACCGATCCAGTCTGCTAGACTACATGAATGCTTTCACCGGCGTCTAACACCCAGACTGGCAGGAATATAAAGGAAACTAATTAGAACATAATCAAAAGCAGCCGGGCGAGGCTGGACCTAGTCTTAGCAAAGAGCTAGGTAAAATTAACTCTCTCATTACCAAACACAAAGAAACAGCAGCTCAGCTGTGAGAAGTCAGAATGTGCAATCGCGACGATCTTCGTGGCGATGCACCCATGACATAGAGGGCGCTGTTGCCATCCATGCCAGTACTGTTTGCTAGATATTGTGACACTGATACACCCTGTCAGATAATTCAGCACAGTGAGTCTGACTCGAGTCTGACTCCTGCCTTCTCTCTAGGATGTAGCTGTGTAATGGAGTCAGTAAAGTCAGTCTGATTCAGTAGTAGCCGCTAATGGCATCCTCCTCCACTAGCTCCTCTCCAGCGGACAGCACACAAGGCATGTAGCATGGGAGCACTCCATGGGATGGAGCCAGGAAATCATTTACATTTTCTGATAAATGTACAGCACAAACAACTTGCAAAAGCACCGAGCCGCTTCAAACAACTTCTAGAGGACTGACCGAATATTTGATGTGTAATTGAAATTTCAACTACCCAGAGGTATCAGACAGTGACTTTCTAATCTCGCTCAGCTGAAAAAACTGACAGCTGTCTCAAATATATGGTTAATTTAGACCTCTTGACTTTACCTTTAAATCTTAAAGGAAAACTCTACTACTTGGACAACCACTTCTTAAAGGGAACCTGTAACCTCCAAAACTAATATTTGCGTGATAATCTTCATGTCTGGTTTACTTACCAAAAGTGTGGCTGCAAGGAGAAAATTAAGTTTTATTTTCCCTGCAGCCACTCGCTTCCAGTTATTGAGGAAGTGCAGGGGGGTTGTAACAGTCACCACTTACTACATAATGAAAACGCTGTAATCACTCCCCTGCACTTTGACTGACTGCACACATACTGTACTCTGCAACAAAGGGGACACAGGACACCCGTATAATCCTAGGAAATTCTGACACCTGTACATACACTAAAAAAATCACACCTCTAAAGAAAATTGCTGATAAAACCCGACTGAACCAGGACTAGACCAAAATGTGGTGTGTCCACACCCTGTGTCCTGCTAAGAACCTATGTCATAATTTGTGTAATACATTTTATATAGACGTATATCCAATCCCTGATGCAGAAAACTGATGTAAACTCTTTATGACCCGATGCCTTTTCCAGTTGCAAATTACAATCTTCTTAATTTGGCAGAAAGACTCCCTGCCTTAGTCTAAAATTTATGTAATTTCTTCGCTAACTGAACAGTAAAAATTCTCTATCTTATTCATATACATATTACATTAATTTCTTGCTTCATTAAGCCTCATATTGTTTCTCCTAGACAGGGATTCTCTTTATAATTTAGGTACTTTCATCTATAGTCTTCATTGGCTTTTAATAATTTCATTCTACCTCTTTTTTTAAAAAAAAATTATATGTCATTATTCTGCTTTTTAAGAAGTCTTTCCCAGTCTCCCAAAATAAAAGAGGACTATTCACATGTTTTATACTACCTAAAACCAATAGAAACCTGCAGGCACCCTTTTATAAAGTGATATTTATTGACGAATATTCAGAAATAGCAATCTTATTTAGGCTTCAAGTCTTGACCCTATGCAGGATATTAGTCATAGGACATATTGAGTTCTGGACGTCATATAATTATCTTTTGGATAGTAGGTAAAGTGCTTTTCCGTATTATTAGAAAGCCTTCATACAGCCTACAAACCTACATGAAAACATAAAATTTAAATTACCGTATTATGTGCTATTTTGCTGGAGCCAATTTTTTTTTTGCTCCAACAAAATGGCACCGGCTGTGCAGTTGCATCTCTTGACAAGCGTTGCGCTCAATCTGCACAAGCACGGCCCACCAGGATTTTTCTTGTAGAGATGCCAATCGCAATAGTATAAATTTGGACTTACATATCTACTATCAGAATGTTTGTTTCAGTTCAATATAGTAAATTCCTGTAGAAGTTATTTAGCTTTTTGCTGAACTTGCATAATTGTTTATGATCAATGCAAAGTTTCCTCTTTGACTGTTTGGAAAGGACGTTTCTTAACCTTTTCATTAGTCCTTGCTGTGAATTCCTGTGATTCAGCATGATATAGTTTCCATTTTGGGACAGCGAAATACGTTTTATATTCCATATTCACAACCAATGGAGACACAATGCATGAAGAAAGAAGGATAAATGTCAATAGAGATGAATTAACATTTGTAGAAGTTGAATTTTCGCTAACCCTTTATCATAGAATCATAGAATGGTAGAGTTGGAAGGGACCTCCTGGGCCATCTGGTCCAACCCCTGCTCAAAGCAGGATTCTCTAAATCATCCCAGACAGACGTCTGTCCAGCCTCTGTTTGAAGACTTCCATTGAAGGAGAGCTCACCACCTCTCGTGGCAGCCTGTTTCACTCATTGATCACCCTAACTGTCAAAAAGTTTTTTCTAATATCTAATTTGTGTCTCCTCCCATTCAGTTTCATCCCATTGCTTCTAGTCTTTCCTTGTGCAAATGAGAATAAAGATGATCCTTCTACAATGTGACAGCCCTTGAGATATTTGTAGACAGCTATTAAGTCTCCTCTCAGTCTTCTTTTTTGCAAGCTAAACATTCCTAAATCCTGCAACCGTTCCTCATAGGACATGGTTTGCAGACCGGTCACCATTCTGGTGGCTCTTCTCTGAACTTGCTCCAGTTTGTTGATGTCTTTTTTAAAATGTGGTGCCCAAAACTGGACATAGTATTCCAGATAAGGTCTGACCAAAGAGGAGTAGAGGGCAATAATGACCTCACGTGATTTAGACTGTATGCTTCTGTTGATACATCCTAGAATTGCATTTGCCTTTTTTGCTGCTGCATCACACTGTTGACTCATGTTTAGTCTGTGATCAATTAGTATACCCAAGTCTTTTTCACATGTGCTGTTACTTAGCCCTATTCCTCCCATTTTGGTGACCACTTTTTAATTGTATTGGAATCCAGGTACTTTATTAATATTTGTAGGTTTGTGGAAGAAGGTTAATAGTGAGGAGGTTTAAAAACCTAATTTAAAAGGAATTTAGTGTACACCAAGGTATTCCAAACATAGTAGGTATATACATGCTTACTTTTATCACATATTGGGCTCGCTCACACAAGCGTATAACACTGCCAAGTGCTATCTGATGGTTGATCAGATAGCACTAGGCCAAATGTTATACTATAAAGCAGTGCCGACTAGCACTTTTTTTCTCATTCCGATTCGGGATGAGAAAAAAATTGCAGCATGCTGTGAGTGCATCTGCCGTGCGCACCCATACAAGTCCATGGGTGCGTGTGAAACATCGGACAGCACTTTGAAGTCATCCCAGTATATTCCGACATCCATGCACTCAGACAATGAAGAAGATGGAGAAATTAAGTTCTCCATCTTCTTCCCATCTGTGATATGATTCTCTCATGAGAGAGAATCAGATAGGTAGGTAGGACGCTCCAAACCCTATTTAACCTGAATGTAACAATGGCTTAAGTATATTTCACATATGAATTATAATAAGCACCAAACAGCTGTATGGGACTTGACATAAATTTCTATAAAATTATGAGTGAAATGGTTCCTCTGTTATTCCTCCTAGAAATGTAGGTATAAATTGACAATTGGGTGTTACCAATTGGGGGGTGTGATCTTGCCAAGTATGGCGATGTCCTATCAGTGCTGCCAGTATTTATAAACTGTATAATGATACAGCCCATTAGCAAGAGGAATGACACCCAGTTGACAATTTTATCTTACATGGCAAAACAGTGTTACTCCAGAATTGTTATATTATAGGAAATACAAGAATTTACTAAAGCAGACATTTCCGGAGTGGTGATGTCTTCTTTAATTGAGTAGACTGCAATGACTGTATAATGTGGCATACTTTTGATATATTTTTAATTTATAAAACCTTTTTTCTAACTTTTTTTTACAGCTCCCGTTTGCAGAAACATTATATCATTTCTATGACAATGGAGCTGTGAAGACCAGAAGAAAACGTAGTGTCAAAAGCAGAAATCACTTAGAAATGCATCCAAAGGTGAGTTCTCAAGGCTGGGTATTATTCTTTACTATTTCACTAAGATATTGAAAACATGAACTGTAAAAAAGAAAAATCTTTCATCCAGGGGCGTAACTAGGAACGGCAGGGCCCCACAGCAAACTTCACAATGGGCCCCCCCCCCCCCTCGCGCGCATTGCCAATCCCGGTCTACCCAAGTTGTGTTAAGAAAGATACCTTTATTATCCAAATTTAGAGGTTTTTGGAGTAATGATAGTGAAATAACAGAAAAGAACCAACTCCCAGGAAGCAACTGAGGTAGTGACGATGGTAGGCTTTCTCCAGAGTAAATATGTGAAGAAACTTGTAATCCAGCCTGCAAATTGCTTTCAAAACGGATGATTTATTCAGTAGAACAACAGTCCGGTATACAGAATAATCTAAGATTGTTCTGTATACCGTACTTCTGCACCACGCCCTCACCAATTACACATGTGAGGAGTGACAGCCTCAGCTCTGCTACATGTGAGGAGTGACAGCCTCAGCTCTGCTACATGTGAGGAGTGACAGACTCAGTTCTGCTACATGTGAGGAGTGACAGCCTCAGCTCTGCTACATGTGAGGAGGAACAGCCTCAGCTCTGCTACATTCGAGGAGTGACAGCCTCAGCTCTGCTACATGTAAGGAGTGACAGCCTCATCTCTGCAACATGTGAGGAGTGACAGCCTCAGCTTTGCTACTTGTATAGCAAAGCTGAGGCTGTCACTCCGCGCATGTAGCAAAGATGAGGCTGTCACTCCTCGCATGTAGCAGAGCTGAGGTTGCTACTTGTCACATGTAGCAGAGCTGAGGTTGTAAGGAGTGACAGCCTCATCTCTGCAACATGTGAGGAGTGACAGCCTCAGCTTTGCTACTTGTATAGCAAAGCTGAGGCTGTCACTCCGCGCATGTAGCAAAGATGAGGCTGTCACTCCTCGCATGTAGCAGAGCTGAGGTTGCTACTTGTCACATGTAGCAGAGCTGAGGTTGTTACTTGTCACATGTAGCAGAGCTGAGGTTGTTACTTGTCACATGTAGCAGAGCTGAGGTTTGTACTTGTCACATGAGCAGAGCTGAGGTTGTTACTTGTCACATGAGCAGAGCTGAGGTTGCTACTTGTCACATGTAGCAGAGCTGAGGTTGTTACATGTAGCAGAGCCGAGGTTGCTACTTGTCACATGTAGCAGAGCTGAGGTTGTTACTTGTCACATGTAGCAGAGCCGAGGTTGCTACTTGTCACATGTAGCAGAGCTGAGGTTGTTACTTGTCACATGAGCAGAGCTGAGGTTGTTACTTGTCACATGAGCAGAGCTGAGGTTGCTACTTGTCACATGTAGCAGAGCTGAGGTTGTTACTTGTCACATGTAGCAGAGCCGAGGTTGCTACTTGTCACATGTAGCAGAGCTGAGGTTGTTACTTGTCAAATGTAGCAGAGCTGAGGTTGTTACTTGTCACATGTAGCAGAGCTGAGGTTACTTGTCACATGTAGCAGAGCTGAGGTTGCTACTTGTCACATGTAGCAGAGCCGAGGTTGCTACTTGTCACATGAGCAGAGCTGAGGTTGTTACTTGTCACATGAGCAGAGCTGAGGTTGTTACTTGTCACAAATAGCAGAGCTGAGGTTGCTACTTGTCACAAGTAGCAGAGTTGAGGTTGTTACTTGTCACATGTAGCAGAGCTGAGGTTGCTACTTGTCACATGTAGCAGAGCCGAGGTTGCTACTTGTCACATGTAGCAGAGCTGAGGTTGCTACTTGTCACATGTAGCAGAGCTGAGGTTACTTGTCACATGTAGCAGAGCTGAGGTTGCTACTATCCAAAAAAAAAGGCTGCACTCAAGCATACTAAAGCATGACAACATAGAATACATGAAATTTTGAATAGCAATATGGCTTTGGAATATAAGGAAAAATTTGAGACGCTTAGTATAAACATTTGGCCAAACATTTTAAAGCCCAACAACCATCGTCAAGATGGTCTCAATTCTGTTGAGAACCCTGACCTAATGTGAACATACCTCTATTAGGCTGATATCTGAATTTCTGGGTGAATATGCACCTCTGTCAGTAATGCCTGCATTTATGGGTAAAGTAGGGAGCTGGTGTAATTAAAATCACCACCTGGTGGGGGCGGAGTGCTCGGTCAGCAAGCTAACATTCAAAAGACAAAAAACCTGACTGGCACTGGCCAGTCAGGTTTTTTGTCTTTTGAGGTTGCTACTAGTCACATGAGCAGAGCCGAGGTTGCTACTTGTCACATGTAGCAGAGCCGAGGTTGCTACTTGTCACATGTAGCAAAGCTGAGGTTGCTACTTGTCACATGTAGCAGAGCTGAGGTTACTTGTCACATGTAGCAGAGCTGAGGTTGCTACTTGTCACATGAGCAGAGCTGAGGTTGCTACTTGTCACATGAGCAGAGCTGAGGTTGCTACTTGTCACATGAGCAGAGCTGAGGTTGCTACTTGTCACATGAGCAGAGCTGAGGTTGTTACTTGTCACATGAGCAGAGCTGAGGTTGTTACTTGTCACATGAGCAGAGCTGAGGTTGCTACTTGTCACATGTAGCAGAGCTGAGGTTGTTACTTGTCACATGTAGCAGAGCCGAGGTTGCTACTTGTCACATGTAGCAGAGCTGAGGTTGTTACTTGTCAAATGTAGCAGAGCTGAGGTTGTTACTTGTCACATGTAGCAGAGCTGAGGTTACTTGTCACATGTAGCAGAGATCAGGGTGTCACTCGTCACTTGTAGCAACCATGAGGCTGTTACTGGGCCAGGGGGAGGCTACTGGTGACTGAGGTCCGTGCCCAACAGGGCCCAGGGGGAGGTTAGTGGTGACTTGAGGCTTGCGTCAAACAGGGCCCAGGAGCCCGAGGCCCTGTTGGAATGCGGGCCCCTTGCTACCTGGGCCCTGTGTTGAATGTGGGCCCCCTGCACTGCAGCCTGGGGCCTGGGCCCTGTTGAATGTGGGCCCTGTTAGATCCTGCCTGCACCTGCCCTCCCAGTCACCATTGAGCAGCCAAGCCTCTTCTCACTGTTGAGAGACTCACGGTACTCACCCTGCTCGCCCGGGCTTCCACCTGCTTGCCCAGTCAGCCTGCTGCTTCATGTGGTCTGCCTGGCCGTCTGCTGTCCGCCCCCACATGCACACACGCTGTGACAGACGGACCATAATGCACTGGGCCGCAGCTTAAAGCTACAGGGCTCATTTCTGTTCGCTGTCTGCATTTACAACACTGTAGTGTCTCTTTAAAACAACACAGTGTTGTTATGCATCAGCGTTCAGAGTCAGAAGCCTGAACAAAATGTTGGGAGGGGGCCCTAGCGCGGATCCATTTGCCAGCGTGCTCGGGCCCCCCTTTTTGCTCCTAAATCACAGGGCAGCTGCAGCAGGGACGGGCCCCCTTCTAGCCCGGGCCCTGTGGCAGCTGCTTCCCCTGCTTCCACTATAGTTCCGCCCCTGCTTTCATCTTTAGGATCATTGTTCATTATAAAAACAAGAAAGATATATATTTTAAAGTTTATTGAGTTTTATCAGCATTAGCCATTATATATATCCAAAAAAAGAAAAGGATAATGGGAAATTTCAAATGCAAAATATTTATTAAATAACAGTACAAATTCACATTAATTAAAACAGCCATTATAGCAAGAAAAAATCTTATGGGAACTCTCTCTTTGCTCTTCATCCTCGTCAACTATTAGTTCAGTAAAGTATGAATAGGTTGGTATGTTGTTCAAAAGCATCAACAATATATACTGTATATTGTCGTTGCCGGTTTATGGGGAAATTATGTTCTGTTACCGTATTTTTCGGACTATAACATGCACCTGACCATAAGACGCACCCAAATGATGCTGGAATGGTGTCATGAATTTTGACCAGGCCTTTGACAATGTACTCCTGTCTCTGCTGTGTATCTCACTCACCTCTCCTCATTGGTAGGGAAAGGAAGCTTTCCCCCAACCGCTAGCGTTGTCTGATGAAAATTTTTTCAACCTATTTTCCACACTGGCCTTTTAGAATATCACCATTTTAGAAGACCTCTCTGCCTCAGGAAGAAGAGATGCAAAGTTCTTCTTGCAGCATGGTCTAGCAGGGAGAACAACCAGTACTTTTTTTGGCCAAGTTGAATGTAATCCAAGGGTCACGGGAAAGGTAGCGGTACTTAAAGTTGGCCATATTTGCCAAGGTGCCTATAGCCAACACTTTTCTGTGTCCACCATGATGACAACTCTCCATTTCCTCCTCCTCCCTCTCTTTCTCCATATTTCCATCATTAGCTCATCCATGTAGGAGAGATGGGGTGAAAGTTGTGTAGGTACTAGTCACTGATACGCTAGACAACAGCTCCTGTTCCTCCTTCCTCAGCCTGCACATCCACGTTGAGCAGATGCGATGAGGCTGAGCTGGTAGTATATCCATATCTCATGTGTTCCTTCATCTCCACCTGGTTTGCATGTATAGAGTTCATAGTTTGCAGGCATGTTTAATTGTGATCAGCGACTGTTTAAGTAGGCACAGAAGCGGGATTGTTGCACTGACTATTGCATCATTGCTGTTGACCATCTTTGTGGAGGCCTCAAAGTCTTGGAGAAATACACAAATATCAAACATCCATGTCCATGCTTCAGTTATGTGTGGAGGCTGATCAGAATACTGATGGCGTGTTGGGGCTTTTACTCAACAACTGGCCTCTGCTGCTCACAAAGCCTTGTGCAGTGTGACGTTCCAGTGTGTGGGCATGTTGCACACCAGTCGGTGGGCTGGCACTGGCATGTGCTGCTGCAGCACTGCCAGAGCAGTGGCAGCTTTAGCTGAGTTGCAGAAATATAGTAGATAAATTGTTTCACTGCACACTCAAGAGTTTTCATGCAAATAATTTTTAATAATTGTTCAACACAAGTGCAAGTGGTGAACTGAAGTGAAGGCATATACTATGAGGCAACTATAACGTTTCGACCCACTTGAGCCTTGATCACAAAGTCGCTCTGTATAAGGAAAAGAAGTCCAAATGCCACCTAGGGATCCCAGTATTGACAGGTATATAGCAAGTTCCTTGGTAAGGGTGCTGTGAGTATGTCTGAGGCTAAAAGAGTGGTGGCTGGGGACTGAGTAGCGAAGGACGGCTGCCACCATAAGTTATTGGAAATTCACCTTGTCAACCAACCTAAATGGCAACATTTCCATGGTAAGCAGCCTGAAAATGTGCCTGTTTAGCCTTTGAGCCTGTGAGTGGGTGGTTGGGAGCTTTCTCTTTCATTCTAAAGTCTGGGGTAGGCACAGCTGACCGCTGTGCAAGGACAAGGATTTGGTTCATTAGAATGTGCAAGGACAGGTGCAGGGCGGGAAGCATCTGCGCCACTGTCATGGACAGGGGACTGGGAAACACCTAGCACAGGGGAATAGGCAGTTGTGTTACCCACTGGCAATGCTGGCTCCAATCGTGTACCCAGGCATTCGTCACACCGAGTCAGGTGCTTAGATGACATGTGCCTGATCTTGCTGGTGATGGTTAGTGGGCAAGCCCTTGCTGATCTTGGCATGGCACAGGTTGCAAATTACCATTTTTTTTGTCTCAGAACTCTTTTTAAAAAGTCTTAGGCTGGGCAACACTTAAGTCTTTGATGGGGAAATTCAGGAGTGTCGTTGCTCTTCGAAACAGTTGCCCGCCTTCTCCCTTTGGTCACTCCACTGCCTCTTCGTGTCTGTTTCGGTGCTGCAGATCCCTCCATGTCAGCACTGCTGGCCTCATTTTCCATGCCAGATTCTCAGGTTGGGACAGTGACTTTGTCATCCATCATCTCATCTTCCACAACCACACCCTGGTCCTCCTTACTTGGTAACTTAACAGCAACCTGACTTATAGGCAACTGTATCTCATCATTATGTTCCTCCTTAGACAAAATTTGCCATTCCCCACCATCAATTTCTTGTGGCCGTGGCTGCTTTAAGTTTTGTGCATCACTAAACTGCTTCCCCTTTTGTCCCTCTTGGAAAATTCAGGGTGAGAGGCTAGAATCGGGAAGTGATGTTGTAAGGAACTCCTTGGAGTGTCCTAGTGTGGGATCACTAGTCTCCTAGGATTGAATATGGTGAGAGGAAGGAGGATCAAGGTGAATATTAAGTTATCCAGACTTTAGGCTGGTGAGACTGGGCCAAGTGGATGACTGGGTGGTGCTGTCAAGCATGCTGGAAACATTATCTGCTATCCAACCGACCACCTGTTCGCACTGCTCTAGCTTCAGAAGTGGTATCCCATGCTTCACTGCAAAGTGGGACAGAAATCTATCTGTCGTAGATGGTTGGATTTCTTGTGCTCAAACAACAGGCATAGTCATACCTGCCCTATGTCCTCGTCGTCTGCGAGCACCATCATCAGCACTGTGACCTCCCAGTCCTTTGCCGCACATCTTATGCATTTTATAATTGCCAGGTCTCTTGAAACCAAGTTTATATTTAATTTAAAAAAAATTAGTCACCTGCAGCAGTAAAAGCCTTCTTTTGGAGTCTAATACCACTGTTATGATCCACAAATCACATAATACTCTATGAATGAAAAATGCAAATGTGGTCAACTGCCACAGCTATATATTTAGCAATGAACTGCAAAGCACTAATGCCTGCCTAGATACTGTATCCAGTTATTCTCCCTGCTCCTGCAACTCTCTCTCCATCCCTGAGCCAAATTCAGATTGCAACTGACACAAACATCAAAGCACAAAATTAGCCCTTACAATGACTGTTAAATATGATGGTTCAACTTCAGCTCCAGTATTAACAGTACAGGCCTCTGATTCGTTAAACTGTTCACACACATGACTGGACAAGTACTCTCTTCAATAACAACTGTCACAGAGCTGTGCAATGGCGTCAGTGTTCCGAACCTGGCGACGCCTGTCCTTTATAACCCCTGAGTATGTCATATGGACAGCCAATCACAGTAATGCCATTAACTAGATTGCTACAGCATTACAGTGGCGCACATTCAATTCCTGCATACTTATAGGATGTAAACGAAAAAGAGGAAAAAAGGAGTAAAATCACTAAAATGTCTAAAAAACAATTGTTTATTGGAAAATCAATATATATTACATAAAAATCACATAGTAGTGAAAAATGACCCTAGTATAAAGAACACGTGGGAACAGAACTATTATATACAGCGACATAGGGGTACAATAATTCCGATAATTTTTGTAGAAACCAAGTAGCATTATATAAATGGGCATAAGTAAAAATACGTAATGTATAATGTGCCAAAATCTAACTAATCTGCCATAAAGCTTCCAAGGTTTGCAATATGAGCAAAAGTTGCTTACCCGTGTAGCGTAGTTGCCGCTGTAGCTAGACCCACGTGTGACCCTCACCTCTGACGCGCGTTTCGCGTGTGCTTTCTCAAAACGCGCGTCAGAGGTGAGGGTCACACGTGGGTCTAGCTACAGCGGCAACTACGCTACACGGGGTAAGCAACTTTTGCTCATATTGCAAACCTTGGAAGCTTTATGGCAGATTAGTTAGATTTTGGCACATTATACATTACGTATTTTTACTTATGCCCATTTATATAATGCTACTTGGTTTCTACAAAAATTATCGGAATTATTGTACCCCTATGTCGCTGTATATAATAGTTCTGTTCCCACGTGTTCTTTATACTAGGGTCATTTTTCACTACTATGTGATTTTTATGTAATATATATTGATTTTCCAATAAACAATTGTTTTTTAGACATTTTAGTGATTTTACTCCTTTTTTCCTCTTTTTCGTTTTAATCCTATTGGAGTACACTTATCCTAATTTTATTTGGGGCACATGTGGTAGGTACTAATTGGCACACATTGTGATACTACCCTCAATCTGTGTCTGTTTTGGTTTTCATACTTATAGGATGTGTAACATTCGCAAAAATGCAGGGTGGGGGATTCGAGTTTGAAATTGAGCACCGGCTAATGCTCGCCGAGTAAAGAGTACATCCGAGAACCCAGATACTAGAGTGATATCCGAGTATCACCGAGCATGTTTGCTCATCCCTACAGGGTAACAAAAATGAGTTCTGCTATTGGTTTTCTCTTACCTGTAAATACAGCCTTTTATATAATGGACATACATTTGTGAATTTCAGTTTAGCCCATTTCTCAATATAGTTTATCAGTACACCTACACTTAAACCCAGGAAGATCTTCTTTGTCTCCTGCACAGTAAATGCATGCAGCTATTTCTGACATTTGCAGTTGTTAGGATGCATATGCTTGAGGCATAGATTCTGCTTACCATAATCTGATGCTTCTTGCTGGAGAAATTACACAGCACATTGTATAAGCATAAAATATAATGATTTCCAGTTGCTCGTAGAAATCCACTCTACTTATTTTCCAAAGAGTATTTAAATTGACATATATTCACTCAGCTAGGGCCTATTCATGGCACAATGTCGGGATTTGCTGTATCTGGACACATACTGAAAGGAAACAGTCACAGTTCTGCTAAGCACAAATCCAAATGAATGTTGAGTTTTCCCTAGAAATACTATCCCAATTCTATCTTTTCTAGTACATGTTTAATAAAAGCAGAAGTCTTCTGTTATTTAACATGCAGTGAATATCAAGATTCTCTCCATAGAAGTCAGTGGGGAAAAAAATCAATGACAGTAAAATCTGTGAAAGGCTGTCAAGGGAGCAAATTACTGTCACAGGTGCAAATCCCAGACGTGAAACTTTTATGAATATGCCATTAAAGTGCAAGTGGAGAACATCCCTTTTATGTTTTGGTTTAAAAAAAGTCAAATCTTATATGCAAGGAAATCTGGAATTTAGATATATAATTTGGTGATCGCCTGCAGTGGTCATGTGATGCCAGAAGACCAGTGGGGATCATTGGGTAAAGCGACACCGCTTCTGGAACAGTGCATTGATCGGCACTTTCTTTCATCTCCTCTGGCACTTTAAAAAAAATTTTTTGTGCAATAGTTTGCACACACTTCAGCAGGGATTTTGGAGCACTTCGCCAAACAAATCTAAACAAGAGCTTTCAAGTTTTGGGGCTGTCACTGGGCAACATTGAGTTTCAGCCCCCTCCAATGATTTTCTATTGGGTTCATGTCTGTAGTCTGGCAAAGCCACTCCAGGTACTTTAAATTCTTCTTATGGAACCTCTTCTTAGTGGCTCTGGCTGTGTACTTTGGGTCTTTGTCATGCTAGAACACCCAGATACTACCCATTTTCAATGCTTTTACTGAGAGAAGAAATTTGTTGCCCAAAATCTAGCGATACATGACCCCATTCAACCTCTCTTCAATACGGTGCAGGCATCTTATCCCCTTTACAGAAAAGCACCCCCAAAGTATGATATTTCCCCCAACATACTTCATGGTTGTGATGGTGTTCTTGGGGTTGTACTCATCAGAGTCTGGGACACCGTGGAGAGCGATCTGCAGCCTGCAACAACCTTCAGCATGACCGGTTTGGCAGTGGGTCAGTAATGGTGTGGGGTGGCATTTCTTTGGAGGGACACACAGCCCTCCATGTGCTCGCCAAAAGTAGCCTGATGCGCATCACTCTGCATCCAGCATCCAGACTCTAAAATAGGTTGTTCAAATGAAAAAAAGATAAATGTTGCAATATGTCGCTAACTTGTTCATTCTATGTCTAAAAGACTTGGCGCTATCAAAAATATTGTAGAAAACATACAAAATTCTAGATGTAGCTGTTTTATATGTGGGGTGCATTCATTATTGCATTAACTAATTTGAGTAGAAGTGAAGATTTTGTAATGAAAGTTATATTATTATTAACCTTGCTTTCATGTTATGGGTTAAAGAAAAATGTTCTATGAAACTCATCTTTGTCAAAAGTTTGGAAACTGTTCTTGTCTTGAGTTAGCTATTAATAAAAATCTTAATTTTCAAAGAGTGTGTACTTATTTATACTGAACACTCTATTGCCAGTTACAGGTCCTTTGTAGTGAAAATATTTAGCATTTTCAGTGATGTACAACTGTGGATGGTTTGAAGAAGTCAATAATATCGCACCGAGTGATGGGTCTTTAGGAATGGAGTTCTAAAGCTGAGAGAATTTACTGTACCTCCTAATCTTCTATTGTAGCTAAATGTTAGTGATTTTTGCAAGGTGAATTACTGCTTTCTGGCAGCTAGAAGTGACATGGTACAATTTTCAAGGTAATGATTTGCACATTTTATAGAAAAGCTATTACAATAAGAATCAATTTTAAGCTCAGAATCAACGAGGCAGAACAAATACTTATGTTTAAATAAATGTTGGCACTAGAAATTCATACAGTATGCTGGCTAAATTATAGAATTTCCTGACATGTCTCCAGCAGAATAGTTATTTATAGCTCAGTATATTTGTTCATATGTTTAGTAAAAATCCTGTTCTTGTTTTAACACCCTACCAGAATGAGCTTTCCTTCCTTTTGTCAAGATATTGCATATTAGGGCTGGGTCACACTTGCAAAAAACTCGCACGAGTTTTGCACCTCAATACTAGGCGCTGCCTCCTGCACTCGGGACCGGAGTGTGTGGCTGCATGTATTTCTCAAAGTTTGTGAACCCTTCAGAGTTTTCCATATTTCTGCATAAATTTGACCCAAAACTATATCAGATTTTTCAAAAGTTCTAAAAGTAGAGGAAGAAAACCGAATCAAATAAATGAGTCAAAAATATTAGGCTTTCTCAATTTTTAAATGATTAACATTATCCAATATTGTATGTTTGCAAGTGGCAAAAGTATACGATCCTTCGCACTCAGTATCTTAAGTTATGCTGTTGTAAATCAATAAATGCATCTAAATGTTTCCGGTAATATTGTTGATTAGTCCTGTACATTGACTTGGAGGCATTTTAAGTCATTCCTCCAAACAAAAAATCTTCAATTGTGTTATGTTGAAGGATTTTTTCCCATGAATTGCTCTCTTCAGGTTCTTTGATATATTTTCTGTTGTGTTAAGGTCAGGACTTTGACTTGGCCATTCCAAAATTTTAAGTTTATTTTTCTGTAACCGTTCTTTTGTAGAATGACTTGTGTGCTTTGAATGTTTGTCTTGCTGCAGGACCAATGTTCTCTTGAAATTCAACTCATGGTCAGATGTTCTGAAATTTTGCTTGAGAATTTGCTGGTATAATTCAGGATAAATTGTTCCACCAATGATGACAAGCCGCCTGTCCCAGACCCTGAGGGTTCTCTCACACTAGCATGTAAAAAAATTGGTCCTATTCTCATCCAGGAGAGTGGGACAATTTTTTCTCACTTGTCATCCATGTGCTGTCCATATGCTGTTAGCATACAATCCGTTTTTTACTCAATAGCTTTAGGCTAAGTGCACACGTTGTCGTATTGCAGCGGAAATTTCCGCGGCAATCCCGCACCTCCCTGCCGCGGGAAATACGCATTTTTATTGGTATCCGTATTCACCCAAGGAACTAGCATTTTGCAAGCGTAATTAGCTTGCAGAATGCTAGCGTTTTCCAAGCGATCTGTAGCATCGCTTGGAAAACTGATTGACAGGTTGGTCACACGAGTCAAACAACGTGTTTGACAAGTGTGACCAACTTTTTACTATTGATGCCGCCTATGCCGCATCAATAGTAAAAAGATCTAATGTTAAAAATAATAAAAAAAATAATAAATTGTGATATTCTCACCTTCCGGCGGCCCCCGCAGCCTTCCCGCCTCTCAGCGATGCTCCCGGCCAATCGCGTTCCCAGGAGTGCTTAGCGACAATGACCCCAGATGACGTAGTATCACGCGAGACCGCTACGTCATCTGGGGTGATTATAGCAATGCATTACTGGGAACGGGATTGGCCGGGAGCGTAGCTGAGAGGCGGGAAGGCTGCGGGGGCCGCCGGAAGGTGAGAATATCAATATTTTTTATTTTAATTATTGTTTTTAGATGGATATGGTACCCAGGGCCTGAAGGAGAGTCTCCTCTCCTCCAGACCCTGGGTAACATCACCACATGAACCGCTTACTTTGCACATGGTGGGCATAGCCACATGCGGAAAGTAAGCGGTTCAATGCATTCCTATGGTGGCGGAATCGCTGCGATTCCGCAAAAAGAATGAGCATGCTGCATATTTTCCGCGATGTGATTCCGCCGCGGAAAAACACGCAGTATGTGCACAGCATTGCGGAATCCCATAGAATATAATGAGTTGCGTTGGGTAAGCATTATTGCAGAAAAAATCCCGAAAAACCGCTGCAAAAACGCTAAGAATCCGCAACGTGTGCACATAGCCTTAATCTTGTTCAGGACCATTTACAGTTTCCTATGCTACATAATTGTATTGTATCTGGAAAAATTTAATACCATTCTGATGGACCACTTGGCATGCAATTTTTAACTTGCACTGTATTGATTTTGCATTGAAATCGCAGCATACAGCGATTTTTTTCTCATGCCAAATACAGCTGAGAAAAAATAAGCAGATCTGCGCTGCCTCACTGAATAACATTGATCTGAGTGGAATCTGATTTTATATCAGATTCCACTCTACTGATTTGTAGGTTAGTGGGAACGAGTCCTAAGACCACCATTTTTCTCAGATGGTATGTAGTTTTCTGCTCTAATCAGTATTTTTCTCAAAACATAACACTCCTCACTTAAACTACCATTTTTTCACCAGATACAGTAGGTATCAGTAATGTATGTGCCATGTGTGTAGTAAAATTCTTACTTTTTTCTAATCGGTGGTCATTTCATCAGTGGCCATTTCATTGCCTTCTTAGACAGCCAAACAGCACCTCCATTCTCACTGAATAATTATTGATACAACAGATCTGTGCACATAGAATACAGGGCGGGTTCTCCGGTTTCTTCCCACATTCCAAAGACATACTGATGGGGAATCTAGATTGTGAGCCCCATCGGGTACAGTGCGAATAATGTCTGTAAAGCGCTGTGGAATTAATGGCGCTATATAAATAAGTAAAATAAAAAATAAAAAGTAAAATAAATAGAATAGCAATTCTATTACATAGTAACATAGTTATTAAGGTTGAAGGAAGACTTTAAGTCCATCTAGTTCAACCCATATCCTATCCTAACCTGCCCTAACATGTTGATCCAGAGGAAGGCAAAAAAAACCCAAGTGGCAAACAGTAAGCTTCACATTGGGGAAAAAAATTCCTTCCCGACTCCACATACGGCAATCAGACTAGCTCCCTGGATCAACGCAGTATCTAGGAAACTAGTGAATATAGCCTGTAATATTATACTTTTCAAGAAAGGCATCCAGTCCCTTCTTAAATTTTAGTAAGGAATCACTCATTACAACATTAGACGGCAGAGAGTTCCATAGTGTCACTGCTCTTACAGTAAAGAATCTGCATCTGTGATTATGGCTAAACCTTCTTTCCTCCAGACGTAGAGGATGCCCCCTCGTCCCCGACACAGGTCTAAGAGTAAAAAGATCATTAGAAAGATCTATTATTATTATTATTATTATAACAGAGAACAATGTGCTGCTGGGCATGATGATTCCAAAGAGGCTTTTCAAATTAAATTAACAAAGCCTAATTTGGAGTTAAAGGGGTTGTCTACCTAGAAAAAATAAATTAAAATTGTTTAATGTGTTTATAACACCAAGAATAAAAGTCTCTAATATATTTCAATTAACAAAGGTCACATAATCATAAAGAGTTTGTGGTGATGAAAGTGCTAAGTGTGAGGGGGCTGGCTATTTATCTCATATCAATAGCTAAGACGGACCCCTTCTATGTCTCTGCATTACCTGTGACAGAGAAGGAGGTTGGCTTTATATATTGAAATAAACCGGTCAGTCAGCCCCTGTCGGCACTGTGATGATGTATCAATGCCGAGACAAAAAACTGTCTCCCGTGTCAAACACAAGCCAATGGTGGAGCTCCAATCAGTGGTTGGATGCAAAGCTTGAAGCTACACAATTGTATTTTTTTTTAAATTGTATAATTTCTAATACTGGTGTCTACTTATGGGCAATAAAGGCCTTTTGGGCCCCCTCAGGATTTAAGGCCCCAGTGCAACTGCTACTTCTGCACGCCCCAATCAGTCATTTTCTTGCTGATTGATTATTACAGAACGCATTAAGATATTGAACTTACATCTTACAATTAGTATTGGAAAAATCAAGAAAGATAATATAAGAACAAGCAACATCAAGATGCAATATTCTACAATAAAGGTAAAAACACAATGACTGTGGAAAACCCACCATTAGCAAAAAAAGCAAGGCTTTCACATTTTTATTTTTTCTTCTCTTTTTATTTAATGCCTGGTCTTCTATAGAATTATTGTTCTCGCCTTTGTACAAAACAACCTGCGGTCTTTAATCCAAGATAGTTTTGTTCTAAAAATAAGCTTTTAAAACTCCATCCCTGCTGCTGTATAATGACTAATGACTTGGTACATGTACTGTGAATTAATGACCAGCTTTTCTTTGCTGCTCTATATTTTCTGCTGCTGGCATAAAAGCTAGAGTACATTAGTTTACCTTTGTAGTGATTTTCTAATTGAAGTGATGATCACTGTCTATTTCTGCTAAGAGATTCATGTTCCCACATTTCCAAGAAACAAAATAAAAACATGAAGCAAAAGAAGACTAAATACTTTTAATAAAAAATTATCTGTGATGAACATTTATGAATATATATACACTGCTCAAAAAAATAAAGGGAACACTCAAATAACACATCCTAGATCTAAATGAATGAAATATTCTCATTGAATACTTTGTGGTGTACAAAGTTGAATGTGCTGACAACAAAATCACACAAAAATCATCAATGGAAATCAAATTTTTGAACCAATGGAGGCCTGGATTTGGAGAGACCCCCAAAATGAAAGTGGAAACAAGTCAAAATGATGTTCAGTATTGTGTGTGGCCTCCACATGCCTGTATGACCTCCCTACAATGCCTGGGCATGCTCCTGATGAGCTTGCAGATGTTCTCCTGAGGGATCTCCTCTCAGACCTGGACTAAAGCATCCGTCAACTCATGGACAGTCTGTGGTGCAACGTGACGTTGGTGGATGGAGTGAGACATGCTGTCCCAGATGTGCTCAATCGGATTCAGGTCTAGGGAACGGGCAGGCCAGTCCATAGCTTCAATGCCTTCATCTTGCAGGAACTGCTGACACACTCCAGCCACATGAGGTCTGGCATTGTCCTGCATTAGGAGGAACCCAGGGCCAACCGCACCAGCAATATTGTAATAGGACAAGCTGGATGGCAAAACAAGTGTGTCATGTATAGTGTACAGTTTCTATAGCGTCTTGTGCTTGGGTGCGAGGAAAACACATGAGACACAGGTTGATATGAAATGACTTGTATTACTTCATACAAGCATGCAGAAAAGGTCACACAGTTTGCAGGAACAGAGGCAGGAGACACAGCAGGCCAGAGTAACTTCAAGCTCTACAATAACTCTCCAAAGCAGGTTCAGGATCTCTTCTCTGTACCGTAATTCCTCTGCAAACATGGATTCACCAGACAGCAGGTTTCCAGAGTCCAAAAGTGTTCCAAAGTTCCTCAGTAGGAAATAGCTGGAGTCCAAAATCCTAGGTTTCCAGGAGTCAGGTCACAGGCTGACTGAAGCTTGATTCAGGAGCACTGATTGTTCAGCTGAGGCTGCTTAAGAAGCAAGAGGAGAGAATCAGGGCGGGAACATGAAAGCTGGAACCTCCATATTAACTGAGGGCAAGATAGCTGCAGCAAGACAGAAAGCAAAATGGCCGACGGAAAACTGAGTTTCAAGGAACATGTCAAAAGAGACAAAGAACCTTACATTACTCCCCCCTTAGGGACAACCTCCGGATGACCTCAGACCAGGCTTGTCAGGGTACCTCTGATGAATCTGGCGGAGCAGGCGAGGAGCATTTACATTATTGACTGGCTCCCATGAGTTGTCCTCCACTGGGTAGCCCTGCCATTTAATCAAATATTGCAACTGATTTCTGTACAACCTGGAATCTAGAATCCTTTCCACCATAAATTCTTCCTGACCATCGACCAGCACTGGGTCAGGGCAAGGAGAAGAGCGTCCAGGAAACGTATTGGGTGTTGCAGCCTTTAGTAGGGATACATGAAAGACAGGGTGGATTCTCATAGTTCTGGGCAGTTGAAGACGACAAGCAACAGCACTTATAATCTTACTGATCTTATAAGGTCCAATGTACTTATGTCCCAATTTAGACGATGGAATCTTTATTTTAAGATTTCTGGTTGACAGCCAGACCAAATCTCCTACCTTGAAAGCTGGTGCAGGTTTACGAAATTTATCTGCTGCTTTCTTGTACCTTTCCTGAGCCAATTCTAGATTTTCCTTTAGAAGATCCATATTCTTTTGTAAAGAAGTGATTCTTTCAGCCACTGCCGGCAAGGGCGTATCTATGGGAAATCGAGGAAGAATGTTAGGATGATAACCTAGATTGGAGTAAAAAGGAGACTGCTTAGTGGAGGCGCTCTGAGAGTTGTTATAAGAGAACTCAGCCAGTGGAAGTAGATCCACCCAATCATCTTGTAGGTGGCAGATAAAGCAGCGGAGATACTGCTCCAGGGTCTGATTGGTTCGTTCTGTCTGTCCATTAGTCTGGGGATGAAAAGCAGAAGAAAGGTTTACTTTAATGTCCAATGCGGCACAGAAATTTTGCCAAAACCTTGAAGTGAATTGCACCCCTCGATCCGAAATGACCTCATCCGGTACTCCATGTAAGCGAAACACATTCTTAATCATTAAGTCTGATGTCTGTTTTGCAGTGGGTAAACCGACACAAGGGATAAAATGAGCTGCCTTTGTTAGACATAGTAACATAGTTATTAAGGTTGAAGGAAGACTTTAAGTCCATCCAGTTCAACCCATATCCTATCCTAACCTGCCCTAACATGTTGATCCAGAGGAAGGCAAAAAAAACCCAAGTGGCAAACAGTAAGCTTCACATTGGGGAAAAAAATTCCTTCCCGACTCCACATACGGCAATCAGACTAGCTCCCTGGATCAACGCTGTATCTAGGAAACTAGTGAATATAGCCTGTAATATTATACTTTTCAAGAAAGGCATCCAGTCCCCTCTTAAATTTTAGTAAGGAATCACTCATTACAACATTAGACGGCAGAGAGTTCCATAGTCTCACTGCTCTTACAGTAAAGAATCTGCATCTGTGATTATGGCTAAACCTTCTTTCCTCCAGACGTAGAGGATGCCCCCTCGTCCCCGTCACAGGTCTAAGAGTAAAAAGATCATTAGAAAGGTCTTTGTACTGTCCCCTCATATATTTGTACATTGTAATAAGATCACCCCTAAGCCTTCGTTTTTTCCAAACTAAATAACCCCAAGTGTAATAACCTGTCTTGGTATTGCAGACCCCCCAGTTCTCTAATAACCTTGGTCGCTCTTCTCTGCACCCACTCCAGTTCAGCTATGTCTTTCTTATACACCGGAGACCAGAACTGCACACAGTATTCTAAGTGTGGTCGCACCAGTGACTTGTATAGAGGTAAAATTATGTTCTCCTCATGAGCATCTATGCCTCGTCTAATGCATCCCATTATTTTATTTGCCTTGGCAGCAGCTGCCTGACATTGGCCACTAAATGTGAGTTTGTCGTCCACCCATACACCCAAGTCTTTTTCAGTGACAGTTTTGCCCAGTGTTTTACAATTAAGCACATAATTATACATCTTATTTGTTCTACCCAAGTGCATGACCTTACATTTATCCCCATTAAAGCTCATTTGCCATTTATCAGCCCAAGCTTCTAGTTTACATAAATCCCCCTGTAATATAAAATTATCCTCCTCTGTATTTATTACCCTGCAGAGTTTAGTGTCATCTGCAAATATTGAAATACTACTCTGTATGCCCCCTACAAGGTCATTAATAAATATGTTAAAGAGAAGCGGCCCCAATACTGACCCCTGTGGTACCCCACTGCTAACCGTGACCCAGTCCGAGTGTGCTCCATTAATAACCACCCTTTGTTTCCTATCCATGAGCCAGTTCTTAACCCACTTACACATATTTTCCCCTATCCCCATTGTTCTTATTTTATGTATCAACCTTTTGTGTGGCACTGTATCAAAAGCTTTTGAGAAGTCCATGAACACCACGTCCACTGCATTCCCTTGGTCCAGTCCTGAACTTACCCCTTCATAAAAGCTTATCAGATTAGTCTGACAAGAACGGTCCCTCGTAAACCCATGCTGATACTGTGTCATGAGGTTATTCAGCTTCAGATACTCCAATATAGTATCCCTTAAAAAACCCTCCAGGATTTTAACCACAGTAGATGTTAAGCTCACTGGCCTATAATTTCCAGGTTCAGTTTTTGCCCCCTTTTTGAATATTGGCACCACATTTGCTATACGCCAGTCCTGTGGTACAGACCCCGTTATTATGGAATCTTTAAAGATTAAAAATAAAGGTCTATCTATAACTGTACTTAATTCCTGCAGTACTCGGGGGGGTATCCCATCCGGGCCCGGGGATTTGTCAACTTTAGTGATTTTTAGACGCCGCCGTACTTCCTGCTGGGTTAAGCATGTGACATTTAATGGAGAAATTTTTTTTATCTCTGATCATGTTATCTGTCATGGGATTTTCTTGTGTAAATACAGTTGAAAAAAAGTCATTTAGCATATTGGCTTTTTCCTCATCCTCATCCACCATTTCACCCAAACTATTTTTAAGGGGACCAACACTATCATTTTTTAGTTTCTTGCTATTTATGTAGTTAAAGAATATTTTGGGATTATTTTTACTTTCTCTGGCAATGAGTCTCTCTGCCTCAATCTTTGCTGTCTTGATTTGCTTTTTACAGAATTTATTCAGTCTTCTGTATTTATTTAATGCCTCTTCACTACCTACTTGATTTAATTCCCTAAACGCTTTCTTTTTGTCCCTTATTGCGCCCCTTACAGCTCTATTTAGCCATAGTGGTTTCCTCCTAATTCTAGCATGTTTATTCCCATAGGGTATATACTGTGCACAGGTCCTATTCAGGATACTAATAAACATCTCCCATTTTCTTTGTGTATTTTTATGTCTCAGGATATCGTCCCAGTTTATTGCACCAAGATCATCTCTCATCCGTTGGAAATTTGCCTTCCTGAAGTTTAGTGTCCTTGTAACCCCTCGACTACACATCTTATTAAAGGATACATGAAAGCTTATTATTTTGTGATCACTATTACCCAAGTGACCCCCAACCCTTATATTTGATATGCGGTCTGGCCTGTTGGATAATATTAGGTCTAGCAGTGCCCCCCCTCTTGTTGGGTCCTGAACTAGTTGTGAAAGGTAATTGTCTCTCATAGTTGCCAAAAACTTATTACCTTTGCTGGAACTGCAGGTTTCTGTTCCCCAATGTATTTCAGGGTAGTTGAAGTCCCCCATAATAATGACTTCTCCTTGAGTTGCTGCTTCATCTATTTGCTTTACGAGGATATTCTCTGTTGCTTCCATTATTTTAGGAGACTTATAACAAACCCCTATCAATAATTTATTATTTTTCCCCCCTCCCCTAATCTCCACCCACAGAGACTCTACATCTTCATTAGATTCACAGATATCACGCAGGATGGGTTTTAAGGATGATTTTACATATAAACACACACCCCCACCTCGCTTATTTTTACGGTCATTTCTAAACAGACTATAGCCCTGTAAATTAACCGCCCAGTCGTGGCTCTCATCCAGCCAAGTCTCAGATATCCCCACCATGTCATAATTATGTTCCAACAAAATTAATTCTAATTCCGCCATTTTGTAGGTGAGGCTTCTAGCATTAGTATACATGCACTTTATGTATCTCTCTGAACCTCTATTCTTTCTTAAATTATTAACTGTTCTAAACCCACCCCCCATGCCACCCCCACCCCCAATTTCATTATTTGTGCCCAGGTCTCTATCTGTACTGCCTTCCCCTCCTATAAAATGAATACCCTCCCCCCCAGTCCCTAGTTTAAAGACTCCTTCAACCTTCTAGCCATTTTCTCCCCCAGCACAGCTGCACCCTCCCCATTGAGACGATCAACCACCACTAGAATGGTGTTCTTCCCTTGAGGGGTTTGGGTAACTCCACAATGAAGTCCATAGAAATGGATCCCACGGGCGGGATGGGGTGGGAAGAGGTTGTAACAGACCAGTTGGTGAGGAGCGAGGTGTTTTGCATCTTGCACAGACTTCACATGAAGTGACATAGTTTAAAACATCTTTCCTGTAAGTGGGCCACCAAAAGAAACGAGAAAGAAATTCTTGTGTCTTTAGAATTCCCCTATGCCCGGCTATCTTGGAATCGTGGATGAGTTGCAATACTCTCAATCTGACTGTTTCAGGTATATACAGACGTTGTCCCTGAATCCACACACCATTCTTAAAAACAAGACTTACGTCCCTTGGGGGTTGAGCCAACAAAGAATCCGCATGGTATGCTTCCTTGATGTCCTTAAGTAGGTCTTGATTATGAATCACTCCCAGGAATCTAGAGTCAGGAATAATAGTCTTAGGAGGAGTAAGTGGACGTGTCTCTGCTGAATGAATCCTAGAGAGTGCATCAGCCTTTCCATTGCGCGATCCTGGTCTATAAGAAATGACAAAATTAAATTGGTTTAGGAAAAGATTCCAGCGAGCCTGGCGAGGAGTCAGGCACTTAGCCGACCTGATAAATTCAAGGTTACGATGGTCTGTCAGGACGACTATTTGCTGTGCAGCTCCCTGAAGAAGGTGTCTCCATTCTTTGAAGGCGGCAATAATGGCCAACAATTCTCTATTGCCCACATCGTAGTTCCTCTCAGCCGAAGACAACTGCTGGGAAAAGAAGGCACAGGGATGCAAGACATTCTTCTCACCTGTTCTCTGAGAGAGTATAGCTCCAACGGCACAGTCTGAAGCATCCACCTCTATTATGAAGGCAAGCTCGGGGTTGGGATGTACTAAGATAGGTGCGGTGGTAAATTTATCCTTTAAACAGGAAAATGCTTCTTGCGCTTGCGGGGTCCAGGAGAACCTAGACTGTTTCCGGGTAAGTTGGGTGATAGGTGACACTACCTCAGAGAAATTCCTAATGAAACGTCTATAGAAGTTGGCAAACCCGATGAAGCGCTGCACCTCCTTCACATTTCTAGGAATTGGCCAATCCTTGATGGCTTGGGTCTTGCTTCCATCCATACTAATCCCTTGCGTAGATAGTACATACCCCAGAAATTGAATTTCGGTCCTATGGAATTCACACTTTTCAAGTTTGATGTAGAGATGGTTTTGTCTTAGGCGTTCTAAGACCATTCTCACATGTCCATGATGTTCCTCTGTGGAGTTAGAAAAAATTAGAATATCATCCAGATAAATCACCACAAATGTATCTAGGAGATCCCTGAAGATGTCATTCACCAAGTGTTGGAAAGTGGCTGGGGCGGTACTCAGACCAAAAGGCATAACTAGATATTCAAAGTGTCCATAGCGTGACCTGATTGCAGTTTTCCATTCATCCCCAGGTCTAATACGGACCAAGTTATAGGCCCCACGGAGATCCAGTTTAGAGAAAATTTTGGCGTGCCCCACTCTCTCCAACAACTCAGGGATTAAAGGCAATGGATAACGGTTTCTAATAGTAACCTTATTGAGTTCCCTATAGTCTATGCAGGGTCTCAGAGATCCATCTTTCTTCTTCACAAAGAAGATGGGTGCACCTGCGGGAGATGAAGAGGGGCGTATGAAGCCTTTGGTTAGATTTTCATCTATGTAGTCCTTCAAAGCTTTTAGCTCGGGCCCCGCTAGGGGGTAGATCTTACCAAAAGGTTAGTGCGATTATTTTCGAACCATCTCTCTTGTCTGCGTTCAGTCAGAGGAGCATCAATACGGATACAATAGTTAATAAAGTCACCTAACGCAGTGGGAGGGTCGGCACGAGCAAGTTCATCCTTAATCAGTGGAGACAACCCTTTCTGAAAAATAGATTTTTTGGCGGAAGTGTCCCAAGTGGTATCAAGAGCCCATCTCCTGAAATCCAAGGCATATTCGGCTACTGAACGCTTACCTTGGTGCAAAGTTAACATGGCTGCTTCAGCTGTTGCACCTCGATTGGGGTCATGAAACACCTGCCCCATGGCTGAAATAAAAGCATCAAGGTGATTCAAACAATCATCCTCAGTCTCAATCAGAGGGTTTGCCCACATCAAAGCCTTATTGGTAAGCAACATGATTATAGTAAGCACTTTGGATCGTTCAGTGGGAAATTGTGAAGCATGTGCAGAGAAAAATAGATTGCATTGGTTAATAAATCCCCTGAATTTCTCACGTTCACCGCCAAAACGAAAAGGAGGTAACTTGGGGATCCCAGAACTCGGGGTTATGGCAGGAGCCTGGACTCGTTCCTCTAGAGCCTCAAGCCTGGCTCGTAATTCCTGGGTAGTTTGTCCAAACACTTGCAAATTATGATTAGTGAGGTCCTGTAGGCTTGCAAAACGGGTCTTTATAGTCTGTATATCTGCAAGGATTGTATCAGTCACTCCGCAAAGCTCCTTTAAGCGGGCCTCCATCTTCCAGATCTTTTAAGGCAGAAGTGCTGGAAGGAGAAGAGAAAAGGAAAAAAAAAAAAACAATAGTGTTTACCTGTGGTAACACTCCAGAGTAACATTTAAGGGAATGCGCTCACCTGGAATGGTTGTGAGAAGTCACAACCACTGTCATCACAGAAGGTATTAAACGGACATCTGATATCCACAGTCACAGCAGACACGGCTTTCCCAGACCCAGCAGACACTAAACATTGGCTCCTGAATCTTGTCATGTATAGTGTACAGTTCCTATAGCGTCTTGTGCTTGGGTGCGAGGAAAACACATGAGACACAGGTTGATATGAAATGACTTGTATTACTTCATACAAGCATGCAGAAAAGGTCACACAGTTTGCAGGAACAGAGGCAGGAGACACAGCAGGCCAGAGTAACTTCAAGCTCTACAATAACTCTCCAAAGCAGGTTCAGGATCTCTTCTCTGTACCGTAATTCCTCTGCAAACATGGATTCACCAGACAGCAGGTTTCCAGAGTCCAAAAGTGTTCCAAAGTTCCTCAGTAGGAAATAGCTGGAGTCCAAAATCCTAGGTTTCCAGGAGTCAGGTCACAGGCTGACTGAAGCTTGATTCAGGAGCACTGATTGTTCAGCTGAGGCTGCTTAAGAAGCAAGAGGAGAGAATCAGGGCGGGAACATGAAAGCTGGAACCTCAATATTAACTGAGGGCAAGATAGCTGCAGCAAGACAGAAAGCAAAATGGCCGACGGAAAACTGAGTTTCAAGGAACATGTCAAAAGAGACAAAGAACCTTACATTGTGCTAGTAATATGCCAAAAGTAATAGGAATGAAAAAATAACTTTTAACCATGCCAAAGGAGTTGAAAAAAAAAGTCTTGAGTGAGGAAAAGAAGGGCTCAATTCTGGCTTTACTAGCAGAGGGCTACAGTGAGCGTCATGTTACCTCCATCCTTAAAATTTCTAAGACGGCAGTCCATGACAACAAGGTCAAGCAGCAGACATTGGGGACAACAAAGCTACAGACCGGCAGAGGGCAAAAACAACTCTCCACTGACCGGGCTGACTGTCATCTTATTCAAATGTCACTAAGCAACCGCAGGATGACATCAAGTGACCTACAAAAGGAATGGCAAATGGCAGCTGGGATGAAGTGCACGGCAAGAACAGTTTGTAACAGGCTCCTAGAGGCAGGGCTCAAGTCATGTAAAGCTAGAAAAAAGCCTTTCATCACTGAGAAGCAAAGGAGAGCCAGGCTGAAGTTTGCCAAAGACCATAAGGATTGGACCATAGAGAACTGGATTAAGGTAATCTTCTCTGATGAGTCTAATTTTCAGCTTTGCTCAACATCTGATCATCTAATGGTTAGACGGAGACTTGGAGAGGCGTACAAGCCACAATGTCTTGCACCCACTGTGAAATTTGGTGGAGGATTGGTGATGATCTGGGTAAGCTTCAGCAAGGCTGGAATTGGGCAGGTTAATCTTTGCGAAGGACGTATGAATCAAGCAGCATACAAGGTTATCCTGGAAAAACAGTTGATTCCTTCTGCTCAGGCAATGTTCCCCAAGTCTGAGGACTGGTTTTTCCAGCAGGACAATGCGCCATGCCGCACAGCTAGGTCAATCAAGGTGTGGATGAAAGACCACCACATTAAATCCCTGTCATAGCCAGCCCAATCTCCAGACCTGAACCCCATTGAAAACCTCTGGAATGTAATTAAGAGGAAGATGGATAGTCACAATCCATCAAACAAAGAAGAACTGCTTTGGCATAAGGTCATCCAAATGCAGTGTGAAAGACTGGTGGAAAGCATGCCATGACGCATGAAAGCTGTGATTAAAAATCCTGGTTATTCCACAAAATATTGATTCTGAACTCTTCCTGAGGTAAAACATTAGTATTGTTGATTCTAAATCATTATGAACTTGTTTTCTTAGCTTTATTTGAGGTCTGCAAGCTCAGCATTTTTTTGTTATTTTGACCATTTCTCATTTTCTGAAAATAAATACAAAATTTATTGCTTGAAAATTCAGAGACATGTTGTCAGTAGTTTATAGAATAAAAGAGCAATTTACGTTTTACTCAAAAATAGACCTATAAAGAGAATAATCAGACAAACTGAAAATTTTGCAGTGGTCTCTTAATTTTTTACAGAGCTGTATATATACAGTATATACTCGAGTATAAGCCGACCCGAGTATAAGCCGAGGCCCCTAATTTTGCCACGGAAAACTGGGTAAGCTTATTGACTCGAGTATAAGCCAGGTGTATAAACCTCCATCCTGCTGTGCTCACCCCGTCCTGCTCCGTGCTCCCCCATCCAGCTCTGTGCTCCCCCATTCTCCTCTGTGCTCCCCCCTCCTGCTCCATCCTCCGCTGTGCTCCCCCTTCCTGCTCCGTCCTCCTCTGTGCTCCCCCCTCCTGCTCTGTCCTCCTCTGTGCTACCCCCTTCCTGCTCCGTCCTCCTGTGCCCCCCATCCTGCTCCGTGCTCCTCTGTGCTTTCCATCCTCCCCCTCGTCCTACTCCATGCTCTCCATCCTCCCCCCATCCTGCTCAGTGCTCCTCTGTGCCCTCCATCCTCCCCCTCGTCCTGCTCCGTGCTCTCCATCCTCCCCCCGTCCTGCTCTGTGCTCCTCTGTGCCCTCCATCCTCCCCCCGTCCTGCTCCGTGCTCCTCTGTGCTTTCCATCCTCCCCCTCATCCTGCTCCATGCTCTCCATCCTCCCCCCCATCCTGCTCTGTGCTCCTTGTCCTCCTCCATGCTCCCCCCATCCTCCTCCATCATACTCACCCTCCCCGTGCCATCGCTGAACGTCCTGGCAATCCTGCGTTGTACCCGGCTTCCTGCAGCTCTCCTGTGCTGAGCGGTGACATAATACCGCTCATTAAGGCGATGAATATGGATGCCACGCCTATGGGAGTGGCGTCGCGTCCATATTCATGGCCTTAATGAGCGGTATTACCTCACCGCTCAGCACAGGAGAGCTGCAGGAAGCCGGGTACAATGGACGATTGCCGGGACGTTCAGCGATGGCACGGGGGTGAGTATGATGTCCCAGCCACCGGCTCCTGCCGCGGCACCCCCTCCCCCGCTGGTTTCTGCCAAATGACTCGTGTATAAGCCAAGGGGGCATTTTCAGCACAAAAAAAGGTGCTGAAAATCTCGACTTATACACAAGTATATACGGTATATATATATATGTATATATCTTTGTAAAGAGCTGATGAGACTCCAGTTTGCCAAATTCAATGGATAATCAATTCTAAATGAATTGAATGCCCCTCAGTATGATCTGGAGAGACCACAGAACACAATAAACCTAGGATGTAGAACAAAAAAATACTCTCCTCAACGCTGCTCACCTCCGCTACTCACACTTCTTTGTACAGCCCTAGGCACATCTGCTTACTGATGTCACACAAATAAAAAGAAGTAAACATTATGTGTCCTTCATCTGTTTCCTTGGCTGACCACTGCATCTCTGGTCCTCAACATTACCCACTTCTTAGTGTCCTCAAGGCTGAGAAATACAGGCAGATACTTATCTATCAGGAAATACCACCTGGGAGGTGTCTCGTTGGCTGGGGACATACAACCAATGTCATTAATAACTATTTTCAGTGTGAAAAAGAAGCCCTGATGTAAATATTATTGCGTCTGTCTGGGATTACATGAAGAGACGGAAAGATTTGTGTAAGCCTACATCCACAGAAGATCTGTGGTTAGTTCTCCAAGATGTTTGGAAGAACTTCGATGCTTTGTACCTTCAAAAATTGTGTGTATATGTACCTAGAAAAATTGGTGTTTTGAAGGCAAATGGCGGTGACACCAAATGTTGATTTAGATTTTTCTTTTGTTCATCCACTTTTGTATGTTGTTAATAAACAATTAACACTTCCATTTTTGAAAGCATTTATACATTGCAACACTTTTCCCACCTCTGCCTTAAAATGTATATACATAAATCAGTCTTAACCCTCAGTGAAGAACTATACATAGTTAATTTTGGAAAAATCCCAGTAAGACCATACTCAGATTTCCTTAAAGGGATTGTCCCTTTTCAACAATTTTGTGCCCATATAGACAGTACAAGCTGCTGAGCTCAGTGATTGATTGCAGCATGTCAACAAAGACTGGTGCAGCAGTGGAGAGGCAAGTAAAGTCCATTTTTTATTTAATAAATCACTGAATCTATGGGCCAGAAATAGTTGAAAGAGGACAGCCCATTAAAAGTTATTTGTTTGAAAATACCATAACATGCCATTTTCAGATAGGAGATGGGGTCCCCTTTCGGGACCTTCATCTATTTTCCAGTATGGAGATCAGCTGAAGATTGCTTCATTCTGAATGACAGCCCATTTTTTATATCAATAGGTAAGGTGTATTGCTTTATTTTGCCTATACTAGAGCTTCAAGGAAATTATACAATTGACGCTAGGTTACCCTGTGGATCAGGGCCGGCGTCAGCACCCGGCACACCCGGGCAAGTGCCGGGGCCCTGAGCAGGCGGGGGGCCCACTCGCCGTCTGGCACCCCCGCGCCCGTTAGCGGAGGAGAGCGGTGTCAGCACCGCCACTGGGCTCCCCCCCCGCTTGCTCAGGGCCCCGGCATCAGCTGGCACAATACTTACCTCTCCCGTGCCTCTGCTGCCGCAGGTCCGGGCTCCAGGGGGCGCCGGCGCTTCCTCTCACAGCAGCGCCGCTGAATGATGTCATCATTCAGCGGCCGGCTGTGGCAGAGAGCGCGCGGACGTCGGACGGGTAAGACGTGTGTGTGTCTCTGTGTGTGTCTGTGTGTATGTAGTGCGGTGCTTTGTGTGTGTGTGTTGTGTGTGTATGTGTGTGTATAAGTATGTGAGAGAGTGCTTGTGTGCTGTCTGTGTGTGATGATGGGCAGGCATTGCTGATAATGGGGAGGCATTGATGATGATGATGGGGAGAAGATGATGATAATGGGCAGGCATTGATGATGTGGAGAAGATGATGATGGGCAGGCATTGCTGATAATGGGGAGGCATTGATGATGATGATGGGGAGAAGATGATGATAATGGGCAGGCATTGATGATGGGGAGAAGATGATGATGGGCAGGCATTGCTGATAATGGGGAGGCATTGATGATGATGGGGAGAAGATGATGATAATGGGCAGGCATTGATGATGGAGAGAAGATGATGATGGGCAGGCATTGATGATTATGGGGAGGAGATGATGATGGGCAGGCATTGCTGATAATGGGGAGGCATTGATGATGATGGGGAGAAGATGATGATAATGGGCAGGCATTGATGATAATGGGCAGGCATTGATGATGGGGAGAAGATGATGATGGGCAGGCATTGATGATGATGGGGAGGAGATGATGATGGGCAGGCATTGCTGATAATGGGGAGGCATTGATGATGATGGGAGAAGATGATGATAATGGGCAGGCATTGATGATAATGGGCAGGCATTGATGATGGGGAGAAGATGATGATGGGCAGGCATTGATGATGATGGGGAGGAGATGATGATGATGGGCAGGCATTGATGATAATGGGGAGGCCATGATGATGATGGGGAGGCAATGATGATGATAAGGAGGCAATGATGATGATGGGGAGACAATCATGATGATAATGGGGAGTCTTTCCACAGCGCCCTTTCCTGAGCCGTAACAGTGCAGAACGCAGTACAGCGCAGAGGAGAGCTCCATATTTTGTATGGAGCATTATATGGGGACCAGTATCCTGTATGGAGCATTATATGGGGACCAGTATCCTGTATGGAGCATTATATTGGGTCCAGTATTCTGTATGGAGCATTATATGGGGGGTGACATCCTGCATGGGGTATTATATGGGTGATGAGGGGGAGACTGTGGTGCCCATAATATTGTATGGAGGACTGTACTGTCCAGTCTGTTCTGTGCGCTGTGAGGATTTGGCGGTTTTTGAGCTATTGTACAATTTACAATAGATATCAGTCATGTAATGGAAGAAGAGAAGTGTTTGGCATTGTACTGTACCCATATTTCTCTGCTGTATCTGTGCATCATGAATCGTGGTCTGTGTTAAAGGGGCCCACTGAGGCTCCTTCGCCTGGGCCCATAAAAACCTGGAGCCGGCCCTGCTGTGGATTAGAGTTGATTGCTGGGATTCCCAGTAGTAGGACAGCATGTGATCCGCTTACCATTAGGAATCTTCTTGTAAAACTTGATTATCCTATTTTTTTTACCCCATAGCCTCCTACTGGTGAAAAATAACAAACAGATCTGTAGTTATTCTCCCCTGCTGCAGTGCTCTCTTTCTTCCCCTGCTTCCAGTCTTTGATGACAGGCTGCAGCAGTGACACAACTACACTACACGTGACCGCTGCTGCTGATCATTGGTCATTGCGGTCTCAATGAAAACTGGAGTCACCAGTGAAGAGCTGGAGCAAGAGTGGGGGTGGGAGAGGATGATTAATGCTTAATTTGTTATTTTTACCTAGTGGAAGCATGCAGTTTAAAAATTTAATTTGTGGATAACCCGTTTAAAAACCAAAGTTCAATTATTTTTTATGAAGTTATCTAATATGATAGGATATATATCGGCCAACAATATATTAACGTTCAATAAAATGTTAGTTAAAAGACGCTGCTTGATGGATTGCTTTGATTTAGCTTCTAGATTTTCACATCAGGACATGAAAGAGCAAAAATGCTCATTTAATGTAGTCATGCTGTGCTTGGTATAGGCAGCAGCACAGTTTTATACGAGACCCATTAAGTCATGTGTCATAATTACACACCAATTAGTTCCTTTTCACGTTTAATCTTCAACCAACTTTGGAAATTGGATTCAATGCTACATGTTCTGTATTATTTAAAAAAGTCATCTTAGAATAATAAAATAACACCTAAGGGTATGACCACACATAGCGGCATTGCTATGGATTTTCTATCTGTATTTTTGTTCGTAAAATTCACAGCATTTAACAGTCACAGCAACGTGAATGAGATTTTCAACTTCTCATCCACAAACACATTAGGTCCATAAATTGAACAATGTTGCTTATCTTTTTTACACTGCATTCAAATTTTTATTGCTAAATTTATTTAATTTATTGCAAATTTATCACATTTCTCCCGCTGAAATATGCCAATATATTGGCCTGTGTTGCACAAAAACATAGTTGTCATGCGGAATTGTTTGTACAGCCAAAGTAAAATTTGCAACTGTCTCATGGTATTTAAAAAAAACAGCAAAAATGTCTTAAACAAGTTTTCAACTTTTTTCTTTTTTTCTTTGATTTTAATTTTTATTACAAAGATACACACGGAGAAAAAAATCCATCTTTGGAATTATGCATTCTTTTACAAATATACCTGCTGTAAATACACCACAAAATTGCTATGGGTTAGACCTTGTGGAAAACTTATGGCTTTCTTACACAAAACTGTGGAAAGGGTCAACAGTAATTCCGGAACATATGGATGTACCCTGATTTTTTAATTTTTTTTTTAAATAAAGTATAGCCATTAACATTCATGTTACTGTTATTAAATGCTTTGTGATTATTAGACAATTACATCAATCAATATAATAAAATAATAATAAAATAGTACAATAAACTACCATTACTATTTGTTCTTTAACTCAAGAGTCTTTATCTTGGTTTCTTCTCCTTCTTTTATATTTGGTGGGCTCATAGCAAAAATTTCCCAATGCATACCCTGAACATTCTGTATAACCCTAAAATATGTATGCTACAGTATATAGTTTGTGCCTGAAACTATTTTAGAGAAATTATATTAATACTTAGAAATTTCAATGTGCATATGTGTTTCTGCTTTTGTTCCTTATATACCATTGGTATCAAAGAGGTCTCCAAAGTCCTTCTGAATTTTTGAAAATTCCTTTATTGTGTAAGACATCAGAAATTAAGCCAGGTATATTCTTCCCCGAAATGCTCCAATGTTTCACAAAAAGATCTGGCCAAAGTGCATAGGCAGAGACCAGATCAGGCTGACGCGGCACCGATTTGGCTCTTCGTAGAGCCGAATCGGGTGTTTGATAGATCTCTTCCATGTGTGTGCAATGTGCAGTTATGCAGCCAAGATGATGATTCATTCTGCTCATGAATTGGGCAATATGAATTGATTCATTTATCTAACCAATATAAAAATGAATGCTGTCTATGTCTAGCCACGCTACATTATAAAAATAACTGTTATTGAATATTATTTAAAAATCATTAGAAATAGTAATCAACGCGACATGGGCAGACGTAGTAAATAATAGAAAACAAATTTAGAAATGGTGGAAGGTAAGGTAGTCTGGTATGTACCACCAGAGAGACCACTGTTATATAGGTAAAATTACTTTCCAACACTTGTCTTGTAATTGAGGTTACATGTGGTTTCCGTAGCCGATACTATGACCGCTGTCCGTTCTAAGCATTTCTGCCAATATTACCCTTCACTCCTTATGAATTTATTTTTTTGGATGAGTTTTTGCATTCCTTATAAAACACAAAGATTTTCCAGTGACTCGTTACTGTTTTTAAATAAAATTTTCAAAATAGATTACCGTATATACTCGTGTATAAGCCGAGATTTTCAGCACCTTTTTTCGTGCTGAAAATGCCCCCTCGGCTTATACACGAGTCATAGGGCAGAAACCAGCAGGGGAGGGGATGCCGCGGCAGGAGCCGGTGGCTGGGATCATACTCACCCCTCCCCGTGCCATCGCTGAGCGTCCCTGCAATCCTGCGTTCTCCCCGTCTTCCTGCAGCTCTTCAGCGCTGAGCGGTGACGTAATACCCGCTCATTAAGGTCATGTAATATGGACGCGACGCCACTCCCATGGGCGTCGCCTCCATATTCATGGCCTTAATGAGCGGTATTACATCACCGCTCAGTGCTGGAGAGAGCTGCAGGAAGACGGGGAGAACGCAGGATTGCAGGGACGCTCAGCGATGGCACGGGGAGGGGTGAGTATGATGGAGGAGAGGACAAGGAGCACGGAACAGGACGGGGGGGGAGAACGGTGGATGGGGGAAGCATAGAGGAGGACGGGCGAAGCTGGAGCAGGACGGGGAAGCATGGAGGAGGACAGGGGGAGAACGGAGGACGGGGAAGCATGGAACAGGACGGGGGGAGATCGGTGGACGGGGAAGCGTGGAGGAGGACGGGGAAGCATAGAGGAGGACGGGGGAGAACGGAGGACGGGGAAGCATGGAGCAGGACGGGGGGGAGATCGGTGGACGGGGGAAGCGTGGAGGAGGACGGGGGAAGCATGGAGCAGGACGGGAGGATGGAGGGCACAGCGGAGGACGGAGCAGGAGGGGGAGTACAGAGGAGAATAGGGGAGCACAGAGCTGGATGGGGGAGCAAGGAGCAGGACGGGGGCAGCACAGAGCAGGAGGGCAGTTTATACACCCGGCTTATACATGAGTCAATAATTTTTCCCAGTTTTTTGTGGCAAAATTAGGGGGGTCGGCTTATACACGGGTCGGCTTATACACGAGTATATACGGTACTTTAATAACGTATTATGTTTATTAACACTCTATTTCCATAGGTTATATTGCAACATTTGGCTCGATATACACTGCTTCAAAAAAATTAATGGAACAGTTAAACCACTTATCAGATCTCGATTTCCGAAAGATTCAAGTTAATAACCTTTGCCAATATCAATTGTGTAATTGTTTTAGAACAAAATGACAATTCAAAGGTCAATGTAAACCAACATTTTCAGCCAATTGATGAAGTGGATTCCAACTCACCCGGAAAATCAGAGCAAAACATTGAAATCAAAGGCAAATTTCATCCCAGCATCTTGTGTGTACTCTTGACAAATTCTAAGCATGTACTTGATGAAAATGCAAATCGTGTCCTAGGGGATCTCCTTCTGAAGCTCTTCAGATTCAGGACTGAAGAACATGAAGTCCAGTCAATGACATCAGTGCCTTCATCATTCAGCAACTTCCTACACTCTGTATGGCCATATCAACTCAATCATTGTCTATCAGGAGGAGAAACCCAGTTCCCACTGCACCAACTTTATAGGTTCAACCACTAAACATACAGTAGCATGTCTCAGGAACATTAGGCTTGTCCAAAATGTGCAACCCATTAAAGGTAATCTGTCAGGAGATTTTTGCTTTGTAAGCTAGGGACAGCATAATGTAGGGGTTGAACCATAGATTTCAAGGAGGTGTCACTTATTAGGTTCTGTGCTGTTATTTCCATACAATGAATGTTTTATCGAACAGGAGATTATCAATCTCCAGACTCCCTCATGCCAAGTGGTCCTACTCCACCTCCCATCCGATAAGCAACTCACTGTCAAAAGACAATGTATTTTGTCTGCTCATATGTCTAGAGTTATAGATTGCTGCAGGCACTCTTCGGTGAAGCCATGAGTGCAAATAGAGCAACGCTTTTCAGAGGTCACTATAGCTGCTCCCCCTTGGTTACCTTCCATTTCCCAAACTTTGTTGAAATCTCATCCTACAATTAGTACTACACTCTATTGCTGCTCCAGACCAGAGATGTGCAAACTTCTCCTTCCCAATCCATATTTTTTATCTAAAGAGGAAAAATTGAACGGCAACTAGGATTGTGAATTGCTGCTGGTAATGGTGCTCAGCATGAAATAAGTGTAAGGTTGCAACATAAAAAAGAGATAAATGCAGCATTCACCTGGACCCATTAAAGCGAGTGATCGCGAAATGGCCATCGTCCTCTCTCCCCTACACGCCTCTGTAATCCTGCATGTCCGTCTTTTCATCTAAATCACTAAGGGTGTATTAAAGACTACTGGATACATTCTAGCTGGTGAGTGCCTCATTTTTCTCTTTTTTATGTTGCCATACTTTTTATTGCCTATTATCGGCTCTTCGGAATTCTCCTCTGCTCTGTCAGACCCTGTTTGCAAACTTTGGATCTCTTAGGAAAAGCTTAGGGCCTTTCAGATTGGGATTGATAATGATTGACCTTCATTAGAGGAACTTAAAGCTATTATTGACACTTTACCACTGGGCACAGTGTCACCAGCAAAGCCCCCCCACACCATCACACCTCCTCCTCCATGCTTCACGGTGGGAACCAGGCATGTAGAGTCCATCCGTTCACCTTTTCTGCGTGCAAAGCAGTAATCAAAGCAAAAGGTGGCTACTTTGAAGAACCTAGAATATAAGACATATTTTCAGTTGTTTCACACTTTTTTGTAAAGTGTAATGTATAATTCCACATGTGTTAATTCATAGTTTTGATGCCTTCAGTGTGATTCTACAATTTTCATAGTCATGAAAATACAGAAAAATGTTTGAATGAGAAGGTGTGTCCAAACTTTTGGTCTGTACTGTACATGGAGGACCTGATGGCGTCTCTCTACAGTAGATATGAGGTCTTCTATAAAACATGGTTCTATTGGATGGAATTCAAGCACTTCAATGAATATGGTTGCCCCCCCTTTTTTCTCTTACTTCACACTTTCATTTCTCCCCCTGTCTAATCTTCTCTTTTTGTCTCTTTCTTTATGCTTGACGTTCTACTCTTTTCTCTTCACTCTCCTTCTCCTTTTCTATGTTAATATGAAAATTGGACGAAACTAAGGTCACAATATGGATTCTTGTTCACGTTACAGATGTTTTGAAAAATATGTCTAATCTATGGCTTTATCTATATATATTTGCTGTCTTTTTGTTTCGTTCCTAAATAAAAAAAAATAGACAAAAAGACAATGTACAGAGAGAGCTGTGGTGTGGACTGTCTTAGCTTTCTGAGCTTTGCTACATGCTGCATCTAAAAAGCTCTGATTGTGTCACAACTGCTGCACCCAGTAAACTAATTCAGACATTATTAGAATCAGGGGCAGCTTTCCTACATTATCCTGCTCTCAGATGAGGTGGGAAGACTCTAGTAACAGATTCCCTTTAAGTCTATCTGTTTTATAGTCTGGAATTGAGAATTAAATATATCGTTACCTATTTTTTTTTGCAATCATATTTGTTAATGTGTATTTATTTTTCTATATCACTACCATATGTGTTATCATTTATTTGACCAAGCCTCAGTCTGGTCAATAAGCTGGCTACTGTTGCGTGGCTTGTTGAGAATCTATCCAGTATCATACATTGACTGAATCCGCTTCCAGTTTTAGTGATGGCTAATTACTAACCAGTCCTGTATTTAATATTGATCTCATATTAGTAATTCTATTCTTGGTTATATAATATTTTATCATGCGAGCAAATAACCCAAACAAAAAAGTTACCAGCACATTGAAGATTATAAATATGCTTCTCCTATTTCTCCTCTTACCACTATTGTAATATGTATTGATTTCACTTGAAAGTGACATGGCAACTGGTGGAATAGTATTGACTGCTGAGCTGGATAGCTTCTTCACAGTTCTTAAAAATTGATTGTTCTCCTCTAGTCTTTACTCAGCAAGTCCTGGAAGTCACGCAACTGTAAGACATGTTATGTGAGCAAGTGTATTGTGGTAAACGTACCATGTGTCAGAATGATTGTAATTTGATGATGAGTATACTTACCTTGTATATGTGATATTGCATGAGAAAACTATCAAACTACATTAGATATTAAGTGTCATGGTTGGCAAAATATATTTGATTTGAATGACATTGAACCTGACATCATCATGGGTGCTAACTAAATGCAAGTTTTTGAATTGGCAGCATTTTAGCAACAGATTATGAAGAAATAAAGGAGTTGTCCAGTCTTAAGATACAAGACTTGTGAATCTTCAGATTCTGCCCACTGTGCCGGCGGGAAGTCATGTGACCACAAGTATGCGATTATGTGAATTGCATACTTCTGGTAACATTCCCATTAGACTGTACCCGATTATGTGAACTGCATACTTCTGGTCACATTCCCACTAGACTGTATCCGATTATGTGAATTGCATACTTCTGGTCACATTCCCACTAGACTGTATCCGATTATGTGAACTGCATACTTCTGGTCACATTCCCACTAGACTGTATCCGATTATATGAATTGCATACTTCTGGTCACATTCCCACTAGACTGTATCCGATTATGTGAATTGCATACTTCTGGCCACATTCCCACTAGACTGTATCCGATTATGTGAATTGCATACTTCTGGTCACATTCCCACTAGACTGTATCCGATTATGTGAATTGCATACTACTGGCCACATTCCCACTAGACTGTATCCGATTATGTGAACTACATACTTCTGGCCACATTCTGACTAGACTGTACCTGATTATGTGAACTGCATACTTCTGGCCACATTCTGACTAGACTGTACCTGATTATGTGAACTGCATACTTCTGGCCACATTCTGACTAGACTGTATCCGATTATGTGAACTACATAATTCTGGCCACATTCCGACTAGACTGTATCCGATTATGTGAACTACATACTTCTGGCCACATTCTGACTAAACTGTATCCGATTATGTGAACTGCATACTTCTGGCCACATTCCGACTAGACTATATCCGATTATGTGAACTGCATACTTCCGGCCACATTCCGACTAGACTGTGCCCGATTATGTGAATTGCATACTTCTGGTCACATTCCTACTAGACTGTGCCCGATTATGTGAATTGCATACTTCTGGTCACATTCTGACTAGACTGTACTCGATTATGTAAATTTCATACTACTGGCCACATTCCAACTAGACTGTATCCGATTATGTGAATTGCATACTTCTGGCCACATTCCGACTAGACTGTATCCGATTATGTGAATTGCATACTTCTGGTCACATTCCTTCTAGACTGTGCCCGATTATGTGAATTGCATACTTCTGGTCACATTCCTTCTAGACTGTGCCCGATTATGTGAATTGCATACTTCTGGTCACATTCTGACTAGACTGTACTCGATTATGTAAATTTCATACTACTGGCCACATTCCAACTAGACTGTATCCGATTATGTGAATTGCATACTTCTGGCCACATTCCGACTAGACTGTATCCGATTATGTGAATTGCATACTTCTGGTCACATTCCTTCTAGACTGTGCCCGATTATGTGAATTGCATACTTCTGGTCACATTCCTTCTAGACTGTGCCCGATTATGTGAATTGCATACTTCTGGTCACATTCTGACTAGACTGTACCCGATTATGTGAATTGCATACTACTGGCCACATTCCGACTAGACTGTATCCGATTATGTGAATTGCATACTTCTGGCCACATTCCGACTAGACTGTATCCGATTATGTGAATTGCATACTTCTGGCCACATTCCGACTAAACTGTATCTGATTATGTGAATTGCATACTTCTGGCCACATTCCGACTAGACTGTACCCAACTATATGAATTGCATGCTTCTGGCCACATTCCGACTAGACTGTATCCGATTATGTGAATTGCATACTTCTGGCCACATTCCAACTAGACTGTATCCGATTATGTGAATTGCATACTTCTGGCCACATTCCGACTAAACTGTATCCGATTATGTGAATTGCATACTTCTGGCCACATTCCGACTAGACTGTACCCGACTATATGAATTGCATACTTCTGGCCACATTCCGACTAGACTGTATCCGATTATGTGAATTGCATACTTCTGGCCACATTCCAACTAGACTGTATCTGATTATGTGAATTGCATACTTCTGGCCACATTCCGACTAGACTGTATCCAATTATGTGAATTGCATACTACTGGCCACATTCCGACTAGACTGTACCCGATTATGTGAACTGCATACTTCTGGCCACATTCCGACTAGACTGTACCCGATTATGTGAATTGCATAAAACTGGCCACATTCCGACTAGACTGTATCAGATTATGTGAATTGCATACTTCTGGCCACATTCCGACTAGACTGTATCCGATTATGTGAACTGCATACTTCTGGCCACATTCCGACTAGACTGTACCCGATTATGTGAACTGCATACTTCTGGCCACATTCCGACTAGACTGTATCCGATTATGTGAATTGCATACTTCTGACCACATTCCGACCAGACTGTATCCGATTATGTGAATTGCATACTTCTGGCCACATTCCGACTAGACTGTACCCGATTATATGATTTGCATACTTTTGGCCACATTCCGACTAGACTGTATCCGATTATGTGAATTGCATACTTCAGGCCACATTCCGACTAGACTGAATCCGATTATGTGAATTGCATACTACTGGCCACATTCCGACTAGACTGTACCCGATTATATGAATTGCATACTTCTGGCCACATTCCGACTAGACTGTATCCGATTATGTGAATTGCATACTTCTGGCCACATTCCGACTAGACTGTACCCGATTATATGAATTGCATACTTCTGGCCACATTCCAACTAGACTGTATTTGATTATGTGAATTGCATACTTCTGGCCACATTCCGACTAGACTGTATCCGATTATGTGAATTGCATACTACTGGCCACATTCCGACTAGACTGTACCCGATTATGTGAACTGCATACTTCTGGCCACATTCCGACTAGACTGTACCCGATTATGTGAATTGCATACTTCTGGCCACATTCCGACTAGACTTTACCCGATTATGTGAATTGCATTGAATGAGGCTGCACCCATCTGGTCGGTACATGACCGTATGTATTCAAATCCACATACTTGAAGTCACGAGCGTCACAAGCCTATCACTCACAGCACCGATACTAGAGAATCCTCATAGCACGCAGTGCATGCAATGTTAGGATTCGCATGTCTGGAGTCACATAGACTGAATGCAGACTAGTAGCTTTTACACCACACAACCCCTGTGAGTAAAAACTTGTTGACAAGACGATCGAAAGGAGTTTGGTGAAGACCAGAGCCTCTGTGCAACAAAAACTATTGGCACGCATTTTTAGCATATATTTGTGGTCTGTATAGGCACTTGTTCTCTAATATAAACTGTACCTTATTTGTAGGCAGCCAATGGCCAGTCATGAGAAATGTAGCTAAGCAGCCAGGCTGGACGCGCATTTGGTGCAGGTCAATGAACTTGAACCTCTTCTTCCGAATGCATTTTCATGACCACCGTTCACTTCCAGCTTAATTTTCATTCTGCCTCTTCTTTACCTTTCTCATGGCTGGCATGTTTGATCTTTAGGCATCATTTTTTGGGTGAGGACAAGAGTCTATATAGCCATACCACCACTTTCATGTGAAAATAAACAGGTTCCATTAAAAGGGTTTTTCTAGGACTGCTACAAAATTTGACAGAGAAACTGGATAGTTGTTAAAAAAATAAGTTTTACTTAACATTTAAATTCCGCCTCCGGGATATCATCACTGGCGATGTTTTGAAGATTCTATATCACATTCATAAATCTTAAAAGTTCATTTACATGTATTCTTTTCTGATGTACCAAGATAATATTAAAGACTTAGTAAAAACACTTAGACACAGGTCACATAAAGTACATGTTTTAATGACTCCCTTGTCTTTATGAATCTGTATTATAGATCCTTCAGGAACAGAATAGTTTGTTACCAGCGTTATTCTACAGGGTGCTAAGAGAATTTTTGGTTAAATAGACCTTTATGTTAGAATTGCAGCAGCAGAGAGCTTTTACTAATAAATGAAATCGGCAGTAATACCCTTTGTGCTGGCATTGTTTGCATCCACATTGTGCCTAATGGTTAAGAAATAGCCGCCCTGTTCTTGGTTGTCATATTATTGGAGCGTAAAGGATGTTGCCTATTGCACAGTTTTATGATTTCCAATGAATAACCTAGAAAATCAAATATTTACTGTAAAATCTGCAAAATGAATATATCCCTCCCCAGAGTTTTATTGCTAAAGCCACAGGGTCCGTAGACGCCATTAGCCCCATACTTACTGCTTAAATGAAGAGTTAACATTCCCCAGATTTCTAGTAATATGAATTTTTAAGCTTAGCAGAGAGCCGAACGTGGAGATTCCGCCTGAGTAACGTTCTGCAAAGTCAATTGATTATTCAGATAATTTGTTCTGCTTCAATGTCCTCCTGCTTTAACATCATTGTAGACACTTTCGTACTGGCGCTAAAGTGGGATCGTATTATAAGTCAATATTTTTGTGCTTCTCCTCCGCTTTGTTATGTCAAGGTAAAATATAATTTTCTACTATACTTTTATATTTATAGTGTGTATATGTATTTTATAAACACGAAGTTTTCCTTAAAAGAATAATAAGATAATGTTAGTATCTGCTGGTGTTTGTCTCCATCTTGTGTCCTATCACTGTATTACACTCTACTGAAATACCCCCACCTTTGGAGAATTGAGGACATACATGATACATGAGAACAATAGAATCTTTCTTCAAGAAACGAAACTGAGGATGACAACACGATCAAGGAGGACTTAGAAGAAGATCTAAGGACCAATTAGGATGACCAGATGCTGAATGTGTACATATATAGACATGATTCAGCTTATCTCTTTTTCCTCAATCCCGCCTTTACTCCACCCAATATTCTGTGTATGTAATCTCGTGTATGTGAATAAAGTGCTCAGTGCTTACTGGAGATGGCCGCCTAATAGCACCATTTTCTTTAGGGCACGTTCTGAAGTCTGAACCAGCGTAACGCCTGATTCATTCTCGGTCGACCCGTGCTCCTAGTCTAATCTGGGGTGACTGGAGGATGAGTGGTTTATCATTTTGATTCCGACAATTGGCGCCTAATAACGTGGGGCCGTGGATTGCCGCCCGTCCGGACCCGTCCCGAGGACTTTGCGGTGTTGCCCGCGGTGACTGAATGCGAGGACTGCAGCCTCCGTTGAACACGGTAAGTTGGGATCATATACTTTATATGCGTCCCACTTGCCTGTGTGTCAGTCATTGTGGGTTTAAGCTGTATTGTCTTTTTGGGTCTGGATGGGTGACTGGTTGAGTGGTGAGACCAAGGGCAATCCCACGCCACGAACCAGCAAGTGTGACCGAGTGACGTTGCATTGCCTGCACGTGCTTGAGTCGAAACACCACGTTCCTCCTCCTCCGGTCATTGTACCTTTATGCAGATAGTTGCCTCCCGTGATTATTTGGTAGTGTCTAAATTTCTAGTATTGTATAGAGAATTGTGGTAGGGGTGCGCATAACCAAATTTCCTTAGGAGACGAATAGAGGAGGACTCTTCGTCTGAGAAAGTGACAAATAGAGGAGGACTCTTTGTCCAACCCGGGAAGTCTCATTAGGAGAAGCCCAGGTGTCAGCATATGGAGGGGGACTCTGTGCTGTGTAGAGTGTCACGGTGTACTGCGCTTTAAAGTCACCATCCATAGTTAGGGAAAAAGACAAAATTGAGGAGGACTCTTTTGTCTTGTCACAGCATTGAGGAGGACTCTGCAGTGACGGGTGGTGACCTGCGAGTGACGCCGGTGGTCTGAGTCGCGACAGATCATTACACTCTGTTAATATTATGATGCGCATGTTTAAATCAAACAAAACCCACAAGTTAGAGGGTGGTGCTTTGGGAGTGGTTGAATTGATGAAATCACGTGGAGGCAAGAAGGCTGTTAAGAGAGTCAGGAGTTTGTATAAAATAATGAGCTTGCCAAGTACAGGCAGGCTTCAGCCTTCAGTGTGGAAGGACTTTGTTGCACAGAATGAGGGAAAGTTGAGAGATCAGGGGCTCTTGTATCAAGCCCAAGCACATTTGAGAGTAGCAAATGATTTGAAAGTTGAGGGTTGGAAAGAGGTAGATGGAATAAGGAGGTTCGGAAAGTGCTGAGCCTTTGTTCGGATATGTAAAATGCTCTGCATATGATCTTGTTGATGTAACTAAAATGGCCGCTCCAAGCCCTCGGCCACCGCCCTATAATGGTGCCGATCTCAGAACAAAGGGAGGTTGGACCTGTCATGTGTGTGGTGAACAGAATCCGCCCTGGGCGGAGACCTGCCGTGTCTGTGGGGCGGGTCGCTCCTGGTGTAATGCCCAGCCCATCGCCCCTCCCACACCCAGTGGCCATCTTAATACACCCGGAAATGGCCAACACCCCATCTCCTCCGGCGGCCATCTTGAGACACCCAAGCACACCCAGTCAGGCCTATATCCCTTGCTGATACCAACCAGGGCCTACTACCAGCCCCCGCCCGCACCTGTGCAGGCCACAGCTCCCAGCATGGCACCAGATGCAACACCATTGTTCCCTTTCACTCACTCCAACCCGGCCATTGCTGCAATGCATAAATCTTCAGTTTTTCAAACAATGATCAGAAGCCGCCGCCATGATATTACGGGATCCAATGAAGGGGAGGAGGATCAGGAGATAGAAGAGGGGTGGGTCCCTCAACAGCTACCATTATCCCCAGCAGCACCAGTATCTTCTCTTCCCTCCTCCATTCCCCCACCACCATTGTTAACCCCTGGTCCTAGGGCTTATTCCACCCCCTACTCCAGAGATAAAGCACCTTCCTCTCCTTCACAAATCCTTAGAGAGGACAGTCGTTCTGTAAGATTCACGGAAACCCCGGTCAGGCCCCCAGCTCCCGGTGTACTTGAAAACTGGTATCCCTGCCATTCACAGCATTACACAGACCGCAACGGAAATCCAGTGACATTATCCATAGGGTACGGTGATATCCTGACACATCGGGTTGGTGCTATAGTTAGTCCTGCCAACTCAAACTGCTCCAAGAAAGGGGGTCTGGCTCTATTAGTAGCCCAAGCCGGTGGTCCCATCGTCACTGCAGAATGCATGGCTCATATACACACTCATGGTCCCTTGTCACCTGGACAAACTCTGACTACTCATGCAGGGGACCTTCCCGCTGATATCATCATCCATGCAGTAGGTCCAGTCCATGATCCTCTAAACTCAAATGAGTCACGGGCCACCCTTCGGGCCACCATACATTCAATACTCCATCATGCTGGTATGTTAAAAACAGAAGACATTAGGCACCAGGAATTATTTGAAACCAATGATAAAATAGCAAATTTGTGATTGCTTTGTCTAAAGAGTTAACTAACACCCACTCTGCAGTGTCTGCTTCTCTCCCAGAATTTACAGGTGACACGGTGCATGATTTCTCGCCTGATGACCATATATATATAAAAATTTATGGGAAGAGACTGTCTCCAGCCCAGATTTGAGGGTCCCTACTCTGTGGTCCTGACCACCCCTACTGCCCGAAGCTCGAGGGCAAGAGCACCTGGATTCACGCCTCCCATTACAAGAAGGACAAGATTAATCAGCAGTCATGAAGTTTCTGATATACATATCCTTTTGAGCTATATCCTGATCTCCAGTAGTGCCAGTATGCCCACCTTCTGGGTTAATACTACAACCCCTGTGGTTATCTTTAAGTTCGATTTCTATCAAATATTCAACTGTGATAGGAATGATTTCAAGGGATCAACGCACCAGACTCAGGGGAAAAGGGATATTTTATCTCTATGTCATCCGCCCAGGGAATGAAAACTGTTATGATTGGTCAGATGTGGGATAGAAAACAGAAAAAGGGAAAATTGGCAGATGAAGCTAGATACAATAGATTGATAAATGAGATATACAAGTGTTATATTTGTAGGAACGGATCTAAGAATGCAGGAGTCAGTGACAGCAAGCAAAGGTATAAGGGAGGGAGGAAGTGCTGGTAGCAGCGAGATGGTATTTTGCTGTACACCAAGGTCATTCTACAGATAAGGAAGCTGAAGGCTGAGGGAGAGCACACTAACAAACTGCGCAGCGACCTGACTTACCCTCCCATCAGGCATTCAGCATAGAGACGCAGAGCAAGAGTGCAACAGTTTTCAGATTTTGTTGAATAGGTTTTTGGAAAAGACACAGTACGTAAGAATAGAAGGTCAGAGTATGTGAGAAAAAAAAAAGATAGACAGGCAGAGAAAGGAAGTGACAGAAAGCTGAAAGTAAGTAGACCGGATTAGAGATCAGTTAAAGCAGAGGATCTAGCCAGAATAGCACAGGGGGCACAACATGATTTAGTGCAGGCAAAAAGAGGTAGCTTGCACATGAACCCCCTTGTCTCCTTACCCCCCACTACTAATTGCACAGTACAGGTGAACCAACCAGGGGGACATGAGGTTGAGTTCCAAGTGGACACGGGGGCAGACAATTCAGTAATTACAGACAACTCTCCAGCTCCCCGTCACTAAGAAGATTCCCCTGCAGATTCGGGGAACCACTGTGCACACACGGTTGGTGATATCACCACGGGGTCAATGTAATCTTTTAGGATGTGATGTGTTGTTACAATTGCAAGCACGTATTGAGTATTATCCAGTTGGAACTGTCACTATGACACCAGGATTGAAGCAGAGCACTCTTTGTAAAATCATGTCGCTAGACGTTGCTAGTACACAGAGGAAGGAGAAGATTTTCAGGAAATATATTCCAATGTTATTCCTGGACCCCACTGTCATGATGTACTCTTTAGGATAAGGACAGGGGATTTTACGAAACAACATGTTGGGGTCATAGTAAATGCTGCAAATAATCAACTCCACTATGCTGGAGGACTGGCCGCAACAATTTCACAGAAAGGAGGACCCATGATACAGGACGAATCTAATTCGTATATACAAACGTGTGGTCAGGTAGAAATAGGACAGGTCCCAGCAACTAGAGCAGGACAGTTGCCGTGTCAATATGCAATATATGCAATGAAATCACGATATACTTCTACTAATATGCCTAGGTCCCAACAATTACTTACTGAAGCTGTCCAGAATGTAATCCTGTATGTTTTCCCTGTCCACTCCGAACAATCATTTTGCAAGCAGGCAGCTGCAGGTCCAAGGACAGTTCTTATCAGTGCCCACATAGCAAACTCCAGCCCCCCTTCAACTTAACCCTGTGTACGGGTTGGTACAAAAATTATGGGCAGTTAATGCAGCTACTGATCTGGAAACTCCAGTGGTGTCTAATATATATATATATACACTTTTGTTCCAGATATCTCAGGATGCTGCTTAGTTTACAGTTATTGATTTTGCCAATGTTATTTTTATAATATGTTGATGATTTACTGATTTGTGTTCTTCCAGGAAACAGTGTCGTATTGCAACAATATTACTTATGTTGTTTCTGTATCAAGCAGGTTGTAAGCGTTAAAGGATAAACTGCAATTTTGTAAATCTTCAGTTATCTTTTTGGGACATTGCATTATACCGGGGGAAACGACATCGGACCAGCGCTCGCAAAGAAGCTGTACAGAATTTTCCTATTCCTGTTAATGTTGCCGCTCTTAGGATATTTCTTAGACTGAATTTCTGCTGCAGGCAGTGGATACATGCTGTGTCAATCCTCATGCAACCTCTCTATGATTGTATCACCATTGTGCTTTTTAAACTAACTCCTGAAGGTATAGACGGTTTTTAGTTTTCTCTCAAAAACAGGATTGTGGCAGCTCCAGCGCTAGGAACCCCCAACTATGAACTACTATTTACCCTGTATCTCCATGAACAGCGGGGACACGCGGCAGGGGTATTGACTCAGTTATATGGTGACAATCAAAGGCCTGTAGCCTATTTCAGTGGAAGACTAGATGCAGTGGCTAGAGTGCCCCGTCCTGTGTACGGGCGGTACATGCTGTAGGACTATTGCTCCACAAATCATTAGATATCGTTCTTGATTATCCACTGACAGCACTTACACCTCATGATGTATACACTATACTGAACCAGGTGCAGTCGGCACATTTTTCAGCTGCACGTCATCTTTGATTGCAATGTGCACTTTTAATGCCTCCAAATGTTTCTTTGCAGAGATGTACCACACTTAATCCTGCCATATTGTTACCTCTCTCGGATCTAGGGGGGAGGTCAGGTATTGTACGGTATTGTACAAAGAAGATCCAAGAGAGGAGATTCCTTATGATTATGTTCAGCTTATGGCACAGGAAACAGCAGGCCTACCCACAGTGTTTAAAACTGAAAGACGTAATGTTGACTTTAAATTTTTTTTTTTGTAGAACTCGCTACCAAGATGACTCAGGTACCTTCCACACCAGGTATGCCATCGTCTCCCTGAATGCAGTGATCAAAGCAGAACCAATACTCCCACATTAGTCGGCCCAGGAGGCTGAATTTAAGGCTCTGACCGAGGCCTGTAAGATAGCTGAAGGTAGAATTGTTAACATCTACACAGATTCTAGATACGCATTCGGTATAGCTCATGATTTGGGTCCAATTTGGAAGTCTAGAGGATTCCTGATGGCAGCAGGACATCCCATTAAAAATGCTGACGCAGTCCAGCAGTTAATTGATGCATTACAATTACCAAAAGAGGTAGCTGTCATAAAAGTTAAAGCACATACCAGATGCACTGATCAGGTGAGTAAAGGAAACGCAATGGCCGATGCAGCAGCAAAAACAGCAGCCAGTAGACCACTCCAAGGGGTAACGATGCACCAGGTAAGCGCTCCCAAAAATCCCTTTGTGTCGGAGGATGCCTTAGCCCAGATGCAGGCTCAGGTGCGCCAGGAGGAAGTAGAAAAGTGGGAAAAAGAAGGTGCATGTCTGAATGCAGCAACTGGGGTATGGGGAAGAGGGATGCGCCGATGCCTTCCAAGAGCGTTGTACCCTGCGGTCGCCCAGATGATACATGGGCCAACCCACCAGTCCAAAACTGCTGTAATGAGTGTGATGCAGAAGCATTGGGCGGCACCAGGCTTTTCCACCTGTATAGAAGGTTTGATCCAGGGATGCATGGTATGTGCTACACATAATCAGGGAAGGGTAGTCAAGACACCACCCAAACATGCCCCTCGGCCCTTCTATTCTTTCCAGAGACTGCAGATTGATTATATTCAGCTGCCAAAAATCAGGATCATGGGAATACGTGTTGGTGTGTTTTTGATTTATTCTCAGGTTGGCTGGAGGCTTTCCCGATTGCCAAGGCTACGGCTGCGGCAACCGCAAAGAAGCTGCTTGCGGAGGTGGTGTGCAGGTATGGAGTACCAAAGGTGATCGAAAGTGACAGAGGTACACATTTCACAGGTGAAATAATGAATGAAGTCTTGACAGCGCTGGGAATTCAACAAGTTTTCCACACCCCATATTACCACAAAGCGGTGTAAAAGTAAAAGGACTAAATAGGATATTGAAGTTAAAAATCTAAAAGGCCATGTCCAAAACAGGGAAATCTTGGCCTGAATGTTTACCATTAGCCCTATACTCAGTAAGGTACACTCCAAGTAGAAAAACTGGACTTTCTCCGTATAAAGTACTATTTGGCAAAGTGCCTAGTTTAGGATGTTTCTTTTCCCAAGCATTGGAAATAAGTGACCATGTATTAAGCTCATATGTAAGGGATTTGTATAAAAGACTCAAGAAAGTATATGATAATGTTTTCAGTTCTCTTCCAGATCCGAACCAGGATCCTGGGAGTCTGCAGTCTGCAGTCTCGAGACTTGGTAGTCATTAAAAGACACGTGAGAAAGAGTCTGGATCCGAGAATATAGCTCCACTGATATCCAGAAAAAGAAGGAGTCTGGGTCAGCTGCACACCGGTTATGCTGAGGATCCCAAAGTTTATATGGATCCCATAGGTGTTCCTAGGGGGGTCCCAGACGAATACAAAGCTCAGAATCAGATCCTGGCGGGTTTCCGTTCTCTCATCCCAACTGTGCAGATCAATTACAATGTAGATTGGATAAACTATATATACTACACTGAGCAAAGATTTATCAATTTTAGTCAAGATGCTTTCCAGGGTATAGTTGAGAAACTGGGCCCAAAACAAAAGACTGACTTTTCAAAATAGACTGGCCATTGACATGATTCTAGCTGAAAAAGATGAAGTCTGTGGGATGATAGGGGAAGAATGTTGTACTTATATTCCTCAGAATTCTGGAGTCAATGGTAAAACTATAGTGGCCCTTACAGAGATTAAAAATCTGGCTCAGGAAATAAAAGCCAATGCAGAAGTAGATACCTCTTTTTTCTTAAGATGGCTTGGAGGACTTAAAGAATTTCTCCAACAAGCCTGCTTAGTGGTAACAGGGCTTTGGTGCTAGGATTGATAATTCTATGTTGTGTGATATCTATGTATAGGAAAGCTGTGACCAATGCAGCCGCCTCCTCAGGTACTTTCCTTCATCAGGAAGTTGTGTCGCTACTATATGAAGACACTGATAAGGGTGATATGGAGAAATATACTCCGCAGGATAAACCTGATAAAACCCCCTATAACAAAATACAAATGGAAATAAGAGATTTAGTTTAGGGATAGTGGGAGAACTCCATGTGCATGTTTGGTAGGGACTTGGTTGTTTGGGGGCAGTCCATAAGGGGCTAGCTTCTAAAATGACCAAGTGAAGAAATCCACTACCCCTGTCCCCACACATGGACAGTCTCGAAGGCCACACATATATTAGGGAAAAACTTAGTGTTTAGGGGGGATTGTCAAGGTAAAATATAATTTTCTACTATACTTTTATATTTATAGTGTGTATATGTATTTTATAAACACGAAGTTTTCCTTAAAAGAATAATAAGATAATGTTAGTATCTGCTGGTGTTTGTCTCCATCTTGTGTCCTATCACTGTATTACACTCTACTGAAATACCCCCACCTTTGGAGAATTGAGGACATACATGATACATGAGAACAATAGAATCTTTCTTCAAGAAACGAAACTGAGGATGACAACACGATCAAGGAGGACTTAGAAGAAGATCTAAGGACCAATTAGGATGACCAGATGCTGAATGTGTACATATATAGACATGATTCAGCTTATCTCTTTTTCCTCAATCCCGCCTTTACTCCACCCCAATATTCTGTGTATGTAATCTCGTGTATGTGAATAAAGTGCTCAGTGCTTACTGGAGATGGCCGCCTAATAGCACCATTTTCTTTAGGGCACGTTCTGAAGTCTGAACCAGCGTAACGCCTGATTCATTCTCGGTCGACCCGTGCTCCTAGTCTAATCTGGGGTGACTGGAGGATGAGTGGTTTATCATTTTGATTCCGACAGTTATATAAGCCTCGTTTTCATTAACTGAATAAACAATTTTTTTTTCTTGAATAACTGCTTAGTATTAGTCTTCTTACCAAAGCTTTCAAAATTCACACTGGTACCTCTTTTTAAAAAATAAAAATAAAAATGAAACTAGTTTAAAATATAGGGTACATATGCTGAATAATCCTAAAAGAAAACTAGACAGAGCAGGTGTTTGGACCCCATCATTTTTTTTAGTTTTAAACGTGTAAAAAATATCAAACTTTTGCCATTCCCTAAAAAGCTAGGTAATTATGTGTTGGGTTATCCATCCAGTCTATTCTTTTAAAGGGTAAGGATGTGATCGACATAAAAACAATGATTTTATATATTAAATCAGACTGCACTCTAATGTCATCAAAGTGCAGTCCAATGGTTTCCACGCTTTCATTGACTTTCACGGCCAAGTGCGATCCGAATATCAGATCAAACTCGGACAAGTAGCAATGTTTTCCTTGGACAGACTTTGTCCGAGGAATAAAATCGGACATGTGCACAGCTCATAAGACTCACATTGCTCTGAGTGAGATCCAATGTTTTCTCAGATTGCACTGGGACCAATAATACAGCCATCTGCATGAGCCCTAATATATATCATCACTGCTTCATTCCAAAACGTATCTCTCCTTCTTCAGTCCATGGATATGTGATCTTCTCCAATGTCCGGTGTTGTTATGGTCCTCTTTTGAGTCACGTGACAATTAGTCCGATTTGTCAGTTCACATTGAGCTCTATGTACAAGCCGGAAGTTGCTATTACAATTTTATCCTATAGACTCTGGTTCTAACGCTCTTTACCCTTACATTGTAAAAGAGACTTTTGGCTCACACATATAGCCCTGTGTGATCCAGAGATTCCGATCATCGGTCAGTCACATAAGAGGTGGTAGACATTGGAGAAAATGGCAATCGGTAAGTATATTAATACACTTACACTATACTACATACACATTCACACAGGTTTATCTCATAGCATTTTTAATGGGAGCGCTTCTTTTATAGCTTGATGTTTGCTCAATAAGTAAGTGCAATGTAAGACAGATACTATATAGACATACAGCCTTACTAGTGACCAAGCCTTTCACTAATAGGAAATTAAAAATAATTTCATTATTCTAAATTAATGTTTTTAGACTTCACTGTAAACCAATTCAATGATTTTTTAATATTTAGTATTAAAGATATTTTTGAAGTACTGCATGTTCAACTGCCGCGCCATTCATTTTTTATGGGGCTGCTGAGCTTGGATTTCTCCATCATACGTATAGGAACTGAATGTAGCAGCGGTTGCACATGCTCATTGGTGCGCCATTCTAACAGCGATGCAAATTCCACATTCTGCCGATAGGTACAAGTCCCAGCAGTTGGACCCCAACAAATCAATAAGTTATCACTAGTGATGAGTGAGTATACTTGTTGCTCGGGTTTTCCCGAGCACGCTCAGGTGGTTTCCAAGTATTTGGAAGTGCTCGGAGATTTAGTTTCTGTTGCCGTAGCTGCATAATTTGCTGCTATTTGACAGCCTGAATACATGTGGGAATTCCTTAACAAACAGGCAATCCCCACATGTATTCAGGCTGTCAAATAGCTGCAAATCATGCAGCTGTGGCAACAGAAACTAAATCTCTGAGCACCTCCAAATACTCGGAGACCACCCGAGCATGCTCGGGAAAACCTGAGCAACGAGTATACTCGCTCATCACTAATTATCACCTGCCCTTTTCAATAGCTGATAATTTGTTTTCACTGGACAACCCTTTCAATCCTATAACATAGATTCATGTAAGTTTTAATTGCTTTTAAATATTTTATTACAATGTCAAAAAATTATCACTATTTACTTATTTATTTATTATCATTATTATTATTATTATTATTATTTTTGTTGTTATTATTATACATGTCTTAGTTTTTACTTTAGTGATTTTGTAAACCAGTATCCATTTATTTAGCTCCTGTCCCAGTGATAAATTGCGGGTAACACGTATCGTGTAAGGTGTGATGTGTAGGCAATTTTCAGAACTCATGCCTCGGCAAGTCAAGCACCAACGTTTCCTGCAGTGAAAGTTTTAATCAAATATCCTGGGACATTGTCACAGTTTTACGGATATCACTCAGCTCTGAATGATGTTCTAATTCTGTACAATATTTGAAAGTACAAATAAGTTTTTTGTTTTGTTTTTATTAAATATTTACTGTATATATTTAATTATAAAAAAATAAAATCATATTTGTACTTTTTGTAACAGTAGGGTATTTCTCATATAAGGTGCCATATGCTTCTCCATATATTGTTCTGTACTGCTTTTCCCAACAGTAATTTAGAAAACACTTGCAATGTATGGTGTACAGTTCATATAGCGTCTTGTGCTTGGGTGCGAGGAAAACACATGAGACACAGGTTTCATATGGAAGGACTTGTATTACTTCATACAAGTAGGCAAAAGGGGTCACACAGTTTGCAGGTACAGAGGCAGGAGACACAGCAGGCCAGAGTAACTTTAAGCTCAGCAATAACTCTCCACAATAGGTTCAGGATCTCTTCTCTGTTACCGTAATTCCCTTGCAAACATGGATTTACCAAACAGCAGGTTTCCAGAGTCCACAAGTGTTCCAAAGTTCCTCAGTAGGAAATAGCTGGAGTACCAAGTCCAAGGTTTCCAGGAGTCAGGTCACAGGCTGACTGCAGGCTTGATTCTGAAGCCCTGATTGCTCAGCTGAGGCTGCTTAAGAGGCAAGAGGGAGAGAATCAGGGCGGGAACATGAAAGCTGGAAACTCCATATTGACTGAGGGCAAGATAGCTGCAGCAAGACAGAAAGCAAAATGGCCGACGGAAAAACTGAGTTTCAAGGAACATGTCAAAAGAGACAAAGAACCTTACATTACCCCCCCCTTAGGGACAACCTCCGGATGACCTCAGACCCGGCTTGTCTGGGTACCTCTGATGAAACTGGCAGAGCAGGCGAGGAGCATTAACGTTATTGACCGGTTCCCATGAGTTGTCCTCCACTGGGTAGCCCTGCCATTTAATCAAATATTGTAACTGATTTCTGTACAACCTGGAATCTAGAATCCTTTCCACCATAAATTCTTCCTGACCATCGACCAGCACTGGGTCAGGGCAAGGAGAAGAACGTCCAGGAAACGTATTGGGTGTTGCAGCCTTTAGTAGGGATACATGAAAGACAGGGTGGATTCTCATAGTTCTGGGCAGTTGAAGACGACAAGCAACGGCACTTATAATTTTACTGATTTTATAGGGTCCAATGTACTTATGTCCCAATTTAGACGATGGAATCTTTAACTTAAGATTTCTGGTTGACAGCCAGACCAAGTCTCCTACCTTGAAAGCTGGTGCAGGTTTACAAAATTTATCTGCTGCTTTCTTGTACCTTTCCTGAGCCAATTCCAGATTTTCCTTTAGAAGATCCATATTCTTTTGTAAAGAAGTGATTCTTTCAGCCACTGCCGGCAAGGGCGTATCTATGGGAAATCGAGGAAGAATGTTAGGATGATAACCTAGATTGGAGTAAAAAGGAGACTGCTTAGTGGAAGCGCTCTGAGAGTTGTTATAAGAGAACTCAGCCAGTGGGAGTAGATCCACCCAATCATCCTGTAGATGGCAGATAAAGCAGCGGAGATACTGCTCCAGGGTCTGATTGGTTCGTTCTGTCTGTCCATTAGTCTGGGGATGAAAAGCAGAAGAAAGGTTTACTTTAATGTCCAATGCGGCACAGAAATTTTGCCAAAACCTTGAAGTGAATTGCACCCCTCGATCCAAAATGACCTCATCCGGTACTCCATGCAAGCGAAACACATTTTTAATCATCAAATCTGATGTCTGTTTTGCAGTGGGTAAGCCGACACAGGGGATAAAATGAGCTGCCTTTGTTAAACGATCGACCACCACTAAAATGGTGTTCTTCCCTTGAGAGGTTGGTAACTCCACAATGAAGTCCATAGAAATGGATCCCCACGGGCGGGACGGGGTGGGAAGGGGTTGCAACAGACCAGTTGGTGAGGAGCGAGGTGTTTTGCATCTTGCACAGACTTCACATGAAGTGACATAGTTTAAAACATCTTTCCTGTCAGTGGGCCACCAAAAGAAACGAGAAAGAAATTCTTGTGTCTTTAGAATTCCTCTATGCCCAGCTATCTTGGAATCGTGGATGAGTTGCAATACTCTCAATCTGACTGTTTCAGGTATATACAGACGTTGTCCCTGAATCCACACACCATTCTTAAAGACAAGACTTACGTCCCTTGGGGTTGTGCCAACAAAGAATCCGCATGGTATGCTTCCTTGATGTCCTTAAGTAGGTCTTGATTATGAATCACTCCCAGGAATCTAGAGTCAGGAAGAATAGTCTTAGGAGGAGTAAGTGGACGTGTCTCTGCTGAATGAATCCTAGAGAGTGCATCAGCCTTTCCATTGCGCGATCCTGGCCTATAAGAAATTACAAAATTAAATTGGTTTAGGAAAAGATTCCAGCGAGCCTGGCGAGGAGTCAGGCACTTAGCCGACCTGATAAATTCAAGGTTACGATGGTCTGTCAGGACGACTATTTGCTGTGCAGCTCCCTGAAGAAGGTGTCTCCATTCCTTGAAGGCGGCAATAATGGCCAACAATTCTCTATTGCCCACATCGTAGTTCCTCTCAGCCGAAGACAACTGCTGGGAAAAGAAGGCACAGGGATGCAAGACATTCTTCTCACCTGTTCTCTGAGAGAGTATAGCTCCAACGGCACAGTCTGAAGCATCCACCTCTATTATGAAGGCAAGTTCGGGGTTGGGATGTACTAAGATAGGTGCAGTGGTAAATTTATCCTTTAGACGGGAAAATGCTTCCTGGGCTTGCGGAGTCCAGGAGAACCTAGACTCTTTCCGGGTAAGTTGGGTGATAGGTGACACTACCTCAGAGAAATTCCTAATGAAACGTCTATAGAAGTTGGCAAACCCGATGAAGCACTGCACCTCCTTCACATTTCTAGGAATTGCCAATCCTTGATGGCTTGGGTCTTGCTTCCATCCATACTAATCCCTTGCGTAGACAGTACATACCCCAGAAATTGAATTTCGGTCCTATGGAATTCACACTTTTCAAGTTTGATGTAAAGATGGTTTTGTCTTAGGCGTTCTAAGACCATTCTCACATATCCATGATGTTCCTCTGTGGAGTTAGAAAAAATTAGAATATCATCCAGATAAATCACCACAAATGTATCTAGGAGATCCCTGAAGATGTCATTCACCAAGTGTTGGAAAGTGGCTGGGGCGGTACTCAGACCAAAAGGCATAACTAGATATTCAAAGTGTCCATAGCGTGACCTGAATGCAGTCTTCCATTCATCCCCAGGTCTAATACGGACCAAGTTATAGGCCCCACGGAGATCCAGTTTAGAGAAAATTTTGGCATGCCGCACTCTCTCCAATAACTCAGGGATTAAAGGTAATGGATAACGGTTTCTAATAGTAACCTTATTGAGTTCCCTATAGTCTATGCAGGGTCTCAGAGATCCATCTTTCTTCTTCACAAAGAAGATGGGTGCACCTGCAGGAGATGAAGAGGGGCGTATGAAGCCCTTGGCTAGATTTTCGTCTATGTAATCCTTCAAAGCCTTTAGCTCTGGCCCCGTCAGGGGGTAGATCTTACCAAAAGGTATCTCTGCTCCAGGCAATAATTCAATTGGACAATCATATGGACGGTGAGGGGGAAGCTGGTCAGCGTTCTTCTTGTCACATAAATCCACATAGTCCTGGTATACAGCTGGTAGTTCCGGGACTGACATGGTTCCTTTAGGAACAGAGCAAGCTGAAACTCCTGGACTCATTTGTTTCTCCGGAAAGTGTAATTCCTTGGTCTCCCAGTTAATTGTAGGGTTCTGAGCCTGCAGCCATGGTAGCCCTAGAATAATGGGAAAGTGGGGAGAAGAGATAAGCATAAAGGACAGTTTCTCCTGATGATCTTTACCCATAAGGACCCTCAAAGGCTCCGTTTCCTGATCCACTAGTCCAGAGGTCAGCAGGGAGCCATCTGTACTGGAGTAGCCTTCTTCACTTAACGTATCCCCTGTTTCAGAGCAAAGGAGATATCCATAAAATTTCCACTTGCTCCTGAATCGATCATAGCAGAGCTAGACACCCAGACTGAGTCAACCCAGAGTTTGATGGAAAGGAAGCAATGAGAATTGTTTTTTTTACAACTCAGCTGGGACACCGCTGAGGAAACTTGAAAAATTGCAGCGTTTACACCGTCATCGTCCTCAGAACTAACGGAGTTTAAGTCAGAGAAATCAAGATCTCTTGCAGCAGATCTCTCTGGAGCCTGAGGCTCGGACATGACAGAGCTCCTCTCGCAACACTCACAGTGAATGACTGCTGCAGTAGTTTTACGAGAACGGCTGGGGCAGTTTATAATGAAGTGCCCTGACTTACCACAGTAGAAACATAGATTTTCCTTTAAACGATGTTCTTTGCGTGCATCACTAACCCGTCTTTGTAAAGAGTCCACCTGCATGGGTTCAGATTCTGGTTCCCGTGTGATCCTACTCAAAGGTTCCTTAGCTGAGGAGGGAGGTAGGAAAAGGTTAGTGCGATTATTTTCGAACCATCTCTTTGTCTGCGTTCAGTCAGACGAGCATCAATACGGATACAATAGTTAATAAAGTCACCTAACGCAGTGGGAGGGTCGGCACGAGCAAGTTCATCCTTAATCAGTGGAGACAACCCTTTACGAAAAATAGATTTTTTGGCGGAAGTGTCCCAAGTGGTATCGAGAGCCCATCTCCTGAAATCCAAGGCATATTCGGCTACTGAGCGCTTACCTTGGCGCAAAGTTAACATGGCTGCTTCAGTTGTTGCACCTCGATTGGGGTCATCAAACACCTGCCCCATGGCTGAAATGAAAGCATCAAGATGATTCAAACATTCATCCCCAGTCTCAATCAGAGGGTTGGCCCACATCAAAGCCTTGTTGGTAAGCAACATGATTATAGTAAGCACTTTGGATCGTTCAGTGGGAAATTGTGAAGCATGTGCAGAGAAAAATAGATTGCATTGGTTAATAAATCCCCTGAATTTCTCACGTTCACCGCCAAAATGAAAAGGGGTAACTTGGGGATCCCAGAACTCGGGGTTATGGCAGGAGCCTGGCCTCGTTCCTCTAGAGCCCCAATCCTGGCTCATAAATCCTGGGTAGTTTGTCCAAACACTTGCAAATTGTGATTAGTGAGGTCCTGTAGGCTTGAAAAACGGGTCTTTAAAGTCTGTATATCTGCAAAGATTGTATCAGTCATTCCGCAAAGCTCCTTTATGCGAGCCTCCATCTTCCAGATCTTTTAAGGCAGAAGTACTGGAAGGAGAAGAGAAAAGAAAAAAAACAAAAAAAAACACAATAGTGTTTACCTGTGGTAACACTCCAGAGTAAAATTAAGGGAATGCGCTCACCTGGAATGGTTGTGAGAAGTCACAACCACTGTCATCACAGAAGGTATAAACGGACATCTGATATCCACAGTCACAGCAGACACGGCCTTCCCAGGCCCAGCAGACACTAACATTGGCTTCAGAATCTTGTAATGTATGGTGTACAGTTCATATAGCGTCTTGTGCTTGGGTGCGAGGAAAACACATGAGACACAGGTTTCATATGGAAGGACTTGTATTACTTCATACAAGTAGGCAAAAGGGGTCACACAGTTTGCAGGTACAGAGGCAGGAGACACAGCAGGCCAGAGTAACTTTAAGCTCAGCAATAACTCTCCACAATAGGTTCAGGATCTCTTCTCTGTTACCGTAATTCCCTTGCAAACATGGATTTACCAAACAGCAGGTTTCCAGAGTCCACAAGTGTTCCAAAGTTCCTCAGTAGGAAATAGCTGGAGTACCAAGTCCAAGGTTTCCAGGAGTCAGGTCACAGGCTGACTGCAGGCTTGATTCTGAAGCCCTGATTGCTCAGCTGAGGCTGCTTAAGAGGCAAGAGGGAGAGAATCAGGGCGGGAACATGAAAGCTGGAAACTCCATATTGACTGAGGGCAAGATAGCTGCAGCAAGACAGAAAGCAAAATGGCCGACGGAAAAACTGACTTTCAAGGAACATGTCAAAAGAGACAAAGAACCTTACAACACTACACAAATGTAACATCCAGGGTAGGAACAAGGTATTTTGGTGCCCTGAGCAGATGAGGCAAATGGCAACGCAAAGGAATGAGTCAGAGGCTTTGGTATCAGGACGATTAACACCCTCCGCCCCACGGGTAACGTAACAAGCTCCAGTGACCACATCCACTGGAATAGGTGCCTTATTCATTATCAAAGTTAGATATAGAATCATTCATTGTTTGTGAACCATTTACACAATACGAGGGACACAATAAGATTCACCTCTGACATGGTATATTTTAAATGTCAAACCCAAAGACAGTCATGTAAAATAATATAGCTTATCTATAATGGGGGCCGATTAGTTTCTATTAGGATTTCTGCCAAATGCCGGACACCTTAAAATAAACCAAACAGACCCCATTTTTTTGATAGTGGGATATGTATGAAGGCTTTTATATCCATCATGAGACAAATACCGCTTGCAACAAAACTGATAGTTGGTGGTTCTGGTGACGTATTCATGTACTGATGGTGGCTCTGGTGATATATTCATGGAGTGATAATGGTCCTAGTAATGTATTCATCACCAGAACCACAATCAGTACATTAATGCTTTTACACAACCCTCATCAGTACAAGAAGACATCACTCCTGCTGTGCCGTTATAAAATGTTCCATTGTAGGTCAATTGATCAGTCAACTACCTGTGTTACTATTCTTACATTTTTCTACCAATAGTAGTCTATGAAACTGATATTTTTGTCACCCAAGTGTGGCTCCGAAACTAAAAAAAAATTCAGCTGTTGCATGAGGTATCTTGGCTCACAGCTAAGAAGGTTTACACCACTCCCTCAGCCACTACGTATTAATTGAGACTTCAATTCCAAGCTGTAAATGCTGGCCCAGACCCTGATACCTCATGCATGGCCCATGGCTAACTGCTTCTGTGCCATTATAAAATGTTCCACTATGGGTCATTGATCAGTCACCTACCAGTGTTACTATCCTTACATTTTTCTACCATAGCAGTCTATGAAACTGATGTTTGTGCCACCTGAGTGTGGGTAGGAAGCTAACAAAAAATTCAGTTGTTGCATGACGTATCAGTTCTCCCAGCTAAGAAGGCTTACACAGCTCCCGAACCACCAGGTCCTCATTGAAACTTCGAATGCTGTCCCAGACCCTGATACCTCATGCATGGCCCATGGCTGACTGGTGCTGTGCCATTTGTAAATTTCCACTGTGGGTCAATTGATGCCACTTTTCATGGTATCTTAGCTGTTTGAAAAGCTTTTTGTCACCCCTTAAGGTATTGTATATACGTTCGATTTGGCCTCTCATTGACTCTAATGGCGCTCGGGTAAGTTCGTCTAAACGTTCGGCAAATGTCTAAATGTTTAGCGAATCGAACCGAAGAGAACGTTGAAAAGTTCGCTCATTTCTAAACTTTAACACTGGTGTTAAATCACTATGAATATATTTTGAAGTCTGCAGAATAATATGTTACTTTTGAGTAGTGTGGATTACTTGTACTTACTCTTTGGAAAAATTAGATTACTTGCCAGGCATACTGTAGATCTAGTAATGAACTGTGGCCTAAAAACCTATTTGCTTGTCCCAAATGTATCCAGGTGTATTTATCACCTATATGTAATCTGGAATGACCGACGTTGAATGTACCCACGATATATTAACACTACATAAATCATAGATTGTCTTCTAAATTGATAGCGAGGAGGTTGGTTAAGCATTAAAGTCTAAATCTCTCTCCCATAACTTCTGGGAAAAGATCCAAAACAGATGTTGTTTTTACTGTGATTTCGACACTTTGCTGTTGCCCATGCCTACCGCAGGAGGCAGACCGAAAGCAAATAACAAGAAAATTAAAAAGTAAGCTATGCGATTGATTTTTAATTCCTTTTAGACTTGGCAATACTTTGAGGTTATTTATTGCACTAATGCACTAGAGAAACAAAGTGACAACCATACTCCATACAATTCAATTATATCCTCTCCTGATTCTAATACAACTGACTAATCCCATTAACTCAATGCACTGAAATAAGACAATGTATTAGTCATAACATTTTTTTCATGCTCAAAAACAAAATACAAATTTTAATTTCAATGAAATAATAGACATGCACCGTCAGCAAAGACCAAACATCCTCCAAAGCTTAAAGAGTCTCCGTACTTTCAGAAAACTTGATCTCCTTTGGTAGATTATTATTATTATTATTATTATAATCTGCAAATCAATTTTAAAAATTATGGTATCCAAAAAAAAAATGCTTCAAAGTGTCAGACATTAGGTGTCTCCCTTCTGTCTAAATTGTATACTGCCTGTTGTCAAGAGTAATCCATCTCTATCAGCAGGGACTAAAAACCACCTTACAGGAAGTGGGGTGGCATTTGTCCTCTTTCTGCTCCTGCTCTCCTGTCTGTCAAACTACATACAAACAATCAAATAAACTCACTGGAAAAGAGACCCTATAAAAATAACGTAGAGTTTAGTGACATATAATTGAGGGTATATAGTAGGGGACTAAGTATAGAGTAAACCAAAGAGCAAACAACAAAGCAAAAAAAGAGGAAAAAATGATAACGAGCCCACAAGAATGCTTAATAAATTCATGCTTAATCTCAGCATAAAGAGGAGTCTCATGGGGTAATATAAGATGGTAGTGAATAAAAGTAGCAGAAAAAATAAAACCAATAGTGGTAAAAAATAATACTGGCAGACATCTACCCTTGATTGTTCTCTCCTGCTGGAATGATGCCAGCCCTGACGTGCATTTCGGCGCAATGTCTTCTTCTGGGGGGTCACCTTTTTTTTACCACAGTTGTTTTTTTTTTTCTGCTATTAATTCACTGCCCTCTAATATTACCCCATGAGACAGTGTATGTCTCATTTTATGTCCTCTCCAGTTGTGTGTGATGCCTCTTTTTACTGCTGTGTTCATGCTTCGACCTAGACGTTTTATATTAAAGTTCTTTTCTTACATTAAGCATTGTTCTGGGCTCGTTATCATTTTTTCCTCATTTTTGCTTGTTATAAACTACATACAGGCATAATAAAGAAGTGTGCTTTCAGTTTGAGGCATGCTGTTGGACAATTCCAGGAACAAGGTATGCTGAGGTGCAATGAGAGGAAGTTCCAGCATCTCCAGTGCTAGTAGAGTGCTGAGATAAAGGGAATGACCACAAGGTGCCTTATATCTGGTAAAATTGTTGTCCACTGCCTGTTATCAAGGATGTCACTCGCAGGCCGCTCCAGCTCTGCTCTGCTCACCATGCGGGTTCTCCTCATGTCTGGCCATCCTACTGAGTCTGCTTCATGAAGGACTGCTGCACCTGCATGTGGCTTCCATCAAGCCTTAGGGGATGCAGCCAGTCTCTGCAGGAATTTAACTATGCTGTGTTCTGCAGAGATGAGGTTTCCCCAGCCTATCCAGTCCAGCAGAGCATACAACTGACAGCGCCTCATACCATTCCTCACCATAATGTTGGTTCTTATACCGATAGCACCCATTTATGTGTTCCTACTTAGCCTATATCTCGTTAACAACCTCACCTTTTACCCATTCCGTCTGACTTCTCTGCTTCTGACCTCAGCTATGTGTATTGAACCTCTTCTGCCTACCCTGACCTTGAACTGTTTAACTATACGCATGTATCACCCTTCTGTACCTTGTACCCGCGCCTCTGACTCTCCGGTCAGTTGCTGCAGACCCAGGGTCTGACTTGGAGTGGTACCTGGTGAGTACCGGCATCAAAGCCTTTGCTCACCATCAGAGGTTCTAGCGAATACCCGGTAGTCACATTGTTATGCTCCTTCAAGGTAAGCCCGGCCCGCGGCACAGTGAGTCCACACCATCAGTGGTAGAAAGGATAATCAATCTCTAGTAGCTGAGATGATAAGACGGAAAATAGGAAGTGGGGTGGGATTTTATCTCTCTGCTTCTGCTTTCATGTCTGTCATACATACAGGCATAAAGTGACAGGCATTCAGTTTGAGGCAGATGGCAGACAAGCTGTCGAACAATGATGGAGTAATATATTCCGGTAAGTAAGGAAAGTAAGTGGCCCCATATACAGTGCTAGCAAAATGCTGATAAAAAGGGAATGACCACTGAAAAATAGTGAATGACAACTGAGAATCGGGACAGTTCTTGGACATATTAGACCAGAATATTCGCAAAATCAGTTTAAACTTGTTGAGAGTGATCAGAGCAATAATGCCATGCTTTTCTACACATTTTGTGTGAAAGTGCAGGCAAACTGCAAGGATCTTATTGTTCCCAGCACCTCCAGATGAAAGATTTAGTGAATGCAGTGATGACTTTGAAGCATTAGGATGACCTACCGTTATCGGCATTCTGCTACCTATAATGGATCAAGTGAATAATATCGCTCAAGGATCCATTTGTTGTCTTTATTGTCTTTTCTTGCTTCCCAGAAATCTTTTGAAGATGCCCTTTAGCTACACAGTTCAAAGTCATCACTGCCTTTCAAGCATCCTCCTTTTAGTGTATAGCTTTCTTACTTCCATTATTGCAAATTGTCTCTTCAAAGAGGAAGAGCTCTGGCACCACCAATAGGAAGTAGCAATCCTAGAAGTCAATGTCGACCCTTTACTGATCCTTGTCACATGACTTAGGATAAAAGCCAAACCAGAATCTCAATTTGCAGACACTATGTTTCGGGGTGCTGCCCCTCGTCAGTGCAAAGTGTGAGATCTGGTTTGGCTACGTGAGAGGCGTCTGACAGGGATCCAAGGGGTGATGTTTCTCCTTACGGAGAGTGACATGTCAAGCATGCCGAGATGAGGAGCATTTGATTACATACTTCTTTTTACTGATAAGTGAATAGCTAGTCCTAATTCACCATATCCACCAATTTGCTTATTTTCCAACCTAAAGAAGCTTATGAGAATTCTAATCCTGGCAAAAGCTGCTCACCCAATGCATCCTCCTAATGAGTAGTGTACTGTGACTTGAAATATGAATCAGTTTAAAAATTAAAACCATTAATTTGGAGGAAGCGGGCACCACCAAAATAATAAAGAGTGCTCATTAGGAAAAAATCATAGCAATACGAAGGATAAAAAGAAACTGTGCTTGAACAGGCACATCCCAAAATTCAATATTTGTATTCTGTAATGCAAAAAAACCACCAGATACAGACAAAGTAAAACCAATTAAAAACATGCACAAAACCAATGTGCCACAATGAAATTAACAGTCTAAGCTTTAATGAGACAAGTCCAAGGTCATAAAGGGGTTAGTGAGCATGTCCAATCACCACTTATACAAACAGTAAATGAAGCAATGATCACTCAGGCTACATTGAGACAGAGGTATTTTGGACCCCTGTGGTCCAAACTAGAGGTTAGAGGTTACTAGAGGTTAGGCCCATCCCGAGTAGGGTCACATTGGCATGGTGGGATGGCTTTTCTGTTTTTTTTTATCAAGACAATGTTAACTAAGTACCCTGTGTTATTTTCATGCACTATTACTATTTATTTACCTACTGTCGGGTATTTGCTCATTTTGTTTCTGTCTTGGATTTGTCTGTTTAATGGCCAGTGTGAACATGCGCCCACACGTTGCATTCACACCAACTTATATTCCAGTTAATTTATTTTGGTTTTGTTGTTTATGAGGCAACTCCTTTAAAAGGATGTGCTCTTCTTCTATCTTGGACATTGACAATTTGGACCAGGGGCATGTCTACACCACTAGTCTGAACTCTCATGCTTCAAGTAGTTTGGCATCTGAAGCATCGGAGGAGTGCAGAGTCACTTCACAGCCACGCTTTCAAGCTTTAACCCCTTTCTGACATCGAGCGTAATAGTACGCCTATATTATTATTTATTATTATTATTATTAATATTTATTTATATAGCGCCATTGATTCCATGGTGCTGTACATGAGAAGGGGTTACATACAAATTACAGATATCACTTACAGTAACTATCACAGACTGATATAGAGGGGAGAGAGGACCCTTCCCTTGCAGGCTTACATTCTACAGGATGGTGGGAAGGAGACAGAAGGTTCGGGGTTGCAGCAGCTCCAGTGATGGTGAGGCAGTAGCCCCAGTAGTGGTGAGGAGGCAGCGGGGATCATTGCAGGCTGTAAGCTTTCCTGAAGAGATGGGTTTTCAGGTTCCATCTGAAGGATCCGAATGTGGTTGATAGCCGGATGTGTTGGGGCAAAGAATTCCAGAGGATGGGGGCTATTCGGGAGATGCCTTGGAGGCGGTTTGGTGAGGAGCGAATAAGTGTGGAGGATAGAAGGAGGTCTTGGGGAGGATCAGCGATTACGTGAGAGAAGATATCGGGAGATTAATTCAGAGATATATGGAGGAGACAGGTTATAGATGGCCTTGTAGGTCAGTATTAGTATTTTGAATTGGATACACTGAGGGAGTGGGAGCCAGTGGAGAGATTTGCAGAAGGGAGAAGTGGAGGATTAGCGAAGAGAGAGATGAATTAATCGGGCAGCAGAGTTAAGGATGGACTGGAGAGGTGCGAGGGTGTTAGCAGGGAGGCCACAGAAAAGGATGTTGCAGTAGTCGAGACGGGAGATGATGAGGGCATGCACAAGCATTTTAGTAGAGTGAGGGTTGAGGAAGGGACGGATTCTGGAAATATTTTTGAGCTGGAGGCAGCAGGAGGTGGAGAGAGCTTGGATGTGCGGTTTCAAGGACAGGGCAGGGTCAAGGGTTACTCCGAGGCAGCGGACCTCCGGTACAGGAGAAAGCATGATGTCGTCAATTGTTATTGATAGGTCAGGTAAGGAAGATCTGTGAGATTGGGGAAAGATGATCTGTAAGGTTCTTTGTCTCTTTTGACATGTTCCTTGAAACTCAGTTTTCCGTCGGCCATTTTGCTTTCTGTCTTGCTGCAGCTATCTTGCCCTCAGTTAATATGGAGGTTCCAGCTTTCATGTTCCCGCCCTGATTCTCTCCTCTTGCTTCTTAAGCAGCCTCAGCTGAACAATCAGTGCTCCTGAATCAAGCTTCAGTCAGCCTGTGACCTGACTCCTGGAAACCTAGGATTTTGGACTCCAGCTATTTCCTACTGAGGAACTTTGGAACACTTTTGGACTCTGGAAACCTGCTGTCTGGTGAATCCATGTTTGCAGAGGAATTACGGTACAGAGAAGAGATCCTGAACCTGCTTTGGAGAGTTATTGTAGAGCTTGAAGTTACTGCCTGCTGTGTCTCCTGCCTCTGTTCCTGCAAACTGTGTGACCTTTTCTGCATGCTTGTATGAAGTAATACAAGTCATTTCATATCAACCTGTGTCTCATGTGTTTTCCTCGCACCCAAGCACAAGACGCTATAGGAACTGTACACTATACATGACAAGATTCAGGAGCCAATGTTTAGTGTCTGCTGGGTCTGGGAAAGCCGTGTCTGCCGTGACTGTGGATATCAGATATCCGTTTAATACCTTCTGTGATGACAGTGGTTGTGACTTCTCACAACCATTCCAGGTGAGCGCATTCCCTTAAATGTTACTCTGGAGTGTTACCACAGGTAAACACTATTGTTTTTTTTTTCCTTTTCTCTTCTCCTTCCAGCACTTCTGCCTTAAAAGATCTGGAATATGGAGGCCCGCATAAAGGAGCTTTGTGGAGTGACTGATACAATCCTTGCAGATATACAGACTATAAAGACCCGTTTTGCAAGCCTACAGGACCTCACTAATCATAATTTGCAAGTGTTTGGACAAACTACCCAGGAATTACGAGCCAGGATTGAGGCTCTAGAGGAACGAGTCCAGGCTCCTGCCATAACCCCGAGTTCTGGGATCCCCAAGTTACCTCCTTTTCGTTTTGGCGGTGAACGTGAGAAATTCGGGGGATTTTTTAACCAATGCAATCTATTTTTCTCTGCACATGCTTACAATTTCCCACTGAACGATCCAAAGTGCTTACTATAATCATGTTGCTTACCAATAAGGCTTTGATGTGGGCAAACCCTCTGATTGAGACTGAGGATGATTGTTTGAATCACCTTGATGCTTTTATTTCAGCCATGGGGCAGGTGTTTGATGACCCCAATCGAGGTGCAACAGCTGAAGCAGCCATGTTAACTTTGCGCCAAGGTAAGCGTTCAGTAGCCGAATATGCCTTGGATTTCAGGAGATGGGCTCTTGATACCACTTGGGACACTTCCGCCAAAAAATCTATTTTTCGGAAAGGGTTGTCTCCACTGATTAAGGATGAACTTGCTCGTGCCGACCCTCCCACTGCGTTAGGTGACTTTATTAACTATTGTATCCGTATTGATGCTCGTCTGACTAAACGCAGACAAGAGAGATGGTTCGAAAATAATCGCACTAACCTTTTCCTACCTCCCTCCTCAGCAAAGGAACCTTTGAGTAGGATCACAAGGGAACCAGAACCTGAACCCATGCAGGTGGACTCTTTACAAAGACGGGTTAGTGATGCACGCAAAGAACATCGTATAAAGGAAAATCTATGTTTTTACTGTGGTAAGTCAGGGCACTTCATTATAAACTGCCCCAGCCGTTCTCGTAAGACTACTGCAGCAGTCATTCACTGTGAGTGTTGCGAGAGGAGCTCTGTCATGTCCGAGCCTCAGATTCCAGAGAGATCTGCTGCAAGAGATCTTGATTTTTCGGACTTAAACTCTGTTAGTTCTGGGGACAATGACGGTATAAATGCTGCAATTTTTCAAGTTTCCTCAGCGGTGTCCCAGCTGAGTTGTAAAAGAAACAATTCTCATTGCTTCCTTTCCATCAAACTCTGGGTTGACTCAGTCTGGGTGTCTAGCTCTGCTATGATCGACTCAGGAGCAAGTGGAAATTTTATGGATATCTCCTTTGCTCTGAAACAGGGATACGTTCAGTGAAGAAGGCTACTCCAGTACAGATGGAGACTGTGGATGGCTCCCTGCTGACCTCTGGACCAGTGGATCAGGAAACAGAGCCTTTGAGGGTCCTTATGGGTAAAGATCATCAGGAGAAAATGTCTTTTATGCTTATCTCTTCTCCCCACTTTCCCATTATTCTAGGGCTACCATGGCTACAGGCGCAGAATCCTACGATTAACTGGGAGACCAAGGAATTACACTTTCCGGAGAAACAGATGAGTCAAGGAGTTTCAGCTTGCTCTGCTCCTAAAGGAACCATGTCAGTCCCTGAACTACCAGCTGTATACCAGGACTATGTGGATTTATGTGACAAGAAGAACGCTGATCAGCTTCCTCCTCACCGTCCATATGATTGTCCAATCAAATTATTGCCTGGAGCCGAGATACCTTTTGGTAAGATCTACCCCCTAGCGGGGCCCGAGCTAAAAGCTTTGAAGGACTACATAGATGAAAATCTAACCAAAGGCTTCATACGCCCCTCTTCATCTCCCCAGGTGCACCCATCTTCTTTGTGAAGAAGAAAGATGGATCTCTGAGACCCTGCATAGACTATAGGGAACTCAATAAGGTTACTATTAGAAACCGTTATCCATTGCCTTTAATCCCTGAGTTGTTGGAGAGAGTGCGGCACGCCAAAATTTTCTCTAAACTGGATCTCCGTGGGGCCTATAACTTGGTCCGTATTAGACCTGGGGATGAATGGAAGACTGCATTCAGGTCACGCTATGGACACTTTGAATATCTAGTTATGCCTTTTGGTCTGAGTACCGCCCCAGCCACTTTCCAACACTTGGTGAATGACATCTTCAGGGATCTCCTAGATACATTTGTGGTGATTTATCTGGATGATATTCTAATTTTTTCTAACTCCACAGAGGAACATCATGGACATGTGAGAATGGTCTTAGAACGCCTAAGACAAAACCATCTCTACATCAAACTTGAAAAGTGTGAATTCCATAGGACCGAAATTCAATTTCTGGGTATGTACTATCTACGCAAGGGATTAGTATGGATGGAAGCAAGACCCAAGCCATCAAGGATTGGCCAATTCCTAGAAATGTGAAGGAGGTGCAGCGCTTCATCGGGTTTGCCAACTTCTATAGACGTTTCATTAGGAATTTCTCTGAGGTAGTGTCACCTATCACCCAACTTACCCGGAAACAGTCTAGGTTCTCCTGGACCCCGCAAGCTCAGGAAGCATTTTCCTGTTTAAAGGATAAATTTACCACCGCACCTATCTTAGTACATCCCAACCCCGAGCTTGCCTTCATAATAGAGGTGGATGCTTCAGACTGTGCAGTTGGAGCTATACTCTCTCAGAGAACAGGTGAGAAGAATGTCTTGCATCCCTGTGCCTTCTTTTCCCAGCAGTTGTCTTCGGCTGAGAGGAACTACGATGTGGGCAATAGAGAATTGTTGGCCATTATTGCCGCCTTCAAGGAATGGAGACACCTTCTTCAGGGAGCTGCACAGCAAATAGTCGTCCTGACAGACCATCGTAACCTTGAATTTATCAGGTCGGCTAAGTGCCTGACTCCTCGCCAGGCTCGCTGGAATCTTTTCCTAAACCAATTTAATTTTGTAATTTCTTATAGACCAGGATCGTGCAATGGAAAGG
>JARQOD010000005.1:504623442-504697556 GCA_033576555.1 Oophaga sylvatica
AAAAGGAGGTAATTAGGGGATCCCAGAACTTGGGGTTATGGCAGGAGCCTGGGCTCGTTCCTCTAGAGCCTCAATCCTGGCTCGCAATTCCTGGGTAGTCTGTCCAAACACTTGCAAATTATGATTAGTGAGGTCCTGTAGGCTTGCAAAACGGGTTTTTAAAGTCTGTACATCTGAAAGGATTGTATCAGTCACTCCGCAAAGTTCCTTTATGCGGGCCTCCATCTTCCAGATCTTTTAAGGCAGAGGTGCTGGAAGGAGAAGAGGAAAGGAAAAAAAAAAAAAAACAATAGTGTTTACCTGTGGTAACACTCCAGAGTAAAATTTTAAGGGAATGCGCTCACCTGGAATGGTTGTGAGAAGTCACAACCACTGTCATCACAGAAGGTATTAAACGGACATCTGATATCCACAGTCACAGCAGACACGGCTTTCCAAGACCCAGCAGACACTAAAACATTGGCTCCTGAATCTTGTCATGTATAGTGTACAGTTCCAATAGCGTCTTGTGCTTGGGTGCGAGGAAAACACAGGAGACATAGGTTGAAATGAAATGACTTGTATTACTTCATACAAGCATGCTGAAAAGTTCACACAGTTTTCAGGAACAGCGACAGGAGACACAGCAGGCCAGAGTAACTTCAAGCACTACAATAAATCTCCAAAGCAGGTTCAGGATCTCTTCTCTGTACCGTAATTCCTCTGCAAACATGGATTCACCAAACAGCAGGTTTCCAGAGTTCAAAAGTGTTCCAAGGTTCCTCAGTAGGGAATAGCTGGAGTACAAGTCTAAGGCTTCCAGGAGTCAGGTCACAGACTGACTGAGGCTTGATTCAGGAGCACTGATTGTTCAGCTGAGGCTGCTTAAGAAGCAAGAGGGAAGAATCAGGGCGGGAACATGAAAACTGGAAACTCCATATTAACTGAGGGCAAGAGCTGCAGAAAGACAGAAAGCAAAATGGCCGACGGAAAACTGAGTTTCAAGGAACATGTCAACAGAGACAAAGAACCTTACAAAGGCCATCATTGACACCCTCAAGCAAGAGGGTAAGACCCAGAAAGAAATTTCTCAACAAATAGGCTGTTCCCAGAGTGCTGTATCAAGGCACCTCAATGGGAAGTCTGTTGGAAGGAAACAATGTGGCAGAAAACGCTGTACAACGAGAAGAGGTGACCGGACCCTGAGGAAGATTGTGGAGAAGGACCGATTCCAGGCCTTGGGGGACCTGAGAAAGCAGTGGACTGAGTCTGGTGTAGAAACATCCAGAGCCACCGTGCACAGGCGTGTGCAGGAAATGGGCTACAGGTGCCGCATTCCCCAGGTAAAGCCACTTTTGAACCATAAACAGCGGCAGAAGCGCCTGACCTGGGCTACAGAGAAGCAGCACTGGACTGTTGCTAAGTGGTCCCAAGTACTTTTTTCTGATGAAAGCAAATTTTGCATGCCATTCGGAAATCAAGGTGCCAGAGTCTGGAGGAAGACTGGGGAGAAGGAAATGCCAAAATGCCTGAAGTCCAGTGTCAAGTACCCACAGTCAGTGATGGTGTGGGGTGCCATGTCAGCTGCTGGTGTTGGTCCACTGTGTTTCATCAAGGGCAGGGTCAATGCAGCTAGCTGTCAGGAGATTTTGGAGCACTTCATGCTTCCATCGGCTGAAATGCTTTATGGAGATGAAGATTTCATTTTTCAGCACGACCTGGCACCTGCTCACAGTGCCAAAACCACTGGTAAATGGTTTACTGACCATGCTATTACTGTGCTCAATTGGCCTGCCAACTCTCCTGACCTGAACCCCATAGAGAATCTGTGGGATATTGTGAAGAGAAAGTTGAGAGACGCAAGACCCAACACTCTGGATGAGCTTAAGGCCGCTATCGAAGCATCCTGGGCCTCCATAACACCTCAGCAGTGTCACAGGCTGATTGCCTCCATGCCACGCCGCATTGAAGCAGTCATTTCTGCAAAAGGATTCCCGACCAAGTATTGAGTGCATAACTGAACTTTATTATTTGATGGTTTTTTTTGTTTGTTTTTAAAAAACACTTTTATTTTATTGGACGGTTGAAATATGTTAATTTTTTGAGACAGGTTTTTTGGGTTATCAGGAGTTGTATGCCCAAATCATCAGTATTAAAACAATAAAAGACCTGACAAATTTCAGTTGGTGTGTAATGAATCTAAAATATATGAAAGTTTAATTGTAATCATTACATTATGGAAAATAATGAAATTTAGCACTATATGCTATTTTTTTGAGAAGGACCTGTATATCCAAATACCAGGGCACAGTTGCAGATTTTTTGTATGCTAACATAGATTATTTGTACCCAAATTTTAGACTTTTTTCCTTTGTAGTTTACTACTCATTCTTTTGACATCAATGGTTTATCATATTGAAAATAAAGCTGGCAACACTTTAGTGGACTATTTATTAGAAAACTTTCTGCAATTTTCATTAAGGACTTTGACCTTTTGTGATATCAGTTTGATACATACTAGAAAAAACCTCAACAGGCTGCTAGGCACAACTGGGTGCAAAGTGACATGCACCTCTATGCTCATCACCACAAATATAAGACTGGAGTAAATTCACCGCTCATCTCATCATGAATTTGACAGTGCAGAAGACAGGGGGGCATGCCCTATCCCACCCCAGCTCCATCCACTTTGTCAGAGCTGGGCAAAAAAATCCTGAAAATGTCAAAGGCTGCAACATTTTTGGGCAGCCTCCCACTGTGCAAAAATTGTGCCACTTTGCAAAGCTTTTTACATCAGTTTTCTTGCATAAAAACTTTGATAAATCGGGCCCATGGAGATTTCTTTTTTGAATCTGAGCTTCACTTCTTGGGGGAAAAGACATTGCCTTACAGAGATGCCATATGCTTGTGGACCATAATACAATAATTAAAAACTACATAGAGCCCTTTTTTTGTCTATTTTATCTCGATGATTTACTAGTTACACATGCCAAAAATATTTCATACCTACATATGTACTACATTTTTTTGATAAAGAACGCAGTGTGTGCATTCAAAATGCATTGTTTGTCCATCCACAATATGGATCAATTTTTTAACTGTCTTTGAATTGTTTTGGAATAATTTAGAATTTTATGAAGCTGGATTTTCCTTTTTTTTTCATTATTCACAAGAGGTCACTTGGAATCGGTGCTTCATAATGCCTAGAGCTTGGGTGAGCTGTTTTTTTTTGCTCTTTTAGACATTTTCTTGACATGCTTGACAAATGGATGTGACCTTTTGGGTTAAATAATAGGCGTGATCCAAACCATGTTCTTGTCCTCGAAAATTAAGCTAAAATTTAGCATAATTTAGTTGACCAAAGTAAGCCAACTAATAAGTGCTGTAAATTCAGCCCAGACAGTCTAGGGATGCATCAAATTTAGCAAAAAGCCTAGATCATGTTGTTTAATCTGCCGCATTTTAAAACGGTCTGCTCTAAGTTTGAACTATCTTAAATTAGACGGCTTTAATAAAACAACGCAAGTGTTTATAGATAAAATAAAGTGAAACATATAAAATAGGTGCGGTCTGGAGTCATGGGGACTCAGTCTTGCAGCACGGGTGCTGTGGGGCAACAGGCCGTCTGCCCTGCTGGTGCATTGCTGCTATGGCGGTGGTGGCCGCACGGCTCCGCTCCTTTAGGGTTGGTCAGGACCCACTACGAGGTTTGCCGTGATGTGGCAGTCGGCTTCATACAGTCTGATCAGAATGTTAAACTAAGAACCTCATGTTCAGTTACATTTATTTTTGCCGAGAAGCATTAGATCATTGTATGATTTTTGGAGGTGCTGTCCTCTCTCTTTTTTGAGCATATAAAATAGGTGCTGCCTAACCTAGGAAAGTCTAGAGTTTGTACTGTAAAATGTGTAGTCGAGTAGATTAATGTATTTCTTGACTAACATCGATCTTATTAATTTTTTTTAACATTTAAATCTGTACCAAAAACAAGAGTGAGACGGCGAGGCTTTTACAAGACTTCAGTTATCAATTTAACTTCCATTTACAAGTTCCACTAAAACAATCCAATTTCTTACCTTTCCGAGGGCACGACTCATGTCATCCTCTTGTCATTTCCATCCTGATAAATGTCTGTGTTATGCATAAATTGAGCGCATAAGCTGTCAGGTAGAAACCATTGAAGTTAATCCTCCCAAGTCTCTTACACTTGTCCTCATTTATCTGTAGAATGCATGTGTTTTTTTTCAGACTTGTTTAATAAATGTCTTTTGATTTCAGGAATAGATTACCTTCACCCAGATCTTGCCTCAAATTATGTGAGTATAATAAAGTTCATTATAACATTTAAAGGCTTTTGTAGACGACACGTTCATTCATTATCAAAGAGTCTGCCGCAGCCATAGGAGTTGAACTACTGATCTTTTGTTAACTGAAACTGTTATAAATGGTTGTAACTTTAATAGAGATAGTAGCATAAAAATGAGAAATCTGACATGGGGTGAGATTAATCTAGCAACAACTCTTGAAACAACAAAAAAAACATAGAGGAAAGTCAGGCAGTAGCATTAAAGGGATAAGGAGGGACATTTATTAAGAACTGTTCACCAGAATTGTGGCAGGAAAAACTCCAAATGTTGGCAAGTACCTCGTTTGTGCAAAAATGTTTGACCCTTTCAGATTTGACATCTCTCTTTCCAATTTTCCCCAAAGAAGTGGGATAGAAGAGGCAAAAAAAGGGTGAAAGGTACCTGGACATTCTTAAAGAAAGAGAAAGGCATCATTCAAATGTCCATTTTTCAAGTACACGTTCTCTGCGAGTTTTTCATGGATATATGACATACCTATTATAATTCTATGGGCATGTCCACATGACAGTATTTTTTTTCAGACCAAGTACCTTCAAATAAAGTCACAAAAAACGAGACGTGTCTTTTTTGATCCACGTAGGTCAAACTTGTTCATTGAAAGCAATGGGTCAATGAAAATAACGGACAGCACACGAATGTGTGACATACAGTGTCTGGGTTTTATATGGTTTTAATGGGTCAAAGAATATTGTCATTTTCTCATTGCGTGTCAGAAAAACAAATGCCAAACTAATGGTAATAATGGGTACACAGACAATAAATGATGAAAATCAGATTTAAATCTTTTTTTTCTCACATGCCGGACATCTGAATAAGGCTTTAGAGGCAAGTGCTTGTTAATAAATTAGGAGCATCTTACTCAAAATTAAGACTTATGTTTCAAGTACCATTTTTAAATTCTCAACAAGTGTTGTGTTGTGATTATAAATAAAGGATACGATTACATTCAAAAACCATGACACTTTGTGTATGTAGCTATAAAAAAAGAAAAAGGCTGTGCTTTCTATAATACAGAAATCCTTAAAAAGAACCTGTCATTTCCAAAACTCTGTTAACATGATATGGGGTTAATCTGCAGATTAATACTGTTCTAAAGCAGTGCAAATGTTGCACTGAAGAGCTGGCTGCCAGGAGGAAATTAACTTTGATCCTCACAGCAGCCTCCGGCTTTCAGTCATAGAGGTGCCGCTTCAATCACTGCTCAGTACATAGTGTGTTGTGACTTCAACCATCCCCCAACGCTAACTGACAGCTGGCTTGTACTGATGCACTACTGAGCTGATTGTCAGACAGTGCTGGATCGTGGTTACAGCTGCCACTCACCTTGAATTGACCGGTGACTGAAGTCAAGCCGCACCTCTATGACTGAAAGCTGGTGGCAGCCAGGAGAAATAAAGTTAATTGCTTCCTGTTAGGCCTCTTTCACACATCCGTTTTTTGACTTCAGGCACGATCCAGCGTGTTGTCAAAAAAATGGATCCGGTACCGGATGCGTTTTTTTTAGCATTGACTTTCATTAGCGCCGGATCGAGCCTGATGTCATTGCGTTGCATCAGTTTTTGTACGGATCCGGCAGAAATGTACATTCCGGCGGCCGGACAAGATGCTGACTGCAACGTTTTTTTTTTTTTCCGGAGCCGCCTGATAGTGCCTGAATGGGAGCTTCAGGCGACCGGAAACAATGCAAGTCTATGGAACCAGACCAGTCTTTTGTCAAATCCGTCAAAAGACTGATCCGGATTCTGAAACCAAGGTCTCTCTCTCTCTCTCTCTCCTCGGTCCGACATCCGCACCTGCATTTTCCACATAGAAAATTTATGTTTCCGGGTTGAAAAGGTCAGGAGAGTTCCGGCAAGAAAACTGATCAGTTGCATCAGTTTTTTTAAAATCAGCGCCGGATCCGCCCTATCAGGCATAGGATGGATTATGCCTGACACAAAAAGACTGATGTGTGAAAGTAGCCTTAGTCGGGAGTTACGCACTGTGTGGGAAAGATTAAGTGCAACACGAATGGATGAGGGGAAGGAAGTCCAGACACTAGGAAAAAGGTGAGTGGAGACCCCTAAGCAGATCTAATAATACCCTAAATGCCGTAACGTCCCTAAAATTTCCCTAGCGCTAAGCCCTGGATAGGGAGGGGGTAGGATCAGCACTGGTCAGTCCCCACTGTAAACTAAAGACAAAAAGGTAGACAGACAAGAGGAATGAACTTAGCTTGAGCAGACTCACTGAGGTAACACCAAACATTCTCAAATAGCTTCAGAGAGGAAGTTAGCCGACTGCTATAGCTCCAAACCTTCACAAGGTAAAAATGTGAATATCACTGGCGACTCTCTACAGTAGACTGGAGATTTATAAACACCCAGGTCCAGGTGTGTCAACTAAAGCTGGAGGGAGGTTGCCGCGGAGTCCAAGATTCAGAAGGATTAAGGAGGCACCTGTAATGCCAAACGCGGAGACCTTCTGCAGCCAGATGAAGAGCGACAGTCTATTGCATCTGACACACCAGTGACACCGGGTGTTCAATATGGTGGCTGCAATGCTTTAGGACACTATTAACCTGCAGATTAACCCCATATTTGCTTTCAATAGCGTTTTAGGACATGACAGGTTCCCTTTAAGTATATAACTGGCTAATAGAAATGAGCAAATCTTTTGAAATTTGAATTCACAGACTTCGACAAATTTTCTCCAAAAGTTCTAGTAGCAGCAAATAAATTTGCACGGATCTCTGATGACCCAGGTACTGATCACAAATATTCAAGGTATGATAGTATGGTTCACCAATGTAGATAGTACAGCTGCAGGTCATTATGTGGAAGCAAGCTGGCCATGCAGAATGAGAATAGCCTGCTCTCTCATACTTCTGCGTGAGCACAGTGTAAGACAGTTCCCTCAAATGAGGAGAAGACGCAGAAAAAAAATTCTTCATCTTCTCCATTCTGTCAGTCTGTGAAAATCGGACACGCCAATGTCATACTCAGAATCTGTCCGAGGAAGAAAATCGGACATGTGCAAGACCCCATAGCATAACATTCGTCAAGTGCAATCCTATGTTTTTTCAGACCGCACTATGACCGATATGGTCCTCTGCACGGGTCCTGATGGCCCCCATTCTTCAAGCTGTTGGATTTTAGCATGCACAACAATTTTTTTGTTTACGGGCGTGTCTGGCATGTGCTTATCACTGTCTCCTTATACCAGTGTTTTCCAACCTTTTTTATCTTTGGGCACTACTGGGAAAAAATAACATTGGGGTATCCCTGCCAAATTGTTTTTTTTTTTACTAATAACATAAAAAGAACTACACTGTGCCCCCTTACTATATAAAAAATACACTGTTCCCCCAAATATAATAAAATACACACAATTTCTGTTTTCTCAAAAAGAAAATTCAGTTACTTCATAAAATGTACAGTACATATTTTTGGGATCATAAGTTGTAAACATTTTACAATTCTTTCCTTTAGTACATAATTATAGCTAGCGGCAAAGAGCATGTGAATTAGATGACAATAGCTTTCATTTTAGAAAAGTTATAATTTTCATTGGTTACTTCCACAGCAGATGCGATGAGGGCATCGTAGTGTTCAACTATTGTCATTTATGATTAAGCTATTCAAGAAGCTTGCACCGAAGCTCAACTAAGCCAAATGAAATGTGAAGTGCAAAGATTTGTTATCTTCAAGCACTATTATTTATTAGCACCAAGTGGTTACTACATAGGAAAGCCATTATTATGCTTAGCAGAAGAGTTGCATAATTTTCATAGACTGCCAAGCCATCACTGTCCTTATAATCATGGGAATAAAATATAGATAAATAGAGTCCTTTCCGAGTTTTCTCCAAGATTTTGCGTCATGTCATCCATTTTGCATGTTAAATAGCATTCGCATATAAGCTGCCAAGGCTATGTAATTTCTGTAGATTAATGGTTTCTGAAAATAACTTCTGTCTCCTAATTCACATTTATTGCTGAGCATTTGATGGACACTAATGATCTGAATAATGCTATGAAGTCCTATAAAAATGGAAATGTCAAAGCTGGGAAATAATGTAAATAATGTAAATATTTCTGGTCCTGCTCAATTTACTGTATATCACAAAATATTATGGAAATATTATTCATACAATTTCAGAATCTTAAGAGAAGCCAAAGCCATTTTTTTCCTCAAGTGCCATAACTTTTGTATTCACTGTATTTTTCCATAGCCATATTAGATATTGTATTTTACTATAGACCTATAGACATCTGTCCATTATTAACCTGTGGGCTTGATGTCACCGGACAATACAAAGGTGACATCAACCCGACAAATATGAACCTCACTTGCCACCACTACAGGGCTAGTGGGAAGAGCCGAGCAAATCACCAGAATTGATGCATCTAATAGATGCGCCTTTTCTGGGGTGGTTGCGTGATGCTATTTTTGGGCTGAGGGAGGGCAATATCCATGGCCCCTTACCAGCCTGAGAATTTCAGCCCCAAACTGTCTGCTTTAGCTTCGCTGGTTGTCAAAATTGGGGGGACCCCATGCCATTATTTAAAATGATTTATTCTTGGTAATTAGCCATGATAGAGCTGATAGGCAGGGGTTGCAGCACGCAGCTGTCAGTTTGGCCATGCTGCTTATAAATAATAGAACAGACCCCACGTCATTTTTAAAAAAAAATGCATTTATTTATAGTGCAAGCGCTGGCTGATGGAGACTTCCATCAGCCGCGCTGGCTCTCTCTGTGATTAGCAACAGACATAGGCTGATGGAAATAGTATTCTCTAATCAACCAACAAGGTAAACTTTTTACTGCCGGTCACAGCTCCTGGTTGTCAGATGAACCACAGCTCTCTGGCTTGTCATACAGATGATAGTATGGGAAGCGCTTGATGTTTGGGGTGCCGAACCCAAACAGTAACACGGACTTCCAGGAGAAGTCTGTGTTCTGTGTCCGTGCCCATACAGTAGGTGTTCGGTATGGACCATAAACTTTACTGTTCGAGTTTGCCCATTACTACTTATAATATGTATTGAAAAATGTAAAAATATTCTTTGTATGATGGAGTGAAAACACACATAGCCCACAATTTTGCAATTGTTCATTGGGTTCCATCTTTAAAACCTTTGTTTTCTTATGCTTTACTGCATTTAGAAAATATCTTAAACATAAAAAAACAATTTGGCATGTGGCACCATAGTCTGACATTCATAACTTTTTGTAATTTTTCAGTTATCAGACCTTTGTGAGGGCTTGTTTTCTATAGGACAAGCTTTAAAGGGAACCTGTCACCAGGTTTTCCCAATATAAAGTACAGCCACCACCTTTAAGGCATCTTATACAACATTTTAGCGAGCTATATGTAAGTCCTCAATCCCCTTTGCATGATCCAAAAAAGACCTTTAATTGCACCCACATATAGTGTGGTTTGGTCCAATGTCTGTCTCTGGTCTTGATCCAGCACCACTTCTCTTCCCACAATCGCCATCCTCCTGCCCTGCTTCATGTAGATGATGTGTCCGACGTCATCCACACAGTGTCCCCCATCGCACTTCTGCACAGTGGCACTTCTTTCTGACCTGCTGAACTTTGAGCAAAGTACTGTAGTGCATATGCACTCCTTCAAGATTGTTGGAAGACCATTTCCAGTGACTACTTCTTGAAGCTCATCAAGAGAATGCCAAGAGAGTGCAAAGCAGTCATCAAAGCAAAAGGTGGCTACTTTGAAGAACCTAGAATATAAGACATAATTTCAGTTGTTACACACTCATAGTTTTGATGCCTTCAGTGTGAATTTACAATTTTCATAGTCATGAAAATACAGAAATATATTTAAATGAGAAGGTGTGTCCAAACTTTTGGTCTGTACTGTATATATATATATATATATATATATCTAGAGGGTTAAATTGTGTTAATCAGAGAAGATATTAGATATACAGTGTAACACATTGATTATCTGTATGTCACGCCTATGTTATTCGATGCAGAGAACAAGGTGGCAAAGCTTTTTTAGTGAAGTCACCTGGTACCTTTGACTTTTATCAGTCAGTGATAACGTCATTTATGCAGTTGTCTGGTATGGCAACTCGGCTATACTTACGTATGGGGCTGAGATGTAAATCAGATGCACACCTAAAAAGAAAAGGCAGAGGTGCTGTGCAACTATGCATCTACATCAGGAATGTGGCTTCCAAACAGGGAATGTCATATCCCCAGTCATCTAATAGTAGTGGAATCGCCTTTAACTAAGGCCAGTAATTGACTTCATTGGTCACATGAATGGTGGCTTTGATGACATTACTGTAGAGACCACCAAAGCAGCTGCTCTACAGCCGCAGGGAATTGAGTAGGTAAGTAGTAGTAGTTTTAATATTTTAATACGTTTCTTGGAGACTCCAGTTTTAGAACATTTTGGAGAACACCTTTACCTCTGACATACCTAAAATGAACGGTATTTGTGCTGTTATTGATACATACAATATAGATATGATAATCTATATGTAGCCAATAAATCACATTTCACAATGGTTTGATACTTCAAACGCTCAAACTAATATTTATATCGCTGATATTTTTCTATTAGAGGTTGAGTAAGCTGACTTTCCTGGCACCGCTTTCTTCTCACATGTAAATTGATTTTATGAGAGGATCTACAGAAAGCCAGAAGTGAATTCTGAGAGTTGTATTTTTCATGTTTTTCAATTTAACAAGAAAATGGCATTCATTGGAAAACAGTCCTCGTTTTCCATCTGCTCAATACAAGACATTTTCTAGCGCTGATAATGCTAGGGATTTTTTTTTAATGCGTATAATCCTGTTCTAGGCAATGATTCTTCTGAATGACAAAGTGGAAGTGGAGTGTCACATTTATCATTACAATGCACTTGGAACCTAAAGATTGCCATTTGTCAGTAAGATTGAAAATGTCTTTAAATGGACTATAGGTTCCCAGGCTTATGCATGCCATCGTAACGGTTACTAATAACTTGTGTGTCTGTACACATACAAATGTAACAGTAGCCAACATGGTGGGAATGAGAACTGCCACCCTGCACAAAGAGCTCCGTGGTTTGCTAAGCTAATATAGGGATTTTCCTCCCTTGGAGGGAGGCAAACTTTTGGCAAGCAGGGCATTTTGCTGAATACTAACGAGGTGTAATATACACAATGTCAGAATTCGGCTCTGTTACCCAATTCAAGTGATCGTCACTCAACCACAAGTATGCAATTTGCACACTTGTGGTGAAGTGCCAAGTGGATTTTCATCCACTTCTCTCAACATGCTAGTGAGAGACCATGACATTTTGTAATGACTACTCGAAATGGATAGTACATCTGAATCCTATCCATGTGTAAATTACACACACTTAGTATTTCGCAAACTGCACTTCTTGCCAAAGGTTTGTTTGGGATGGAAAACCTCTTTAAAAGGAACCTCTTAGCAGGATTTTAGACCCCAAAGTAATGTCATCATAATAAAAAGTGCTTGTAGTGATGATTACTTCCAAACTGTTATATTAAAAGTTTGTGTCGCTGTTATCTTGTAATCTTTCAGTGAATTCTGATGCAAATGAGTTTTCAAGGGCAGGGGCTTGGCCTGCACTTACAGTTCTCCAGTCTCTCTCACTTTTCTCCTTTCGGTGCCAATCTCCTGCCAGTGTTTGACGACAGATGATTCTTCTCTTTGATCTGATACCCCGGACGACATCTCGCATAGGGGCATTCATTCCCAGGGCAGAGCATGTGCACTAACATCCTTATAATATTGGGAAAACCAAACAATTTATTTTCGCATTCACCGCTCACAGGAATGACGATGCCTGCCGATGTGTCAGCTAAAGTAGCAGGTCACAGAGAAGAGTGACCTGTCAATCACTAGCAGGAGGCCGGCACCAGTAGGAGAATGAGGGAGAGAGACCTGAGTGGCATTGGCATAAGAATTTGAAGATGGATTACAAGACACCAGATACACGGATTTATAAAATAAAGGTATAAAATTAATCATCATTACAGGTACTTTACTGTGATGACATTACTTGAGGTCTAAAATCCTGCTGCCAGCTTACCTTTAAAGTAGTCAGGTTGGTGGCTGCCTACATATGTAGGATATACAACAACAACAAGACATGCAGGGTCTGTATCTATCAATTTATTATTTTTTGTTGTTATTTAAAGGAGATATTCAGGATTTCAATTGATAGCCTCCTGTTTACCTCCTCCTCCTCTGAGAAACAGACACACTTGATTGGACATTCGCGATCACAATAAAGGCACTGTGATGCCAAGTGAGTGTTATGGCCCCTTCATTCCCCACTGTTCTTGGTTGATTGCTTTATTGTAAACAGATTCAGTGTCTATCTCTTTTGCTGGACCCGATAGATTATAAATTTAAGGCCAGAAAAAACATTTTAAATAAATATGGCATTTTGGGGGCATGACTGACCTGACTTACCTTAAGGCACATATGTCAAACTATGGCTCGCAGGGTGAGTATATTTGACCCACATTGTCGGACAGGCCCCTCAAGTATATTTTGCCCGCAACGTCAGGCAGGTCCCCAGCCCAGCATCGCACTTTCAACTACTATATAAAGTTGAAAGCAGTTATAGAGGAAGGAGTGTTAGCTGATGCGCCCTCACCCATCATTCGCCCTTTGCATCTGACATCTCAGTGTAGGGGCCACAATGACATAATTACTAGCATCCGCTGCACCGAGATGTGTAGAGGATCTGAAAAGCACCAATATGGGGGTCCATTAAACTGTATTTAGCACTATCTGGGGCCTATTATACTGTATGGAGTACTATGTGGGATCCTTATACTGTATGGAGCACTATGTGGGGCCATTACACTGTATGAAGCACTATTTAGTGCCATTATACTGTATGGAGGGGCAAGTGGGCCCGCTGTTCTGTATGGAAAGCAATGCAGTTCACTGTTATACTGTATGGAGCACTGTGTGGCATCATTATACTGTATGGAGCACTGTATGGGGCCATTGTACTGTATGGAGCACTATTTGGTGCCATTTTACTGTATGGACAACTATGTGGGGCCATTATACTATATGGAGGGCTATGTGGGGCCAATATTTTGTATGGAAAGCAATGCAGGGCTCTGTTATACTATATGGAGCATTATGTGGGACCTAGTATGCTGTATGGAGCACTATGTGGTGATTACTGTCGGAGAATCATACTGTGATGGGGTCACCATTCTTTGTCAGGGGGATTGTGGGAGGGAATAGAGTAGGGTCATCAACATACCATGCTTGTGGAGGAATTAATTGTGGGAGTACCATACTGTGTTTTGGGGCACTTTCATTTGCATCATACTTTACCTGTATTGTTTAGTAATGCACAAACCTTAGAGCAACCACAGCCACAAGAACATGATGGTGGGGAACTGCAAATTTGGGATAAGGAGGAGTAAGATGATGATGAGACGCAGATGGCGCTAAGTCTTGTTGTTGTTAAGTCATGAATTCAGGATGATCAGGGTGTGGTGGGGAAGATGAGGTGGAGGATGACGAAGTCACCGACCCAACCTGGGAAGCTGGCATGCAGAGCGAGGCCAGCAGTGCTGAGGTGGAGAGATCGGTAGCACTGAAATAAACAGGGGAAGAGGCAATGGGGTGACCAGTGGGAGATGGAGGGCTACTGTTCTGCAAAACATCGACACTCCTGAATTTCTTCGTCAAAGAGGTAGGTGTTCCCCAGTCTGGGATTTTTTTTAAGACAATTCTGAGACAAACAAAATGGCCATTTGTGGGGAACTCTCTGAGGTCATAGCAGTTCAGCCCAGGCTGGGAACACAGCCTCAGTGACCGAAGGTAGCCTCGATGATGTCATCGCTGGTCACTGAAGCTGCGCTCTCAGCAGTTCATTCATCAGTGGTTCTCAACCTGGACAGTCGCATCTTTGCACCGTCCAGGTTGAAAACTGTTTATCGCCAGACATGGATTACGGGTGGGACAGAATAACGGAGAGGTGAGGGATATTGTTGTTTTGTATTTTTGTTTTATTACAGGAGGCGAGGGATTCAGTGGAATTAGGCATTAGGTGAGTGAGTATAATTGTGTTTGTAATTTTTAAATAAAAAAATAAAAGTGTTTTGTTTTATTTCAAATAAAAGATGCGGAATCACCGGCATTGAAAAACTGGCAGCGCTTTGGACGCAGTGGACATGTGCTGCGTCCAAAGCTCTGCCAATTACTGACCATGTGCACCTACCCTCAGATGAGACTTTGAGGACTCTTCTCCGAACCTGAGTCCAGACAAGAACCACCCTAGACTTTACCATCTCAATACTAACACACCTAAAAAAGACAGTAAATAAATATTCTTTACCAGGTTTGATGACTTACCTTTGTCAGATAAAAATGCTTCCAAAAATTTTATAAGCTATCTCACTCAATCATTAAACGATAACATGACATTAGGTTTTGAGGGACAGGAAAAATTGTTGCAAACCAGCATTAAATTTTTATCTAAAAACTTTAAGATAATGATAAATGGATTACCGCAGTTGAAGGGAAATCCAAAGCACTAAGAAAGGAAAATAAAGAAATGCGTCAAGAAATTAGAAAACTAAAGTCACTGTCACACTTAGCGATCGCACTAGCGATCATGACAACGACACGACCTGGCGAGATCGCTGGTGCGATCGCTATGTGGTCGCTAGTTAGCTTCCAAACACATCTCATCAGCGATCTGTATAACGACCTCTGCGGTCGTTAGGAAAACCTAGTCCCACCTGCGACGCTGGTAAAGTCGTTCATAAAGGGTGTCACACTCAGCGATTCAGGCTCACCAGCGGGACACCAAGGACCAAAAAAGGCTCAGAACGTTCCTAAGCGATCAGCAACATCGCAGCAGGGGCCACATCGCCGCTACATGTCACACACAGCTAAGTCGCTAACGAGATCGCTACTGCGTCATAAATCGGTGACGCAGTAGCGATCTCATTAGCGATCTCGCTTAGTGTGACAGTACCATAAGATCAAAACTTTCCGGATATGGACTTAACTATTGATAGAATTCACCGTCTCCCTCAACTTCCATCAATCCCGCCAGAAATCCCAAGAGACACAATATTACGCATTCATTTTTACAACACAAAGGAAAAACTCCAAACCTTCATCAAGGAGGAAAAAATCATATCCAGATCCTTATAGCCACATCAAAATGTATGCTAATTTATTCAAGGACACTATCGACGCAAAAAGATCGTTTAACGAGGTAACAACATCACTGAGGAATTTGGGAATCCCATATAAATGGGGATTTCCAATTAAACTCTTGATAGTCTTTAAAGGGAAACTATACCACTTTTTTCTCCAGAGGAAGGGATGAACTTTATATCTTTTCTACAGGAAGATTGCGCCTCTGGGCCAAACATTAATCATGCCTCGGCCTTGATGCAATTCTCTTTCTAAGTATTTCTGATACAGTAAAGTATTTCTGGTCATCCATACGAAAATTTTCATTATTCCGCCACATCGTCTTTGTTTGTCTTTTACTATTTTCCTACAAGGGATATTATTTAGAAAGTTTCTTTCTTATTTTGAGCCTTGGACTATCTCTCTTTATAGAACTATCACATTATTTGGACTTGTTGTATGCGATGGTTTTCTAACCCGTTTCGTTTTTTTTTTAGGTTTCATATTATAAATGTGACTTGACCGCCTAGCTTCTCTTTTAAGTTCATTCTTCAGGAACTATGGAAACTAGCACCTGAGCATTTTAGTGCTTGCTTATCCCTAGCGCTAAACCATAGCATTTTTACAATTAGAAGTGTAAGCAAAGTTGCAGTTTGAAAACAATATTGGATCACTGTCGAGCTGTGTGTACAGGTTCAGGATCATATGCTCTGAAAACAATGAGCGTTTCCATTAAATGACTGCAAGAAGTGATCTTAAAATAGTGATAATTTGTAAGATCCTTCATTGGAACATTCTATACCTTTTTATTATATAACATAGAGTGGAGGATGCAAATTGTTGTTTGATTATAGTGTGGAGGATATTTCTGATTGATGTTGAACTGTACAAATGGCCTTTTCTTCTTTTATTCCATGAGAGAATATTTTTCAATAGCTGTTACCTTGCTCAAAACTCTTGTAGGATGTGGCTATACAATAAAATGTATAGTGATGGTCTTCAAAGAGTAATACAATGACACTACATAACTTGTCTCGGGTACTGGTGTTGTTGTTGGAGACTTCTCTGTAGCCAGATATACATTTTCCCAAAATCAATAGAAGAAATATAATACTACATGCCGTCCATTCCAATGAATGACCAACCATGTAACACATGGATGAGCTCGGCAGAGCAGAGCAGGTTTTCTCTTCTTGGAAAATAAAATGTAACAGTTGTTACACCTATTTGGAATTGTAAAATATTTCTTCAAATATTTTCTTGTGTTGTGAAATGTTGATTTTTCTTCCAAGTAACAGGGTTAATAGGGTAGATTTAATGCAAACCTGTAGAAAAAATGAGATCTAAATCTACAATCTTATGGCCTAGTGGATTTATCCTCTAAAGTGTAATGGGGCATAAAGCACAAACCTTACATGATAACCTACACTTTACCTACAATCAAATATTTATTGTGAAGAGGAAAAAAGAACCATAATGATCCCTTTACTAAGCATTTATAGGTTCATAGACAGATAAGACTTGTGTATAGCTACAGGGTGATAAAGAAATGGAGCTATCGTGTTCTCAGTAATGGAATTTTGCACTAGATAGACTATCATGGGTATCCATCTCATTGCTATATTAACTCCCGGTTGTTGTAGCTCCTGTGCACAGGCCACGTCTACAGTGCAGCCTGGATACAAGAAAATGATTTAAAACAAAATAACTAGAAAACCTTTTTTTTTTGCTGTGAATGGAGAGTTTATGATCAGGAGTCCATTCTCATGTAGGTTATTCTCTTTCCTTTCTATTTATACTATCTAAGGATTTTTTTTTTCTGGAGCTGTTTCTATTATTTTAGAATGAAATAAAGCAATATTATTTATTTTTACATAAATTTATATCTGAATAGTCTAGAAAACTCATGAGACTAATTTATATGCAATTAGAGTTTATTGTTAATTCCAAACATTTATATACATTTTTAGCACAAGATGATACCAAAGTCTAAATCTTGCCATGCATTTTAGTCATCCAGGACAACTCTTTTGTATTTAGACTTTCCTCAAATTCCCTCAATTTCTCACAATGCAAAATTCAGTCCTTTATTTCAACATCTTAGAAAAACTAGATGACAAGCTGCAAATCACGTCACAGCCACTAGGTGGTCACACAAAAGACACATGTAGTGAAAACATCTCCCAACAGACTTTCATAAAATAATTTTTTTCCAAAGCTGGTCAACTAATTCCTCCTCATTTCAAGAAATGTGGAGCAAAGAATAAAGCCAAGGAATTAGATGCTACCAGACCCCTTTGGTAGTAGGCTATTCCCTGCAAGTACAAAAAAATCAAGTATATCAATATCTGATTTAGCAAATTGAATCTTTGCAGCAGGTACAGTATAATGTAGCATTGACTCTCTTAGTTGGGAGATAGAGAAACCTACTTTGCTGAGCTGAACTGATAAGACGTTTCTTACGTTTGCTTAAAGTAGTTATACATGATTAGAAAAATATGGCTGCCCTTAACATTTGGCTGATTTTACATGTTGGCTGATTTAGGTATTTCTCTTATTATTCTTTGAGAATCTGAATTGAAATTGTAGTACGCTCCATCTGCTACCCTACTATGGAGGCATTCACTACTAGAAGCATGGAAAATATGGTGTCTCACTATGGCATAAAGTGCCTGTAATGTTGTTTTTGTTCATAGTCACCTGTATAGGCCCGCTTTAGAGCAATTAGAGAGGGGGATGCATCTTTCTTTCCCCTGTCTTTTTAGGCATTAGTTTAATAAGGGTAGTGTTTAATAGATTTAACTTTGTTGCTGATTTTCCTTCCCCTATAATTTATCTCAATGTTTTGGTATGGGCAGTTCCCCACCTCTGGCAAGGAGGGTTAATGGTACTCACTTTCTGGATTCTTCTTCAGCAAATCAGCTGATTGGCCAATTTTGGACAACAGACATTTGATTGGCAGAAGGTGTCCAAGCGGGAATCAGAAGATGATACAGTTGTGTGAAAAAGTGTTTGCCCCCTTCCTGATTTATTATTCTTCTGCATGTTTGTCACACTTAGATGTTTCAGATAACCAAACAAATGTAAATGTTAGACAAAGATAACACAAGTAATCACAAAATGCAGTTTTTAAATGGAGGTTTTTATTATTGAGGGAAAAGAAATACAAACCTACAGGGCCCTTTGTGAAAAAGTGATTGCCCCTAAATCTAATAACTGGTTGAGCCACCCTTAGCAGCAACAACTGCAATCAAGCGTATGTGAAAAACTGGCAATGAGTCTTTTACAGCGCTCTGGAGGAATTTTGGCCACTCATCTTCTCAGAATTGTTGTAATTCAGCCACACTGTAGGGTTTCTGAGCATGGACCGCCTTTTTAAGGTCATGCCAGAGCATCTCAATTGGATTAAGGTCAGGACTTTGACTAGGCCACTCCACAGTATTACATTTGTTTTTCTTAAGCCATTCAGAGGTGGTCTTGCTGGTGTGTTTTGGATCATTGTCCTGCAGCATAACCCAAGTGCTCTTCAACTTGAGGTCACAAACAGATGGCCAGAAATCTCCTTCAGGATTTTTTGGTAGACAGCAAAATTCATGGTTCCATTTACCATAGCAAGTCTTCCAGGTCCTGAAGGAGTAAAACAGCCCCAGACCATCACCCTACCACCACCATATTTTACTGTTGGTATGATGTTTCTTTTCTGAAATGCTGTGTTACTTCTTTGCCAGATGTACACTTTCCAAAAAGTTCAACTTTTGTCTCATCAGTCCATAGAGTATTCTCGCAAAAGTCTTGGGGATCATCAAGATGTTTTCTGTCAAAAATGAAACAAGCCTTTATGTTCTTATTGCTCAGCAGTGATTTTTGTCTTGTAGTTCTGCCATGCAATCTATTTTTGCCCAGTCTCTTTCTTATTGTGGAGTCATGAACATTGACCTTAGCTTAGGCAAGTGAGGCCTGCATTTCTTTGTATGTTGTTGTGGGGTCTTTTGTGACCTCTTGGATGACTTGTCGCTGTGGTCTTGGGGTAATTTTTACCACTGTTGCATGTTTTTGCCATTTGTGGATAATGGCTCTCGCTGTGTTTCACTGGAGTCCCAAAGCTTTAGAAATGGCCAAATAACATTTTCCAGACTGCTAGATCTCAGTAACTTTGTTTCTCATTTGTTCCAGAATTTCTGTGGATTGCGGCATGATGTTTAGCTTTTGAGGATCTTTTGGTCTACTTCACTTTGTCAGGCAGGTCCTATTTAAGTGATTTCTAGATTGAGAACAGATGTGGCAGCAATCAAACCTGATTGTGGTTAAGGAATGTGACCTCAGCTTCCCAAAGATTTGATAAACCACAGTTAATTTATGTTTTAAGGGGGGCGATCACTTTTTGTGTGCTATAAGCCACCAAAATGTTCTACAGAGCATGTAACAGTATATGGATGAGTAATTAAATCCATAAAAAATTTTAAATGCTATTTTGGAGTGTTACATACCACTGTAACACTTTAACCATTCTACCTATTATGTCCCCCTGTTTCCTTTTAGACTGTAAGCTTGAGAAAACTGCCCTCACTCCTCCTATAACTGTTGAAATGTGTTACATTGTATTGTTTTTATTGTCTGTACATGACCCTACATAATTGTAAAGTGCTGTTGTATATGTTGGCACTATATAAATCAAAATTATTATTATTATTATTATTATTATTATTATTAATTTACCTCAGAAAAATGTTTCAACACTTTTCTGGACTTATATAACACCAAAATGTACCCTACAGCACGTAATAGTATATGGATAAGTAATCGAATACAGAAAAATGTTTCAATACTTTTTAAGAGTGTTATATGCAACCGAAATGTACCACAGAGCCCATAGCAGTATATGGATGAAGAACTGAATCCAGAAAAATGTTTAAACATTTTTTGGAGAGTTAAATAACGCTGAAATGTACCACAAAGCACCTGTTACTCTATGCATGACAATATAGTAAATTTTTTCAGCCCCTCAGAAAAATGTGGTCTACTACCACAGCTATATATTTATCAACAGACTGCAAAGCCCTAATCCCTGCCTACAGACTGTATTCAGAAACTCTTCCTGCTCCTGAAACTCTCTCTCTGTCCATAGGTTAAATGCAGAATGTATCTGATACAAACAGCAAAGCACAAAATTAACCCTTACAAGAACTATTAGTATGATGGTTTCAGCACCAGTATCAACACTACAGAACTCTAATTTGTTAAACTGTGTGCACACACACCCTGGAAAAGCATTCTCTCCTTTCAATAACAACTGTCACAGAGCTGTGCAATGATGTCAGTGTTCCGAGCGTGGCAGCGCCTATCCTTTTATAACCCCTGATGAAGTCACACGGCCAATTACAGTAATTCCACTACCAACATGGTTATGGCATTACAGTGACTCACAGGCCATCTCTGCATGCTTACTGGTGCAAAACATGCGTGGCGGGGATTCGAGTTTGAAATCAAGCACTGACTAATGCTGGCCTAGTGACAAGCACATTCGAGCACCCAGATACTTGAGTATGACTGAGCACATTCGCTCATCTCTATAGGTAACCTGTTAATAAAGTCTCAATGTTTTTTAGTTGGGTGGTCACCCAGCTGTGTGCTGGGTGGACATTGCCTGAATTATAAGTTTGTGGAATTTTAATGTCTCATTTTTATATATGAGTTTTATTAGCTTTATGTTTTTGTGTATAAATATGTGATTCTTCACATGGTTTTATGGCCTATTACATCAATTAAGGAATTTACTCCAAATACCCTGTGAAAACATCACAAAACATTACCAGACCCCAATCAGAGGGTAATAAAACTTTCTCTCCTTATCTATGAATTGTTCCAATATTTATGCTCATTCCTCTGCCATAATGACTATTCTGCTTCACGTCACTTGTCTTACCTATTGCATTTTTTCTGTGTTTTTGTGTATAAATATGTGATTCTTCAGATTTTGTATTAGTTCAGCCTGATGAAGAGACCTGAGTAGTCTCGAAAGCTTGGAATTTGTTACCATCTTTTCAGTTAGCCATTAAAAGGTATCAACCACTGAGGACTCTCAACTCTAAATATTTTTTATTAGCTTTATGATAATTTATTTGAATAATTATTTATTAGGTAACCCATTAATAAACACCGTGGCCTTTATTAACCAAAAGAGTGTCTGTAGTGTTTATTTGTTTATTGTTGGGTTATTAATCATATGGGTTGTCCTGTGATGTCATGATAGCTCTAATTAAGACTTTCACTGACAGGCTTTATGCTAGCTACTTGACTATCAGGTCCGAGAGGAACTCTAGCTGTCATCGTTTACAAGGATGTGGACTTACACAGGTGGGCTGGTTTGTGTTCTTGGAGTAGCCACTAGCATATGGCTCAGACTGGCAGCTTGGTATGGTCACTAGATGAGAACCGGGAAGGTAGACTAGGGACAAAATCTTGAATCAGAAGAATTGTCAGTAAATGGTCGGAGATCAGAAAGAAAGTCAAACAGGCAAAGCAGTAGCACAACAGCTGGAGAAGACTAGCACTAGAATGAACTATAACTGGCAACTACCATCAGTAAACTGGGAGTTTTATTCAGGGGTGGCTGGTTACTTGAGCTGGCAGCACATGCACCAATACTGCCAGACTGGATGATCCACAGGTCTCAGCCACCCTTGTCTCTATAGCTGTAGAGAGCCTGCGCCATCCAGAGCTTATTCTCCCAACATGTCGTCAATCACCAGTGCCACGCACGCAAAAAATATGGCGGCAACTGGTGACAGAGGCAGGCATTGCAGGAACTGGTACATTAGGAGATGTGACAGTGCAGGTCATTGCCATAAGCATAAACTCTATAGTTCCAGCATATGATTTTTTTTTCAAGTGACTTCCATAAAAAATGTTTGTATGTACTAGCAATAATTAAAGAAATTGTACGGTAAATGTAAGTGCATGCTGTAATTCCTTGTGTGAGAAAAAACCTTATGTAAGTTTCCATTTGTATTTAGCCACAGCAATGCGGATGCTTCTGCTTTCCCTGAATTAATTCTTGCCTCAAACTAATATCCTCTCATGATATTTAAAATCTGGGTCACATAGTTGTAGAGAGATACCATGAATTATTTATGTCTGATATTACTTTATCTATAGAGATTCATATCCAGGCAGGGTAACCATGGATACATCACAGAGATCCTTGGGGATGCATTCATTTACAGCAATTGTAACTCATAAGACGATCATGAATCAAATACAAACTGTCTTTCATTTTTTAGAACGAGGACTGTTAAATCTGAATAATCCATAGTCTAAATGACAATGCATAATACAATAAAACCTTTCAAAACTCTTTGACAAAAACCCTGACAATGGCAGATTTTATCTAAAGAACCTGAGCTATTTTTCTGGCACGTGCTACGCAGCTTGGGTAGTAATTTATGGCTGCATGCAAATGACTGACACAAATAAGCATACAATTAATTAATTAATTACAATATATTGTCATTTCCCTCCAGCATTTACTGAGATATAAATATAATATTCACTATCACTTCTTTATTTCTTCATCAAGAAGTAATAGAAAATATTTCCTTTTTTTGCTGACTTTACATACACATTCGCATTCATATACTTAGAATTAGACATAACATAGTGCGAGATAAGCTGAATACACGCATCCTTGAAAAATGGACGCCACTTGGTCAGTGACCTGAGATTGCTGCCTCATTGGCATAGCTCAGGTCAGGAGACCGTCCCATAGGGTTCAAAGGCTTTTAGGCACAGTACCCCCCACAAGAAGCTGATAACAAAATTCACCCACAGAGCATGCTTCACATTTTCCCCATAGAAGATGATAACAGATTTTACCCACAGAGCATGTTTTTACTTTTCCCCTAAAGAAGCAAATAACAAATTTCAGCCACATTTACCTCACGGAAGCTGATAATAAATTTTACCCACAGAGCATGTTTTTACATTTACCTCACGGAAGCTGATAATAAATTTTACCCACAGAGCATGTTTTTACATTTTCCCCCACAGAAGCTGATAACAAATTTCACCCACAGAGCATGCTTTCCTTTTTCGCCAGAGAAAATGATTAAAAATTTCACACCCAGACAATGGGGCACAGAACTATGGGTAGGGTTGCAGCGTACTCACAGCGGCTCAAAGGCATAGTAGTCCCGCAGGCATGTGTTAAAGAATACACACAGCAGCTTTTGGCAAACTACTCCCACAGTAATGGATTGAAGAAAACACCCAGCGGCTTTTGGCACAGTACCATCAGACATGTTGCATGAGAGTAGAAAAATATGTTTAGATGCTCCCACTGACGGAGTTGAAGATTATGAAAACTTTTGGTTACTCACGGTACTAGCACAGACATGGGTGCAGAGTACACATAGAGAGTGTTTTTGGAAAACTGGGCACGCGCAAAGCCTAATACTGCCCCTCACTACAGTTGTGTCCTGTCCCTACTAGTGATGTAATTTATAGGAAAAAAGTGCAGATAGTGTTTTATCTCACAAATAAAGGAAAAAACGTCTCAGTGATTAGTTGATCACCTGATTTCGGTGTATACACAAGTGTATAATGCCAGCTGCTGCAGATCCACGGGTCAGACATGCAACCACAACAGAATTGTTATATAGGAAAATTTGTGGATTGTAGTCCGCGCTGCCAGCAAATTTAAAACCAGACATATTGATTAACAGTGGTTTATTCGATGCGTTTCAGAGTCCATATGACTCCTTCTTCAGGAAATACTACCACAGAATGAGTGTAGACAGTACTGTTACATTCTTTAAATAGGTTCAAAGTTCAAAAAAAGCACCAATTTTCTATGAATTTTTATTAGTTCGATTACTTATATGGATTAAAAGGATATTTATATACATATATCTGAAATAACATGAACCAAATTTTATTATATATAAAAAAAATGTATTCATGAATTTTTATTATTAAATCAATTTTTTAAATTTTATGTACTTTTATTTATTTATTTTTATCTACACTTTAGTTATAATTAAATATATATAATATATTCTTATAATGGTGGAACTTTCAACATTTAATATCTTTTATATTTTACTTATTAGTGAAATAACGTATAGACATTCTTATCAAAAATCCTTTGTTCAAATGCCATAGTTTGTGCAGTAGGGAGTCTGTGGAGTAGCTCTGCAAATTTCTTTGCGAGTTCTCATCCTTCTTCCTTCTTTTTTCCTTTTTTTCATTGGATATATAATTTTTCTTCATGTTTTGATTTTTTCTTTATTTCTGGAATAGAATGCAAAATATGATGACTAGAATCAATTTGTAATTAATCCTTTTATGTATTAATTCTTATAGCATTTTTGTCATGTGTTAACATGTCAGTACTAGTGATGAGCAGACCCGTGGATGTTCGGGTTTGTCAGGATCGACAAACATAAGCAATAAAAAGTTTGGTTTGGGTAAAAACTTGACCTCAAACTTGACCCCGGGACTTGAACCCAATAGAGGTTGAACTTCGGTGCTTTAAAATGGCTGTAAAATGGTCATAGGGCTAAGGGGATGCAAAAAGAAAATGGGGAAGAGCAGGACAATTGCCCTTCAAACAAATGTGGATAGGGAAATGAGTAAAATAATGCCAACTATAGAAAAAATAATAATCTTGAACCAGGAGGTGGAGGTCAAAGTGGAGGAGGTGGACGTGGCAGTGTAGGTGGAAGAGGCAGGAGAGGAGGTATCCAACACTGTTTTTGTGGTGGCTTTGTTAGTGAACTGACTTAAAAAAATATAGAATTAAAAATAAATAACAATCTAGAACCAGGAGGTGGAGGAGGAGGTTGCGGTGTAGGTGGAAGAGGCATAGGAGAAGGTTATTGTAACGCTGGTTCCTGCTTATATGAATCCTATTACTTGGTGGTGCTGTATTTTTTCATGTGCTCATAAAGTTTTGCAACATTTTGGCCATGGTAATCCTGCCTTCCGAGATGCTGGCGGTACTCCATTTGCATTGGCGACTTTCTCCTCGGTCTCTGCCTTGTTCTTCCACTGAACCTTCGCTGTCAAGTGGGAAAACCATCAGTAGTTTCTCTAGCAGCGTCTGCTTGGCACAGTACTCCCACAGATATGGGTTTCAGAGTACACACAGCAGCTTTGGGCACAGTACTCCCACAGATATGGGTTGCAGAGTACATACAGCGGCTTTATGGCAGAGTGCACAGTCAGAATCTGTCCTCACTCCAGCGTCCCATCCCTACACTAATGAGAGCAGAATAGCAGCATTTTTACACACTGCAGCCTTTCAACAAGCTTTATCAGACTGGCGAAGCTGAACAGGAAACTGGTCATACATTAAAAAGTCCATGTTCAAAGCCCATGTAGATCAGTTTAATGTAATGTAGACTTTGTATTTACTTTTATATTTTACTTATATGTATACCCCTCCTCACATGTAAAGCACCACGGAATAAATGGAGCTATAATAATAAATAATAATAATAAATTATAATAATATGATAAATTGTTTTCCCTATTATAAGCAATGCCTCTAGAGGAGAACACTTCTGTAATACTTATATGAAATCTGTGATAAAAACTCTATGTAGATCTGTTTAAAATTGGAGGCATGTGAAGGTACAAATGTGTCATAGAAATCAAGAGTCACTGTATTACATATCTGTATAATCAGGAGCAGTCATACAGTCGTGTGCATTACATTAGTTTTGATGGCATAACTTCAAAATAGTATATTTCTGATAATATATTCAGATAAAACACATGGATAAAACACACATTTTTCTTTCAGAATGCAGAGGCGAGCTACGACTTCAGCAGCAATGATCCTTATCCCTATCCTCGATATACTGATGACTGGTTTAACAGGTAAAGTGACAAGGTTTTTCTACAAGAATGGCCATAAATGTCATTTACAAGAACAGTACTTATGAAAATATTATTTAAATGGTTGTCCAGACCTTGAATTATTTATTCAAAACCCACCTAATGGCACCCTGCTGCTCCTCTTCTTCACATTTTGGGTGAATTTTCAAGGAAACCAGGGGCAAACAACCTTTTCAACTTAGTTGTCATACCCTTAAACTTGACTGTTATACAGTTTACCATAAAGTTTAGAACCAAATTGACCTATATACATGAAGCTTTATTTTTATGTACAAATATTAAATAGCACACAAATTTTAGTGGAGATACAGTGGGGAAAAAAAGTATTTAGTCAGCCACCAATTGTGCAAGTTCTCCCACTTAAAAAGATGAGAGAGGCCTGTAATTGACATCATAGGTAGACCACAACTATGAGAGTCAAAATGAGAAAACAAATCCAGAATATCACCTTTTCTGATTTGGCAACATTTATTTTGCAAATTATGGTGGAAAATAAGTATTTGGTCTTAACAAAAGTTCATATCAAAATTTTGTTATATATCCTTTGTTGGCAATGACAGAGGTCAAATGTTTTCTGTAAGTCTTCACAAGGTTGCCACACACTGTTGGTGGTATTTTGGCCCATTCCTCTATACAGATCTTCTCTAGAGCAGTGATGTTTTGGGCCTGTCGCTGGACAACACGGACTTTCAAATCCCTCCAAAAGCTTTCTATGGGTTGAAATTTGGAGACTGGCTAGGCCACTCCAGGACCTTCATATGCTTCTTATGAAGCCACTCATTCATTGACCTGGTGGTGTGCTTGGGATCATTATCATACTGAAAGACCCATCCATGTTTCATCTTCAATGCCCTTGCTGATGGAAGGAGGTTTGCATTCAAAATCTCACGATACATGGCCCCATTCATTCTTTCATGTACACGGATCAGTCGTCCTGGTCCCTTTGCAGAGAAACAGCCCCAAAGCATGATGCTGCCAACCTTATGCTTCACAGTAGGTATGGTGTTCTTTGGATGCAACTCAGCATTCTGTCTCCTCCAAACACTACAAATTTTGTTTCTACCAAACAGTTCTACTTTGGTTTCATCAGACCATATGACATTCTCCCAATACTCTTCTGAATAATCCAAATGCTCTCTAGCAAACTTCAGACGGGCCTGGACACCCGGACATGTACTGGCTTAAGCAGGGGGACACGTCTGGCACTGCAGGATCTGAGTCCCTGGAGGCATAGTGTGTTACTGATTGTAGCCTTTTTTAAGGTGGTCCCAGTTCTATGCAGGTCATTCATTAGGTCTCCCCTTGTGGTTCACCGTTTGCTCACCATTCTTGTGATCATTTTGACCCCACGGGGTGAGATCTTCCGTGGAGCCCCAGATTGAGTGAGATTATCAGTGGTCTTGTATGTCTTCCATTTTCTTATTTTTGCTCCCACACTTGATTTCATCACACCAAGCTGTTTGCCTGTTGCAGATTCAGCCTTCCAAGCCTGGTACAGGGCTACAATTTTGTTTCTGCTGTCCTTCAACAACTCTTTGGTCTTCACCATAGTGGAGTTTGGAGTGTGACTGTTTGAGGTTGTGGACAGGTGTCTTTTATACTGATAACAAGTTCAAATAGGTGCCATTACTACAGGTAATGAGAGGGGGACAGAGGAGCCTCTTAAAGAAGTTACAGTTCTGTGAGAGTCAGAAATCTTGCATGTTTTTAGGTGACCAAATACTTATTTTCCACCATAGTTTGCAAAATAAATCATGCCAAATCAGACAAGGTGATTTTCTGGATTTGTTTTCTCATTTTGACACTCATAGTTGTGGTCTACCTGCTGTTCTGTTCGCATTTACTATACACTTGTAGTGTTCAGGGTCACTATGACCCGGCTTATTAAACCTTGATTTTAGACACTCTAACTCAATTTTTTTTATACTTTTTGCTTACTAGACTGTTTGTGAACATGTTTGGTAGTAAAAAAAAAAGAAAAAGGAAATAGAAATCTTTTTTTTTTTTTATTCAGAAAAAACAGAGCAATGAGCAAAACGAAAATAGAACACTACACATATTTTGTAAAAAAAAAAAAACATCTTAGACAGCGTGTTCTGAGCAGTCCGTTCTGCGCATAATATACACATGTAGTGCACACCTAGTGATCTCTCCGGATGCACTCTACATTTTAGAATAGACTGTGCACCAAAAATAATCAATATAAAGCCATTTTTATGTGCGCAGATCTCAATGCATACCCCCGGTAGAGCGCGTGTACGACCCCATTGAAATAATTTAGGAAATAAATCAATTGATATACAATAGTAGATGCAATAAATAGACCCAACTGAGGTTATAACTCCTTTATTTCACTGAAAATATGGCCTCACAGCTGTAAAAAACGATGTTGGGTCACTATGACCCGAACACAACAAGTGTAACTTTTTTGCGTGTAGCAAAAAGTAAACGAAAAAGTTTTAGAGACATACAGAAAAAAATCTACAGGCCGCAAAAAAGTCTGTTCGGGTCACTATGACCCGAACAGAACAGCAGGGTTAAGTCAATTACAGGCCTCTCATCTTTTTAAGTGGGAGAACTTGCACAATTGGTGGTTGACTAAATACTTTTTGTCACCACTGAAAGTGATTACACTACCAAACCCGAAAAGAAAGAAAAAAATACTTGAATAAAAGTTAGATTTTAAAGAGTTTTTTTTCTTTCTTTTGGTGTTTAATATGTGCAAATATTATGTATACAAAAGGGTAAGGTGCAGGGCTCACAAGTTACAAAATCTTTATGCTCTTGAAACTTTTTTGTAATCATGTGACATTTCCCACCTTAAGGGCTCCTACAGACAAGGATATAAATCCCAGAATGCTCTACTTTCACCAGGTTCTCGGATGAGGCACATACATTCAAGTCTATGGGTGCATGAAAAAAATCAGATACAACATGGACCATCCGAGTGCCATCCGACTTCTATTATAAGTAGAGTTGAGCAAATATCTTCGGTTCCCTGCTTATTCGGCAAAATATAGCACTTACCGAATAAGCTACAGCGGGAACCCGGCTTTCTGGATCGCGCCGGGTGAACAACTGATCGCTTCCGCAGCTACATGTGTCGCGGCTGTGTCACAGTCACAACACATGTATGGAGAGCTATAGCTTGCCGAATAAACGGGGAACCGAAGATATTCACTCAACTCTAATCATAAGGTCATGTTCACACTTTCAGTATTTGGTCAGTATTTTACATCACTATTTATAAGCCAAAATCAGGAGTGGAAAAATCAGAGGGAAAGTATAATAGAAACACGTCACCATTTCTGTATTTATCACCTACTCCGGGTTTTGGCTACAAATACTGATGTCAAATACTGACCAAATACTGTATATATGTGCAAATATGGCCTAAACCTAGGAAACTATTTGATCATGTACATGTTTTATTCTATCTCCAAAATTAACAAAACTGGTGATCTAATAAAAACCATAAGGCTTTATTGTAAATCCATAAAAAAAAATGAATTACAAAGAAAAATGGATGTTAATTTTCCTCTGTAATGATGATTTTTTAATGGATTTACAATAAAGCCATACGATTTTTGCAAAGTCACCAGTATTGCTAATTTTGGAGATACTTACCCGCCTTGACTGACGGGTTTACTGGACTTCGGAGCTTTAAAAACTGCAGTAGTAGAGATATCATTCCCGTGAGTGGAGAAAAAACTTTCCTTTTGATGTTTTATCGTAGTTGTATGAAAACGGATCTCACACTGATAGCACACACATGTCACACGGAAGTAAAAAACGGACACAGGGATGTAACATGGATGAAAATCTGATGAAATTTAGAAAACGCGTGCCCTAGTTTTCTATTTGAAACTCTGACGATTTTTCATGCGCTCATCTGCAAGCATCCTAAAAGACATCCTTAGCTGCCCACCAAGGTAGATAATGGCCTACCAGTTGGAGCATGGTAGGTATGGACCTAGATATCTCAAATAGTAGCTCCAGTAAGGTGTAGATTCCATGTAGAGTTCATAAAATGTTTTATGCAAATTGTTTCCTCATAGAGGAAGAGGACTTGGAAGTAGTAATCCTACAAGTCACTATTGACCGAATCTGCACATTTAATTTCCCAGACGAGCATGCAAGGCTTTTAAATCTCCTCATACTGGCATGCCAGACCTGGCATATCACTGTCCATAAGGAGAAACCTTACCCCTTAACATTTTTTGAAAATCATGAACTTGCAAAGCAGCACAGAGCTTATTCCTATAATGTTTGCTTGGCTTGGATCCCCTTTGTTTTAATGCGGTATCTTGAAAACCAGTTTTGTTCTTTATTACAGCAGAATATCTACCTTACAACTTTAGAACATGATCTTTTGTGCTAGTATTACTGTTTCCATGGCAAAATAATTAACAGAATTTGTCTTTATCAACCATGTATTCAGTTGAACTAGCAAAGCACAAAGGCAGAGGCAAGACAAAACGATATGTTCTGAAAAAGCATTGACTAAAGGTGTCCATGTCAAGGTGAAGTTATGTCCACCTTCTGACTTTACTGATAACTTTGTATTTAGTCTCCAAAATGAATTATTTCTTAAATTCACTGACAAGTTCGTTGGTATAATTTAAGACTCTGCAAGTTTTCGTCGATTTTTTTCTAAACCGCACCCATTTCAATTTGGTAAATGTTTGAGGGGTTGTTTGATTTGGAAACCACATTTTAAATGTAATATTCTAGTTAATAAAGAAGAGTTTTAGATGATTATCTGTTTAGAGAGCAGCTACATGGAACATCTCCACCTCTGGAGGACAAGGGACCATGACAGAGCAGAATTTACTCAGCAAATGGACAACAATTAGCTATTTTACTAGTTCTGAGCATGTTGGGGATAATTATTAGAGATAGGAAAACTTTATTAAAGGGAACAGGTTCCAGGTCACCAGGTTACGCCAATATGAGATGCAGCCACCACCTTTCAGAGCTTATCTACAGCATTCTATAATGCTGTATAAAAGCCCCCAACCCAACCTGAAAGAACTGAAAAATAATTTTTATTATACTCACCTACGGGGCGGTCCGGTCCAAGGGGTGCCGCTCTTCTTGGTCCAACGCCTCCCTTCTTCTTTAGAAGCCATCCTCCTTCTTGCTTCGTGTGGATGACGCACCCTTGCATCATCCACACAGTCTGCTCGGCATCATGCTCCTTCGCAGGCGTACTTCTCTGCTCTGTTGACAGCAGAGCAAAGGTCAGAAAGGCTCAGCACCTGCACACTGCAGGACTTTGCTCTGACCTCAACAGGGTAGATAAGTATGCCTGCGCAGGAGCGCGATGCCGGGGAGACTGCGTGGATGACGTAGGGATGAAGATGGGAGGTGCCGGACCAAGAAGAGTGACCCCCCCCAGACCAGACAGCCCCGCAGGTGAGTATAATAAAAGTTATTTTTCTTCTCTTACAGGTCTGGTTGGGGGCAGATTTACAGCATTATAGAATGTGGTATAGCAGCCCTGAAAGTTGATGGCTATAACTCGTATCGAACGAATCTGGTGACAGGTTCCCTTTAAGTGACAACCACAAAATGTGGCAAACCTGTTTTTTTATGTCCTTCAAAACATGAGATAGCCTAAAAGGCGCAAAAGTGCTACAAGGCTAGTGATCCTATCTTCAAACCTGACAGATCTTGAGTGCGTAAATATTGGATCTGAACTTTTCAAGCCCAGTGAATTGATGGCATTGAGATTTAGGATGTTAAATTGTGTGCAAAATGTCCTGTTTACAAGGCCTGTTTATTGCAGGGTATGTAAACGATTATTCTCATTATCATAATTTTCCAAAATCAATGAGGCATGTCATATCACAGTTTCTATGTAAAGGTGGCTTATTTATTAGTCAATTACGGTACTTCACTTGCGTGGACATATAGGTAATAAAATAAAGGTTAATATTTTCTGAAATTCTCGGCCTCCATTGCAGCTCATAAATTATCCTGGTTATTGCAGTAATTGTTACTCTAAGCAATTAGGCAAAAATGAGAAATATGAATTTAATACCTTGCAGGATTTTAATTGAAATATTTTAATTATTATCATTAATAATAATATTTTCAACTTAGAGTTAGCCAAAAATAGAAACTTTAATGCAGTTTTCACTTTGTGCTGGGAGTCTCATGGATTAAAGGAGTTTTCCAGCTTTGGAAAATACATGTCTAAGCTGCAGTTTGTTTAAAAAATAAACTCTACTGTACTCACCCTCCTTAGGTCAATGGCCAAGTTTGCGCCTCTGCTCTGTCACATCACCAGCGTTGCAGTCAATAACTGAGCTCAGTGACTCTGCCCAAGTTGATGGCACAAGCTGCTGAGAGCCGCTGAGCTCACTGATTGACTGCAGACCTGTCAATGTGATGCTAGCGCTGCAGACAATAACAGATACCAAGAGCAGCAGTGAAGACTCCTGGCTGCAGGCAAGGGACAGGCATTTTCCAATATCAAGTGTTCAGTGCCCCTGTAGCGCCATCACAGGGGAAATCAGGCATTACACAGTTCTTCTAAAAAATAAAAGACTGTTCACCTAATATACAGAACGGGAAAGTCCTCCATGCCAAGAGATGTTCATAGTGGTTTTCTTAACCCTGATAAGCCCTTTAGATAAAAGTATAAAGCTGTGTTTCCTGCCTGTAATTGTCACTACCACACTTTTGCTTGCATTGCATTACATATTTTACACAGCTTTTATAACTTTTGCTTATGATTTAAAAACGTGCATTATAAGGCAGTCTGTATAGCAGATCTACCCTTGGATAATTGCTTAATTATAAGGTTGGTAAAATTAACTTGATGGAGAAAAAACATGCAAACATGCAATATTGTAAAAGTCAAGCCATACCAAAAGTGTAAAAAAGTGTAAGAGTATGTTCACACATTGCAGATTTGCTGCAGACACGATCCACAGCAAATCTGAAAGTATGCTGTGGACTTCAGCTGATTCTTTAAGGGGTTTTCCCACAAAGTACATTCTAATTAATATGTCTTGGATTAAAAATAAGTTCCACAATTGGATGTGTTTGAAAAACATGTTCCTGTGCTGAGATAATCTTATAAATATGCCCCTGTTGTGTACTGTGTAATGACTGTGTCTGACCGTGCAGGAACATGGTCTGATCATACCACATCTCCTGGGCAGGGGAGGAAGCAAAAGAGAGTATACAGACAGGACAGCGCTGGATCACAGCTGATTCTTTTAGGGAGGCAAAACATTTCCCTGCCTGTTTTTAAGCAACATTTTACCTCACAGAAAGAGTCAGCTGTGATCCCATGCTGTCTTGTCTGTATATTCTCTTTTGCTTCCTTCCCTGCCCAGAAGCTGTAGTATGACCAGATCATGTTCCTGTACGGTCAGACACAGACATTGCACAGCACACAGCAGGGGCACATTTATAAGATTATCTCAGCACAGGAACATTGGAATATTTTTTTTAACAGATCTAATTGTGGAACTTACTGTATTATTATTCAAAGATCTATTAATTAAAATGTTGATTTTTTTGTAATTGTTTTAGTTTTAGTTTTAGTTTAGTTAAAAGGGAACTTGACAGCTGATGTATGCTGCCCGACCTACAAACAGCATGTGTCAGACCATGGCTGTATGGTTTCAGCCATGTATGTTTGAATCTGAAATGCTGCTGTGTTTCAGAAAAAAACATAGTTTAAAAGCCAGAGACTAGTTGGACAGTCCCCAATGGCTTTTTGCCTTCATGTATAGGGGGAAACCTGTCACTCCAGGACAGCGGGCAGAGAGAAGCCACTGGAGACGCGCCTGTCCAACTAGTCTTTCGTGTGGCTAGGTCCCTGGTGGCTATTAAACTATATTTTTCTCTGAAACGTATCTGCTGTGAGGTTCCCATTTAACATGTTTTTTTTATTCTGAATTTTTTTTTTATTCTGAACTAGCGGATTTGACTGCAGGTCTGGAAGTAATCAGTTCAGTAAAATAAAATAAAAAAATTTGTTTATTGCTGATTTTGACACCTCGATCAAATTCAATGGGGAAGTTTTACAATAAACCTACCATTTATGAACAACATAAATTGACATACTATGGAAAAAAAATCTACACCACATTAAATTCTGCATGGAAAATCCTTGCAATGGGTAAATGAGAATTTTATAAGATGCTGCAGATTTTACACCCAAAAATCTAAATAAATCATCTACAACAATTCTTATATGTGTGGACACACCCTAAGGTTAAATTCTATCACGTTTCAAATATGGACTGTGCTTTCCAGAAAATGCTGCAAGTCTCTTTACCTAAACTTGACAGCTTCATAAGCATATATGAGGAAATTAAGTTAAACTCAGGAGAAACTTATGGTCAATACTAAGACCATTATCGTCTCGTATGTAAAATAAAACCAACTGATTTCCACCATGTCCTGGATCAGATTTTCATTAATTTTGGGTCCATATTTCACTTTTACCACCAGTGTTTCACCAGTTTTTCTTGGTTGCAAAAATAAAAAAACTCATGGAGATTTCTCAAGCTTCTCCTCGTAAATAGTCTAGAGTGCCATCAATGTAATGTCCAAATTTTTCACAGACTAATTTTTTGGATAAAAAACGGACGTCTCCAATTTTTTTTACGAATCCTCAGTTTGCAAAAAATATGGACCTGTGAACAGCCCCAAAGAGTATAATAAGTGCATGAAAAGCACAGAACAGGAATGTGAAAAATGGTCATCTGAATGAGGACTACCTATAATAAATAAAATAAAGAATAAAAAAAGAATGTACACTTTTTTTCATTTTCATCCTGTACGTAATCTTTATTTTTTTCAGTTGTGCTAAGAACCCAGTTTAGTAGTGGAGCAAATAACTCTCCAGTCATCTAGGATGTAACTACATTTCTTATATTTTTGTCTCACTTATCACAGCCATGGGACTCGCTGTGCGGGAGAAGTGTCTGCTGCTGCAAACAACAATATTTGTGGGGTGGGAGTTGCATATAGCTCAAAAGTTGCCGGTATAGTATAATCTACTAATATTTTTTATGTCAATTATTTTTTTCTACTTTCAAAAGGATATGTTGATAAAGCACAATAATGGTATACAGATACATCTGTACTTGTTCTGTTTGATTTGCTCTATTTGCTCTAGTTTATATTGCCACCTACTGTACATAAAAGGAATATATAAAAACCTAAGTGTATCAATACCATTAGTACTGTTTGTATATATATATATATATATATATATATATATATATATATACATAAATACATATACAGTACAGACCAAAAGTTTGGACACACCTTCTCATTTAAAGATTTTTCTGTATTTTCATGACTATGAAAATTGTACATTCACACTGAAGGCATCAAAACTATGAATTAACACATGTGGAATTATATACTTAAAAAAGTCTGAAACAACTGAAAATATGTCTTATTTTCTAGGTTCTTCAAAGTAGCCACCTTTTGCTTTGATGACTGCTTTGCACACTCTTGGCATTCTCTTGATGAACTTCAAGAGGTAGTCACCGGAAACGGTCTTCCAACAATCTTGAAGAAGTTCCCAGAGATGCTTAGCACTTGTTGGTCCTTTTGCCTTCACTCTGCGGTCCAGCTCACCCCAAACCATCTCGAATGGGTTCAGGTCTGGTGACTGTGGAGGCCAGGTCATCTGGCGTAGCACCCCATCACTCTCCTTCTTGGTCAAATAGCCCTTACACAGCCTGGAGGTGTGTTTGGGGTCATTGTCCTGTTGAAAAATAAATGATGGTCCAACTAAACGCAAACCGGATGGAATAGCATGCCGCTGCAAGATGCTGTGGTGGCCATGGTGGTTCAGTATGCCTTCAATTTTGAATAAATCCCCAACAGTGTCACCAGCAAAACACCCCCGCACCATCACACCTCGTCCTCCATGCTTCACGGTGGGAACCAGGCATGTAGAGTTCATCCGTTCACCTTTTCTGCATCGCACAAAGACACGGAGGTTGGAACCAAACATCTCAAATTTGGACTCATCAGACCAAAGCACAGATTTCCACTGGTCTAATGTCCATTCCTTGTGTTCTTTAGCCCAAATAAGTCTCTTCTGCTTGTTGCCTGTCCTTGGCAATGGTTTCCTAGCAGCTATTTTACCATGAAGGCCTGCTGCACAAAGTTTCCTCTTAACAGTTGTTGTAGAGATGTGTCTGCTGCTAGAACTCTGTGTGGCATTGACCTGGTCTCTAATCTGAGCTGCTGTTAACCTGAGATTTCTGAGGCTGGTGACTCGGGTAAACTTATCCTCAGAAGCAGAGATGACTCTTGGTCTTCCTTTCCTGGGCGGTCCTCATGTGAGCAAATTTCTTTGTAGCGCTTGATGGTTTTTGCAACTGCACTTGGGGACACTTTCAAAGTTTTCCCAATTTTTCGGACTGACTGACCTTCATTTCTTAAAGTAATGATGGCCACTCGTTTTTCTTTACTTAGCTGCTTTTTTCTTGCCATAATACAAATTCTAACAGTCTATTCAGTAGGACTATCAGCTGTGTATCCACCAGACTTCTGCACAACACAACTGATGGTCCCAACCCCATTTATAAGGCCAGAAATCCCACTTATTAAACCTGACAGGGCACACCCGTGAAGTGAAAACCATTTCCGGTGACTACCTCTTGAAGCTCATCAAGAGAATGCCAAGAGTGTGCAAAGCAGTCATCAAAGCAAAAGGTGGCTTACTTTGAAGAACCTAGAATATAAGACAAAATTTCAGTTGTTACACACTTTTTTGTTAAGTCTATAATTCCACATGTGTTAATTCATAGTTTTGATGCCTTCAGTGTGAATTTACAATTTTCATAGTCATGAAAATACAGAAAAATCTTTAAATGAGAAGGTGTGTCCAAACTTTTGGTCTGTACTGTATATATAGTCATCTTTTACATTTTAAAAATTACAAAAAGGAAAATGGGCCAATGCAAAAGTTTGTACAACTTTGTGCACACCTTTGGAGGTTTATGTGCTCAGATGACTTTGACCAAGGTTTCATACCTTAATTAGCCTGTTAGTGTTACCTCTTGTTCACTATCATCATGAAGAAAGGCCAGGTGATGCAAATTTCCCAGCTTTCTAAAAACCATGCCTGCCCTAACCATATGCCAAAAAACAACAGCTATGGGTACTTCTAAGCAGCTGCCTAGCACTCTGAAAATGAAAATGGTAGAGGCCCACAAAGCAGGAGAAGGCTATAAAAAGATGGCAAAGCATTTCCAAGTTGCCATTTCCTCAGTTCGAAATGTAATTAAAAAATGGAAGATAACAGGAACAGTGGAGGTCAAGATGAGGTCTGAAAGACCAAGCAAAATTTCAGTGAGAGCTGCTTGTATGATTGCTAGGCAATCATAGGCAAATTAGAACCCACGCTTGACTTCAAAACACCTTCAGAAATATTTAGCAGACTCTGGAGTTGTGGTACATTATTCTACTGTTCAGAGACACCTGCACACATATGGCCTTCATGGAAGAGTCATCAGAAGAAAACCTTTCCTGCTTCCTCATCATAAAATTCAGATTCAGAAGTATGCAAAAGAACATCTAAACAAGCCTGATGTGTTATGTTTTGGTAGCTGAGGAGAGCAGGCAAAAACGGCAATACACCAAGAGGTTGGAATCTACTGGATTGCAGTACCCTGACTAACCACCACAACTAAAGGCAGCCGTGGAGCGTTCCTACGTTGGTCCTAGACGCCTCGTCACAGCCTGAGAGGCTAACTACACCTAAAGATAGAAAGAGGAAAGCTATCTGCCCCGGAAAAGATCACCAAAGAACATAGGAAGCCCCCAAACATGTAATAGCGGTTAGACAAGAGGAAATACAGACACAGACAGAAAATAGTATGAGCAAACGCTGGGGCCCAATCTGACTTAGACAGAAAAGGATAGGAAGGATACTTACTGCAATCCAAAAAAACCCTAAAAAAAACCAACGCTACTAATTGCAAAAACACCTGAGATCACACGACCTCTACCACCTAAATTAGTTCTCTGGTGTAACAAAACTAAGCCGCAGCCGCAGAAAAAAAGTGGAAAAGGCAAATGAACAAACAACAATGGCTCCAGAGGAACCGAGAGGAGACCAAGCCCCCCGGGGAGGGGAACCTGGCCAACCTCACAGAAATGCAGAGAAATATACAAATGGCAAGCACAAAAACAAAAAAACAGAAAATATCTTATCTGAGAGCAGGAGAAGAGGCAAGACTCAGCAAGCTTCCAAGTGAACCAGGAAACAACGTTGAGACAAGAACAATTGATCACCGGCAACCATGATGGGGGGAAACCTCCCTTATATCCAGCCAGTCTGCGATCCCTGATTGCCAATCCTCATTGAATGGTTCAGCACTGTCTGCAACCACCAGAGGGAGCTTCTGCTCAGAATTCATTTCTAAAACATTCATAACAGTACCCCCTTCTTGAGGAGGGGTCACCGAACCCTCATTTGTGCAACCAGGTCGGTCAGGATGAGCTCTGTGATACGCACGGATCAGTCTCCTAGCATGGATATCCGAAGCAAACACCCAAGAATTGTCCTCCTGACCATAACCTCTCCACTTAACCAAATACTGGAGTTTCCGTCTAGAAAAACGAGAATCCAATATTTTCTCAACCACATACTCCAGATTGCCCTCAACCAAAACAGGGTCAGGGAGCGCAGCCATAGGAACCACTGGCTCGACAAACCTCTGACGCCCCCCGAGGAAGCGGTTTTGTTCATACCGCGAAACGTGCGTTGGGGTTAGCAGAGCCTGTGTCCACTCACCTACAGCGCCATGATGGGTATGTGTTGATGAGCAGCTTCATCCAGTGTGGATATCCTTTTATTTTGCTGACACAGACTTTTCATATGGGGATCATCATTATTTGCATGATGATCAATGAGGATGTTTTTTTGCACGGTTGCACCTTATTTTGGTATATAGCATGCAGAGCTGTTTTCTAAATAGATTACAAATATAATATTGCGCACAGAGAAGGTTCACCGTTCAGCTCCATGGGAGTATGCCTTCATTCTCTCTGTGAAATCGTTCTTACTAAATCTGATCCTGTATATCACTATGGGCAACGTGCAATACATGTCTCTTTTCCTACTGGAATGTTATGTTTAGTTGCACTCTACCATACATAGGCAATATATATATATAATCATAGTGGCACTACTCTCTGCTCTCTTGTTGTCCCAGATATAGTGTTCATTGTAAACCTGTGTTACATATTTAGCATGTGTCCTGTTCTTTATATGTGCCTTTTTTATTAATAAAATAATTTTCATAGTATAGTTAGGACTCTTTTTCTCTTGTTTATAATACTATAATGCGAGTCGTCACTATCTGCACCTTGGAGGCAATTTTCTCTGTTTATGGTATTTACCATGTATAATTGAATACAATGCATATTTGGAGCATTTTTTTCATTAAACTTAGGAGATGCAACTCTCACAGGGATATTTCTTGAGGACAACCAGACCAAGTCCCCCACTTTAAACCGAGGACCATCAGTCATATGCCGGTTGGCAAACCGCTGGGCCTTCTCCTGAGAGAGGGACAACCTCTCCACTACCTGGTCCCAAATCTGCTGCATACGCTCCACAACAGAGTCAACACCCGGACAGACAGAAGCCTCCGTCTGTCCCGAAGAAAATCGAGGGTGAAACCCAAAATTGCAGAAAAATGGAGACATCAAAGTGGCAGAGCTTGCCCTATTATTAAGAGCAAACTCAGCCAAAGGCAAAAAAGAGACCCAGTCATCTTGATCAGCAGACACAAAGCATCTCAGATAAGTCTCCAATGTCCTGGTTTGTTCTCTCAGTTTGTCCATTGGTCTGAGGATGAAAAGCAGAGGAGAAAGACAATTGAACACCAAGTTTAGAACAAAAAGTCCTCCAAAATCTGGAAACAAACTGGACTCCTCTGTCAGACACAATGTTCTCAGGAATGCTGTGTAACCGAACCACGTGCTGAAGGAACAAAGGCACCAATTCAGAGGAGGAAGGCAACTTAGGTAAAGGCACAAGATGTATCATCTTGGAAAACCTATCACAAATCACCCAGATAACGGTCATTTCTGAGAAACAGGGAGGTCGGAAATAAAATCCATAGAAATATGGGTCCATGGTCTCTTGGGCACAGGAAATGGCATCAACAAACCACTAGAGCGAGAGCAAGGCTTGGAGCGAGAGCAAGTCCCACAGGACTGCACAAACTCCCTGACGTCACGAGATAAAGTAGGCCACCAAAAGGACCGACTCACCAAGTCTCTGGTACCAAAAATTCCGGGATGACCGGCCAACGCGGAACAATGAATCTCAGACATCACACTCTTCTTCCACTGGTCTGGGACAAACAATTTCCCAACAGGGCAGCGCTTGGGTTTATCCTCCTGACACCCCTCCAGAGCCAGTCTCAAATTGGGCGAGATGGCGGAAAGAACTACACCCTCTTTCAAAATAACAGCAGGATCAGATAACTCAGGAGAGTCCGCAAGGAAACTCCTCGAGAGGGCATCCGCCTTAATATTCTTAGTGCCAGGAAGAAAGGAAACCACAAAATTAAAACGTGTGAAAAACAAGGCCCACCTGGCCTGTCTAGGATTAAGTAGCTTGGCTGATTCCAGATAAACCAGATTCTTATGGTCCGTGAGGACCACCACCTGATGTTTGGCTCCCTCCAGCCAATGTCTCCACTCTTCAAAAGCCCACTTCATGGCCAATAACTCCCGATTACCCACGTCATAATTACGTTCAGTTGGAGAAAATTTTCGAGAGAAAAAAGCACAAGGGTTACTTTTAGAGGTCTCAGGATCTCTTTGGGACAAAACGGCACCTGCCCCAATTTCAGAGGCATCAACCTCCACCTGAAATGGCAGAGAAACATCAGGCTGCGGTAGAACAGGAGCAGAAGTGAATCTCCGCTTAAGCTCCTGAAACGCAGAGACTGCCTCAGGAGGCCAATTCACCACATCAGAACCCTTTTTGGTCAAATCAGTCAATGGTTTAACAATAACAGAGAAATTACCAATACATTTACGATAAAAATTGGCAAAACCCAAGAACCTCTGAAGAGCCTTTAATGAAGTAGGTTGGACCCAATCACAGATGGCCTGAACCTTGACCGGGTCCATTTCAATAACAGATGAGACAAAATGAATCCCAGAAATGAGATCCTCTGTACGCCAAAAAGACACTTTGATCCCTTCACATACAAAGCATTCTCTCTCAAAATCTGGAACACATGTTTCACATGAGAGTCCCAGTCATTGGAAAAAATCAAGATATCATCCAAATAAACAATCAGAAATTTATCCACAAAATCCCTGAAAATGTCATTCATGAAGGACTGGAAGACGGAAGGAGCATTAGTGAGCCCAAAGGGCATCACTAGGCACTCAAAATGCCCCTCGGGGGTATTAAACACGGTCTTCCATTCATCCCCGTGCTTAATGCGAATAAGGTTATACGCCCCCCTGAGGTCAAGCTTGATAAACCAAGTAGCACTTTTCACCCTGGAAAACAGGTCAGAAATCAAGGGTGACGGATATTGATATTTCACAGTGATATTGTTCAAGAGACGATAATCATTACACGGCCTTAATGAACCATCCTTTTTGGCCACAAAGAAAAAACCGGCACCCAAGGGTGAAGAGGATGGTCTGATATGACCCTTCTCCAATGACTCCTTGATATAAGACCACATAGCGTCATGTTCAGGTACAGACAAGTTAAAAAGGCGACCTTTAGGGAATTTACTACCAGGCACTAATTCAATAGCGCAGTCATAGCTCCTATGGGGAGGCAAGGATGCAGATTTACTTTCGGTAAACACATCAGAAAAATCAGTCAAAAAGTCAGGCACATCTTGAGCCTGGGGAGAGGCAGAAAAAACAGGAGTGTTGGCATTAACAAATTGGCAGCCTCAACTGGTTACAGACACAGATTTCCAATCCAAAACAGGATTATGAGACTGCAACCAAGGGAAACCTTGTACAATAATGTCATGCAGATTATACAGCACCAAAAATTTGCAACTCTCCTGATGATGAGGTTCAACCCTCATTATCACCTGAGTAGAGAACTGGGGTTTATTCTCAGCCAAAGGGGTAGAATCAATCCCCAGTAGGGGAATAGACTTCCGTAGGGGTATCAAGGGAAACCCACAACGTTTAGCAAAATCAAAATCCATCAGGTTAATAGCTGCTCCCGAATGAACAAAAGCCTGAGCAGAAAATGTGGACAGGGAGCAAATCAGGGTAACAGTCAACAGAAATTTAGTCTGAACACTACCCAAGACAACTGAGCGTGCAAAACGTCTTCCCTGCTTAGGACAGACTGAAATAGCATGAGAGGCATCACCACAGTAGAAACATAACCCATTGCATTTTCGAAACTCATGATGCTGTGCCCCAGAAGCCACTCTATCACACTGCATGGGCTCAGAAGCTGGTTCACAAGGCGACACCATTCCACGCATACCTCTACGCTCATGCAAACATCTGTCAATTTGAATCGCCAATGACATAGAATCATTGAGACCAGAGGGAGCAGGGAAACCCACCATAACATCTTTTACATTCTCTGACAGACCCTTCCGAAAAAGAGCTGCCAAAGCATCATCATTCCACTTGGTCAGAACTGCCCACTTTCGGAATTTCTGACAGTACAACTCAGCGTCCTCAAGCCCCTGATTTAATGCCAACAAGGTTTTTTTTCAACTTGATCAGTGACATTAGGTTCATCGTACAATAACCCCAGAGCCAGAAAAAATGCATCAACATTACTCAAAACAGGGTCCCCAGGTGTCAGGGAAAAAGCCCAATCCTGAGGATCGCCGCGCAGGAGAGAGATGACAATTTGAACCTGCTGTGCTGCGTTCCCTGAGGACTTAGGTTTTAAGGCAAAAAACAACTTACAGTTATTTTTGAAATTCAGAAATTTAGCTCGATCCCCTAAAAACAAATCTGGCATAGGGATTCTAGGTTCCACAACCGGCAACCCTACAAGATAGGTAGCAATACTCCGAACTTCAGTGGCAAGCTGATCCACACGGCCAGACAACTGTGCAAACTCCATTGAGAGAAAAAAAAATCCTCCTCAGCACCCATAGAAAAAGAGGGGGAAAAAAAATGCAACAAACAGAAAAAAAAAATCTCTGACAACTCTGACAACTTTTTTTTTTTTCCACACTATTTTTCCCTTCTGTGAGTACCATATAATTTTCAGTTTGGCCGGTGATACTGTTATGTTTTGGTAGCTGAGGAGAGCAGGCAAAAACGGCAATACACCAGAGAGGTTGGAATCTACTGGATTGCAGTACCCTGACTAACCACCACAACTAAAGGCAGCCGTGGAGCGTTCCTACGTTGGTCCTAGACGCCTCGTCACAGCCTGAGAGGCTAACTACACCTAAAGATAGAAAGAGGAAAGCTATCTGCCCTGGAAAAGATCCCCAAAGAACATAGGAAGCCCCCAAACATGTAATGGCGGTTAGACAAGAGGAAATACAGACACAGACAGAAAATTGTATGAGCAAACGCTGGGGCCCAATTTGACTTAGACAGAAAAGGACAGGAAGACTTACTGCAATCCAAAAAAACCCTAAAAAAAAACAACGCTACTAATTGCAAAAACACCTGAGATCACACGACCTCTACCACCTAAATTAGTTCTCTGGTGTAACAAAACTAAGCCGCAGCCACAGAAAAAAAGTGGAAAAGGCAAATGAACAAACAACAATGGCTCCAGAGGAACCGAGAGGAGACCAAGCCCCCCGGGGAGGGGAACCTGGCCAACCTCACAGAAATGCAGAGAAATATACAAATGGCAAGCACAAAAACAAAAAAACAGAAAATATCTTATCTGAGAGCAGGAGAAGAGGCAAGACTCAGCAAGCTTCCAAGTGAACCAGGAAACAACGTTGAGACAAGAACAATTGATCACCGGCAGCCATGATGGGGGGAACCTCCCTTATATCCAGCCAGTCTGCGATCCCTGATTGCCAATCCTCATTGATTGGTTCAGCACTGTCTGCAACCACCAGAGGGAGCTTCTGCTCAGAATTCATTTCTAAAACATTCATAACACTGATGCATTTTGGAAACAATTCCTGTGGACCAGTGACGTTAAAATAGAACTCTTTGGCCACAATGATCAAAGGTATGCGGAGTAAAAAGGCACAGAATTTGAGAACAACAACATTTTGCCAGCCGTTAAAGAGAAACTGTCAACAGTTTTGGCCGATATAAGTTACGGCCATCACCTTTCAGGGCTGTGATACAGCATTCTATAATGCTGCATATCTGAACCCCAACCTGACTTGTAAAAGAAAAATAACTTTTATTATACTCACCTGTGTTGCAGTCTGGTCCAATGGGTGTCACTGGTCTTGGTCCGGTGCCTCCCATCTTCTTACGATCACCATCCTCCTGCTTGCTTCGTGTGGATGACGCGTCCTTGCATCATCCACACAGACTCCTCAGCAACGTGCTCCTTCACATGTGTACTTCTGTGCCCTGTTGAGGGCAGAGCAAAGTACTGCATTGCGCAGGTCCAGGGCTCTTTGACCAATCAATCATACTTTCTGGTTGTGTTGCAGCCAATGGCATGGAGAACATTTCACTGGTAGAGGAAATAATGGATTTAATGAAAGTTCAACAAATTCTTGATGCAAACATAGCACCATCTGTAAAAAAGCTGAAGTTGAAAAGAGGGTGGCTTCTACAAATGGATAACGATCCTAAACACACATTAAAATCCACAATAGACTACCTCCAAAGACGCAAGCTGAAGGTTTTACAATGGCCCTCACTGTCCCCTTATCTGAATATCTTTCAAAATCTGTGGCTAGACCTCAAAGTAACAGTGCATGCAAGAAAAACCCAGGAATGTTACAGAACTGGAAGAATTTTCTTAGATTAGATATAGGAACAATCAGAGGAAAAGTATAATACAAACATGTCACCACTTCTGCATTTTTCACCCACTCCTAGTTTTGGCTTACAAATACTGATGTAAAATACTAGAGAAGGGTACAGTAATATTCACCGCGCTAGGTATTTGAGAGTAGTAAGATGTACTTACTATTAAAGTCGTTGGTGGTATAGTGGATATAGATCCAGACGTTGAGCAAGTAGGAAGATGTAGGTCCAATGTAATTATGGGGTGGGCCACCCACTAAAGGAAAGAGATGTATGATTATGAATGAATTAGGAAGGTAGAGTGTGGATTTTATAATTAAATGAACGTGTATTGATTTTTACCTTTATATTTCCATATTAATACGATACGATACGATACGATACGATACACTTTATTGATCCCGGGGGAAATTACAGTATTACAGCAGCAATACAAACAGCAGTACATAAAATATTACATAAAATAGGACACAAAATACATAAAATACCAAATCACTCACACTTTTCTAGTGGAACTGGTATAGATGCGTGGACCTCTTTCTTGGCATCACCGTTAATTACTACAGTCTTTTACCAGTACATTGCGCATGATCTTTTTTTATCATTACAAATCTAGTGAGTACGTTCATTTACTTATAAAATCCAAAGCTTTGCCAAAAGCTTCTTGAATGGTTTTTGTACTTGATGTTGGGATTCTCCATCATTAGTTGGAGCCCTGAATTCAAAATGCACTTTTATAGAGTGTGGAGTGAAATGGGCATGATCTGATTAGGCGTGAAAATATTTTTCCGTAAAAGTTGGCAACTTTGAATTTGGTTCAGTTCTTCTCTCTACCATTCTTCTTCATGTAGCTTGATCCATGTTGACTATTCTTTCCCTTTCCTTCCATGTGCATGTTCCCTAGGAAGATAGTGGTGTCTGCCAAGCAGGGACCCATCCATTTTTTGAGATTTGTAACAATTACAGGAGCATCCTTTATGATGGTGATAAAGTGTTTGTGTAAATCATGACATGCTAGATATGGAAGAATAGAGAAATTTGGCTCTTACATGAGACATAGATGAATAGACAGAGATAGTCCAATATAAAGGATAATGTAGGGTTCGCCTACAATTTTACAGTATGGAGAAGTAAGATAAGGAAACATGACAAGCTGTAGCTATTTAAACAATGGCTGTAAATCATTTGCCATATAATCATATAATAAAACTACTATTTTTCTAATAACAGGAATCCGTATGTTGGATCAACCCTTTATGACTGATATAATTGAAGCTTCATCCATCAGTCACATGCCACAGGTAATAGACATTTACAGTGCCAGCTGGGGGCCCACCGATGATGGCAAGACAGTGGATGGACCAAGAGAACTAACTTTACAGGCCATGGCAGATGGGGTAAATAAGGTAAATGCAACTGTTTGTCAGCCGATACCACAAATATCCAATAAATCGTAAACCGTTTATTTTTTTCCTTACTTTCGAATATTATTTCCATTCTTGACATAGACACTCAGCTGATATGTAAACCTATCAGCCTCAGGCTTCCAGGATTTGCACCACATTGTGTTACAGCCAATGTATAGACAGAGAACAGGATTGGCTTAGATACTGAAGTAATCACACTTGTGATATGCCAACACAGCAGGCTTTGCCCTGTGTCAAACAATAACTGGTCCCAAGACCAAGGCTGAAAGTTGGAGTTTGGTCCCCCAAAATGTTACATGTGCGTCTATGTTTCCACTCTGATACCAGCTCTCAGCAATGTGTCTGGAGAATTGTGAATAGTTTCTCCTCAACACTTTAAATTGACTTTTGACCTATTCACATCGTAAAAAAAAAGTTATGATTGCCTTGGTGTGCTGAATGTGAATGGGAACACAAAAGCTATGAATCTGTTAAAAATGGGGACAAATTTTTCATCAAATATACCTTGATCAAATTAATGTAGTTCGTGATACAACTGAGTTTGGACTGCTGCTATTTTTGAGATCTGTTTTTTGTTCATTTTTAATGGATCCCTAATGATGTGATCTACAAAAAATGGATGAGAATAGGGCATGTATTGAGTTTAAATGGAATAGACACATGCATCTATTCTAAAAACTATGTGTGAATGTGCGCTAAATCGTAGTTTGGACCGGCCATGTTTTGTTCTGTTGTCATCTCATACAGTATTTATGCACAAAGAGGTGGAGCATCCTACTCTGTTCCTAGGCTGCTCTCTCCAGTACTGGGTCCATCACTGAAGCATGTTACCTGATTCTACAGCATTGGTTCTTCTACTGGATATAGGAGTCTAGGAGACAATCAGGACACATAGATATAAGCATCCTGGAGATCAGTGCTACTGAATCTACTGTGAAAGGAATTTAGAAAAACAATTATTGTGCACTCTCCAGCACTTTAATTAAACATTTCACTATAACTGTAGGTACTTATTAATATATATTGGCATCATGACATTTAGATCAAGAGGCACCCAGGGGCAGAAACAACATTGGTGCAACTTGGGCAGTCGCCCAAGAAGTAAGGGAGCCCACTTCCATCTCCAAAGAAAGTGGAAAAATTTTATTGGACTGCAAAGGGCCCATATATTGTTCTTTCAGAGGGGTCCTCTTCTGTCTGCGTCCACCCCTGGAGCCATCATATACATTTGTAAATCCCAAACACAATTAGGAAAAATAAAGATGAAAATACCCAATGTGGTACTGCTCCAATACAAGAAACATAAGGGTACAAGTTGTAGAACCACATTCTGAAGCTACATAAGATCTGTAATAATTTGACTCCTCTACCATACAGTATGTCCAGGGTTTGGGTTCTGATATAATTTGACCACAATAACAATTTAATCAACTGTCCTAATATTTTATTAAAAACTTCTGTTTTGTCAGGGTCGTGGAGCGAAGGGCAGCATTTACGTGTGGGCATCTGGGGATGGTGGAAGCTACGATGACTGTAACTGTGATGGTTACGCATCGAGCATGTGGACCATCTCTATCAATTCTGCTATAAATGACGGCCGCACGGCACTGTATGATGAAAGCTGCTCTTCAACATTAGCCTCTACATTCAGCAATGGAAGGAAAAGGAATCCTGAAGCTGGAGTGGTAAGTACAAATACTGTAATTCTCGAGCGTGCCTAGAGGCGTCATCCAGTGCCAGGCTCACAATAGAAACAGCAGATGTCCTTTTGTTAGGACTCATTAGAAATGATAGAAAGCCCAATGATGCTTCCCCTGCCGCTGATGAGAAAAATATTAATATTTAAACGCTCCAAACATCATTTGGTTTTCATTGGAGCTGTTACTTAGCTTTGAAACCCTAAATTGTGTTTCTTTTATTCATCATTTTAGCATTCTATAGACAGCTGTAATGTGGGTGATTTCTCAATAATTACAAGTATATTACTCAATATTTTATATATTTATTTTATTATGTAGAAAATCAGTTGGGAAGAGTTTTGGCATAAGAGTTATATTTATAGTCCATGTAGAAATTTTCAGAGGCATACATATACATTATTACAGGGACTTATATGTATAAATTTCCCATAGTGTTGCCTTCATGTTATACCTAGCGCTATAAGTATTTATGCATATGTGTATTTTTGCATGTGTGCAAGGTAGGACTGGCCCATCTGGTGGGTCCAAACGTAGATGTAGACACAATAATGGCCCCTGATGTAACTGGAAATCATGGAACAATACAAACAGTATGAGGCCGGGATCACACATGCGAGTAAGTCGTCCGACACTCGCATGTGAAATCCCAGCTCTGGCGCCGGCACTCAGGAGTGGAGCAGATTAAAAAAACAGATTAAAGTAGTTCCATTGATTATGAGAAAAGCAGAAAAAATGACAGAAGATGAAATTCTAAGGTTTCTATCAAATACATATCATTAGCAAATCAAATGATTTTACCTCAATTTTCCAGGGATAAAAGATAAATTTTTACTTTACAAGAGTGACAGCAAAATCTGGGCGATACCAACTCCGTGTGGCGGGGGGGGTTAACTCTATATAGCATCTGAATGCCAAAGTTGAGCCTTGTGCTCAGATCTAGCAGGATTTGGCCTGTTTCACCAAATTCTCCCAGATCGCAAATCAGGTGAAATTTTTCCTCCAATCAGGTGCCTGAACTTAGCTTCACACTGAATATTGTTATTTAACAGCCACATGAAGCACTATTTGAGACCTTTTATACTATATCGAGCACTATGTGGGGCCATTATACTGTATAGAGCACTATGTGGGGCCATTATACTGTATGGAGCACTATGTGAGACCTATTATGCTGTATGGAGGACTATGTGGGGCCATTATACTCTATGGAGCACTATGTAGGGCCTATTATACTGTATGGAGCACTATATGGGGCCATTATGCTGTATGGAGCACTATGTGGAGCCATTATACTGTATGGGGCACTATGTGGGGCCCATAATACTGTATGGAGCACTATGTGGGGCCATTATACTGTATGTAGCACTATATAGGGCCAATTATACTATATGGAACACTTTTTGTGACCATTATACTATATGGAACACTTTTTGTGACCATTATACTATATGGAACACTTTTTGTGACCATTATACTATATGGAGCACTGTGTGCACATTCCAGTTTCTAAAAACTCAGTGGTATATCCCAGCTCAGAAACAGATAGTATCACACAGCTGTCTAAATTGTGAGACAGTGGACTTCATTCTCCAATTTCTTAAAGGGCAGGAGCTTTGGACCACTAAATTTGAAAGGATTCTTTTTTGTTTTCCACATTATACGCTGAATTTTTGGGTTTTATATTGTTTTATATTTTAGTCTCTGTTCACTTCATGAAGATTTCCAGGAAGATATAGGACCTCTTTAAGTAACTCATGATTAAAATACTTTGAAAGGGCTCATTCATAGCAAAAAGAGCCACATGATGACTGTAATTGGCTGAGAAGTTTAAAGGGGAGGGGGGATTACAACATTTATTTTTGCATTATGATACCAAGGGGGTGAAAACCACTGACTATACTGCAACCTTTTTTTCATGTGAGCCAAAGGAGTGAAATTGATGTATATAGCCCGCCAGGTTTCTGTTTGTAATATTGTGTAAACACGATTATTACATTACTATTATTCTGTAAAAGTTGGTATCAAAATGAAATTGGTTATGTTTTAGACTGTAATTAATAGAAAACCCATATAATTTTTAGACTGTATGTAAACCTCACAATTATCTTTATTCATGAACATAATTAAAAATCAATAGTCAATAATCAATAAAAACATACCTTAAAAATCAAACTGGATTGAAGACATTAAATAAATGTAGAAACATATATATAGTTGTTACAATAAATACTAAAGGCTAGCATAAGGCTAACATATAATTATTGCGGCTGCATAAAACACCTACAAATAGGTGGCCATAAGTTATATACAAAATACCAACTTCTCCAGATTTGATGTATACGATGCTGCATTGTAGAAGGCCCTGAAATGTGACAACTCTTCTAATAAATGCTAGCATCCCCACTGAATATAATATTAATCCTTGCTGCCACAGGGGATGGAGGCTTCAGACTCAGAGCTGACTGGAAAAACTCATCATCACAAAGGTTAAGGAGCTCACAGATGCAAGGATCATGCAATGCCATGTACCATTTATAGATGTGAAAAAACATTAATCAATTTTTAACCTTTACTGATATGAGTCGTCTGAATTAATTAAAGGATGTGATGTAGGAGTCTGAATAATGTAGTGATCTGGTGTAAGGTTTCAATCAAGTTAGGAGTCTTATACGGGGTCTGAATTTTAAAGTCTGGAACTTGAATTCATTGTGGGGTCTGATGTCTGGAGCTTGAACTAATTTTGCTGTATGAAGTCAGAAGTGAAAATCTGAATTTATTTTTCCATTTGTGTTCGGAATTAGATTTGTTGTATGGAGCCTGAATCAATTCAGATATCTGATGTCTGAATTAACAATCCAAGAGAATCTATCAGTAGGATCAACTCTCTTAAGTTGTCTACATGGGCATGCAGGTCATGGAAAGCAGAATAAAATGATACTTTGATATCTGTGTTCTGATGCCTTATTCCAGAGAAATCCACGTTTTTCTTGATATGTAAACGAGCTGGTTAGATCTGTGGGCGGACATAGATCTCCCTGAGAATCTGCCTCCAGAACTTATATTAAATGAAAGGGGGTATTACCAGTGTGAGACATGTAATGACTGACAGTCAGCTCTATCTCACACTGGTAACTCCCCTATTCATTTAAAACTTCTTAAAACAAATGGCTTGAGCCCCCTACAACGTCCGTAGTATAAAATATTTTCCCTATTTTCCGCTGTCTAATTTCGAGAATGTCCTATTGTTAGATGTGTTTCTAAGTTAAAAAAACTGACGGAGGTGAACTGCCTGAACTTTTACATATCCACTGACTCTTCACAAGGGATCAGTGAAAAACAGATGAAATATGGATGGAACATTGCAGTACAGATGGATAGCTAGGAGATAACTAATGAAGCCCTTGTGAGATTTCAATACAAATATTTCAAAAGGGGGATTTTAAAATATAACTTTCATTAATTAATTTAAAAAGCTAATCCAGAATTGTATGTACAAGGAGAGTGATAAAAACATTGCGAATAGCAGTGTAGGTTGCTAGGAATTTATCCCAAGACAAAATGCAGATTGAACACCCTATGTATGTCAGGATTAGATATCTGCCTATGGGTAATTTACTCTCTATTCTGAAATAGACACTAGAAGCACTGTACCATATATCTTAGAGAACATGCAAAGAAAGTGCATACATCATATTCCTTTAGAGAGCACGTGGTCTTTTCACAGAATCATAATCCTGTTGTATGTGGCATAAAGTGTCTCTAGTGGTCACACAATTATCCACCCAAGAGACAAAATACAATATTTCTCATAATTAATAATGTTGGGGTGATCTCTTAAGGTGAGATTTTAGTGATTGCCTGCTACTGACCTAATAAATATGAGCCGAGTGCATGCATGAAAGAGAGACACCGGACTCAAAGTCAGATGTATTCCCCTTCCTCGGCAAGAGCTGGCACAGAACTGATTTTATTAGTACAAAGAAAGCATCATGTGGCAGGCAGGAAGAGGACGTCGCACAGCTTCTGAGCAGCCATCATGTCAGTCTGTGATTGGTCCATGCTAGGTCTGTTCCATATATGCCCTTCAGAGTATCTACTTCACATTCCAAGGATTCCTTCCGGGGCGTAGTTCCAGGATGCAGACGCCATCTTGCCACACCACATATATTACTAGCTTATGTAAGGTTAATAATTGATTTCATTAGCCATTCTCTCCTTCAAAATAAAAGTTGTCTTTTAAAATCCCTTTTTTTGCTATATTTGTATTTGTATTAACATTGCAGTACAGAGTATATCTTTCATTGCACACGGATCCTCAGAGACCTTAATGGCCGAGCCTGATCCGTAAAACGGATGAAAATAGGACAGGCTGTGAGAATGGGGGACTCACGGATCCATTCTTAAAACTGATGATGTATGGATCAATGAAACTCTATTGGTCTGTGTGCTGTCCGTGAAAAAATGGACAGCACTAGGACGTGTCACACTATTGTGTGAATGTAGCGTTATGGTCAGAAAAATATGGATTACATAGCATCAAGACTGGCAGGAGTCACATTCCAAATCTTGCACATAGTATGATGATTGATATGAAGCAGGACTCTTATTTCTTACCAGTAGAGATCATTTCTTTTTTGCATGATGGAGTTTATGATGAATGCTCTTATAGTCAGCATTACATATGTATGATAACTTTACCTTGGAGATTTTTTGGTAATTAGATTCTATAAATAAAGATGATAATAAATCTAGCTCGATGGCACAGTTCTGTGGGCAGATTAAATTCAGTCCATTCTTTGGGATGAGAAAAGATTTTGATTAAATCAATCTTACAAAGGGCTTTGCTTGATAAATATTTCATTGCATCCCAATGAGTTATGCGTCATATGACTTACATTATATTTTGTGACCTATAAATTTTTAATTTGTGTTTTCAGGCGACAACGGATTTATATGGCAACTGCACACTACGTCATTCGGGAACATCTGCAGCAGCACCAGAAGCAGCTGGGGTGTTTGCCTTAGCCCTAGAGGCAAAGTATGTTATTCTGACTTATGGAAATATGACAGTAAATATACTTAAATGCAGGCAAGCGCTACAGACAATCCTTAAAGAGGATCTGTCAGTACAGTGGTGCTTGAAAGTTTGTGAACCCTTTAGAGTTTTTTATATTTCTGTATAAATTTGACCTAAAATTACATCAGATTTTCACACAAGTTGTAAAAGTAGATAAAGGGAACAAAATCAAGCAAACATGTAAAAAATATTCAACTTATCTCATGTCTGTGAATGTCAAAAATATGTGAACCTTTGCTTTGCTGGTGTGACCTCCTTATGCAGAAAAATTGCATCTAAATGCATCCGCAAAATTTTGATTAGTGATTAGCCCTGTACATCAGCTTGGAGTAATATTCTCCCATGAACAATATTATTATAGGATTAAGGTCAGGACTTTGACCATTTTAAAATTAAGTAACACTAGCTAATATAAGAGAGGCCTTTAGCTACTTAGAGGTTACCTTGGATTCCTTTGTACCCTCACAGACAATTATACCTCGTGCTCTTGGAGAGATTTTTGTTGGTTGACCACTAATGGGGAACGTAATAATTGCCTTAATTCTCTATCTGACTATGAAGTATTATATGGGGCATGTATATCAGCAATAGGATTATTCTGTCCTAGGTGCATTATTCTACATGCATCTACATTAAACCTCATTTGCCAAGTGTAGTTATTTAAAGAAAAGGAATTTATCTAATTCTTATTTTCACAACATGTGATTGTGGAAGTGTATCATGGCATGAACAAAGGAGATGTTAATGCTCATGAGGCTGAAAAAGTTACAAAACCATCTCTAAAGAGTTTAGACTCCATCAATCCATAGTCATAAATCATCAAAAGATGTTAGTGACTAGAGACACATCTCTTACCATAAATACCACCAAGAGAACAAAATAGGTGCATATAATCTCTTAAAATGTAAAGTTTATTCAATTCAAATAATTAAAACAGATGTGTGAAGATCTGAGGAACTGAGGTTGTGGGTTGCAATAATCACCGGCAGGTTAACAATGTAACTATTTTTTATTCCTTATGTCCATGGTTTTACAATAACTTCGGGTAGATGGCCAAAATATATTGCCCCCAGTCCACAAGATCCCCTCCCCGGGGCCAGTAGTTCCATTGACCAGGCGTTACTCACTGTCTCCCAAGTTTTGATTGGCCCACATATTTTGTATCTCCTGGCAGTATAGTCTGCAGTTACGGTCCACGCTCCTACAGACAACAAATAACATGACCATAGCACGTGTATCCAGGATCAACAGTCCTTAAGATATTTCCTCCAATCCAGACGACAGATACCACGACCGTAACATGTGTGTCCAGCCCAGCCGGTAACCGATCTACAAACTCCATAGGCCTTCCATGTGTGGGCACCAGTACCTCAGCAATAGATCCTCGCCCCTTAACGTCACTGCACCAACTCCCTCACTAAACATGTGGCTTATTTTTCTCCCTCTCCTGGGATCAGCCTCCTTAATGGGCAGAAGTGTTCATACCCTCCCTCCCCAAAGCTAGCTGTGCATTGGTGGAGGTATAAAATATACCGCAATCAAATCAAAGCTATAGTGGCAAGAGATACTGTATACGGCAAAAAGTGAAAAAGCAGAAGCGCTTGGATAGGTGCGAAACGGTTGTTGTTCTCCTTCACTTCTCCGTTCCCCCTGCATGTTAAATGATTGTCCCACCACATGGAATAAAGGAAATTAACCTTTTTTAAGAAGAAATGGTGAGTGCTGTTTCTTCTTTCAATATTGAACATACTGTATGTGCTACAAAGTGAATATTCTGACATGTCTAACAGATGGTATGGTAGATCGTGTTTGCAAAAAGGTAAAAGATGTTCCTTACATGTCCGATAAGATGGTGTGATGTGTGGTCCTGTTGCCTCTGTAAGTGCATGTCATTCAGCAAATGGACTAAACTGTGGTCATGATCTACCAATAGTCCTAAATCTGTAATTTTAGTACATGGTGATCAGTGGGTTAAAGAAATAGATATTTTAGAGCTCTTCAGATAGAATATCTTAACTTCCTCTACCTCCATGAACAAGACCTGACAAAAATAGAGGTTGACACCTGAGTTCTTTCTATAAGTTAAAGTCTATTCAAACTTAATATGTCATGCATTGATGAATCAAGTATTATGATCATTTTATTTCTACATTGTAATGCACCTTGTATTATTATAGCCCAGGTCTCACCTGGAGAGATTTACAACACCTAACAGTACTGACATCCAAAAGAAACCAACTTCATGATGAGGTTCATAAATGGAGAAGGAATGGAGTTGGATTGGAGTTTAACCACTTATTCGGCTATGGTGTCCTTGATGCTGGTTCTATGGTTAAAATGGCACGAGAATGGAAAACTGTGCCTGAGAGATTTCACTGTATTGGAGGATCAGTACAAGAACCAAGGTAGGTTATTTAACCATTTTTACTTGTTGTTGGGAAACCCATTTTCTTCAACTATCTGATAGATATTCAATTGAACAATTGAAAAACAGTTGGGTGGTTTAAAGAGGAGTTTGGACTTTTTTAAAAATCGGCCTTAGGGAAGTAGTCATCCCATAAGAAATAGTACCGGCACTCTCAGCATAATCACTCACGTATAGAGTTGAGCGATACTTTCCGATATCCTAAAGTATCGGAATCGGAATGGTATCGCCGATATCACTAAAATATCGGCGATACCCGATACCGATACCGGAAGTCCCATGTAAGTCTATGGGAACAAAATATCGCAACTAAAAAAAAACCCATTCTTTCCTTGTAAACACTAAATATACACACATAGAATACATATATATATATATACATGTCATTGTGACATATATATATACATATATGTATAGTTTATACACTTCTACATAGTAAAATATCCTCTCATTCAATTGCCGGGTAAAGCCGGCTTCAGTGAAAAGACAGAAGCACCCGACATGAAATGACACTTGGTGTACATAGGGTTAACCATGTCTTTTCATGTCGTTTGCTATCTGATTTGCACAAACAATTAAATCAGACTATGTGTGCAAAATTTCACACCTGTAGGGGTTAATTAAAGGTGTAAATTCGTTGTAAAAAAAACGGACTTTTTTTGCTACGAATTTACACCTTTAATTAACCCCTACAGGTGTGAAATTTTGCACACATAGTCTGATTTAATTGTTTGTGCAAATTAGGCTGGAGTCACACACAACCACAAAAAATCGGTCCGTTTTAGACGGTCGACAATCGGATCAAAATAAAAACATCACACATCCTTCTGGCATCCGATTTTCCTTCAAAGATGCGATTTAATCGCATGTGTGTGTACCTTGTAACATCCGATTTTCATCCGACTTGCGAGATTTTCTCGCAGGCTTGCAAAACTGACATATAATGGATCCAAAAGAATAGTATTTAAATGCCAAAAGAAAGAATAGATATATACACATATATATATATATATATATATATATATATATATATATATATGTCATTGTGACATATATATATATACATATATTTATAGTTCTTACACTTCTACATACTGTTATAGCCGCTAATTCAATTGCCGGCTTCAGTGAAATCACAGAAGCCGACATGAAATGATACATTGTTTCCACACATTTAACCATGTAATTTCATGTATTTTTATATATGTTTGAAACATACAATTACATGAGTATATGTGTGCTAAATTTCAGACATGTAGGGGTTAATTAAAGGTGTAAATTCGTTGTAAAAAAAACGGACTTTTTTTGCTACGAATTTACACCTTTAATTAACCCCTACAGGTGTGAAATTTTGCACACATAGTCTGATTTAATTGTTTGTGCAAATTAGGCTGGAGTCACACACAACCACAAAAAATCGGTCCGTTTTAGACGGTCGACAATCGGATCAAAATAAAAACATAATGTCACGCGGTCTTATGATATGTGTACGATGTCAGTAAACTATTCTTAAAAGAACAACACTCTATACAACATATAGATTAGCAACATCAGCATGTAAATATAGAATAGATTTACCTGACACGATATCCGTTGAACTCAGGGTTAATCTTGAGGACTTGATACACTGTCACAGGAAAGAGGAGGACCGGGGGTCTAACCTGACCCTAAACTGGGGTCCTAACTAATCCCTCACCTTGGAGGTACTGATAAAGGTTCAGAGGTCCAAGTCTCCAGCCTAACCCTGTCTCCTATCAGTCCCTGAACCCTGTAATCAGTCCTAAGAAGGATACTGATTACCACCAAAGGAATATGGGCTGATCTCTGCTAAATACACAGATTAGACATATTAGACAGACTGGAGAAAACACAGACTTGCATACACACTCAAACACAGAAGGAACATAAATGATCTGGGATATTAAACTCTAAGCAAGGTGAGCTTAAAACAACTAAGGAGCTCTTTAACTTAAGTCTATACAGATACAATCCTATCTGTGGTCTGCATGAAGAATTTCACTGGCAACTCCCAACACAGACAACCAGAGATTTAAAGGAAACCAATCAACAAATAATTAATTGCAGCCGGGAGAAACTGCACCCAGTCCCAGAACTGAGCACAGACAGAATTAACTCCCTAACTGCCAAACACAAAGAAACAGCAACTCAGCTATGAGAAGTCAGAATGTGCAACCGCGACGATCTTCGTGGCAATGCACACATGACAGTACCCCCCTTCTACGAGGGGCCTCCGGACCCTCAGGGCCAGGTTTGCCCGGGTGAGTTCTGTGGAAGGTCCGCACCAAACGATCTGCGTTAATGTCAGACGCAGGAACCCACGTCCTCTCCTCTGGACCATACCCCTTCCAATGCACCAAGTACTGAAGGGACCGGCGATTCAGACGTGAGTCAATGATCTTTGACACTTGAAACTCCAAGTTACCATTGACCACCACTGGAGGAGGAGGTAGAGGTGATGGTATGACTGGTGCCACGTACCTCTTAAGTAATGACTTGTGGAACACATTGTGGATTTTAAACGTAGGAGGGAGGTCCAGACGAAATGCCACAGGATTAATTATGGAACTGATCCTGTACGGCCCGATGAATCTGGGGCCCAGCTTCCAGGAGGGAACTTTAAGTTTTATATTCCTGGTAGACAACCATACCAGATCGTTCACATTAAGATCTGGACCAGAAACTCTCCTCCTATCAGCCATACGTTTATAACGGTTCCCCATAGCACTCAGATTATTCAATACACCTCTCCACACTGAAGCAAGTGACGACGAGAAACGCTCCTCCTCAGGAACCCCAGAAGGGACCCCCCCATTGAATGTACAAAACTGGGGATGAAAACCATATGCCCCAAAAAACGGGGACTTACCAGTGGACTCGCTCCGCCTGTTGTTAAGAGCGAACTCTGCCAGAGGCAGGAAAGAAGACCAGTCCTCCTGGTTCTCTGAGACAAAACACCGAAGATAAGTCTCTAGGCTTTGATTCAGACGCTCTGTCTGACCATTGGTCTGCGGATGAAAAGCCGAGGAAAATGACAATTGCATCCCCCGACGTAAACAAAATGCCCTCCAAAACTTGGACACAAACTGAGACCCCCTATCTGACACCACATCAGAAGGCAACCCATGAAGTCTCACAATCTCCCCAATGAACACCTGCGCCAGAGTTTTAGCATTAGGGAGGGCAGGAAGAGCAATGAAATGTGCCATCTTACTGAACCTGTCAACAACCACCAGTATGACAGTCTTCCCTGACGACTGAGGAAGGTCCGTGATGAAGTCCATAGACAAATGAGTCCATGGACGCTCCGGAAGTTTCAAGGGTAAGAGGGTCCCAGACGGACGGGTATGAGGGGTCTTAGAGCGAGCACAAACCCCACAGGACGCGACAAAAGTTAAAACATCTTTATTAACGTTAGGCCACCAAAACCGGCGAGAAAGGAGATCTAAAGTAGCCTTACTCCCTGGATGTCCTGCTAAAGCAGAATTATGATGTGCCTCAATAACCTTTTGTCTCAACTGATTTGGGACAAACAGTCTCCCTGGAGGTCCTGCAGGGGCGTCCCCCTGAGCCTCTAACACCTCCTCCTCAAGCTCAGAACATACAGCCGACACTACCACCCCCTCCTGAAGGATAGGAATCGGGTCATCCATTTTCCCGGCCCCTGGGAAACTGCGAGACAAGGCATCCGCCTTAACATTCTTAGATCCAGGGCGATAAGTGACAACAAAATTAAACCTGGTAAAAAACAACGACCATCGAGCTTGTCTGGAATTCAGACGCTTAGCAGATTCCAAATACAGCAGGTTCTTGTGATCAGTAATGACGGTGACCGGGTGGACTGCCCCCTCCAAAAAGTGACGCCATTCTTCAAAAGCCAACTTAATGGCCAAAAGTTCCCTATTGCCGATATCATAATTCCTTTCGGCGGACGACAATTTTTTAGAAAAGAAAGCGCACGGATGCCATTTACCAGGGGACGGACCCTGGGACAATATTGCACCCACCCCTACGTCAGACGCGTCCACCTCCACAACGAACGGCTGTGATGCATCTGGTTGGATGAGAACGGGTGCCGAAGCAAAACATTTTTTCAAAGAGGAAAAAGCTTGGCAAGCTTTGTCCGACCATTTAGAAAAATCCGTCCCTTTTCTTGTCATGTCAGTGAGAGGTTTGACAACAGATGAGAAATTACAAATAAATTTCCGGTAGTAGTTAGCAAACCCCAGAAAACGCTGCAGAGCCTTAAGATCCTCTGGCTGATCCCATTCAAGCACTGCTCTCACCTTTTCAGGGTCCATACGGAAACCGGAGGCTGACACCAAGAAACCCAAAAACTGAAGTTCCTGTACGGCGAATACACACTTTTCCAGTTTGGCGTATAGTTTATTGTCTCGCAAGATCTGCAACACCTGTCTCACATGCTCCTGGTGAGACCCAAGATCTGGTGAGTAAATTAAAATGTCATCCAAATATACGACCACAAACAGCCCCACCAGATGACGAAAAATGTCATTAACAAAATGTTGGAAGACTGCTGGTGCAGTAGTCAGACCAAAAGGCATGACAAGGTTCTCATAATGTCCCTCCGGCGTGTTAAACGCCGTTTTCCACTCATCCCCTCTTTTATCCTAATCAGATTATACGCCCCCCTGAGATCCAATTTAGAGAACCATTTGGCGCCAACAATTTGATTGAAGAGATCAGGAATCAGAGGGAGTGGATACGGATCTCGAACAGTAATCCGATTAAGTTCGCGGAAATCCAAGCAAGGGCGTAGGCCTCCATCTTTTTTCTTCACAAAGAAGAACCCCGCGGCCACTGGGGAAGATGAAGGTCTAATATGCCCTTTGGCCAGACTCTCCGAAATATAATCTTTCATAGCCTGCCTCTCAGGACCAGAAAGGTTATATAACCTAGCTTTAGGTAACTTAGCATCAGGAAGTAAATTAATAGAGCAGTCATACACGCGATGAGGAGGCAACTCCTGACACCCCTCCTCAGAGAACACATCCCCAAAGTCCTCCAAAAAAGGAGGCAAAGTACTAGGCACGACCGCACTGATGACTGTGTTCATGCAGTTACTTTTGCAAAACTCCCCCATTGGCTTATATCTCTGGACTGCCAATTAATCACAGGGTTATGTTTAACCAACCAAGGAAGTCCCAACACAATAGGAGTAGGTAGACCCTCCAACACATAACAAGATAATAGTTCCCTATGTATTGCCCTACCCGAAGGTCAATGTTATGAACCTCATGAACAAAGCTACCTTGGCCGAGAGGCCTGGCGTCAATGGAGAATATAGGGATCGGTTTGACCAATACACTCAGATGCATACCTTGAGCCTGAGCAAACTGAGCGTCAACCAGATTAGCCCCGGACCCACTATCAAGAAGAACAGAAAATCTCTCCACTCTCGTACCAACCACCACCTCCACTGGTACAAGGAACTGAGAAGAACTAGCGGACGAAATACATACTCCCAGGTTGTCGTCCACCACACAACCTGGGATTAACAGTTTTCCGGCGACTTTTTGCTCAACAAGGCACGGGATGGACATCCCCCAACAAAATGTCCCTCTTTCCCGCAGAAGAAACACCTTCTAGTCCTGCGGCGTACCGCCAATCCCCTCCTACGAAATGATGTCCCTCCCAACTGCATAGGCTCCTCCGAACAGACAAGGGGAACCTCAACATAAGGGACTTTAGTAGTAGGTGGAGTAACAACAGGGGGCGGAGTTACCTCGCACCTCTCCCGGAGCCGTCTATCAGTACGGATAGCTAGGGCCATAGCAGCCTCCAGTGATGGAGGAGAATCATACTGAGCCAAAACGTCCTTTAATTTGTCAGAAAGCCCATGACAAAACTGGCTTCTAAGAGCTGGGTCATTCCACTGAGTATCTGTGGCCCATCTACGAAACTCAGAAGCAAATTCCTCCGCCGGACGATCTCCCTGCTGTATCTTACGTAATTTTGTCTCAGCAAGAGAGACCCGATCTGGGTCATCATATACCAAACCCAGGGCAGTAAAAAATCGATCTACTGACTGTAGAGCCGGGGATCCCGGAGGAAGGGAGAAGGCCCAGGATTGAGGGTCCCCTTGTAGGAGCGAGATAACAATTCCCACTCTCTGCTCTTCACTCCCTGATGATCGAGGCCGAAGCCGAAAATACAATTTACATGCTTCCCTGAAGGTAAAAAATTTGTCTCGCCCACCAGTGAACCTGTCCGGGAGAGCTACTTTAGGTTCAAATCTGGTTTGCTCCGAGGGAGACAAAACTTTGGACTTAATGTCCGTCAGCTCCATGGATAATCCCTGCAACTGCAGAGCCAGCTGGGCTACTGGATCCATGGCAACTGGGAATAATTTTATGGGCCAGTGAAAATGTCACGCGGTCTTATGATATGTGTACGATGTCAGTAAACTATTCTTAAAAGAACAACACTCTATACAACATATAGATTAGCAACATCAGCATGTAAATATAGAATAGATTTACCTGACACGATATCCGTTGAACTCAGGGTTAATCTTGAGGACTTGATACACTGTCACAGGAAAGAGGAGGACCGGGGGTCTAACCTGACCCTAAACTGGGGTCCTAACTAATCCCTCACCTTGGAGGTACTGATAAAGGTTCAGAGGTCCAAGTCTCCAGCCTAACCCTGTCTCCTATCAGTCCCTGAACCCTGTAATCAGTCCTAAGAAGGATACTGATTACCACCAAAGGAATATGGGCTGATCTCTGCTAAATACACAGATTAGACATATTAGACAGACTGGAGAAAACACAGACTTGCATACACACTCAAACACAGAAGGAACATAAATGATCTGGGATATTAAACTCTAAGCAAGGTGAGCTTAAAACAACTAAGGAGCTCTTTAACTTAAGTCTATACAGATACAATCCTATCTGTGGTCTGCATGAAGAATTTCACTGGCAACTCCCAACACAGACAACCAGAGATTTAAAGGAAACCAATCAACAAATAATTAATTGCAGCCGGGAGAAACTGCACCCAGTCCCAGAACTGAGCACAGACAGAATTAACTCCCTAACTGCCAAACACAAAGAAACAGCAACTCAGCTATGAGAAGTCAGAATGTGCAACCGCGACGATCTTCGTGGCAATGCACACATGACACATCACACATCCTTCTGGCATCCGATTTTCCTTCAAAGATGCGATTTAATCGCATGTGTGTGTACCTTGTAACATCCGATTTTCATCCGACTTGCGAGATTTTCTCGCAGGCTTGCAAAACTGACATATAATGGATCCAAAAGAATAGTATTTAAATGCCAAAAGAAAGAATAGATATATACACATATATATATATTATATATATATATATATATATATATGTCATTGTGACATATATATATACATATATTTATAGTTCTTCTTACACTTCTACATACTGTTATAGCCGCTAATTCAATTGCCGGCTTCAGTGAAATCACAGAAGCCGACATGAAATGATACATTGTTTCCACACATTTAACCATGTAATTTCATGTATTTTTATATATGTTTGAAACATACAATTACATGAGTATATGTGTGCTAAATTTCAGACATGTAGGGGTTAATTAAAGGTGTAAATTCGTTGTAAAAAAAACGGACTTTTTTTGCTACGAATTTACACCTTTAATTAACCCCTACAGGTGTGAAATTTTGCACACATAGTCTGATTTAATTGTTTGTGCAAATTAGGCTGGAGTCACACACAACCACAAAAAATCGGTCCGTTTTAGACGGTCGACAATCGGATCAAAATAAAAACATCACACATCCTTCTGGCATCCGATTTTCCTTCAAAGATGCGATTTAATCGCATGTGTGTGTACCTTGTAACATCCGATTTTCATCCGACTTGCGAGATTTTCTCGCAGGCTTGCAAAACTGACATATAATGGATCCAAAAGAATAGTATTTAAATGCCAAAAGAAAGAATAGATATATACACATATATATATATATATATATATATATATATATGTCATTGTGACATATATATATATACATATATTTATAGTTCTTACACTTCTACATACTGTTATAGCCGCTAATTCAATTGCCGGCTTCAGTGAAATCACAGAAGCCGACATGAAATGATACATTGTTTCCACACATTTAACCATGTAATTTCATGTATTTTTATATATGTTTGAAACATACAATTACATGAGTATATGTGTGCTAAATTTCAGACATGTAGGGGTTAATTAAAGGTGTAAATTCGTTAAAAAAAAATGCGTGGGCTCCCGCTGTATTTTCTCCACCAGACAGACAAAGCAAGCGAGTGGGGGCAGATAATAATAGCCTAGGGAGGGTACATTTTTTTTTGTGCCCCCCCCCTGGCTACTAACATCTGCCCCCAGACACCCCAGAAAGGGCAAATCTATAATTAGATTCGCCCTTTCTGGCACTTTGCCCGTCTATTCCCATTGCCCTGTAGCGGTGGCGAATGGGTTAATAAGGGGTTAAAATGACCTTGCAATTGAAAGGTCACTTTAAGCCAGGTTAATAATTGATAGCTGTCAATTAGGCAACTATCAATTATTAATCCTATTGTATGAAAGAAAAATCAAACACACACACTTTAATAAAAAATAAGTTTAATGAAATAATCACACAGTTTTTGACCATATTTTATTTTCCTGCTAAAACCATTTCCTGTAATAAAAATAAAATAAAAAAGCAAAATTATACTTACCAATCCGATGTACAGTCAGGTCCCACGGTGTAATCCATCAGAAAGGGTTAACAGGTTAAAGGTCGCAGAGAGCTAATAATGCTGTCTCAGACCTGTATTCCCCTGAATGAATAACTTCCTCTCCCAGCGAAAGTAGAGGAATAGATTCATGAATGGAGCTTAATTGATTTATTGGCAATTTAACTGTAGTGACCTGACCTAAAGGGAAAGTGGACACAATCAATTAAGCTTCATTCATGAAACACATCCTCTCCTGTCGCCAGGAGAGGAACTTATTCATTCATGAGCTTTGAGCTGAGCATGCAGGATTACTTGCACTGCTTGGCTCAAAGCTAGTTAACCCTTTGTGAAGGATTACAGCGTGGGACGTGACAGATCGGCGGAATAGGTAAGAATAATGTTGTTTTATTTCTTTTTCTTTATTTTAGGAGATCAATGGCTTCGCACGGATTTAGTGTAAAATAAAATATGGTCAAAAAAATGTGTTTTTATTTCATTAAAATTATTTATTCTTAAAGTGTGTGTGTTTTTTTATTTACTTCAATAGGATTAATAATTGATAGTTGTCTAATTGACAGCTATCAATCATTAACCTGCCTTAAAGGTCACCTTTCAATTGCAAGGTGACAGTAAGGTGAGATTAACCCATTCGCCACCGCTACAGGGCAATGGGAATAGACGGGCAAAGTGCCAGAAAGGGCAAATCTAATTATAGATTTGCCCTTTCTGGGGTGTCTGGGGGCAGATGTTAGTAGCCAGGGGGGGCACAAAAAAATGCACCCTCCCTGGGCTATTATTATCTGCCCCCACTCGCTTTGCTTTGTCTGTCTGGTGGAGAAAATACAGCGGGAGCCCACGCATTTTTTTTCAACGAAATTACACCTTTAATTAACCCCTACATGTCTGAAATTTTGCACAAATACACTCATGTAATTGTATGTTTCAAACATATATAAAAATACATGAAATTACATGGTTAAATGTGTGGAAACAATGTATCATTTCATGTCGGCTTCTGTGATTTCACAAAACCCGGCAATTGAATTAGCGGCTATTACAGTATGTAGAAGTCTAGGAACTATAAATATATGTATATATACATGTCACAATGACATGTATATATATATGTATGTGTTCTATGTGTATATATCTATTCTTTCTAGTCTTTATTAAAGCTGTCAGTGTGATTTTACAGTATAGCCGGGGATGAATTGCCGGCTTTTCTAAAGGACACCGATGCGATTTCATCGCAAGTCACACAGTGTGGTCCGTTTGTAATCAGATTTTTCATCGCTCCCATAGACTTGCATTGGCGATTGTCGACCGACAATCGGTGACAGTGGCAGCATGCTGCGATTGTACACGGACGTTTAAAACGGACCACAAAAAATCTGATACTGGGAGCTGCTCCATAGATTAACATAGGTCCGACTGCAATGCGATATTTCATCGCATTGCAGTCGTCCGATTTTGTCGCCAGTGTGACTCCGGCCTTAGATAGCAAAGGACATGAAAAGACATGGTTAACCCTATGTACACCAAGTGTCATTTCATGTCACCCGACATGAAATGACACTTGGTGTACATAGGGTTAACCATGTCTTTTCATGTCCTTTGCTATCTAATTTGCACAAACAATTAAATCAGACTATGTGTGCAAAATTTCACACCTGTAGGGGTTAATTAAAGGTGTAAATTCGTTGTAAAAAAACGGACTTTTTTGCTACGAATTTACACCTTTAATTAACCCCTACATGTCTGAAATTTAGCACACATATACTCATGTAATTGTATGTTTCAAACATATATAAAAATACATGAAATTACATGGTTAAATGTGTGGAAACAATGTATCATTTCATGTCGGCTTCTGTGATTTCACTGAAGCCGGCAATTGAATTAGCGGCTATAACAGTATGTAGAAGTGTAAGAACTATAAATATATGTATATATATATATGTCACAATGACATATATATATATATATATATATATATATATAATATATATATATATATATATATATATATATATATATATGTGTATATATCTATTCTTTCTTTTGGCATTTAAATACTATTCTTTTGGATCCATTATATGTCAGTTTTGCAAGCCTGCGAGAAAATCTCGCAAGTCGGATGAAAATCGGATGTTACAAGGTACACACACATGCGATTAAATCGCATCTTTGAAGGAAAATCGGATGCCAGAAGGATGTGTGATGTTTTTATTTTGATCCGATTGTCGACCGTCTAAAACGGACCGATTTTTTGTGGTTGTGTGTGACTCCAGCCTAATTTGCACAAACAATTAAATCAGACTATGTGTGCAAAATTTCACACCTGTAGGGGTTAATTAAAGGTGTAAATTCGTAGCAAAAAAAGTCCGTTTTTTTTACAACGAATTTACACCTTTAATTAACCCCTACAGGTGTGAAATTTTGCACACATAGTCTGATTTAATTGTTTGTGCAAATCAGATAGCAAACGACATGAAAAGACATGGTTAACCCTATGTACACCAAGTGTCATTTCATGTCGGGTTCTGCATTTTCACAAAAGCCGGCAATTGAATTAGCGGCTATTATACTATGTAGAAGTGTATGAACTACAAATATAAATATATATATATATGTGTCACAAATTCAATGACATGTATATATATATATGAGGTGTAAAATTGCTGAAAAAAAATGCGTGGGCTCCCGCCCTATTTTCGCAACCAGACAGACAAAGCCAGTGAGTGGGGGCAGATAATAATAGCCCAGAGAGGGACCATTATTTTTGCCCCCCCCCGGCTACTAACATCTGCCCCCAGACACCCAGGAAAGACAAATCTATAATTAGATTCGCCCTTTCTGGCACTTTGCCCGTCTATTCCCATTGCCCTGTAGCGGTGGCGAATGGGTTAATATGGGGTTAAAGCCACCTTGCTATTGAAAGGTGACCTTAAGCCAGGTTAATAATTGAGAGCTGTCAATTAGACAACTATCAATTATTAATCCTATTGCATGAAATAAAAATAAAACACACACACTTTAATTAAAAATCATTTTAATGAAATAAAGACACATGTTTTTGACCATCTTTTATTTTACTGCAAAAACCATTTCCTGTAATAAAAATAAAATAAAAAAGCAAAATTATTCTTACCTATCCCATGCACAGTCAGGTCCCACGGTGTAATCCTTCAGAAAGGGTTAATGTTTACTGCAGGGACCGCAGCTAATGCTGCAGCCTCACAGTAAACCCCAAATGAATGAGTTCCTCTCCTGCCTGACAGGAGAGTAAAGGCTGGGTGTCACATAACGATACACCAGCGATCCCGACAACGATATGCACTTGTCAGGATCGCTGGTGTATCGCTACATGATCGCTGCTGAGCTGCCAAACAGGCAGCGATCTGGGACAGCGACACTGCGGGTAACATCGCTTAAGGGCCCGTCTCACATAGCGATATCGCTACCGAGATCGCTGCTGAGTCACTAGTTTTGTGACGCAGCAGCGAGCTCACCAGCGATATCGCTGTGTGTGACATTCAGCGACGATCAGCCCCCCTGCCGGGTATCGCTGATCGTCGCAGAACTGTCAGGACCTTTTGTTGATCGCTGGTTTCCCTCTGACAGGCACGCATCGCTGCGTGTGACAGGCGGGAGACCAGCGATCCGCTGGTAACCAAGGTACACAGCGGGTTTCCAGGCACCGCGCAGCGCTTGGAAACCCGCTGTGTACCTTGGATACCAGCTCCCTGCATCAGGGCGCTGGTATCCAAGGTACACAGCGGGTTTCTAGGCACAGCCCCGCGCCTGGAAACCCGCTGTGTACCTTGGTTACCAGCGGATCGCTGGTCTCCCGCCTGTCACACGCAGCGATGTGTGCCTGTCAGCGGGAAACCAGCGATCAAAGGTCCTGACATTTCAGCGACGATCAGCGATACCCGGCAGGGGGGCTGATCGTCGCTGAATGTCACACACAGCGATATCGCTGGTGAGCTTGCTGCTGCGTCACAAAACTAGTGACTCAGCAGCGATCTCGGTAGCGATATCGCTATGTGAGACGGGCCCTTAAGTGGAAAGCTTAATTGATTGCTTTCCACTTTCACTTCAGGTCAGCCAGGGACACAATCAGTGACGTCAGAGGGAACTGATTAACAAAAATAGGGGTTCCCTTCGAAAAAAAAATGGCGTGGGGTCCCCCCTATTTTTGTTAACCAGCCAGATGAAGCAGACCGCTGAGGCCTGGATTTTCAGGCTGTTAAGGAGCCAAGATCCATGGACCTTGCCAGCCTGATAATACCAGGCCACAGCAGTCTGTATATCTTGGCTGATTAACAAAAATAGGGGATCCCGTCGAAAAAAATTGGCGTGGGGTCCCCCTATTTTTGTTAACCAGCCAGATGAAGAAAACCGCTGAGGCCTGGATTTTCAGGCTGTTAAGGAGCCAAGATCCATGGACCTTGCCAGCCTGATAATACCAGGCCACAGCAGTCTGCATATCTTGGCTGATTAACAAAAATAGGGGATCCCCTCGAAAAAAATTGGCGTGGGGTCCCCCCTATTTTTGTTAACCAGCCAGATGAAGCAGACCGCTGAGGCCTGGATTTTCAGGCTGTTAAGGAGCCAAGATCCATGGACCTTGCCAGCCTGATAATACCAGGCCACAGCAGTCTGCATATCTTGGCTGATTAACAAAAATAGGGGATCCCCTTGAAAAAAATTGGCGTGGGGTCCCCCCTATTTTTGTTAACCAGCCAGATGAAGCAGACCGCTGAGGCCTGGTTTTTCAGGCTGGTAAGGATCCAATATCCATGGACCTTGCAAGCCTGATAATACCAGGCCACAGCAGTCTGCTTAGCTTGGCTGGTTAACAAAAATAGGGGATCCCCTCGAAAAAAAAACGGCGTGGGGATCCCCCTATTTTTGTTAACCAGCCAAGTAAAATGCAGACTGCTGCGGCCTGGTATTAAAAGACTGTCAAGGCCCATGGATTTTGGCCCTAACAGCCTGATAATACCAGGCTACAGCAGCCCCACATTTGGCGCATCAAAAGATGTGCCAATTGTGGCACTTTACCCGGCTCTTCCCACTTGCCCTGTAGCGGTGGCAAGCGGGGTAATAAGGGGTTAATGTCACCGTTGATTGCACGGTGACAATAAGCCCGGTTAATAATGGAGAGGCGTCAATAAGACACCGATCCATTATTAATCCCAAAGTTATTAAATGTATAAAAAAAAGACACAGCAAGAAAAAAGTCTTTTAATGAAATAAAAGAGACAACACAGTTTTCATTTCTTTTATTACTCTCTCATTCCTGCGACGCCATCGATCTCCTGTAAGAAAAAAAACAAACCAACAGTATACCACCTGTCCGACGCAGTCCATAACGATAGTCCCACGACGATCCAGCTCTGCTACATCGCAATGACAGGCAGAGCCTGTCATTGCAACGCAGCACAGCTGATTACCTGCTTCCCCGGCGGTGACGTCATCGGACTGACTGCTTTACGGCCGCGATTACCCAGCAGTCACTGCAGTTATCGGAGAAACTGCATGTGACCGCCGGGTAAAGAAGATGGCGGCCATGAAGCAGTGCAGGACGTGACCGCCGGAGATCTTCTGCCAGGTAAGTGCCGCTGACTCCTGACAGACCCGACCGACGGACACTGACAGTGACAGTGACAATCCCGATTCCGGTATCCGATAAGACGAAAATATCGGAACTCGGAATCGGAATTCCGATACAGCCAATATCGGCCGATACCCGATATTTGCAGTATCGGAATGCTCAACACTACTCACGTATGCTTCAATGGTGTAAATCAATAATATATCAAAAAGTCTAGAGAATAAATAATTTTCCAAATCAAGAGAAATGGAGACACTCACCAATACGTAAAAAAATTGTTATTTTATTGCTAACATGCATGTGGGGTACCTGAACACACGGACAACAGTTGTTTCACTCTTTACACACACTTCTTCACACTGCTCCTCCAGTACACCTGTTTATTTTATCCGAGGGCTAGACTCATCTTCACCATTAAAAGCACAAGTCATTGCATTCATTCATCCGTAACATGCTGCGTTCATTGTTGTAAATAATACAGCATGGTCCCACTTTATAATAGGAGTATGTGCCTATCAACTCTTGGTTTTCCTCTAATTACAATCTCATATGTGATCATATTTGGGTTAACATCATGATTTTCTTGCTAATGTTGAATTAATTTGGGACTAGAATAAAGAGAAGAAATCCAGCTCCGTGGATAATAAAATCTTCTTTATTGATGTGTGATAAAATTTCAAGCTACATATTTAGTAATTTAGGCTATTTAGTAATAAGAAACACTGACTCGTTTCTGGATCATCAAGCACCTTTGGTCATAATGTATCACAATGATGTCAGGAGTCGGGTTAAATAGTCAAACCCTTTCGGTCAGCACACCAGTGGGATATTTAATCGGGTTGATGTAATAAGGGTATGCCACACTAAACGAGATCGCAAACGAGATCGCAAACGAGATCACTAAAACGTCACTTTTTTTGCGATCTCGTTAGCGACTTAGCTGTGTGTGGCATGTAGCAACTATGTGGCCCCTGCTGTGATCTCGTTGATCGTTCACTAGAGTTCTGGACCGTTTTTTGATCGTTGGCGTCCCGCTGGTGAGCCTATATCGCTGTTTGGCACCTTTTGCCAACGACCTCGTTTGTGACGCATATGGGTTTAGCGTCACGGAATGGATCGCAATATCTGTAAGTTCTCTTTTGCGTCACAGAGAGGATCGCAGCAGTTGCAAAGCAGGCTAGCAGGACGCAGAGAGCAGGAGCGATGCTGGAAATTCCTATGAATCAGAAGCGCTCAGTACATGCTAATGACAGATCCTAACGACCGCCAAAGTCGTTAAAGAGATCACTGACCGCTGATGAGTCGTTTATGAGATCTCCTGTTTGGCAGCTACTAGCGACCTAAAAGAGATCTCACAAACGATCTCATTAGCTTGCGTCGTTATTGAGATCGCTAACGAGATCACTAAGTGTGGCAGTACCTATATGGTGCTTGATAGCAAACTGACACTTATGACACTCGAGAATAAAAACATCAGAAAGACATATACATAATAAAAAAATTCATACGTGTAAGGTTAAGGGCCTTTTACACATAGCGATATCGCTAGCAATATCGCTAAAGCATCATCGATTTGGTGACGCAGCAGCGATATTACTAGCGATATCGCTATGTGTGATACTTACCTCCCGACCGGCTCCCCGCTGTCTGTCGCTGATCATGCGAGAATGTGCAGCTCTATTTCTTGTCGGGCACTTCCTGCTGGGCTTCCTGCTGGCGCCGACGAGCGACGCGTGGAAGCGGGCGGGAGGGCGTCAGGATCGACGCGTCTGAAGGGTAAGTAGCGACCACTGCTGTGTCGCTAAGTCGCTGTGAGATCTGCCTGTGTGGCAGCTCACTGGCGACCATTTAGCGATGCACCAGCGATCCTGACGGGGTCGTATCATGGTCGGGATCGCTGCTGCATCGCTAAATGTAAAACCCCCTTTAGGCAGAAAAAGTAGCAGGATACATTCAAGATAACAAAGGAGAAACAAGAAGGGTAAAGGTACAATAGTGAAAATAATATGTTCTTATTTCTGTATGACAAAAAACCTGACTGGCACTTCCAGACTAATGTGAACTAGGTGCAAACCAAAGGGAGCTACCCTCATGTAAAACATCAAAAAAAAAGGCTGCACTCAAGCATACTAAAGCATGACAACATAGAATACATGAAATTTTGAATAGCAATATGGCTTTGGAATATAAGGAAAAATTTGAGACGCTTAGTATAAACATTTGGCCAAACATTTTAAAAGCCCAACAACCATCGTCAAGGTGGTCTCAATTCTGTTGAGTCCCTAACCTAATGTGAACATACCTCTATTAGGCTGATATCTGAATTTCTGGGTGAATATGCACCTCTGTCAGTAATGCCTGCATTTATGGGTAAAGTAGGGAGCTGGTGTAATTAAAATCACCACCTGGTGGGGGCGGGAGTGCTCGGTCAGCAAGCTAACATTCAAAAGACAAAAAAACCTGACTGGCACTTCCAGACTAATGTGAACTAGGTGCAAACCAAAGGGAGCTACCCTCATGTAAAACATCCAAAAAAAGGCTGCACTCAAGCATACTAAAGCATGACAACATAGAATACATGAAATTTTGAATAGCAATATGGCTTTGGAATATAAGGAAAAATTTGAGACGCTTAGTATAAACATTTGGCCAAACATTTTAAAGCCCAACAACCATCGTCAAGGTGGTCTCAATTCTGTTGAGTCCCTAACCTAATGTGAACATACCTCTATTAGGCTGATATCTGAATTTCTGGGTGAATATGCACCTCTGTCAGTAATGCCTGCATTTATGGGTAAAGTAGGGAGCTGGTGTAATTAAAATCACCACCTGGTGGGGGCGGAGTGCTCGGTCAGCAAGCTAACATTCAAAAGACAAAAAACCTGACTGGCACTTCCAGACTAATGTGAACTAGGTGCAAACCAAAGGGAGCTACCCTCATGTAAAACATCCAAAAAAAGGCTGCACTCAAGCATACTAAAGCATGACAACATAGAATACATGAAATTTTAATAGCAATATGGCTTTGGAATATAAGGAAAAATTTGAGACGCTTAGTATAAACATTTGGCCAAACATTTTAAAGCCCAACAACCATCGTCAAGGTGGTCTCAATTCTGTTGAGTCCCTAACCTAATGTGAACATACCTCTATTAGGCTGATATCTGAATTTCTGGGTGAATATGCACCTCTGTCAGTAATGCCTGCATTTATGGGTAAAGTAGGGAGCTGGTGTAATTAAAATCACCACCTGGTGGGGGCGGAGTGCTCGGTCAGCAAGCTAACATTCAAAAGACAAAAAACCTGACTGGCACTTCCAGACTAATGTGAACTAGGTGCAAACCAAAGGGAGCTACCCTCATGTAAAACATCCAAAAAAAGGCTGCACTCAAGCATACTAAAGCATGACAACATAGAATACATGAAATTTTGAATAGCAATATGGCTTTGGAATATAAGGAAAAATTTGAGACGCTTAGTATAAACATTTGGCCAAACATTTTAAAGCCCAACAACCATCGTCAAGGTGGTCTCAATTCTGTTGAGTCCCTAACCTAATGTGAACATACCTCTATTAGGCTGATATCTGAATTTCTGGGTGAATATGCACCTCTGTCAGTAATGCCTGCATTTATGGGTAAAGTAGGGAGCTGGTGTAATTAAAATCACCACCTGGTGGGGGCGGGAGTGCTCGGTCAGCAAGCTAACATTCAAAAGACAAAAAACCTGACTGGCACTTCCAGACTAATGTGAACTAGGTGCAAACCAAAG
>JARQOD010000005.1:504697656-504941239 GCA_033576555.1 Oophaga sylvatica
CCTTCCAGGGAACCTCTCTTCTTCCCTTCTCTCTATGAGCAGCTCCTCAGGCCTGGAGCCTGCTATTTGGTTCTATCTCTTCCCCTCTCCCTTCTGGGAGAGCTGTCTCAAACACATCTGCTCTCTTCCTCCCCAAGGGGGAACTCTCTTCTAACTTCCTTCTAACTCCTGCTCTGACCCAGAAGCTCCACCCACCAGCTAACACCCTTTGCTAGCTGTAGACTTGTTAGCTGAACTCAACTAGTGTGTGTGATGGATGCAGTGTTGCCAGAGCCAGGTGTAGTGTCTCCACCTTACCTGAAAGTTGAAATACCACATCCCTGGCTGAGATGCAGTATCTCTGTGGCGACTGGACCCTCAGGGGTGCCACATATTTATCTGTAGAGCATCTTTTTGGACCACCATTAACCCTTGTGCTGCACCACCCTCGGCTTATACTTGAGTCAATAAGTTTTCCCAGTTTTTTGTGGCAAAATTAGGGGTCTCGGCTTATACACGTGTGGCTTATACACGAGTATATAGAGTATATATTTTTTTTAATTTAAGTGGTGAAAAAAATTCTGAAATTGGTAAAATCAAAAAAAATTTTTTTGCTTGTATAGTCATTTTCTGAGACTTGTTACGATTTCATTTTCGTGTAATGGGGCTGTGTGAGGGCTTTTTCAAAAGTATTACTCACCTCATTAGTAGCTAATAGTTATCAATGTATGCTTTCCCGCATAGGTCCCAGGAATCAATCTAGGCACCGATACAAAGGCTCAGTCGTTGAATTTAAAATGTTTCTGTAGTGAATTAATATTGTATTATAGAAAAACTCCATGTTTGCAACTTTATAGATTAAGCTGCTTGTACGTATACAAGAGGGGTTCCTCTATCCTGATGAACAGGAAATCCGAAACATGTAGATTCATTTTTGACCTTATTTATCTGTTTTGTCTAAATCATTTTAATAAAGTTTTTTTTACCCCATATCACAGAGGTTTGAGAGTTGTAGGGAGAAGTTCAAATTGGATTAGAGGGCACAGATGTACCGCTCTCCCACTTACTGTGTGTGCTCTGTCATGCTCCTCACTCTCTGTTACGTTGGCTGGTGCTCCTTGTTTTTTCTTGTTTTATTGATAGTACTTTGCACTGGATCCAATTTTGTAGGATGTCCGATAGTGGAAGCTGCAGGCCAACATTAGAGTGTGTGGAGCTTTATGCTCTATATGTAGATGATGGATCCGTCACTCACAAAGTCTAAGTTCAATAATCCAAATTCCTCATTTCTTTTCGATCCCACCTTGTCACTAGAATCGCCCTTTTATAGCCTATTTTTTGTTTTTTTTCCTTGAAGTTTACATAGCTATGGAGCCTCTCGAATGCTCTCATAGTGATGTTGATTGGCTAAGATTCCCTTACAGACAAGGCTTTCCCTACTCCGCATCTTCTGGTTCTCCATTTCATCAGATCAGCAGATACATGGATATTAGCACCTGCTACAATAACCCTTTATGGTCTGTTATAGCTGCAGACCTCACAAACCAAATTATTTGGTATTGTTATGTATTATATTGTTACAGTTTTAATCCATACACAGTAATACCAAATAATTTGCTTAAATTGTTTAAAAGTCAAATTATATTTTATAAACCTGTATTATTTACTCCGAGGAAGTAAAATCCTCCCTCCAGGGATTTGCACTGCAGCTTCCATTAACATTTGATTCAGTCATACTATGGATAATTGTTTTCTCCTCCTCATAGACTTGGAGAACAGATTCTATATATAGTCTTCTCAACATCCTCTGTCGTGCACCTTGGCAACCCCTTCAATTAGTGCAAAGAAGCTGGGTAGCCTTCATTGTCTGCAACCAATGTTGTCAGCCGTTCCATTAATATTTCCAGTGCTTTATTTCATCATGTCATTGTCAGGCTTATAAACAGGAAAATGTATTGTGGAGCCAAAGATTATACTCAGACTCATACAATATGTAACATGTAATTATGTGTCAAACGCTTAGTCTTCTGTAATAACCTCTCCGGAAAATAATATAAAGAAGAGGGAGAAATGTATTAATGCAACGTGGGAGCTGCAATATAAAGTGATGTGTGGTATAAAAGAGAGGTTAAGTGGAAGATGAAGAACTGAAAAATTTCAAAAAATAAATAGAGAGAACTAATTGTATAAAGTGTTTATAGGGGTATCGTAAATCAATTTCTTGTTTGCTAAGATATCTACCATTTCTAAAATAACAGTCGTGGTCATGTGACAATTGCAATATTGTGATTTTGCTCAACTGACATCACATCAACATCTCACATGTTCTAGATGCCTTCCAAAGCATGGCCCTGTTGATGGGACAAAAGTGATGTCATGTTAAAGGGGTTGTCCACTACACGGACGACCCCATCTCAATTACTATATTCCCCCACGTAGAATAAAGACACCTTATACTCATCTCATGTCTGGTACTGTGCCATTCCAGCCACGTCAGCGCCAGGTCTCCTGGGGCTTGTGTGACATTGTTATGTCACGTGAGCCCTGCAGCCAATTTGTATCCGTTAATGGGTTACTTGACCTTCACTTCATTCGGATGGAACTGAAACTTGGAAGAAGTGAGAGTTGAGGCTGCTCACTAACCTCCTCTGGATGTCGGTTATGTTTGAAAGAAGTGAGAGTATAGCGAACCATTAGCGGCCACTGATCGGCTGCAGGGCTCACGTGACGTAACAATGTCATGCAAGTTCTGAGAGACCTGATGCCGACATCACTGTAATGAAGCTGAACCGGAGGTGAGAATAAGGTGTTTTTATTTTACATGGGGGAAGATTGTAATTAATAGAGCAGTGATTCTACAGAAAGGAGAGCCACCATAGGAAGTATAATTTCAGCATGATGTAAACATGCAGTTGTGGTAGAGAAATCGGGTATCGTGGGTTGACAGTATCCCAGACAAGGAAAGTACTTTGTGCTCCGTAACCCATGATTTGGTAGCAGTGCCTAAGTCTCTTCCATTATTCCAACATATCCCCTAAACACGTGTATTTTGATGAAAATACTAATATACCTATATAGTTTGTCCTTTGACTATCCAGTTTTTCACTGCTTTTTGTAGTTATCCATTTTTTATTTTTTTTTCTGTTTATAGTGCAAAGTTTATCCTTTTGGAAATCGGCATAAAGAGACTTATAGACAGCGCTCCCCTGGGAATTGAAATATACAAATAGCCTTTTCAGAGAGAAAGAGGACAGAAACTCTAGTGCCACCTATCGGAGTTAGCAATCATAAAAGTGAATATTGACCTTTACAGGGCTTTGCCACGTGTCCTATCAAACACCATTTGCAGTCATGTATGTTCGTGTTTTTGCAAATCTTTTTATCCTAGGTGATTTGGGAACACGGTGTTTAACGAGCATCTGAATTTGGCCTTACCATGTAGTTAGGGAAAAATGTAAAAATGTGCTAACTGTTCTTGGTAATGAATTAAAGTCTTCAATCGTGTGCAGCTTCTATTATCTCGGTTGCTGCTTAGATTCAGTGGTCAAGATGAGTTTGTCATCGTCAGCTGAGCTCTGCATAGGTACAGACCGAGATGACAAAGCTCACTTCATTATACTGAGCGTTCTCATTTTGGTCACAGAATATACAGAGGACAGCAATCAACGGCAAACTCAACTTGACTGCTACACTCTGCATAGGCAGTGGAAAATAGACACTCTCTTTACTTCTCCAAGAAAAAGCGTCACTTGCCGGCGTTGCTCATTTGAGACTGTGGGAAACATATGTATGGCTACATACCATTATACCTGAGGTTGTCAACTCACTAGGAACATTAAAGGGAACCTGTCATGTCTAATAATGCTGCTAATCTGCAGATATAGGGCGAATTTGCCAGTTAATAGCATTATGAAGATTAACTGCAATACTACTGAAAATGCGGTACCCGCGAGAAAATTAACTTTATTTCTCCCAGGAGCCTCCAGCTTTCAGTCATTTGGCATGCTAGCAGCAATTATAGTCACCACTCACAGCACTGAGAGCAGCGGATGTAAGCACGACTCGTCACTGACTGTCGGCTTTGCAGTACATCTAAGCAGAGTAGACTGTCAGTCAAAGTGTCAGGTAAAGTTGGGAGACAACAAGCGCAAATAGGATCTTTTCTGGAAAACTAATACTGTAGGATATCAAAGAGCTGCTCACCTTCTGGGGTTGTAAAACCCACAACTGAATTATCAATGTAAATTCAACTGCTGCAGCACCTCCAGGTAAGAGAAACGTTATCATAGGGCTAGAGGTTGGGAGAATAGGAGTGGTGCTCTGCGCTTGCTGGGAAATTTCCAATAGGATCCAACAAATGTGAAGCCAGATGAATTTTAAAAGTGATTTACTCTCAACGCGTTTCGAAGCTAGACTAACCACAATGACAGTGCAGAATAAAATAAAGAGGCTTAAAGGGAACCTTTCACTGGGAATAATGCGGTTAAGCTGCAGATATGGAGTTACTCTGCGGTTTAACAGTGTTATTATTCTGTTCGGCGCCTGCATGCAGCCAAATGCAGCATGGTGAAAATGATCTTATTCGCCTCCCGCCAGTATTCGATATTCAGTCATAGGATTGGGGGCAGCGCCGGTTCATTCAGCGCTCTGAGTATACAGAGCGGCTGCTGTAACCGCACCCCTGGCCCTGACTGACAGCCGGCCACAATTTAGAGCCAGTGTCAGTCAGGGCAGGGGGCGCTGTTACAGCAGCCGCTCTGTATACCCAGGGTGTGATTGAACCAGCGCCGGAACCACCTCCATGACTGAATACCGAATGTTGGCGTGGAGAGTAAAGATAATCTTCTCCCCACCACATCCGGCTGCGTGTAGGCGCCGAGGAGCATCATAACACTGTTAACTTGCAGATTATTCCTGGTGACAGGTTCCCTTTAAATAGTTAAACATTTTCAAAAAAAGGTGTCAATTTAAGGTGAATTTAGGAACGCCCATATGAGATCCATATGACTTCAGACTTATTTTTTTTTGGACACCAAGTTATTAATAACTGTCCTCCCAACCTCAGTCAGTGTCAGGGCTTGCCTACAGCTCCCACTCTGTGCTGTGAGCGGTGACTGTAATTGCTCTAGGAAATTGTGTATGACTGAAAGCCAACGGCTTTTTTTCTCCCGGATGCCACACTTTCAGTACTGTGGCCGGGCACCTTCATAATGCTATTAACTTGCAGATTAACCCCATATGTGCAGGTTTACATCACTATTAGACATGACAGGTTCCCTTTAAGTAGCAGTAACAATACCCTGCTGGACTAGAAGGTACATCTTCTGATTCATTTCCTGTTTATTCTTCCATATCTTTTTATATTTTCAGTCCTGAAAGCCATGCAAGTGCACTTTTCTTTGTGGATAGTAACCTCAGCATGCAAGTGATATCCTTACCTCAAAGTGTATGATCACTTAGCTAATAGAAGGGAATCTACTTTTCTTGTTGCTACTCGAAAAATCTGACAGTGAACTGGTATAAATAGCAGCCTGTATCTTTTTGACAGATGTATACTCAAAATACCTTGCAGGCATGGCTCAGGATGATGTGAATCATCCGGTGACCTACATGAACATTTTCAAGAATAATGTCAGTGGATGACAATGAGGTCCTTTTATTGTTTGCCGGATGCAGTACAATATGGAAAAAGTTTTATGAAAACCACCACTAACTAGTTATCCATGACGGTGACAGGTCGACACTGATGTTCTTCTATAATCTGATCGATTCTGCGTAATTTAAAAAATGGACTTTAAAAACAATGCGCACTATATTCTATTGAAGAGTCACGCTGGCTGGTACTTCTCATGTCTTGATAGAAACCCACGTGGCGGGATATGTATTTGCAAATCCCCTCCATTGGCATCTTCCACATGAGCACCTAAGTGAGGTGCACAGTCCCCAGGTTCATCTACATGTTGTATATGCACCAGATGCCTCTGGAAGTGACTTGTAATGACACGTCTGGCTTGTGCAATATCAAGTCAAGCCAAGAGGAGAACGAGCCAACGTGACTCATCAGAAGAGCAGCTCCACCCCATGGACTCTTTATGTGCCATTAGAATATAGGAAGCACTGAATGTATGCAAATGTTGGGTGTATCCAGCATCACGCCCACAGGTAATGGTTAAGATCAAAGTCCTTTCTTATTACATGTTAAAATTAAAGGTGAAAACCAGTCTTGAAAACATTTGGGATGAACCTTACGCGTTTCAAACAATTTGAATGTATGTATGGATTTTGTATCTCAAGGTTGGGTTCCAGTTATTCTGTATAAAAATTTATTCAGAGGATGAATACAGAAACAATGTGTTTTTTATTCTGTTTTGTGAACAGGAAAATACCTCCAGAAGGAAAATTGGTTCTCACTCTCACAACCGACGCATGTGAAGGGAAGGAAAACTTTGTACGATACCTTGAACACGTCCAAGCTGTAATAACCGTGAATTCTACAAGACGTGGTGACCTAAACATCAATATGACATCTCCAATGGGAACCAAGTCCATCTTGCTGAGTCGTCGTCCTAGGGATGACGATTCTAAAGTAGGATTTGATAAATGGCCCTTCATGACCACCCACACGTGGGGAGAGGACCCAAGAGGTACTTGGGTTCTCGAGATTGGGTTTGTTGGGAGCATGCCACAGAAAGGTGTGCTAAAAGAATGGACCCTGATGCTGCATGGAACTCAAAGTGCCCCCTACATAGACCAAATAGTTAGAGATTATCAGTCAAAATTAGCTATGTCAAAGAAGGAAGAGCTGGAAGAGGAACTGGATGAGGCTGTAGAGAGAAGCCTGAAAAGTCTATTAAACAAAAGCAAAAACTAAGGCTGTCCTGCATGTCTGTGTGATATTTTCCTTTCCTGATTTTTCTCTTACTGACACTTAAATCTCTGTATAGGATACACTGGCTTCTAAGTATCATATGTTTTAAATATTTATAGCCATCTATTTCTTTATTTGGAATCAAATAAATGTATAAATATATATTTTTACAGTGTTACCCCCTAATATTGTAAGGTAAAAAGAACACGCACAATCTGAGGACGTTTTGTGTATCATTGTCTGTTGAACAAATGCAAAATTAAAATTTGAATTAAAAAATATATAGAAAATAAAATGTATCCCTGCTATAAGAGAATTATGCATCATAAGTGTTATAAATGTTTCTTAGAGGAAATCTGCCTCTAGGTTTATGTTTCCCAGCCTGGTAACTGCATAAAATAGGGGCAAAGACCCCAATTCCAGTACTGTGTCAGTTATTGGACTCCTTTCTGTAGTTTTGATAGATCACTTAGGCCGGCTTCACATTTGTGGATGGCAGAGCTGCGGAGGGCTGCAGACTTCCTCCGTGAAGCCCCGCCCACTGCCGCACCTCCTCCGTTCAGCTCCGCCTACGTCTGCATGCTGCCTGCGTACCTATATTTAACATTGGGTACGCAGGCCATGTGGATGTATGTGGATGCCTGCGCATGCGTCGTTTTGACGATGCGGTGACCTGTGTGGAACGCAACATGTTGCAATTTGTTGCTGTCGCTGCAACGTCAAAACGACGCATGCGCAGGCATCCACATACATCCACACGGCTTGAGTACCCAATGTTAAATATATGTACGCAGGCCGCATGCAGAGGCGGAGCTAAACGGAGGAGGTGTGGCAGTGGGCGGAGCTTCACGGAGGAAGTGTGCAGCCCTCCGCAGCTTTGCCGTCCGCAAATGTGAAGCCGGCCTTAGTCATCTGCTTGAGCTCTGCTAGTCATTTCAGTAATGAGCTCTCCCTAACTCCTCTGTCATAACTTATTTACAGCTTTTTTCTATGCTGTGCATAGGCAGAAAGCTGACAATCAGTAATGGTGATTTGGATATCTGAAGTTTTTGAATATTGAGAACTGCAAATAGTAGCAGGTTATCATTGAGGATACTGGCAGAACTGCAGCACAAAATACAATGTTTTATTAAGATGCTCAGTAAGTGAGCCAGCAGTAAAATTAGGGTTTCACCATCTAGCGTACCAGCTCCTTAAATGGGGCAGCAAAAAAACTAGTGTCACATTCTCTTGATATATTTTGTCAAAGCAGGCCAAAAAATATTTAGTAGTTTAAAGTGGTTCTTCAGTTCTATTTTCGTCTGATATGTCATTAAGACATTGTCCCAAAATTATATAGGAGGGGTTTGAGAGGTCCAGGGTTATTTATTCAAGGGACTTATAGATTCAAGGTACTTTTCTATTATCAAGACACCATTGTCATATTAATTTCTTTATCCGGGCACCACTGATACTGCAGCACCACTGCCAATCTGATGCCTAGATCGGTATGACTGCCATTCCAGCGCCTGCCCAGACACCCCTTTAAGGTCTGGCGACCGATCTTTGCCCCATATGAGACCCAAAGCTATGGGACCACTAGGGAAACCAACAAAATGAGACCACTAGGGAAACCTGCTCCTACCCCGGAGCATTCAGAGCAGCAACCTTGGAGTAACAAGGACTGGGACTTATCTGGGGCATCTAGAGGTCAGGTTCTCAACCAGCGAATGGATAAAAGTCTTAGTAATATCCCTATCTCCGGTTTTCCAAAAAGGCTAACTTATCAATGCCTTGTCCGATCAATAACCCATCCTTAAAGGGTCAGACATCCCTGTTTACCAGCTACTCCAGGGAAACCCTTGTAATCGACTTTAGGGCTTCTGGTGATGGGCTTGGATAATAAAATGTACTAGTCCTCCAATCATTGCCAATATGGCTCTTGATATCCCAAGCAATCAGTTATATGACTGGCCATGTATTTGTTTTGTAGGGACCTTTACAATGTAATTGTTAGTGTTACATGCCAGTCAAATAAAAGGATCCCCTCCACAACGTCCAGCATCTTTGTAACCGCAATTAAAGTAGCAATCAAACTGAAAAAAAGTTTTATCACTTAATTCCAATTAACAGTCAGATTAAAAAAAAGTAAGAAAATATGAAAAGAAAAATAAGTTAACACATGTATGCAATACATATAGGTACAGTGGTTGACCAAGTCCAGATTTGGAGGTCAGTGGTACCGTACACCTAAGAACTTGAAATAGTTGCACACTAGACTGTCCTTTTATCTGTTTCTCTATGTCACGCTCAGTGTATAATTATGGCCATTGTAGCAGTTTGCATAATATATCCGCTATACATATCGGAGCAACTTAAACAAGCCCTCCTCCCATAAAAATGTTTATCCTCTTAACATATTGCAATCATCATATTATAGAGCACTGTGTACTTACAATTGCTCATTTTGCCTTTCTACCCAGCTAATTCTTCTCTTTTCAATTAGGTCTATGACATCATGTGATTAAAAACCGACTAGCTGAATCCTAAGCTCTATGTAGAAACCGGAAGTTTCTTTTCCCTGCATGAGTCATCACCGAAAAATTCCTGGCAGGATGAGGAGAGGAGCATCTGGGTCAGGAGTTGAAGGATGGGATGACTCATGCAGGGAAATGGGACTTCCTGTTTCTACATAGAGCTTAGAAGGATTCAGCTAGTCAGATTTTAATCATGCAATGTCATAGACCTAATGGAAAAGAGAAGAATTAGCTGGGTAGAAAGACAAAATGAGCAATTGTAAGTATAAAGTGCTATAAACATGATGATTGCAATATATTAAGAGGATAAAAACTTTGATGTGAATGCTCTTTTAGAAATATTTAATGATTTAAATTAATTCTTTATGAGATTTAGATTCTTAGAGAGGATTTCATTTCACTTTATTGTCCACAACAACTGTAAATGTGCAATAAACTATTGGATAATGTGAGTAACATTGGTTTTATAAGAGTGTGGCAAAACAAAATTGAGATATTAAATTGTTAAAGCACAATAATTATTTTTTTCCATTTTTTTTTGTATTGAATTATTATTAACTAATTGTAAGCATTTTCCGTTTGCATAAAATTAACACAAAATCGGCTATTATCTGAGCATATTAAATGAATACTCTGGGTTAAATAGATGCTAAAGGGAGATTCCAATGGATCCATTTTTTTTTCCTGGAGTGCTCCTTTAAATGCAGAGTATTGTACTGTTTTCTACAGGGAATTCTTTCATATATATTATATATTTAATGTAAAACACTATATATTATGCCATATTCAGGGTCCAGTTTTTAAAAAGAAATAATAATGTATTAAAACTTGGAGAGATAATAATAATAAACCAAAGTAAAATATGTATATGAATGTTTGTATATGAAGGTGACACACAGAAACTCATAGTCTGTTCAGTGTGCAATACATGTGTGCATGTATGTGTACTACTTATTAAATGATGGGTCATCACACTTTGTATAAAAAAAAATTATTTGGCCTTCATTCCACCTTTGTGACAATTTTTAATTACCATGTACATTAATTTGCATTCTTGTAATCATGCAGTTCTATGTTGAAAAAAAAAACATTAAATTATATATAGCAGCAATTTTTAAATATGTTTGTTCATATTTCTTAGTTAAAATGTTTGGAAAAAAAAAATTGTCCATTCGAATCACAAAATAATTAATTTGTGATGCACATATTTATCAAAAAAAGATGCATTAAAATATTTTAAGATGACATTATTAGCATTTTTTTCATAAAGTAGAAATTATATTAAAGATTTAGTGCGTATATTTATTTTTATTGCACTTTAGGGATGTTTACTTGACCGTATTTGAGACCTTTGCATGTTTCTGGAATTTTTTTTCTCTCCCAAAAGTAGGATAGGATAGGTAGAGACAACCTTCTCTAAGAAAATTAGATATGATTTTTTGTAGGATAAACAAACCTTTATAGAGGACCTTACATCACCACATAAACCTATAGGATGTGGACAACCTACAGGAGCATTTTTTCTTTTGTTTCCCTTTTATATTGTTGGATACAGATTGAGTTAACGGAGAATTCATCAGTGAGCTCATTCCAATTAGAGTTAGTAACTTTATTTTTATCTGTTTCTGAATTCCTATGTGCTGTTTTATGACCAGAAGTAGAGGTGAATGTGATGTTGTCATACATCAGTACAGTGGAAAAAAAAATTGAAAAAATGCAAATTCTCTGTCAAAAATTATTTCTTTAACCAATTCTTAGTTAAAGAAGCACCCTTAGCAAAATTTTTATCCTCTTAATATATTGCAGTCATCATATTATATAGCACTGTGTACTTAGTTACAATTGCTCTTTTTGCCCTTCCACCCAGCTAATTAATCTCCTTTCCATTAGATCTGTCACCATGTGATTTATAACAGACTAGTGAATCCTTCTAAGCTCTATTTAGAAACAAGAAGTCTGTTTTCCATGCAAGAGTCATCATTAGAACTACAATCTTACATTACTGACAGAAGGAAACGAGGAAGAAAGATAAAAGCAAGGGGCATGGGAGTAGGTGGGTCAAGAGTTGAAGAGGAGGTGGAGGTGGGCTGGGCAGGGACTTTTCAGTGATGTAGGATTGTAGTTTAAATGATGACTCATGCAAGGAAAAGAGACATTCTGTTTCTACATAGAGCTTAGAAGGATTCAGCTGGTCAGTTTTTAATAACGTGAGGGCATAAACCGAAAGGAAAAGAGAAGAATTAACTGGGCAGAAAGGCAAAATGAGCAATTGTAAGTACACAGTGGTATATAATATGATTTTACTATATTAACAGGATAACAATTTTGATGAGAGTGCTGGTTTAACTCATTCTGTAGCCAACTATATCTGGGGAAACAAAGAGCCTATACAAGGCAAACTGTGCAAGATCTTTAATAAAACCCAATGACAAAAATTATTTTTGGCCCAAGATACACGCATTTAGGTAAAAAAAGAAAATGATCCTTAACGCTAACCTGTCACCAGGTTTGACCATTATGAGATACGACCACCACCTTTAGGGACTGATATACAGCAATCTATAGTGCTGTATATCTGCCCCCAATTCGACCTGAAAAACAAGAAAAGCAGCTTTTATCATACTCACCTGGGGGTCGATCCGGTCCGAGGGGTGTCACTGGCATTGGTCCGGTGCCTCCCATCTTCTTGCGATGCTATTCTCCTTCTTGCTTTGTGTGGATGATGCGACCCGGCATCATCTACATAGTGTTCCTGCACAGGCGTACTTCTCTGAATAGGTCAGAGTAAAGTGCTGCAGTACGCATTAGCCAGGGGCCTCTTTGATCTTTCCCGGTGCCTGCGCTTTGCAGTACTTTGCTCCACCTTCAACAGGGCAGATAAGTACACCTGTCCAAGAGCACAATGCCGGGGAGACTGTGTGGATGATGTGGGACATGTCATCCACACGAGTAAAGAAGAAAGGTGGCATCACAAGAAGAAGGGAGCCAGACCAAGACCAGTGACACCTCTTGGACCCGACTGCCCCCCAGGTGAGTATAATAAAAGTCGTCTTGTCTTTCAGATCGAGTTGGGGGCAGATATACAGCATTATAGAATGCTGTATATCAGCCCTAAAAGGTGGTGGCCGTTTCTCATATCTGTCAAACCTGGTGACAGGTTCCTTTTAAGGTGTCTATATCCTTTAAATGGAACTTGTCAGGTCCCCCATGCCCTCCAATCCAGCAGTATTCACCTATGTGTGATTATACAATCTCCCTAGCATCCCTGTATAACAATTCAGTTTATTAAGGCTTTACAAAAGCATTTATAACCTCCCCATTCCCTATGCTAATGAGGGCTTTGACAAGTCCATGGGGCGTTAGTTGCCCCAGAGTAGTCAGCCCTCTTTCCACGTTATTACGACCCTGTGGGCATAATAGCATCATTTGCACAAGCGACGTCATCGCCACTTATGCAAAACTAGCGCACATGCACCTCTCATTCTGGCAGCGTCACTACATCTCTGAAGCCGTGTATATGCTTCCTGGCTTCAGAGGAGCGCACTGCACTTGTCCGTGAGTTCAGAAGATGGCTTCTGGTCACGCGCAGTGCGCTCCTTTGAAACTGTGAATTGTATATCTGGCAGTGACGCTGCCGGAATGAGCGGCGCGCGTGCGCAGGTTTGCATGAGCTGGCGATGAGGTCGGCTCTTACAAATTACGTTACTACTCCCACAGAGGCCCGATAACATGAAAAGAGGGCTGACTAGTCTGGGGAACTAACGCCCCATCGTCTTCTCAAAGGCCTCATCAGCATAGGAAATGCAAAGGTTACAATTAGTGATAAGCGCATATACTCATTGCTCGTGTATTTGGGCGTGCTCGGAGATTTAGTTTGTGTCGCCATTGCTGCATGAATTGCGGCTCCTAGACAGCCTGATAACATGTGTGGATTGCCTGTTTGTTATGGAATCCCCACATGTATTCAGGCTGTCTAGCAGCCGCAATTCATGCAGCTACGGTGACACAAACCCGAGCAATGAGAATACTCGCTCATCACTAGTTATAATTGCTTTTTTAAAGCATATATTTAACTGAATGATGTTATACAGAGATGGTTAGGGAGGGAGTTTAATCTCACATAGCTCAATGCTGCTGGATTGGAGGGCATTAGGGACCTGACGGGTTCCCTTTAAGATCATTGGGTTATCTGAAACTCTTATTGTCTTCTGTTTCTGTAATTTTTCTTTTTTCTCTTTAGGTCTCTTATGTCCCGTGTGGCCCTCTTAATTGTAACACCCTATATGATAATAAGCAGTGCAGTATGTTAGTTGCTCATTTAACCATTAACCACTTTCTATGTAATGCGGTATTATTAGAGTTCGTGCAGATGACAGTAGTTTTGGTCCGAGTGTGATCCGTCAAAACATCAAATCGCGCTCAGACCAATATAATTCAATGAGGCCATGAATGTGTCTAATTTGTCCTCTCACTGAGTGGTCTGAGGTAAAAAAAAAATGCAGCATGCAAAATTTGCACGATAACTGGATCACACCCGATCATTCAAGTTTACGAGTCTGTGAAAACAAATAAGACCGCACTCGGTTCAGTTTTCATGGACTGACAGAATAGAGAAGATAGAGAGAATTTTTTTTATTCTCAATATCCGAGAAAAATGGATCCCACTCTGATCATACTGTGATCAGAGTTTGATCTGAGTGTGATTAGCACAATCGCACCGTTTTTCTCAGACGGAGCCTGGTGTGATCCTGGCCTTAGATTCACAAAAAGTGACTATGATCACATGGTCGGTATTCTTCTGAAATGCCTTATTTTAGCTATGTATCTCTTTTTATATTCAGCATGTACTTCATTTTCTGGCCAGAGGGGGACGCAGTCATACAGCTCATAAGTGTGCCCTGCTGATGCTGCATTCATCTGATGAGCGATGACCTGTACGGCTCATGGTTCTCAGATATTAGGAGATCCCTCAACATCAGAAGCTTTGACACTGTTCTCTTACTGCGCAGTGCCAGAATATTTCACAGTTGAGACTAGGTGACCGCCCAGTTGTCCATTTATTAATTCGAACAAAGCGCTGCCTATGAGCATATACAGAACTGAAATAACCAGGCCATACCAGGGAATGAAATGACTTAAAGGATAAAAATAAATCCAATAGAAAAAGAAGACCATGAGTATTTAAGGTGAGTCATAATGTTATGGAGTGGTAATAAGCATCGCTTAAAGGATAGATTTTAGTGCTGAAACTAGTGATATGGCTGAATAATGCCTGATAAAGCAATATTAAAATATACCTGTTTTATAGTAATCTGATGTGCTAGCGCTGAAAAATCATGCTTTCAAGTTATAATACATGCAACATGCAAATGAGCCTAAAAGTGCATTAGAAATTCCCAAGTGCACTTCCAGGCTTTTTTACCTATGGCTTTGAAACTTGATTTTCCAACTCTGATTAGTATAAAATCTGGAATATTTTTTTCTATTACTAGGCCCTATACAGCCATACCACTAGGTCCAGCGGTAAAATAGTCTTGGCAGGTTCCCTTTACGCGACATGTCTTTGCAATAAGTGTGATAAAGATTATGTTATTGCATTGTAGCGTATATTTATGAATGTATAATCATTATAGAGATACAGTATATGATTTGTGCATTACTTTTTTTGTATGATTAATGGTAGGATAATCACAACATGTCACATTGCACTCCGGCTCATGGACTTGTCATATTGTACCAAATAAGGGTGAGTTTCCACAGTCAGGAAACAGTCCGGATTAGCTGCGTGTTTGGCGCTGTGCGTTGGCGCAGCGCCAAACACGCAGCGTCCAGATGTTACAGCATAGTGGACGGGATTTCAAGAAATCCCGTCTCCACTATGCGTAACAACACGCAGGCGGAAGACCTGCGTTTATGGACATGCGGCGCGTCTTTTCAGACCGTAGCATGTCCTAGCGTATTGTGGCGACGCTGCGTCGCCGCAACGGAATTTAACACAGGGCTATGTAGCCCTGCGTTCTTTCCGGAGGTGTTCCGGAGGTGTCATAAACACCTCCGGAAAGAGCGCGCGTCAAAAAGGGGGCAGGGCTTAGGACGAAGCGGAATTTCCGCTCCGTCAAATGCGCTGTGGTTCCGGACCGTGGAACCACAGCCTTTCAAGCAAACATTTTGACAAATTTCAAATTAATTAATTTTTATTTTTTGGCACAGATATATCACGTACAATTGAAGCTTCTATAATGAACATAAATATAAGTGAATTTAGAGAAGGAAAAATTCTGATTCCCATATACTGTATGATGTTATTTGTGAATTGAAAACTTCTGTATTCTTCTTTTTCATGTTTTACTCTACTACCCAAATTACATTTTGATTGAATTGATACTTGTCTGTGTTTATTCCATGTCACCTTATAAAGGTTTAATTTTATATACAGATACAAGCAGATCATTTTTTAAGAAATAGCTACACATTATGAAAAGAGGAGGCGGCGGAAAAGTCTTCTGAATAGAGTATGGAAATAAACATCTTACGATACGATACGATACGATACGATACACTTTATTGATCCGGGGGGAAATTACAGTATTACAGCAGCAATACAAACAGCAGTACATAAAATATTAGGACACAAATCTTGCACAGGTGTACCAACATTACATAATAAATAAAAGTGTGTAGCTCATGTATATATAAGATAGTGTTAATTGACATTAGTACATAAGGTCTACTAGCCACATAGTTTTACAAATGACCCCCTATAGAGTGTTAGAATTTCAAATGTCCCCATACAATGACTGTTAGACTAAATAAACCTCATTAAATCATAAGATAAAGAGGTTGTCCACTACTTTAACATTGATGACCTATCCTTACGATAGGTCATCAATGATCGGTGGAAGTGTGACAGCCGACACCCCTCCAATCAGCTGTTTTTGGTGCCAGCAGTGGCCGGAAGTGCATGGTTGTGAAGTTTATCATTCTAGTGGTAGTAGCTGTGGCCAGGTACTGCATATCTGCCCCTTTTCAAATCAATAGGGGGTGGATAGGAAGTATCGGGACATGGCCACTATCAGTAGGTGAAGCAACTCCGTCACTGAACACTTACAGCCGTCGGCATGGAGATTGGCTGATTGGTGGGGGTGCCGATTGTCACACCCCCACCGATCAGACATTGATTACCTATCCTAAGGAAAGTAGTGGGCAGCCTCCTTAATGTCCTTAATGGGGTTGTCCCTTCATAAAGAATCATGTTGCTTGTATAAATAACAATGTCTGACATTTACGTGCCATTTTAAACAATCTAGTGAGGAACTATAGGTATGAGGATCAACTTTGAATCAAATTTCCACAAATTCGCAGGTCGTTGGGAATTTGAACTCTTTGCTATTTGATTTACAAGGGCTACAAAAAAATGTGTCCACACACTGCTGAAGACTCAGCACAAGCTTACCCATAATGACCTGCAGCTATCAAAATTCACCATAATGCCCTGCAGCTATCAATCATATGGTCTTGTGTAGAGGAGGGCGAAACTGAACAGTAAAGTTCGAGATCCATACCGAACACCTACTATTTGGGCATGAACCCCGAACATGGACTTCTCCAGGAAGTCAGTGTTACTGTTCAGGCTTGACACCCCAAACACCGGATGTTTCTAGCTCTGTCATCTACATGACAGCGTGAGAAACACCGGCAGCTCTGATCGGCGGAAAGATTATTACCACTGGTCAGAGAGCCGCGGTTCCCACTCTGTCAGATGACAGTGTAAGCCGCAGCTGTGATCGGAGGTAAAAGTTTACCTCCGGTCACAAAGGCATGGTCTAATGTGAGTACTACTGACAGCGTGGGAACCGCAGCTCTCTGTAAAGATCTTACCACCGATCAGAAGCAGTATTTCTCGCGCTGCCATGCAGATTAAACTGTTCGCAAACAATGGATGTTCGGGCCCCCCATTCATGTGAATGGGGTCCTGGTTCTGGTACCCGAACTGAACTCTTTTTAACTGTTTGGCCAAACTTGCCGGACCCGAACATCCAGGGGTTCGCCCATCACTAGTCTTGTGCAGTCAATCAGGATGAGGACAATAACAGCCACTATAAAAGAGTCAAGCAGCAACATTTTAGGCTTTTACAGCTTAGGGATAGGAAGTCAAAGGGCACAGCGCTTTCCACATAGGCAAAGAAAAACATCTAATCTGATTGCGATTTACTACTACAGAGCTCAATCACACTGAAAATGTTAGTGGTTGTCTCATTCTGTAATAATAATTCAAAGATTCAAATGTAGGGAGGTTCTGGATCTGCATTGTCAGTGTGACAGTGAATTGATTGATCTGTGATATACTACAGTAACACAACTTTAATAACAGCATTTTTGTATTCTTCACACACTGTAAATAAGGAGTGCTTTCTGTGTATATAGTGCATAGGCAGAAAGCAGCCAATCAGTGGTAGGGGCGGAGTTTTACAGAGCTCATGAATATGCTTTACTATCTATCGAACCTGGTTACAGATTCCCTCACCACTCTGTCCTAACTTTGCTACTAAACCAAAATTCTGAACCCATGGCTTTTGTGTCACAGAAAGTGTACCTCCTGTATTGCGAGATGGGCAAGACATTTTTTTTTTAAAGGAACTGTACTTTCAAACAACTTTGAAAAAATCAATACAAGGGATTTTAAGAAACTTTGTAATATACTGTATCTTATCAGATAAATCAGCTTCCTTCCCCACTTATCAGACACTTCTTCTTCTACCCCCTACCTCCTGTACTGGTCATGGACTGTGAAAAAAAACAAATCGGGTCTGTCTTGTTCAGAGGAGATTGCCTGCAGTTGTCACGTGAAAGAGCCCATTATTATCCCCTATGGAGAGGTGATGGAGAGGAGTCATGAAGAGCCGGAAAATGAAAAGAAAGGCAGACGAAAAACATTGTGTAGTGTTTTACCTCAGTTGGTTCAGATCAAGACCGCTCAGCTCTGCTGTATAATATCTTCCATGTTGCTATGTGAGCAAAAAAGTAAATGACGGGCAGGCATTCCCACTCTGTGCTGTCTGTGGGAGAAATTGCTGCAGTTTGTCTCCTCCTCCGGTCTCCAGAGGGTTGCAAATTACAGATAGAGCCCGCAGAGGAGGAAAACTTGGGGACGATGCAGGATATACTGTACTGTAAGGCCGGTGTTACTCTTGCGTGTGTGATGCGAGAAACTCGCGAGGAATCTCTCGCATCAACAACCGGCACTGCCGCCGGCACTCGGACGGGAGCGTGCAGTTTCTCGCATCACACACGCAAGTGTGACACCGGCCTAAGTCACATAATGGCCAGAAATTGTCATTCCTCATGTAGACACATGGGGCACCATATTCTGCATAGTTATTTGAAAGTACAATTAAAAAAAAATCTCCACAAGCCAGATATTTAAACACAACTGTTTACCCCACAAAGTGTGAGTTATAAAGTGTTTTTTGTTTTGCATGCTTCACAGATGTAATAGTCCATTATTATACCCGTACACATGCGACTACAGCTGCTTGTTGTATGTACTTGCGTTTTGGGGATTTGAACCTACCTAACTTTTTTTGTACCTTCCTTTTTTGTAAAAGACCAGAGGGTTATCTTTTTTTTAATTGTTTAAAAAACATAGACATTTTTATTTCTGAATACCTATTTTAATTGTCCAAGTTTGCATCTGTAAACCTCCTCACGACCTACGTGTAGCTAATTCACAATGTAGAATTTTAGAGTTACATAACTTACATTGCAGTTTTGTTCTAGAGGACCACAGTTAAAATAAATAAAATACAATTTTGAGGTTTTGCAGCTTTTTTCCATATCTATACCTACATAGTGACTTAGTCTTTTAGGGTTAAGTAATTGGGTTAAGTAATGTTTTTAGCATAACTGTTTTACTACTTACTCACCTCAAAGATACTTCAGTCAGTGACACAAGTTTCTTCCATGAGCGTACCTACCAACCAACAAAGCATTCTAGGTTTTGTTTTTTTTGTCAGGGAATATAATAATGTTTTAAAGAAAATTGCAAACATTTGTTGTTGCTGTTTGTTCTGACTCAAAGTCAAATTTACATCAAACAAAGAATCCGCTGTAATTCCATGTTATCCTGTCTGTATACTCTCCTTTGCTTCCTCCCCTGCCCAGGAGCTGTGGTATGATAAGACCATGTACCTGTACGGTCAGACACGGCCATTACACAGTACACAGCAAGGGCATAGATATAAGATTATCTCAGCACAGGAACATTTGTTTTAAACACATCCAATTGTGGAAGTTATTGTTATTCAAAGATCTACTGATTAAAATGTTTATTCAAATTAACTTTGCTTATGGGAAACCCCTTTTAAATATTTTTCCAGGGTTGATTAAGTGGGATAAGAAATTTTTGTATAATACTTGTGTTATACTTGTAATCAAAATGTATTGTGAACCAAAATGTAGCCCAGGCAATGAACGTGGTAGAATGGGAGAAAAAAATCTCATGACACAGAAATAAATGTTGAAGACACTAACAGAAGCAGAACCACCAGCACTACTGGCAGCAATAGTCATGGCAGTAGTAGTACCAAACGTGGGTTTAACTACTTTACCTCTGGCAAGTGTACTTTATCGAATATATGTACAGTAATCATTATCAGTCACATCATGATGAAGTATGTTGTGAATGTGCTAGAGATAGTTTCTGAGCAGGGGCTCCCTCTGGTGGTAGCAGACAGTACTGAACCTTTCAGCGAAGAATGGCAATCTGGGTTCACTGACTGGTCTGATATGAGGGAGGTTCCCTCCCATGATGGTTGCCGGTGATCAATTGTTCTTATCTCAATTGTGGTTCCTGTTTCATTTGGAAGTTTGCTGGAGTCTTGCCTGCATCTCCTGCTTTCAGATAAGATATTGTTTGCTTTTCTTTTTGTGCTTGCTTTTTGCATTGTTTTCTGCACTTTTGTGGAGGTCAGCCAGGTCCCCTCCTGGGGCCTGAGCTCCTCACAGTTTATCTGCAGCCACTGTTATTTGCTCATTTGCTTTTTCCTGTTTTTTTAGCAGCTGCAGCTTGGCTTTGTTCACACTGAGATCTGATTTAGCGGGTGGCGAGATCGTGTGATCTCAGTATTTTTGTAATCAGAATTGTTGGATTTTTGTAGGGTTTTCTGGGTTGTAGAAAGTAATCTCTCCTTTCCTATCCTATTTAGTCAGCTTGTGGCCCCAGCGTTTGCTCAATCTATTTTCTGCCTATGTTTGTGTTTTCATCTTGTCTAACCGCCATTATATATTTGGGGGCTTCCTATTTTCTTTGGGGATCTGCTCCAGGGCAGATAGCTTTCATCTTTCTGCCTTTAGGTGTAGTTATCTCTCAGGCTGTGATGAGGCGTCTAGGATCAACGTAGGAGCGCTACACGGTTACCTCTAGTTGTGTCGTTAGTTTAGGAATCTGCAACCCATCAGTTACCAACATCTCAGGTGTTCTGCTGCCCTGCTGTTGTTTCTGTCCTCCTCAGCTACTGAAACACAACAGTATCACCGACCAAAACTGAAAATTATATGGTACTCACAGAAGGGAAAAATAGTGTGGAAAGAAAAAAGTTGTCAGAGTTGTCAGAGATTTTTTTTTTTTCTGTCTGTTGCATTTTTTCCCTCTTTTCTCTGGGTGCTGAGGAGTATTTTTTTTTTCTTTCAATGGAGTTTGCACAGTTGTCTGGCCATGTGGATCAGCTTGCCACTGAGGTTCGGAGTATTGCTACCTATCTTGCTAGGTTGCCGGTTGTGGAACCTAGGATTCCCATGCCAGATTTGTTTTTGGGGGATCGGGCTGAATTTCTGAATTTCAAAAATAACTGTAAGTTGTTTTTTGCCTTAAAGCCTAAGTCTTCAGGGAACGCAGCACAGCAGGTTCAAATTGTCATCTCTCTCCTGCGCGGAGATCCTCAGAATTGGGCTTTTTCCCTGACACCTGGGGATCCTGTTTTGAATGATATTGATGCATTTTTTCTGGCTCTGGGGTTATTGTACGATGAACCTAATGTCACTGATCAAGCTGAAAAAACCTTGTTGGCATTAAATCAGGGTCTTGAAGACGCTGAGTTGTACTGTCAGAAATTCCGAAAGTGGGCAGTCCTGACCAAATGGAATAATGATGCTTTGGCAGCCCTTTTTCGGAGGGGGCTGTCAGAGAATGTAAAGGATGTTATGGTGGGATTCCCTGCTCCCTCTGGTCTCAATGATTCTATGTCATTTGCTATTCAAATTGACAGACGTTTGCGTGAGCGCAGAGGTATGCGTGAGATAGTGTTGCCTTGTGAGCCAGCTTCTGAGCCCATGCAGTGTGATAGAGTGACTTCTGGGGCACAGCGTCATGAGTTTCGAAAGCGCAATGGGTTATGTTTCTACTGTGGTGATGCCTCTCATGCTATTTCAGTCTGCCCTAAGCGGGGAAGACGTTTTGCACGCTCAGTTGTCTTGGGTAGTGTTCAGACTAAATTTCTGTTGACTGTTACCCTGATTTGCTCCCTGTCCACATTTTCTGCTCAGGCTTTTGTTGATTCAGGAGCAGCTATTAACCTGATGGATTTTGACTTTGCCAAACGCTGTGGGTTTCCCATGATACCCCAGCGGAGGTCTATTCCCCTACTGGACATTGATTCTACCCCTTTGGCGGAGAATAAACCCCAGTTTTCTACTCAGGTGATAATGAGGGTTGAACCAGATCATCAGGAGAGTTGCAAATTTTTGGTGCTGTATAATCTGCATGACATTATTGTACTAGGTTTCCCTTGGTTACAGTCTCATAATCCTGTTTTGGATTGGAAATCTGTGTCTGTGACCAGTTGGGGCAGCCAATGTGTTAATGCCGACACTCCTGTTTTTTCTGCCTCTCCCAAGTCTCAGGATGTTCCTGACTTTTTGACTGATTTTTCGGATGAATTTAGTGAAAGTAAATCTACATCTTTGCCCCCTCACAGGAGCTACGATTGCGCTATTGAATTAGTGCCTGGTGGTAAAGGCGACCTGCCTTTTTAACTTGTCTGTACCTGAACACGATGCTATGCGATCTTATATCAAGGAGTCATTGGAGAAGGGTCATATCAGACCATCTTCTTCACCCTTGGGTGCCGTTTTTTTCTTTGTGGCCAAAAAGGATGGTTCATTGAGGCCGTGTATTGATTATCGTCTCTTGAATAAGATCACTGTGAAGTATCAATATCCATTACCCTTGATTTCTGACCTGTTTTCCAGGGTGAAAAGTGCTAGTTGGTTTACCAAGCTTGACCTCAGGGGGGCGTATAACCTTATTCGCATTAAGCACGGGGATGAATGGAAGACGGCGTTTAATACCCCAGAGGGGCATTTTGAGTACCTAGTGATGCCCTTTGGGCTCACTAATGCTCCTTCCGTCTTCCAATCCTTCATAAATGATATTTTCAGGGATTTTGTGGATAAATTTCTGATTGTTTATTTGGATGATATCTTGATTTTTTCCAATGACTGGGACTCTCATGTGAAACATGTTCGGACTGTGTTCCAGATTTTGAGAGAGAATGCACTGTATGTGAAGGGATCAAAGTGTCTTTTTGGCGTACAGAAGGTCTCATTTCTGGGATTCATTTTGTCTCCATCTGTTATTGAAATGGACCCGGTCAAGGTTCAGGCCATCTGTGATTGGGTCCAACCTACTTCATTAAAGGCTCTTCAGAGATTTTTGGGTTTTGCCAATTTTTATCGTAAATTTATTGGTAATTTCTCCGGTATTGTTAAACCATTGACTGATTTGACCAAAAAGGGTTCTGATGTGGTGAATTGTGGTGAATTGGCCTCCTGAGGCAGTCTCTGCGTTTCAGGAACTTAAGCAGAGATTCACTTCTGCTCCTGTTTCTACGGCAGCCTGATGTTTCTCTACCGTTTCAGGTGGAGGTTGATGCCTCTGAAATTGGGGCAGGTGCCGTTTTGTCCCAAAGAGATCCAGAGACCTCTAAGAGTAACCCTTGTGCCTTTTTCTCTCGAAAATTTTCTCCAACTGAACGTAATTATGACGTGGGTAATCGGGAGTTATTGGCCATGAAGTGGGCCTTTGAAGAGTGGAGACATTGGCTGGAAGGAGCCAAACATCAGGTGGTGGTCCTCACGGACCATAAGAATCTGGTTTATCTGGAATCAGCCAAGCGACTTAATCCTAGACAGGCCAGGTGGGCCTTGTTTTTCACACGTTTTAATTTTGTGGTTTCTTTTCTTCCTGGCACTAAGAATGTTAAGGCGGATGCCCTCTTGAGGAGTTTCTTTGCGGACTCTCCTGAGTTATCTGATCCTACTGTTATTTTGAAAGAGGGTGTAGTTCTTTCCGCCATCTCGCCCAATTTGAGACTGGCCTGTTATTTTGAAAGAGGGTGTAGTTCTTTCCGCCATCTCGCCCAATTTGAGACTGGCCTTGGAAGGGTGTCAGGAGGATAAACCTGAGCGCTGCCCTATTGGGAAATTGTTTGTCCCAGACCAGTGGAAGAAGAGTGTGATGTCTGAGATTCATTGTTCCGCGTTGGCTGGTCATCCCGGGATTTTTGGTACCAGAGACTTGGTGAGTCGGTCCTTTTGGTGGCCTACTTTGTCTCATGACGTCACGGAATTTGTGCAGTCCTGTGGGACTTGCTCTCGCTCCAAGCCTTGCTCTCGCTCTAGTGGTTTGTTAATGCCATTACCTGTGCCCAAGAGGCCATGGACCCATATCTCTATGGATTTTATTTCCGACCTCCCTGTTTCTCAGAGAATGACCGTTATCTGGGTAATCTGTGATAGGTTTTCCAAGATGATACATCTTGTGCCATTACCTAAGTTACCATTAGAAAATGAACTCGGCACTCAACTTTAGTATAGTGAGAATAAAGATTTTTATTCACAGTAGTAACACGAAACGTTTCGGTCCTATATCATGGACCTTCATCAGTCACAGATACTACTGGAAGGGGGTTGATCCACATAGGGAAGAAAGAAAGGGCTGGATATAGCCTGTATTGGTGGGGTGAGATGAGGAAGAGGACAATGCCTCTATTGCACTAGTAACCTGTTGTGAAGGAGTCCGGTAGTGAGGATAGGTCTCTGCATTGGACGCGGTGTCCACTCAGACTAGCGGTTCTTTTTGTGCTTGCTTTTTGCATTGTTTTCTGCACTTTTGTGGAGGTCAGCCAGGTCTCCTCCTGGGGCCTGAGCTCCTCACAGTTTATCTGCAGCCACTGTTATTTGCTCATTTGCTTTTTCCTGTTTTTTCAGCGGCTGCAGCTTGGCTTTGTTCACACTGAGATCTGATTTAGCGGGTGGCGAGATCGTGTGATCTCAGTATTTTTGTAATCAGAATTGTTGGATTTTTGTAGGGTTTTCTGGGTTGCAGAAAGTAATCTCTCCTTTCCTATCCTATTTAGTCAGCTTGTGGCCCCAGCGTTTGCTCAATCTATTTTCTGCCTATGTTTGTGTTTTCATCTTGTCTAACCGCCATTATATATTTGGGGGCTTCCTATTTTCTTTGGGGATCTGCCCCGGGGCAGATAGCTTTCATCTTTCGGCCTTTAGGTGTAGTTATCTCTCAGGCTGTGACGAGGCGTCTAGGATCAACATAGGAACGCTCCACGGCTACCTCTAGTTGTGTTGTTAGTTTAGGAATCTGCAACCCATCAGTTACCAACATCTCAGGTGTTCTGCTGCCCTGCTGTTGTTCCTGTCCTCCTCAGCTACTGAAACACAACAGAAGTAGCTTCTGACAGTGACACCATCAGCTTGAGTCAGTGTTCTACTCAGTCCACCTCCTCCACCATAATAACACTTAATGGTTTACATATATGGAAACATACATCTGTTTTTTCTGCCTCGCAGTCCCCTAGCCCACAGCACCCTTGGTGCCAAGGAACATACTATACTCTTAACAACTTCTCCCAGTTAATTTATTTAAAAAGATGAACAGTCAGCCTTTGTGCTGGTAGCAACCTAGATTGGGTCCTTGCACAGGGCAGGTCACAAATTTTACTGCAGTTTATCAAACAAAAATTCTTGGAATTCATTAAATCAGATTTTCGTTATTAAAGTTCTCAATTGTTGTTAAAATTTTTTAATGATCTTTGTGACTGGTGAATGGGTGAATTACCAGAATAAGGCCAGGGTCACACTTGCGAGTGCAATGCGAGAAACTCTGCAGTCAGGACCAGAGTGTGCGGCTGCATGTATTTCTATGCAGTTTAACGCTCTGGTCCGAACCGCCGGCGGCAGTGCCGGGTATTGAGGCGAGAGACTCACGTGAGTTTCTCGCATTGCACTTGCAAGTCTGACCCCGGCCTAAGCTGTGTTTCCTGATTGATGAAGCTTTTGCAGAACAGATGCCTGCTCACTGCATATCCAACCTGAAGAACCATTCCCTGTAAAGATAACTTGTGCTGCCCTGCACAGAGTAAGCACAAGAGACAAAATTGTTGCACATTATCAAACAAAAATTCATGGAATTCTGTAAATGCAATTTTCTTTAACAAAATTCACAATTTTTGCAAAATTGTGAATGATTTTTTTGGGCGGCCTCTCCCACGTGTGCGAACACTACTGCAACTGCATATAGTCAAGGCAGCAGCAACAATTACAGTACCTGTGACATGATAGCCCAAATATGTTATCTGCCACTCCACCAATCTGATGCACATCAGTGGAGCCACACCATCTGAACAACCAGGTTCAGTTGTACCTGCCCTGTGTCCTTTTTCTGGCAGGTACTATGAGCCCTGATCTCGCTCAGCAGAATGGAATAGTGGCAAGAAGTAGCCAATTTTGACATGAGCATACTTTAAAGTCCGACCTACAGTGTGGCATTAGAGAGCGTGGCTTGTGGCTTAGGCTACTTTCACACATCAGGCTTTTTGAATCAGGCGCCATCCGGCCTTTTTTTTTAACACCGCATGCGGCGAACGGACACGCCGGATCCGGTGTGTTTAACATTGAAAAGATATAGCGCCGGATTGCGCCCATGTACCTGCGTTCTGTGCGCTGTCTTCCGGATGCGGTGCCTGGTTTGTTTCCGGCGTCTAGAAAAGACGCATTTTGTAACGTTTTTTTCCTCCGGCCAAAAAGCCGGAAGGGCCGGATCCGGCGCTTCCGGCGTTTGTGTACAATGAAAGTCTATGAGCGCCGCATTGCGCCGCATCCGTCAGAAAACTGATCCGGTGGCCTGATCCTGTTTTTTTGTCTGGGAATGTTAATTGGTCTAGACAGAAGCAAACATATATATAGACCACGCCTGTGGGACACTGTGCCACATGCAATACAAGAAGCTTGAGAGCCACAGAAGCAAGAGAGCCACAGAAGCAAGAGAGCCACAGAAGCAAGAGAGCCACGTCTCCAAATTTCAAACAGCAGCAATATGGATTCCGGGGACCACCAAGATGTGGGAGCGGAGGAGACCGGAGAAAATGGCAGAGGGTAAATATCACCCCATGATAGTATAGCGTGTATTTTATGTGTTTGCATTGTTGTATACTTTATGGGTTGTGTTCAATACAATGTGGATATACATTGTTTGTATTGTTGTATTCTGGTTTGGCGTATTTTTCTATACATTGTTGGCACTGCTCTATTCTGGTTTGGCGTACTTTAATACATTTTTGGTATTGCTGTATGATGGTTTAATATACTTGAATACTTTGTGGGTAGTGCTATGTTCTTTTTTGTCGTACTTTAATGAGCTTGCTTGTACACAGTTGTATTGTTGATTTTTATTCTAGGACTTAAAAGGCAACATAGGGATTACTACCAGCAGTGCAATAAAAATTGGTCAAAAACTTGTGTGTGCTTATTTCATTCAATTGAATATTTTTGTGTATCTTTGTGGGTAATGTTTAATGCAATGTGGGTATTGTTATATTATTATTTTCTTTCCTTATATGCTATGTGGGTTTTGCTTAAATAAACGTGTGTTTTGCTATTTTCTGCTTTTGTATACTTTCATAATTTGAGGGTACTGCTATGTTATTTATTTGCCTAATTAAATTAGCTTGCTTGTCTGCATTTTTTTTTTCTATTAATAAAAGGCAACATAAGGATTACTACCAGTGCAATAAAAATTGGTCAAAAACTTGAGTGTGCTTATTTCATTCAATTGCATTTTTTTGTGTATCTTTGTGGGTAATGTTTAATGCAATGTGGGTATTATAATCTATGTGGCTAGTACTTAAATAAATGTGTGTTTTGCAATATTGAGTTTTGGGGTACTTGTATACAATTTTGGTATTTGATATATGCTGTGTTGGCACAGTAGTATACAATGTGCCAAAAGATATATCCTTTTTGAATTGATGTATACTAGTTGTGTTTTGGTATATACTGTTTTTGCATACTTCTATATTATGGTTATTTATCTATACAGTGTTGCCTATTTTCTCTATTATGTTGTTATTGATGTATGCTATGAGGGTTGTGCTATGCAGTGAAAATATCATGATTATTGATTTGCTCAATGTATCATGTATATGATGATTGTGTCCATGTATTAAATTGAATTGTATTTTTTCCACAGCAGAGGACATCAGAGGCAGCAGGCTGCGACTGCATCAGCACAAAATATAAGAGCTGGAGGACAGCAGCGTGACCGGGCCGCATCTATCAGACGGTAAATATAACAAACACAATAACCGCTAACAGAACTTTTGTCTTTCATAGTGGTACATGTTTTTAAACTTTTTATTATTTTTGTTTTTGTTACTGCAGAGGAAAGCATCGTAGGCCACGTAGAACCACACCATCACCACCACAACAGGAGGCTGTAGAAGAAGAACAGGCGCCATCCATGAGACGGTAAATATCTCAAACCGGTCCATGGTTTGAGCCATTTTTTTTCTCATTTTTGTTATTTTTGTTACACTGCAGAGTACAGCATAGGAGGCTGCGGTCAGTGACACCACCACCACAACCTGAGGCAGAAGAAGAGGAACAGGCGCCATCCAGGAGACGGTAAATATCTCAAACCAAATAACCGCAAACAGAACTTTTGTCTTTCATACCGGTCCATGGTTTGAGCCATTTTTTTTTCTCCTTTTTGTTATTTTTGTTACACTGCAGAGTACAGCATAGGAGGCCGCGGTCAGTGACACCACAAACAGAACTTTTGTCTTTCAGACCGGTCCATGGTTTGAGCCATTTTTTTTTCTCCTTTTTGTTATTTTTGTTACACTGCAGAGTACAGCATAGGAGGCCGCGGTCAGTGACACCACCACCACAACCTGAGGCAGAAGAAGAGGAACAGGCACCATCCAGGAGACGGTAAATATCTCAAACCAAATAACCGCAAACAGAACTTTTGTCTTTCATACCGGTCCATGGTTTGAGCCATTTTTTTTTTCCTTTTTGTTATTTTTGTTACACTGCAGAGTACAGCATAGGAGGCCGCGGTCAGTGACACCACCACCACAACCTGAGGCAGAAGAAGAGGAACAGGCACCTTCCAGGAGACGGTAAATATCTCAAACCAAATAACCGCAAACAGAACTTTTGTCTTTCATACCGGTCCATGGTTTGAGCCATTTTTTTTTTCTCCTTTTTGTTATTTTTGTTACACTGCAGAGTACAGCATAGGAGGCCGCGGTCAGTGACACCACCACCACAACCTGAGGCAGAAGAAGAGGAACAGGCGAAATCCAGGAGACGGTAAATATCTCAAACCAAATAACCGCAAACAGAACTTTTGTCTTTCATACCGGTCCATGGTTTGAGCCATTTTTTTTTTCTCCTTTTTGTTATTTTTGTTACACTGCAGAGTACAGCATAGGAGGCCGCGGTCAGTGACACCACCACCACAACCTGAGGCAGAAGAAGAGGAACAGGCGAAATCCAGGAGACGGTAAATATCTCAAACCAAATAACCGCAAACAGAACTTTTGTCTTTCAGACCGGTCCATGGTTTGAGCCATTTTTTTTTCTCCTTTTTGTTATTTTTGTTACACTGCAGAGTACAGCATAGGAGGCCGCGGTCAGTGACACCACCACCACAACCTGAGGCAGAAGAAGAGGAACAGGTGAAATCCAGGAGACGGTAAATATCTCAAACCAAATAACCGCAAACAGAACTTTTGTCTTTCAGACCGGTCCATGGTTTGAGCCATTTTTTTTTCTCCTTTTTGTTATTTTTGTTACACTGCAGAGTACAGCATAGGAGGCCGCGGTCAGTGACACCACCACCACAACCTGAGGCAGAAGAAGAGGAAGAGGCGCCATCCAGGAGACGGTAAATATCACATACCAAATAACCGCAAACAAGAATTTTTTTTCTTTCAGCACGGGGCATGATTATGGCTATGTATTAATTTTTTTTATTTTCCTCTTTAATGCACAACAGACGAACATCTCTGATAGCAATGGAGTACGGCCGGCAGGACAGTAGTTCTTCTGGGAGCCCTCTCACTCATCGGCAGCGTTTAACGGTATTTTTCACAAAATATGTTTAAATCATTTTGTGAATTATTTTTTATTCTTTTAATTTTTTTTTTTTTTTTCAATACAGGAATCTGAACAAGAGGACCTCCCAGAAGAAGGATGTGGTGGACAGATACCCGGAGTGGGCTCGCAATTCGTAAGTTTCCTGCATCCATCATTACAACACAATATCTCACTACACAACACATCGAAAAAAAATACTACAATTTTTTTACAATTTTGTTGCAGTCTTCCGCACCTGTGGCTTCAAGAGGTCCTCACACTGCCTCCCAGAGTCGACATGAAGAACGCGGCGGTCTTCAACCTGTAAGTTTTATCTTTTTTTTTTAGTTTTAAATAATTTATTTCTGTTTTTAAATAATTAAAATTTTTAATTGTTTTAATATTTTTTAAAGGCTTCACAGCGTGCTCCCGACTCAGACGGAGAGGAGGGGATCGACATCGATCTATTAATAGATCTGATTAGAGAGCGGGAGCCGCTGTGGAACATGGGGGACCGCCGCCATTCTGATCAGATAGTGACCCGTCGGCTCTGGGATGAAGTTTGTTACCAACTTGTTGGATACTGGGAGGACCTTGAAGCTCGGTCACAGACTAAAATGCGTAAGTAAATACAGTTCAGTAGGGATGCTGGATTGAAACCTGTGTTTCCACAACTCCAGTCCTCTTGAACCCCAAGAGGTAATGTTTTCAGGATTTCATTAGGTCCAACACTATGTAAATACTGAAAACATTACCCATGGGTGACATGAGGACTGTAGTTTTGAAAACACATATGTATTATACTAACCAATTTGTGCTATCTCGTTTCAGGGGAGAGAATTGTGAAGCGGTGGCGGTCTATCAGGGATCGCTTCAAGAAGGAGTTCAACAAAGAAATGCGGGCCCCGAGTGGTTCTTCAGGACACCAGAGTAAATATAAATATGCAAGAGCTCTGGCGTTCCTGCGTGAAACGATGGTCACCAGAAGGTAAATATTAAAAATTACATGTATGTCTAACATTTTTTTCACAGCCAGGGCCATTTAAATACAGTTTATTAATTGTATCTTTTCTCTTTATTCCACAGCACGATGAGCAGCACTCGGGCGCCCGCAGAGTTGGGCCCTTCTGAGGCGATCCCTGAGGAGACCGGCACCGAGGGACACATTGACCGCCCCGACCCATCTGCACCCACACGTGAGCCCTCTTTCCCCTCAACCAGCGCTGCAGCAGCGTGGCCGAGTGCATTGCATGAGTCTGCTGGTCAACAGATAGATTTTCCTTTACCCCACCCTTCTGCCCCTGCCACCTCTAGTACATCTGCGGCTACTGGGCGGCAATGGCAGAGGGGTCAGGAAAGTAACTATGCGCCCGAGTTCTTACACATGAACGCATCTTTCCAGAACTGCCTTAAGTTGCTATCTGAGCAAGTTACCGCAGGTGTTAATCAGATAACCTCACTAGTTGGTGAGGTGAAGACACTTCTGGAAACTGTGCGTTCAGAGGTAAGAGGATCCCCAAACCACAGTTTTTTTCGGTCGGTTGCGGAGCGCATAGTTCCGCTATCTGCTGACCAGCAGATGTTTGTGATGCACACGTGCCACGCTGCTCTAGTGCAGGTTGTCTCCCATCCTACATCCACCCCAGTTGTTCCTCCACCTCCACCCCCTCCAGTCAGCGTGCCTCCTCCCCCTCCTATTCATTATCAGCCACCTCCACAGTTCCAGCAACCTCCCCACTATAACCAACCTCCCCAGTACCAGCCACCTTCCCAACTTCAGCCACCTTCCCAACTTCAGCCACCTTCCCAACTTCACCAACCTTCCCAACTTCACCAACCTTCCCAACTTCACCAACCTTCCCAACTTCAGCCACCTTCCCAACTTCAGCCACCTTCCCAACTTCAGCCACCTTCCCAACTTCAGCCACCTCACCAAATTGAGCCACATTACCAACTCCAGTCCCCTCAACAACTCCTGTCACCTATTCAGTACCAACAACCTCCCCAGTACCAGCCACCTACCCCGTACCAACCATCTACCCCGTACCACACTCCCACCTCTTACCAATCTCCTTCCCCCTACCAATTCCCCACCATATCACCTGCTCCTCCAGTACCTGCCCAACCCTGCACTCCACCACCCATCACCGAATCAGCCTCCAACTTGTCCTCCCATTCTTTAACCCTTTCCACCCCTTCACCTCTTACTGTTCCTTCCCCACCAGCATCCCAGTCCTCTCTACACACTCCCACGGTCGAAGTGTCCCGCAGCCCCTCCAATAGTATGTCCACCACACACTACACAACATTGTAATTTTCTGGATTTTTTTGTAAAAAAATAAAGACTAGTCATTTGATGCAAATCAAAAATTTATAAAATATATTTTTCAATTCAATTTTAACAAACTTGTTAACAAAATTTATTAAATAAATGTTTCATTGGTTGATTAAATTTTTTGTCTGTCATTTCTTTAAAATGTTAAATGTTATGTAAGGTTACATGTGTAATAAAGATTAAGAACAGTAGCAATATGTAGGGAAAAACACAAAGATAACAATTTATTACACACGGTCATCCTGCCAGTCTACCTGTCCTTCGGCTGAAATAAAGTACTGGGCAAATCTGTCCCTCATCCTAGAAACAGCAACAGAACTTCTATTAGTATTATTCTGGTAATCATGTAAACTTGTTTGTTGATGGTGGTCCTCAATGGACAATTGTTCTTTTGAGATCACAACATTGTGGAGTACCACACAGGCTTTTATTACTTCATCAACAGTGTCCGTTTTCAAATTGATGGCTGTCATTAGCACCCGCCACTTTGCAGTAAGTATTCCAAATGTACACTCCACCATTCTTCTGGCTCTAGTGAGCCGGTAATTGAAAATACGTTTGCTATGGTTAAGTCCTCTGCTGGCATATGGTTTCAGTAAATGTTCTGATAGCTGGAAAGCCTCATCACCAACACACACATATGGCATAGGTGGGCCGGTGGTTTGAGGCAGCGGCCTAGGGGCTGGGAAATGGAATGTGTTGCCATAGAGTCGACGTCCCATTGCTGAAATTTTGAATACTTGAGAATCGTTTGATCGACCATATGCCCCTATGTCGACTGCAATGAACCTATATTCTGCATCGGCGATGGCCATCAACACAACGGAGAAATATTTTTTATAGTTAAAATATTGTGATCCACTTCCTGATGGCTTCACAATTCGGACATGTTTGCCATCAATCGCTCCAAGACAATTTGGAAATTGGCATATCTTTTGGAATTTATCGGCTATTTCCATCCACCGCTGGGTGGTAGGTTCAGGCATATATTCCGAGACCAAACAGTCCCAGATTGCACGGCATGTGTGCTTTATTATGCCAGATATGGTTGAGATTCCCAAATGAAATTGGAAATGGAGTGAAGAGAGTGATTCTCCACTTGCAAGGAATCTAAAAAAAAAAAAAATACTCTTATCAATGCTCAGAACTCAGGTATAAACATTTTAAAAGTCAAAAGACAGAATATATCACTACCCACATAGTATAAAACAATAATGACATAGTTTACAAGTATCCCAAAAAAGAACATTGCACTACCCACCAACTATTAAAAGTACGCCAAAACAGAATAGAGCAATAGCCACATTGTATTACATTATGCCAAAAAAGAACATAGCACTACCCTAACTATTAAAAGTACGCCAAAACAGAATAGAGCAATAGCCACATTGTATTACATTATGCCAAAACAGAACATGGCACTACCCACATAGCAAAAAAGTTTGCAAAAATATAATATAACAATAACCACATTGTATTAAACATTACCCACAAAGATACACAAAAATATGCAATTGAATGAAATAAGCACACACAAGTTTTTGACCAGTTTTTATTGCACTGGAATCCTTCTGTTGCCTTTAGTCCTAGAATACAAAACAACAATACAACTGTGTGCAAGCAAGCACATTCAAAAATAATAGCTTACCTTATTGTCACCATGAGACGCTCCGACGGAGAAATCGAATACCGCAGTACGTGTCACATCTCCTGATCTTGTCTTCAATCCTCTCCACCAACATGTCAAAGGTTGCCTTCTTCATACGAAGATAAGAAACAAATTTATGTGGATTCTCTCTTAACTCCATATTGAGTGTTGAATAGACTCCACGGGTTAGTCGCTGTGCCGTGATGGGGTGTATCCACATACGACGGCGGCGGTGTCGCTGACGCTTTAGGCGCCTCTCGATCCTTCTCTCCTTCTCCATAACGATAAACCTCAAGCGATTCGCCTCCGCTGTGAAATCCACGAGATTCCGGAAAATATTACCAATAATCGCCTCCATCTTCATCAGTCACTTGCTGTTCTCTCAAAAATGCTCCTCTACAACCTGTCAAAGATGGTCTGTAGGAACACTGTATATATAGGATTTACAATAGCCAATCAGATTTTGAAATGAAAGGGGCGTGATTGAAAACCGGATCCGTCGTAATCCGTCAAAAAACGGATGAAACTGATACGCCGGATCAGGTTTTCTGCCTGATCCGCTAAACGGATCAGGCAGAAAAACGGATCCGGCGTATCAGGTTTTTTATTTCATTGCCGCATCCGGCGCTCCGGCGCGACGCCGGACCGCGCCTGATTCAAAAAGCCTGATGTGTGAAAGTAGCCTTAGTCAGACCTAAGCAAGCCATGTTATCTGCGCCAGGAGTGGAAAACCTTACATTTGTCAAAAAAAGCCGGTTTCCTATGGTTACACCCTCTGTGTATAAGCACTCTCAAAGCAGGCATCCACCCAAAAAACAAACAATTTTTGGACTGTTTTTATAATTTAAGTAATCTAAAAAGTTCGCTATTTGCAGTGTTGTTAAATTGTCTGTTGGTTACCACTGACATCCGTTTTCCCTTATCCAGATAGGTTAGGGTTACTTGTACATTAATGAGTCTGTGTTTGCAAGCTCAAAGGAGTTTCAATACAGTATGACCTCAGTCTCCTAATACTGCCTCTCCTTTGCAGTACTGCAATTCAAGGCAAATTTATTCATCGCAAATCAAATTTTTTTACAAAATTCCACAAAGTTAGCAAATTAGAAAGGTTTGTCCAAATCTAGTTATAATATTTTTTACATAGTCTGGCGCTACCTGATATCAAAAGTGTATGTCTGTGTGTACTGTACATCTAACTAATGAGGTGAGTACCAGTAAACATACAGCTCTGGCAACAATTAAGAGACCACTATCAAATGTTCAGTTTGTCTGATTTTTCTCTTTATAGGTCTATTTTTGAGTAAAATGTAAATTGTTCTTTTATTCTATAAACTACTGACAACATGTCACGGAATTTCCAAGCAATAAATTTTGTATTTTTTTTCTGACAAAGAAAAATGGTCAAAATTTAAAAAAAAACAGTGCTTTCAGACCTCAAACAATGCAAAGAAAACAAGTTCATAATCATTTAGAAACAACAATACTAATGTTTTAACTCAGGAAGAGTTCTGAAATCAATATTTTGTGGAATAACCATGATTTTTAAAAACAGCTTTCATGCGTCTTGGCATGCTTGCCACCAGTCTTTCACACTGCTTCTGGCGCAAAAATTTAAGCAGTTCTTCTTTGTTTGATGGCTTATCCATCATCCTCTTGATAACATTCCAGAGGTTTTCAATGGGGTTCAGGTCTGGAGAATGGGCTGCCCATGACAAGGGTTTGATGTGGTGGTCCCTTAATTTTTGCCAGAGCTGTATAGTCTCAGACACAATCACCACAGTCTGTGAGTTCACCACTAAGCAGCAAGTAGAAATAGATTTTCTGTCTTGCTTGTCAGGAAAGGAGCATGGTTATGCAACATCATGAAGTTGCGGTGTGGCACAAGCAGCATGGTGGAGTGGCCTACTAATCAGAAGGGGTTCTAGAAGGGTTGCAGGTGGTAGGCCGTTCACAGGGCTCTAGTCTGGCTTTCATTAACTATCAACTTAGCCACGTGATAAGAATCTGGAAACTCTTTTTGCTCAGCTCTATCTTTCCCCCATCTCACAGATCTTCCTTACCTGACCTATCTATAACAATTGACAACATCACGCTTTCCCTGTACTGGAGGTCCGCTGCCTTGGAGTAACCCTTGACTCTGCTCTGTCCATCAAACCGCACATCCAAACTCTCTCCACCTCCTGCCGCCTCCAGCTCAAAAATGTTTCCAGACTCTGTCCTTTCCTCAACCCTCACTCTACTAAAATGCTTGTGCACGCCCTCATTATCTCCCGTCTCGACTACTGCAACATCCTTTTCTGTGACCTCCCTGCTAACACCCTCGCACCTCTCCAGTCCATCCTTAACTCTGCTGCCCGACTAATTCATCTCTCTCCTCGCTACTCCTCCGCTTCTCCCCTCTGCAAATCTCTCCACTGGCTCCCACTCCCTCAGCGTATCCAATTCAAATTACTAATACTGACCTACAAGGCCATCTATAACCTGTCTCCTCCATATATCTCTGAACTAATCTCCCGATATCTTCCCTCATGTAATCTCTAGTCCTCCCAAGACCTCCTCCTCTCCTCCACACTTATTCGCTCCTCACCCAACCGCCTCCAAGACTTTTCCCGAATATACCCCATCCTCTGGAATTCTTTGCCCCAACACGTCCGACTATCAACCACACTCGGATCCTTCAGACGGAACCTGAAAACCCACCTCTTCAGGAAAGCCTACAACCTGCAATGATCCCCGCTGCCTCTTCACTACTACAGGAGCTACCGCCTCACATTCACTGGAGCTGCTGCTACCCCCCAACCTACTGTCTCCTTCCCCACCATCCTGTAGAATGTAAGACCTCAAAGGCAGGGTCCTCTCTCCCCTCTATATCAGTCTGTGATTGTTAATTTATTGTAAGTGATATCTGCAATTTGCATGTAACCCTTCTCATGTACAGCCAGGCTTGGACTGGCCCACAGGACAATAGGAGAATCCTCCGGTGGGCCTCTTTGCAAGAGTAGGCCAGCACCCTCTTTTATGAGCAGTACTTGGTACTATATACTTGAATCACTATGTACAGACAGAGGCGGCATCTTATTCATCTAACAATCAACCCAGTTCATTGTTATATAAATTTGTAATTGAGGATAATGTCACATTTGCATGTGGCTGTAAAGTGGGGCCCTGGAGTTGGTTACTGGTGGGCCCTTGGCACCCCAGTCTGACACTGTGTACAGCACTATGGAATCAATGGTGCTATAGAAATAAATAATAAATTTTTCTACATGTAAAGATAATTTGGAGTATTCAAGAGGAAAATCATATGTAGGAACCCCAAAAAATAACTTTAAATAAAATATAACTTATATTGACTAAATACTAAAAGGGACACACAACACATCACACATAATATAAAAAGTGCACACTGAAATGACCCTGAGATTCAACCCTGCACTGTATGCTGCCTTACCGCAGAGGTTGGCACCCTAAGATAGCCCACACGAGATTGGCGCCCCCGCTCAACGTAGGCTGACCCTAAAGTCCTATAATTGCCCTACCAAAAAGTGAGTCTTATATCTCTCACAACAGATGAAAATACACCCATTATAAGGTGGAAAAGTGGCAGAATATACCTGTTTGTACCAGGTTCAGGGAAATCAGGTTGATATTGTATATATAATGCCTTTTGATTTTATATCTGAGATCCCTCAATAACAAAAACCTAACGGCTGATCCCTGCATAACAGCACGTTACTTTGATATTGATACACATTGATGGTGTCTTTTGCTCCTAATATGGATGATAAAAAGTGTCCTAGATCTATGAGTGTGATATATCACTAAATACCAATCAATAGACCTGTCAATAGGTGTTCACTATAATCTTAATATACTGATCGATGTATATGACCCTCACACGCACATCATAGGGACATCAATCTCATAGTAATAGAATGGTCACAATAGACCTCAAAATTCACCCATATATATAGTCAGGAGCCTCAAGACTGAGGGATACTCATCTATTTAGTAGTTGAATTAGCCTCTACGCGTTTCGCCAACATGGCTCATCAGGAGGTCAGATAGGTTGATATTGCATGATGTCTGCAGCATCTTGTGAAATAAATAGACTCTGGCAATTCAAAAACCCCTCCTACATGCGTTTGATAATAGGCTGTAAAGCCCGGTGTATTAGATGTCTCTATAATGCGCTCATGATGCATCAGTATCTGATGGATCAATGTTTTGTGGCTATTTAAAAATGGCCCCCTTCACACTCACGCTCTGCAATCATGCCGACAAATATATTGCGTTCTTTTACTAACCGGCGCATGCGCATCAAACCGGGCCGCATCATTAATTTCCGGGTCTGACGTCAGCGACCTCGTGTAGTTCGCGTGCGTTCCACAGTGGAACGCAAACCCTTTCCAGTGCATGCGCACCAAAAAGAAATAAATAATAATAATAATTAGCAACAAAATATACATATGCTGATTTTGAAAGTGTCTCCTTTAAATAGACCGCAGACAAAATATAGATAGATGGTAGATAGTATTTATTGATATTCTTCTCTCATGCACTCCTTGGTTAGTTGAGCGTCATCTTTGCGCACATCTCAATCTGAGGAAGCAATCAAATGATCATCAGATGGTAAGCCTACCCGATATCTCTCATCAGTGGTGCACCATATCTTCAGTCTTCACACAATATACTTTGTTAGACCTCTGAAAGTAAGTTCAAATCTAGGGGCACCACTGCTCATCATCAGCTGACCCTCCTGACTTACCATTCGCTAAGCAATTAAAGTTAGCCTGTCATGTCCCCGAATCTTCAGAAACTGACGAAAATACAGTTTAGAACTTGAATACGAGGTCTCAATCAGGGGTGGACATATCATTGGTGCAACATGTGCAGCTGCACAGGGGCCCAAAAGATTAGGGGGGCACTACCACCTCCAAAGCAGGTGAAAAAGTGCATTATGATGAGCTATTAGACAACAAATGGCCCATATACTGTTCTTACACAGGGGCCCTCTTCTGTCTGTGTCCGCACCTGGACCCACTAGTGTCTCTAATACCTTGAGCAACAGTGAATATTGTCGTAAAAATAAAGTTTTAATACTGCCCTCGACATACAGTATGCAAAAATACCTGACTAGTCCAGGGGGGGTCTAATTTCTTCACTGAGAGAAGTCTGGCTTTACATGCTGTAATCATGGCTCCCCTGGGCATGATTGACATCCTTCAGGTTTGCTGCATTTATTCTACTGTGCCTAGGAAGCAAAGACATTGCGCATATTCACGAGACTTCAATCACAGAAGAGAAGGCACAGCGACTCAGGAGGACGTAGATCACGCTCAGGGGGACAAGATCACAGCACGGAAAACCAGACAGATCTAAGCGAAAAGAATCTGGTTCATTTGCATTTGCCAAGGATAGCACTAAAAGTTTACTTTTCTGAAAACAGCATTTATTGTCTCAGTTACCAAAGAGATTATTAGGACGCTGGATTCATGCTGTAAGATGTACTCTGGAAGGTTTCTGAGGCTTCGGGGACCTGCAAAAACGAAATTTAGTCCTGAAGCCTTCCCACTATTTTGTGCTTCGTTAGTAGAATTTTAGCTGCAAATCAAGGAACCATGGACGGGGTGGATGCACAGTTTTTGCTCTAATAATAGATGATTTGGCATTTTTAGTCTTAATTGGGATTTTAGTGTATTTGTAAGACAGTTTGGATTAGAGACGACTTTGGTTGACCTGTTCTTTCTGTGTTAAAGAATTGATTTTTAGTGATTGTTTGATTTATTTTAATCATTTTCTCTTGATCATGAATTTGGTATTGTAGATGAAAGAATAATGTAATTTAAAAAAACCTTCCTAGAGCAGCACATTTTAGAAGTAGGGCTGGCAGCGTTATGTAAAGAATGATTGAATGTACAGGTAGATAATTAGGAAGATAGAGGAACAGAGGCTTCAAACAGCATCAAATAGTGGAAGAGTGGCTGCCAAATATGCGTCAACTACATAAAGGAATACATCTGATCGAGAGATGCAATGAATATATAGTAAGTGAAACAAGGGAAAATGTAGGAGTATTGCAACGCAATATTTACATATAAAATGACAATAATTAGGTAAAACTCATAAAATGTTACATATTTGGGTTTTCATAGGGTGTTTGGAAAATTCTGTGAAGCTGAGAAAAACTGCCTGCAATTTGCCACCAATTCATGGCACATCCTAATGAAGAACATAAAAAACACATTTGGCTCACAATGACCCAGTCTAAAATAAGCACAAAGTGAGTCAGTTCTTTAGCTCGTCCTACAACTTCTTCAATTGCACCTCATTAACATCTTCTGGGACCCCCCTCATCAATAAGGCACCCCTGATAGTTTGAAAAGATCTTCTTTAAATGTTATCTGTCACCAAGTTTTTGCTACCCCATCTAAGAGCAGCATGATATAGGGGCAAAGACCCTGATTCCAACAATGTGCAACTTACTAGGCTGCTTGCTGTCATATTGATAAAATCCCTATTTTCCCTGCTGCAGATCAAGCAGTTCTCTGAATGCATAGCTCTGTATAACCCCGCCCACAACACTGATTGGCTGTTTTAAGAGTACACTTTTTACGGGCAGAAAACATCCAATCAGTGGTGAGGGCGGGGTTATACAGTGCTCCTGAATATGAAGAACTACATGGCAGTAGTTTTACTAGTCCTCTAGTGATAATCTCCTGAATGTGAGGCTTGTGTGTCACAGAAAGTGTTCTTCCTGGATTGAGAAATGGGCAAGATATAATTTTTTGTTTTTAGTTTTTTAAAAAAGGAACTGTACTTTCAGAAAATTTTGCATAAATCAATAATACAGGAGAATATAAGAAACGTCATTTATCTTATCAGAAAAATCACCTTCCTTCCCCACTTATCAAACACCGTACCTCCTGAATTTGTCATCCACTGTGAAAAACAACTTGCAAAGAGAATATGGATATCCATTATCCTTAATGTAGAGCAGAGACAGGAGGAGGAGTGAGGAGCAGAGGAGGGAACAGAAAGGCAGAGAGAAAAACCATTACTGCTTGTTGTATTTCCTGCTGCAGATGTAGCAGTTCTCTGAATGCTGAGCTCTGTATAACCCCGCCCACACCACTGATTGACATCTTTCTATGTATACTGTGCATAGGCAGAAAGATGCCAATCAGTGATAGCGATAAAATAACTAACTAGAAGATTATCAAATCTACAGTAAACAGAGCAGTAAGTGATATATATATATACATATATATATATATTATTGGAATCAAGGTCTCTGCCTCTTCATCATGTTGTTCTCAGATTAGATAGCACATAAGCAAATGTGGTTCTGTATTATGATAAGATGACACACATATAAAAAGCAATAAAAACTATCTGCACAGTGTAAATGATGCTTCAGAAGCCTTGTCTTTATTTCTAAGTCTGAAGTAGCACGCTAAAATCACAAAGCAATGAAATATCACAGACATAATTACTGTATTACGGTCTATAAATTATATAATTTCTAAGGTACAGTACAGGGTCATCACTTCCAGTTTTTTTTCTTTCCAGAACCTAAAGAAAATATATGTCAAAATCACATCTTCATATTTTGTAAAAATCCCCTACATCTACAAATCAATCAAATATTTCCAGAGGCACTATATCGATTGGAAGTAATGAACAATTCTGTTATTTTTTTCTTGTCTTTTCAATCATAGTTTCCACGATCATGGCCGTTTCTTCATAACTCTTGGTTTTATCGTCTGTGATCTTCTCAATGGATTCCACCACTTCCACCTTTTCGTAGCTCATAGAGCTTGGGAAGTCTTTTCCTTGGAAGGGTGTTAGACCCTTGTCCTTTTTGTCATCATTTCTGCTCGATCTACTTGTGTCTGAACTTGAATTTCCAGAACTCGCAGAACTCCCAGAATGTCTAGACCCATGGGGTGTATCATCTGGTCTAGTAACGTCTGATGGCTTTTTGACTTCAGCTTTACCCTCAGGTTCTTTACCGTTTGCCTTCTTTCCCTTCTCATCTTCATCTTTAGGTGTATCATCACTTTGTGGTTCATCTTCTTTTTTCCCCTCTGAACCAGCGTCATCATCCTCACTCTCCGACGGCTCGGGAGGCTCAGGTAATTCAGGGATGGGCAGCACAATATCATCGCCTGGTAGTATGTCAGGGATAATACTAACAGTTATCCTACCTCCGGTTTGAGGAGTAGCTGAACAGAAGCACGGGTCAATGTAACTGGATTCACCTGTTACGAGAACATACCGACCCTTGGTGAAGAAATCTGCAGTAGGTTCTGGCTTCTTGTACCCTCTTATTCTATCTCGCACTATATTACATAGCTTATCAAAGGCTTTACTTATCTGTGCTCCATCGGGTACATCCTCTGGGGAAAAGTCCTGGTCTAACATGTCAAACTCTTTCTCAGGTAAGCCATACTCAGAATTATTATACTTAGTGTCTGTTTGTCTTTTTTCTTGACTCTCCTGTCTTTTCTCCACAACTTTGTCCTCATTACTAGCATCACTTTTGTCCGTTGCTTGTTCTTTTCTCCTTGAGGCCTTCCTCGCACACCCTTCTGTCTTGGTTTTGCAGTAGCAATATCTTGTATAGCTAAAGTAATATCTGAAATAAGCAATGCGGACAATATTCACTTATTATTGAACGGTACATTATAATATCTTACTACTGCCTAGTATTATATGTGACAGCAGAGCACAGAATGTTACCCGTTACATCTTGCCTTATTGGAGTCCATAGTCTGATCACCACAAAAACATGCATTTTTTCATAGAAAATCAATTCATGTGAAATAAATAGATAACCAAAATGTTGTTTTTTATTGTTTCAGATCAGTCATTTGATATCTATAAGGTATATATGTTTTTTTTATATAAAATTCTTGTAGTCACTCTGAATTGTATCTGTGATTCGTAGTCAAAACAGCTGCATGTGAATATTCAGTAGAGATACAGTACCTTGAAAAAGTATTCATACCCTGTGAACCTTTCCCCTTTTTCATGTTACACCCACAAACTTAAATGTACTTTATTGTGATTTTATGTGATACCAAGACTAAGTAGCAAATATGTGTTACGATACGATACACTTTATTGATCCCAAGGGAAATTATGGTATCACAGCAGCGTTACAACAGCATTACAAACAAAACATTACAAACAGCATTACATAGAGTAATTACTAGACACAGATTTGCACATGACTAACCACAATATGTAACAAACAAAGGTACACAAATGTGTAAAGGAAATGATATAGGGCTTCCTAAATATTTTAAAAATATTAAGCTGAAAATTGAGAAGTGCACCTGTATTCAGTACCCCTGAATTAATGTTTTGTAGGACCATTTTCACTGTAATTACTGTTAGAAATCTTTTAGGATCTGTCTCTACCAGCTTTGCACATCTAGAGGTTGACATTTCTGACCATTCTTCTTTACAAACTAGCCCTAACTCAGTGAAATTAAATGGAGGCATCTGTGAACAGTAATTTTCAAGTCTTACCACAGATTCTCAATGGGATTTTGGTCTGGACTTTGACTGGGCCATTCACAAACATGACTATGCTTTGATCGAAACCAATCCATTGTAGCTCTGGCAGTATGTTTAGGGTCGTGGTCCTGCTGGAAAGTGAACCTACACCAGAGTCTCAAGTCTTTTGAATGTTTTCCTCCAGGATTGCCCTGTATTTAGCTCCATCTATCTCCCTATCAATTCTGACCAGCTTCCCTGTCTCTGCTGAAGAAAGCTTCCCCACAGCATGATGCTGCCACCACCATGTTTGACAGTGGGGATGGGAGGATGCTATTTTCAGGGTGTTGTGCAGTGTTAGTTTTATGCCATATATTGCATTTTGCATTTAGCCCTAAAAGATCTATTTTGGTCTCCTCTAACCTGAACACCTTCTTCCACATGCTAGCTATGTCCCCTACATGGCTTTAGCAAACTGCAGACAGGACTTCTTACAGGTTGCTTTTAAAAATGGCATTCTTGCTTCTTGCCACTCTACCTTAAAGGCCAGCTTTGTGGATTATACAACTAATAGATGTCCTGTGGATACATTTTTCCACCTGAGTTATTGATCTCTACAGCTCTTCCAAGGTGACCATGTGCCTTTTGGTTGCTTGTCTAGTTAATGCTCTCCTTGCTTGGGATGTCAGTTTAGGTGGATGAACATGTCTTGGTAGGTTTGCAGTTGTGCCACACTTTTTCCATTTTTGGATGATTCATTTAACAATGCTCTGTGAGATATTTTATAACCTAACCCTGCTTTACTCTTCTCCACAACTTTATCCCTGACCTGTCTCGTGTGTTCCTTGGTTTTCATGATGCTGTTTGATCCATAATGTTCTCAAACAAACCTCTGATGCCTTCATAGAACAGCAGTAGTTTTACTGAGAATATTTTACACACAGGTGGTCTCAATTTACTAATTATGTGACTTCTGGAGGCAATTGGTCACTCAGGATGTTTTTTTAGAGGTATCAGAGTACAGGGGGTTGAATACAAATGCATGTCACAATTTTCAGATTTATATTTTTTAAATAATTAGAAAACCATGTATCATTTTTTTTAAACTTCACAAACACTTGCTGCTTTATGTTAATATTCACATTAAACCCCAATAAAAAAACATTTCTGTTTTTGGGTGTAACATGAAAAAATATGGGAAAAGTTCATGGGGTATGAATACTTTTTCATAGAATCAAGGGCACTGACTGTAGGCATTTTCAAGGTACTTTGGGGGTCCTGTTCAATTCAGAATTTAGCAACTTTCTCTTGATCAAAGCTCCTCAACGTTTTGTAGCATCTGAGACACTTAGAGGTATAAAAAGACTAGTTACTACTAATCCACCATAAATATCGTGAAAAAGTGCATTTACCTGTTAACTACCTATGAAGAAAATATATATCATGGGCAATTTTCTGTTCCCACACCAGGGCTTACATTTTTTTTATGATGATCTTGCAGATTCCGTCAGTACAACCATGAGATGAGAATGACAAGCAGATGATGTACAGCCCTACTTCTACACCAACTACAGGTAACTCTAATCTTGGTTTTTAAAGTTTCTAGATACCGCTGTCAAAGGCATCCATAGTATCTAAAGTGTCTGGCAGAGAAAAGAGCTCCCTCTCTCACCTTATCTGCACTTCTATGAAGCATTGGCCGGGAACAAAAACATTATGAAGGCACTTAAGCTATATCATGGTGCAGGCCATGCTATAGGTTACCTAACAGGCAACAATGCCATGATGTAAGTGATTAAATGTTTCAGAAAAAAAAGTCTGCACCTCCCAAAAAATGGAAAATAAACCTCTGTTTTTCAATCAAACATTTTATTTCACCATATGTCACTGTAATTATACATATTAAGGGAGTCAGGCATAAATAAATGCGAGGCATCCTAATTTATAATCCTGGAACAGTAGCAACTCCACAGCACACGGCCAAATACATAGCTATGTGATTACACACCCGTACACTCCCTAATGCCCCATGCAAAGGAGCAGGACAATTGTATTTTGCTAATCAATATTACCTTTGCCTCTTGTAGGTGACATCTGAGAGGTTTTATAACTTTGCATAAAAAGTGTGATTGGAGTTCCAACTATTGCAGAGTTGAGTCTGTATGTGAAGAAAAAGAGCAGTTAAATACAATTGTAAGAGGAATGATTGGCAAGTCACAAAGAAAATTCTCTTAAAGAGGTTGTCCGGGACCTTAACATTGATGGTGTATCCTTAGGATAGGTCTGATAGGTGGGTGTGCGACACTCGGCACCTCCGCCGATCAGCTGTTCCCATTGTTGGCGGTGGCCAGAACTGCTCAGTTGCAGAACTGCACAGAACAGCTCCGTCCATGGAATAGTGGCCGCGGCCGGTTAGTGCACAGCCTCCCCTTACTGCTTGGAATAGGGAATGGATGTGCAGTACCCGGCCGAGGCCACCATACAGTCAACGGAGCGTGAAGCTCCATAACTGAGCAGTTCCTGCCGACGTCAGGAAGAGTTGTTTGACGGGGGTTGTCAAACCCCCACTGATCAGACATTGGTCATAGGCCTTCAATGTTAAAGTCCCAGACAAACCCTTTAATATGAAATCGATCAGCCAAAATCATCATACTGCTACTGGATAGGCAATGGGGCAACAATATTCAGCCTTTTCTTCTTAAACCTGTCATATATGCCAGATGTCCAATACAATAATTGCAGGGACTGTCTTAGTTTTTCAGAAACAATCCTGACAAATTGACGATGTCCGTGGCCCAGGATAGCAAAATGTACCAAAAATGAGCAGTTCTGTGTGGGGTTACAGGTTCTGTAACCTGTACACTAATTATTATTGTCCGTGTGAATGCTGCTTATCTTGGCCAGGCAGTAGCATAGTCCTGTCAGCCAGCACTGTAGCCTGTTTAGATATTTTTAATATTATAAAAAATAAAAATAAAAGCAGTGATTTTATGAGGTCTGCTGTGTTCATTTACCTGTTGTCTTCATTCTCAATTATACGTTTATATCTCTCCAATTCATTTTCCAAGGATTGCTGGTATATTACCAGCTGACGACAATCATTTGTGTACTTCTCCAAAGTCCTTTCGGCTTCTTCAGTTCCCTTCCTGAGCACTTCTATCTGCTCGTTGTACAGCTGTATCTCATCATCATAGCTTTCCTGGGTGTTCTTAATGGCCTGTTCTAGCATGGAAGTCTATGGAAAAGGGACACAATTTCTAGTCAGAGATAATTCACCTTGCTCGTACATACTGTAACTGCAGTTGAAATATTGATATGACTTGAATGGACTCTTTTGTGCTTTTCTATATTTTCTATGTTATGCCCCTGCTCAAAAGCAAGGGAGTAACAAGGGTTGATAGGCTGTGGGCCAAGGGTGCTGGTTGCCAGAACATGTCGCTAGGACAGCAAACCACATTTTTTCCCTGTTTGTAGCCTTCTTCATTCTCCTCCTATCCCTGTTTTTCTCTTTTTTAGTTTATCGCTTGCTGTCAAGGGGATCGGACACCGTTGCACCACAGAGGTTGTGGCTTAACATGGGCAGTTGGTCGGGATCGCAGGAGAGTACTGTAGGCTCCTAATTCTGGACAGATTCAGCCTTACTGCTCTTCCAATTTTTTTTTAGCAACATAGGAAGTGCACACTGCTCAGCCCAGAAGCATGGCAAACTCACCGGTCCAAACTATCAATCAATAAGGAGCGTCTGTCCCCCAGCAATTAGCAAGTTAAGAAACTGGGGAGTCGGTCAACTCTTAAAGAGGTTTTCCAGGGTCCAGAGAAATTCCTGCAGTCATTCTATTCGACTACAGGTAGCAACAGTGTGCAATGTGCACTGGGGAGAAGCGGTTGAGAATTTACCGTACTTGCCGTCACGTAGACGCCTACTTGCAATGGAAACATAAGGAAATCCTTATATTACTCCATTTCAGCAAATTGCAATCTCATAACTGCAGAAAGTTCTCTGAATTCAAGAAAACTCCTCTAATGAAGATGTTGAAAAAAAAAAACCACTGAAATGTTCATCTCAGATGAAAAAATGCCAAGAACAAGTCTACACTACAGACAAGTCTGTGCCCATACACTGGGAAAACCACAGCTTAAAGACACATGAGTTAGACTTTATGTTACATGTGTGACACATAATGAGAACTCAGGGTCCATATGACTGAAGATTGCGTCTCCATGCAGTAACAGATGACCCATCAATGTCAGCTTATCTAAGCTATAACTCTCAATTAAAGGGAACAAATCTTAATGAAACTTGAAAAATAGCATTTCATCATCCCTTTAACTCCCATCTAGCCTACAAAATTATGAAAAGGAAGCTGTGGGAATATTGGACTCATCTGCTGCAGAAATAATTCATGCAAAATAGCAAGACACGGGCGTACCAGGGAAATGTACTTATTAATTCATAAATTGTTTCTTATTTAAACATTTGAAACAAACATAATGTTATTTTTTTTCTTTTCAGTCTAAGAACCTTTGCATCTTTAGGTTAACACAATGATAGCAACAGTTTTGTACATGGCATTTTGATTGTGGTTTTACTACTGTAATTGTAACACAAGATGGCAGCAAAGCACATATATTGTGATTCCCTATGCTCCTTAGGTTTCATTGCTAACATTTTAACCCCTAGTGGTACAGCTAGTTCTAATAACTGTTTAATCTACAAAAGTCTGCAAAAAAATTCTCACCTTGAGGGAGCATTGATATAATTGTTACCATACTACTAGATGCTATATATAATATAGGAGAAAGAAGAGAGTCACTGGTGACCAAAATTCATATTATAAAAGGTAAATATTTATTGTGTAACAATATATACGTAGCACAAGAATAAATAACATTGAACAATGAAAACTCATATAGAGGACATGTGCAAATACAGGGAGAGAGATCTCCTAGCGGTTTGGCAAATAGACAAATGTGGCAATGATGGTAAGTAAACACATTGTAGCCCACAACATATCAAAATAAATCATATACAAGATCCCCCACAATAAGGAAGGTAAAAAAGTAACAGAGCTACAAAAGAGTGCACCACAACAAAATTAAGCATGTTTCACTAGACGACAAGCGCTTATGTAATGAGGCCAGCAGGAGTCAATGCAATGCTGGCCATATCTGATAGGAAACCATGCTCACCAAATAGGATTGTGAAATACCGCACTAGGGGAATCACCCCATACAAAAGATGCCACCCCGACGTACGTTTCGTGGCACGCCTGCCACTTTCTCAAGGGGATAACAATGTTTTGTACCAAGGACCTTTAAATACCTCCCACATCCAAGTCACATGTCATGCGTTGTCAAATGGGAGAAGGTATAGCGGCGCATGTGCCGCTGGAGCCGGGCAAGCCCCCAGTGACGGCGGCGTCATGCATCCAGGCACGCGCGCAGACACAAGGTCAGAGCGCGTTCCGGACACAGAGAGACGCCCCACCACGTGGGGAGTCACCCAGGCAACAGCGGGGCATGCGCACACCAAACTCCGTAATAGTGCATAGAGATATGAGGATATGAGGCACAGTCACAATAGACGGAAAGGTACAGAGTTACATAGCAAAAACGCGATATACATAAATCAAATATAGGCACAGATGATAGCATACAATATATACATTATAAACATACAAAAATACAAAAAGCGTATATGCATTATCATCTGTTGTCGCTGTATTCTCGCTTTTCTTTTCACAACTTCTCATATCCGCCAAGCATGTGAGGATAGAATCAAAGGTCCCATATTAGTGACGAAATGGACACAACTGTGAAAAAATATATTTAAAAGGAAAAAAATTTTTTAATTAAAAAAGAGAAGGCATCAAATGGAACCAGAAAGAGGGTATCAGAAGGAAGTAAAAGAATCTATAAAAAAGAGGCAAAATTTAGAGATTCATTGAGGCCACTGGGCACCATTGTATCGAGCTGGACGATCCAACGGGCCTCCATTTGAGCCAGGATTTTCTTGTAGTCCCCACCTCTAACACCGAGGTGTAGGATATCAATTCCGCGGACCTTAAAGGATGTAGCATCACAATTATGGTGGTGTTTAAAGTGACGCGGAATTGTCTTCAAGTCTGAAGGGTCTGAAATGGATCTTGCTGCGCCAATGTCCCTAACGTGTTCCCTGATACGTATTTTCAGTTCCCTGGTGGTTAAGCCAACATATATCTTCGGACAGCCACATGTGGCGTAATAAATGACGTTCGAGCTGCCACAGGATATACGTTGGCGGATGTCATATGTCTTATCACCACCAGAGGACAAAAACTTCAGGGCACGCAGGGCATTGGCGCACGCAAGGCAGTGGCCGCAAGGAAAAAAGCCAACAGTAGGACCACGAGAACCAAAGACATTTACAGAAGGTGGGATGTAATGACTTCGAACGAGAGTATCTCGTAGATTTTTGGATCGTCTTGATGTCATGGAAGGGTAACTACCCAGCGAGCGGGACAGAGCGGGCTCGGTTTTTAAAACATCCCAATGTTTAGTAAGAATTTGTCGGATGTCAAACCATTCATGGTTAAAAGTGGTAATGAATCTTATAGGTCCTTCATCACTCCCCTGTCTGTCCACACGAGCAGTATTAAGTAGACAGTCACGTGGAGTCCTCCTTGCCCGATCGTATCCCTTCTTAATGCATCGGTTGCTATAACCTCGTGCCCTGAATCGATCACCGAGGTCTTTAGCTTGAGCCTCAAAGGCGTCATCGGTAGAGCAGTTTCGTCTCATTCGAAGGAACTGTCCGACCGGGACGGCCCTAATGGTGGCTGGGTGATGAGCTGATTTCGCATGAATTAGTGCGTTTACAGAAGTCGGTTTCCTGAACACGTCCGTCCGGAAGCGACGATTAATGTCAATCTCCAGGGAAATGTCCAGAAATTCAACCTTCTCACGACTATGTTTGTAGGTTAAATGGATGTTAAGAGGGTTCTGATTCAGCTCCACCATGAAATCCTCGAGCTGCTGCACCGTCCCATCCCACAACATCAAGATATCATCGATATATCTGAACCAGTACAGCACATGGGAGGCGGCCTGTGTGCCCGCGTCGCCAAATAAAGATCTCTCCCAGGAACCCAGGAAGAGATTTGCGTAGGCGGGCGCACAGGCCGCGCCCATGGCTGTACCACATCTCTGTAAATAAAAGAAGTCTTTAAAGACAAAAAAGTTGTGGGTAAGGACATAGTGGAGCAGCTCGAGGATTAGCTCACACATAGGTCCGTCCAGGTCGGAGGAACCCAAGAATAGACGAACAGCAGCCAGGCCATCGGAGTGATTGATGCAAGTGTACAGGGACTCCACGTCAGCTGTCACCAAAATAGTAGACTCATCCACAAGGATGCCGTCAACCCATGCCAGGACGTCCTTAGTGTCACGAACAAAGGAAGGTAGTGTCTCCACAATAGGTTTAAGGTAAAAATCAATGAATTTACAAACCATATCACATGGGCCACCGATGCCCGACACTATAGGGCGTCCTGGCGGGTCGAGGGCATCCTTGTGGATTTTCGGAAGTAAATAAAAGGTAGGGGTCCTAGGATTCTTCACCAATAGACCCTCATAGATTTTCTTTGGGATAATATTAGACTCATACGCACCATGTAGGATATCCTGGAGTTCCAAGGAAAAGGAGGATAAAGGGCTATGCGACAATCTAGTATATGTGTCAGAATCCCTAAGTTGGCGGAATACCTCTCGTTCATATTTCTCACATGGCCAGATCACGATGTTCCCCCCCTTGTCAGCAGGTTTAAAAAACCACGTCAGGAATAGATTGTAATTGTGACAGTGCCTGGCGTTGTCCATGTGTCAGATTATCAAATCTACGTCTTGTAGAAAGGTTTTTTAAATCTTCTGTCACCAATTTTGTAAATACATCAATTGCTGGACATAGTGACAAGGGGGGGAACCTCGTTGATCTGGGCAATATTTTTGTAGGGAACCTACTTGTACTAGGAGTGGATTGTTCCTCAAGCAGTTCCTCAAGATTGCGTATAGCCTCCCTCTCGTTGTCACTCCAGGATTCCGACATTTGACTGCGACTGTGCAATTTCTTTAATAAGAGTTTACGGGAAAACAGGTGAAGATCCTTCAATACTGTAAAAAAATTGAAAGCATTAGTTGGCGAAAAAGTTAGGCCTCTACCTAAAACCTCTAATTGTGTGGCAGACAGGGTGTGATGTGAGAGATTCACTACCTGCAGTCCACTCTGTGACGCAGGCTGGGCAGATCCCCCTCCATGATTTTTAGTCTTAGTTGTCTGACGTGTTGTCATCTTTTTTGCGGTAGTCAATACATTGTCTTGAGCATTACTGTGAGACTTTTTGATAGTAGGGTCTTCATTTGTGGACATATTAGACCGCACAGAGGCAGATCTAGATCTAGAGTAGGATGTATTTCTATATCTAGGGCGTGATCTATCAGTGGGATTGTGCCACCTATAGACTCTTGAGAGTAATTTATCCTGGGTGTCACGTTTAAATTTCTTAGATTTAGTAGACTGAATTTCCAATGCCCACTTTTGTAGATCCGCATCCATAGAATCATTCAGTTTTTTTAGATTCTCACCAGTCATCTCACGTCATAATATAATCTGGACGGAATCAATCTCAGATTCAAGTGTTTCTAAGGTATTATGATTCATCTCTTTTAATAATTGCATAAAGCCAATGGAGCAGGTATTGGTAAGCTCCTCCCAACGGCTCTTAATAGAGTCGTCCTGAACAGGGAATGATGGAAACACTTGAACCCTAAGACCTGATTCCGTCCAGATTATATTACGACGTGAGATGACTGGTGAGAATCTAAAAAAACTGAATGATTCTATGGATGCGGATCTACAAAAGTGGGCATTGGAAATTCAGTCTACTAAATCTAAGAAATTTAAACGCGACACCCAGGATAAATTACTCTCAAGAGTCTATAGGTGGCGCAATCCCACTGATAGATCACACCCTAGATATAGAAATACATCCTATTCTAGATCTAGATCTGCCTCTGTGCGGTCTAATATGTCCACAAATGAAGACCCTACTATCAAAAAGTCTCACAGTAATGCTCAAGACAATGTATTGACTTCCACAAAAAAGATGACAACACGTCAGACAACTAAGACTAAAAATCATGGAGGGGGATCTGCCCAGCCTGCGTCACAGAGTGGACTGCAGGTAGTGAATCTCTCACATCACACCCTGTCTGCCACACAATTAGAGGTTTTAGGTAGAGGCCTAACTTTTTCGCCAACTAATGCTTTCAATTTTTTTACAGTATTGAAGGATCTTCACCTGTTTTCCCGTAAACTCTTATTAAAGAAATTGCAGTCGCAGCCAAATGTCGGAATCCTGGAGTGACAATGAGAGGGAGGCTATACGCAATCTTGAGGAACTGCTTGAGGAACAATCCACTCCTAGTACAAGTAGGTTCCCTACAAAAATATTGCCCAGATCAACGAGGTTCCCCCCCTTGTCACTATGTCCAGCAATTGATGTATTTACAAAATTGGTGACAGAAGATTTAAAAAACCTTTCTACAAGACGTAGATTTGATAATCTGACACATGGACAACGCTAGGCACTGTCACAATTACAATCTCTTCCTGACGTGGTTTTTAAACCTGCTGACAAGGGGGGGAACATCGTGATCTGACCATGTGAGAAATATGAACGAGAGGTATTCCGCCAACTTAGGGATTCTGACACATATACTAGATTGTCGCATAGCCCTTTATCCTCCTTTTCCTTGGAACTCCAGGATATCCTACATGGTGCGTATGAGTCTAATATTATCCCAAAGAAAATCTATGAGGGTCTATTGGTGAAGAATCCTAGGACCCCTACCTTTTATTTACTTCCGAAAATCCACAAGGATGCCCTCGACCCGCCAGGACGCCCTATAGTGTCGGGCATCGGTGGCCCATGTGATATGGTTTGTAAATTCATTGATTTCTACCTTAAACCTATTGTGGAGACACTACCTTCCTTTGTTCGTGACACTAAGGACGTCCTGGCACGGGTTGACGGCATCCTTGTGGATGAGTCTACTATTTTGGTGACAGCTGACGTGGAGTCCCTGTACACTTGCATTAATCACTCCGATGGCCTGGCTGCTGTTCGTCTATTCTTGGGTTCCTCCGACCTGGACAGCCCTATGTGTGAGCTAATCCTCGAGCTGCTCCACTATGTCCTTACCCACAACTTTTTTGTCTTTAAAGACTTCTTTTATTTACAGAGACGTGGTACAGCCATGGGAGCGGCCTGTGCGCCCGCCTACGCAAATCTCTTCCTGGGTTCCTGGGAGAGATCTTTATTTGGCGACGCGGGCACACAGGCCGCCTCCCATGTGCTGTACTGGTTCAGATATATCGATGATATCTTGATGTTGTGGGATGGGACGGTGCAGCAGCTCGAGGATTTCATGGTGGAGCTGAATCAGAACCCTCTTAACATCCATTTAACCTACAAACATAGTCGTGAGAAGGTTGAATTTCTGGACATTTCCCTGGAGATTGACATTAATCGTCGCTTCCGGATGGACGTGTTCAGGAAGCCGACTTCTGTAAACGCACTAATTCATGCGAAATCAGCTCATCACCCAGCCACCATTAGGGCCGTCCCGGTCGGACAGTTCCTTCGAATGAGACGAAACTGCTCTACCGATGACGCCTTTGAGGCTCAAGCTAAAGACCTCGGTGATCGATTCAGGGCACGAAGTTATAGCAACTGATGCATTAAGAAGGGATACGATCGGGCAAGGAGGACTCCACGTGACTGTCTACTTAATACTGCTCGTGTGGACAGACAGGGGAGTGATGAAGGACCTATAAGATTCATTACCACTTTTAACCATGAATGGTTTGACATCCGACAAATTCTTACTAAACATTGGGATGTTTTAAAAACCGAGCCCGCTCTGTCCCGCTCGCTGGGTAGTTACCCTTCCATGACATCAAGACGATCCAAAAATCTACGAGATACTCTCGTTCGAAGTCATTACATCCCACCTTCTGTAAATGTCTTTGGTTCTCGTGGTCCTACCGTTGGCTTTTTTCCTTGCGGCCACTGCCTTGCGTGCGCCAATGCCCTGCGTACCCTGAAGTTTTCGTCCTCTGGTGGTGATAAGACATATGACATCCGCCAACGTATATCCTGTGGCAGCTCGAACGTCATTTATTACGCTACATGTGGCTGTCCGAAGATATATGTTGGCTTAACCACCAGGGAACTGAGAATACGTATCAGGGAACACGTTAGGGACATTGGCGCAGCAAGATCCATTTCAGACCCTTCAGACTTGAAGACAATTCCGCGTCACTTTAAACACCACCATAATTGTGATGCTACATCCTTTAAGGTCCGCGGAATTGATATCCTACACCTCGGTGTTAGAGGTGGGGACTACAAGAAAATCCTGGCTCAAATGGAGGCCCGTTGGATCGTCCAGCTCGATACAATGGTGCCCAGTGGCCTCAATGAATCTCTAAATTTTGCCTCTTTTTTATAGATTCTTTTACTTCCTTCTGATACCCTCTTTCTGATTCCATTTGATGCCTTCTCTTTTTTATTTAAAACATTTTTTTTCTTTTAAATATATTTTTTCACAGTTGTGTCCATTTCGTCACTAATATGGGACCTTTGATTCTATCCTCACATGCTTGGCGGATATGAGAAGTTGTGAAAAGAAAAGCGAGAATACAGCGACAACAGATGATAATGCATATACGCTTTTTGTATTTTTGTATGTTTATAATGTATATATTGTATGCTATCATCTGTGCCTATATTTGATTTATGTATATCGCGTTTTTGCTATGTAACTCTGTACCTTTCCGTCTATTGTGACTGTGCCTCATATCCTCATATCTCTATGCACTATTACGGAGTTTGGTGTGCGCATGCCCCGCTGTTGCCTGGGTGACTCCCCACGTGGTGGGGCGTCTCTCTGTGTCCGGAACGCGCTCTGACCTTGTGTCTGCGCGCGTGCCTGGATGCATGACGCCGCCGTCACTGGGGGCTTGCCCGGCTCCAGCGGCGCATGCGCCGCTATACCTTCTCCCATTTGACAACGCATGACATGTGACTTGGATGTGGGAGGTATTTAAAGGTCCTTGGTACAAAACATTGTTATCCCCTTGAGAAAGTGGCAGGCGTGCCACGAAACGTACGTCGGGGTGGCATCTTTTGTATGGGGTGATTCCCCTAGTGCGGTATTTCACAATCCTATTTGGTGAGCATGGTTTCCTATCAGATATGGCCAGCATTGCATTGACTCCTGCTGGCCTCATTACATAAGCGCTTGTCGTCTAGTGAAACATGCTTAATTTTGTTGTTGTGCACTCTTTTGTAGCTCTGTTACTTTTTTACCTTCCTTATTGTGGGGGATCTTGTATATGATTTATTTTGATATGTTGTGGGCTACAATGTGTTTACTTACCATTAGTGTTGAGCGATATTGCTCGATATCTAAAAATATCGTATCGAAATTGTATCGCCGATAGCACTAAATATCGTCGATATCCGATTTCTATAGCGGAAGTCCCATGTAAGTCTATGGGAACAAAATATCGAAATTAAAAAAAACCTTTATTTCCTTGTAAACACTAAATATACACACATAGAATACATATATATATATATATATATACATGTCATTGTGACATATATATATATACATATATTTATAGTTTATACACTTCTACATAGTAAAATCGACTCTAATTCAATTGCCGGGTAGAGACGTGACATACCTCATAGAAGTCGACAGGCTCGGTGCCGAGTACCCCAAAAACCTCTGGCTCTGTGCGACTCAACTTGGGCGTCACGAACAGGATTCTGTAGCTCGCTATAAGCGAGTCCTGTGTGCCTGAATTGCACTGGTTTTGTGCTTGAGAATTGCTAAAATCATCAGAGAATGTATTTGCCATTTTTCCGCCATATCTGCGTCACGACGAGGCACTGGTGAAGAAGAAGGGCGTGCTCTTCGTGGGTGTCACTCACTCAGTGGCGTGAAAACGATGGCCGCCCACTGTAAATGGTACTGCAATGTAAGATCGTGCCCCACAGCTCTTGAGTTCCGCCTCCTCATCCTCCTCAGTGTGCGGAAACTAACACGAAGGTCCCGCCTCACTACAAAAGAGGGGCCCTCTCCAGATGCTAATGACACATGTGACTTGGCAGAGATGGCTAATGGACACGACGAGCAGAAGTGGGAAGGGATGGAGCAGTCAGAGCTCTCCCCCCACGGAAGCGACCCGATCGCCACAGAATCACCGTTGGGCACCCGGCCTGGAAACCCTCCTACGCTGCAAGAAGCGGAGGATACCCTAAGAGGCCTGGCCCGGCACCGGGAGGAGGTCGCCAGGATGGAAGCCAGCTGGCGGGCCCTAAAACTAAACTTGGAGCGGCGCCAATCCCTCTTACCTGAAGTGTCTGTACCGGAAGGTGAGGCACCCGTTCTAGTAGAGGAGTCCTTGCAATGTGATCCGGTTGACGTTGTCGCAGTGGAGGCACCCGTTCCTGCAAAAACCGCAGCACCGTCAGCAGCACCCCAGATCCCGCTGTCTGCCCCCGTCGCTGAGACAGAAGAAGCGACACCCGTCCTCATGGAGGAGGCCGCGCAGGCACCAGAGCACTACCTGCCTGTACCGGAGCCCCGACTGTCATCTGATTTAGAGCCGTCTGCTTCCTCCGCAGGGGAGCGCCGCCAGGACTGGGGGGCGACAGGAGAGCTGCCGCAAACCGGACACTGTAAGCTGCAGTGGAGTGGTGGAGACATGGAGCAGTTGGTGGAGGAGAATTTCAACCGGCGTCAGGAGGAAGAGTGGAGACGTTGGGAGAGAGAAGCAGAGCGACAAAGGGAGCAGCGAGAATCCCTAAAACTTCGCCAACGTCACCTGGAGAAGGACCGGGCAGATAAGGACCGGATGAGAAAGGATAAAGGAACCCTGAGTGAGCCGCGGCGTAAGGGTGCAGTACGGAGCTTTAAATTGAAAGGTGGTTGGGGCTTCATCAAGGAGCCTGGACTTTATTTAGAAGTCTTTGTGACCCGGCGGGACGTGGAGGCTCACCTCCCAGAAGGACACCCGGGGAGGGACCTGTTGCCAGGAGACTTGGTGACTTACACCCGACACTGGGGTTACAATGGGTGGTACGCCCTAAATGTTACCAGGTGCGACCCCTACTCCCCAGTGTGTGAGGAACCTGTGAGACCCTCGAAGCCTTCAGCCTCCCACATCAAGGCCTCTGCAAAAGTGCCCACACCACGCCGTAAATCTCCCCAGCCTCCCTCAGTGGTCTCCTCAGCAGACCCACCCATCGACATGATATCGATACGTGGCCCGTACCCGGTGCCTGTTAGGCCCCCTGGGGTTCGTACAGTCCGGGACATAGGGTTCCAGACCCGGAGGGAGATGAAAGAGGTGGCCACACAGACCCAGATAGCGGGTCACGACGTCACTGTACAGGCCACACGACGTCATCAGGTCCTGGTGGTCCTTGGTGCCTCGGATGTTTGGCAATCTCAAGAAGAGTACCAGGTGGTACCTGGAAGAGGCCAGCCAAAGAAGTCTAAATAACCAGGACAGGGTCCCTGTATGTAAATAGTTAAATTGTTTATGTACCCGGACGGGTGAATGTTCCTAAAAAAGTTTTTTAATTTAATAAAAAAAAAAAAACACATTTTTCATTTCTTTTATTACTGTCTCATCCTGCAACGCCATCGATCTCCTGTAAAAAAATGAAAAAAAAAAAAAAAGTATACCACCTGACCGACGCAGTCCATAGTAACGAGTGTCCCACGACGATCCAGCTCTGCTACATCAGAATGACAGGCAGAGCCTGTCATCCCGGCGCAGCACAGCTGATTACCTGCTTCCCCGGCGGTGACGTCATCGGACTGACTGCTTTACGGCCGGGATTACCATGCAGTCACTGCAGTTATCGCGAAAAACTGCATGTGACCGCCAGGGAGAAGATAATGGCGGCCATCAAGCAGTCCAGGACGTGACCGCCGGAGATCTTCTGCCAGGTAAGTGCCGCTGACTCCTGACAGACCCGACCGACGGACACTCACAGTGACAGTGACAAATCCGATTCCGGTATTCGATAAGACGAAAATATCGAAACGAATTATCGAAAGGCCGATAGAGCTAATATCGGCCGATAGCCGATATTTGCATTATCGTATCGCTCAACACTACTTACCATCATTGCCACATTTGTCTATTTGCCAAACCGCTAGGTGATCTCTCTCCCTGTATTTGCACATGTCCTCTATATGCGTTTTCATTGTTCAATGTTATTTATTCTTGTGCTACGTATATATTGTTACACAATAAATATTTACCTTTTATAATATGAATTTTGGTCACCAGTGACTCTCTTCTTTCTCCTATGATATTATATTTATATGAGTGGTGATTTTTTGGTTACACATTTGTAGTGTGACCCACATTTTCCCTATCCATGCAGCTGTATTTGATGAAATTAGATGCTATATATATATATAGTTGTAGTTTTTGTTAAGTATCCAAAATGTATTATATAAATTGTTGGCCATTTTCAAGATCTCTGCATTCTGTCACCGCTCATTAAAATAAATAAGCAACCACTGAATAAATTGTTCACATCCTGGCCACCGGAGCGTGAGCCTCTATTTGTAGTGGTTTTCCCTACTTTGGCTGATGGAGAAGGGTCTTTAATATCCAGATGACCTATTAAGGATTGTCTTCATAGACAGTCCATATCCCCCATAGGAGTTTATATTATTAAACTACAGTATAGACTCAGTTTTACAGCTCTCAGACTCTAGCAGATAGTCACTGTCCCCATTTCTATGGGAATTTTTTTCTTGCAGTAAGCAAATACGTTTTTCTACAGTATACTTTGGCTATCTTCTCAGCTACTATATATCAGTATTGAAAACTTATAAACATTTGTATGTACAGTCATCATCTTGTATCTAGAATGATTAAAGGATTATTCTCATGTTAAGAAATTATTAAATTTAGACAGCATGAAATTATGCAACATTGCAATTGAATTGCCTTTTTTTATCCGAAGTGATTTTCCTAATATGAAAGCTTTTGTCTTACATAGTGTACAGCTTGTTTCTAATGAGCTCAGCCACTAGTGAGTGACCGAATGTGTGCGGTACTTACATTCCAGAAGAAAAGTTAAAGGGACTCTGTCACCACATTTCACCTTTCTAAGCTATTAATATGGGCCTACAGGTTATAGACTGCTGAAAAAAGTCCTACCTGTGTGTCTCATATCAGATGCTTTGTTGTTGATAAATCATCTTTTATCACTTTATGTACAGTGGTTTGCGAAAGTTTTCACACTTTGGCTTTTTACCTATTTTGTTACATTACAATCTGAGTTTAAATATATTTGTGATCCAATTTGTGTGTGATGCATTAGCAGTAAATAGTCTTAATTGGTGAAGTGAAGTGAGAAAAATATAGGCATAAATTAAATATAGGGGATCAAATAGCTAAAAACTGTCATGTGCATATGTATTCACTTCTTTTGCCATGAAGCCCCTAAAAATTTCTGGTGCAAACAATTGCCTTCATAAGTCATATCCTTAGTGAAAGGAAGTCCACCTGTATGCATGTGTCAAATGGTCTCTCAGTAGATACACAACTTTTCTGAAAGTCCACAGAGGCTGCAACATCATTAAGCAAGAGGCATCACTGACCAAACAACATCATGAAGACCAAGAAGATCTCCAAATAAGTCAGGGTTAAAGTTGATGAGATGTACAAGAGAGGGTTGGATTATAAAAAATTATCTCAATTTCTGATGATCCCCTGGAGCACCATCAAATCAAGTATCGTCAAATGGAAAGAAGGTACCAACACAAACCTACCAAGGAGGGCATTAAACATAGGCCAAAGATAACTGAAGGAGCTGCAGAGTTCCCATGCAGAGACTGGAGTATCTGTCCATACAACCACAATAAGTTGTAGACTCCATAGAGGCCTTTATGGAAGAGTGGGTAGAAAAAAACCTTTACTCAAACACAAAAATTGTAAGGCTCCTTTTGAGTTTGCCAAAAAAACATGTCAGAGACCCCACAGATGTATGGAGGAAGGTGCTGTAGTCAGATGAGACCAAAATTTTAATCTTTGGCCACCAAGGGAAACGCTATTTCTGGGGCCAAACCAAGACAGCTCATCACCCCAAGAGCTCATCATCCCACATTAAAACATGGTGGAGGCAACATCATGCTGTGGGGAGGTTTTTTGGCATTAGGAATAGGGAAAATGGTCCGATTCGAGGGTAAGATGGATGGTGTGAATTACAGGATGTTCTTGAGCCAAACCTGCTTCAGTCTGTCAGTGATTAGAGACTGGGACGGAGGTCCACCTTCCAACAAGACTGATCCAAAGCATACTGCTAAAGGAACACTCAAGAGCTTTAAGGAGAAATGTGTAAATGGTTTTGAGCGGCCTAGTCAAAGCCCAGATATAATCCAGAATATGTGGTCAGACTTGAAGATTGCTGTTCACCAGAGGAAACCATCTAACGTGAAGGAGCTGGAGAAGTTTTGTCTTGAGGAATAGGCAAAAATCCCATTGGCAAGATGTGGAAAGATCATAGAGACTTGTCCAAAGTGTCTTGCAGCTGTAATTGCCACAAAAAAAGGCTCTTCAAAGTACTGACTTTAGGTAGTCGGTAGTTATGCACACTGAAGTTTTCAGTGATTTTGTCCTTTTTGTTGTTTGCTTCACAATAAATTGAAAACAGAATGATCACAGTTGTAGGCTTGGTCTTTACATGAACTGATGCAAACCCTCAAAAAAAATGTGAAATTCTAGGTTGTGAGGCAGAAAAATATGAAAAATGCAAGGAGGTGAATATTTTCACAAGCCACTGTAAATGACCTCTTCCAGGCTATGGGGAGGATGCTGCCTGGAAGATAAATCTGACCCGTGGGATTATTGTACATGAATTAGCAGTTACCATTGTGATATGTAGTAGCCGTTGTGATGATCTCACTGCAGAGCTGTGTGTGATTATACCTGACACATCTGCAGGATCCAGTCAGCTTCACCTTTCATCTCACAGGCAGACAGTAATACAATATTTTTGCACTAGAGCAGAGCTCAGAGATCTGCAAAAAGATGTTTGCAAGAATACAAAGTTTTTTTCTCCTGTAAAGACAACTGTGAGAAAAATTATGTTTTATTGAAGCAGATTTGCCTCGGAAACCTCAGCAGCTGTACCAGTGTCTAAATGACAGAGTGTGTACATAGCCTTAGAGGGTTAAGCACTAAATGTTGAGAATTAGTTTTTTATAGCATTTTTGAAGCGATAATAGAATTTTCTGAAAAATATCATTACTAAAGAGGACCCATGACCAGGTAAAAAGTTGGCAGTTTTTCCTCGTATTTTATTTCTGAAGTTCCCCTGAGTATTTTCATTTCTTGGTTTGTTCAAAATCCACCAAACAGTTCCACAGATATGGGGCTTTTGTATTCAATGCAACTTCTTATGTTTTTTACCAAGGGGGTGTAGCTCACAGGGTAATTTTGCAGAACACACCAGAGAATCCTGTGAGCAACGCCCGTTTATAAAAGACAAGACAAAAAAGATAGCACTAAATTAAAGACCATATTTATGGACCTGTATGACAGATATAGAAAAAAAATGATTTACCGAGGGAAGCAGTGGGCATAATATAAAAGCAAAACAGTCTACTTTTGACCTGTGACTGGTTCATCATCAGACTGGGGCTTCTAACATTCTTGCTGCTTTCTTTTCTACCTTGAATTGAAGTGCCATCAGAGGGTGGCGTTGCAGGCACTCACCACAGCTTTCACTGCTGTCACCTGATGATGTTATATTTCAGTAGCGATGATAAAGAAGTTACTGCAGCTATTATATCACAGCCCCACATCTTTAATACACAATGCTTCTGTCCCCAATGCCTCATTCACTGAAAGCTGCTTTTGCCTAAGGGCGGTGATAGAAGTAGGGCAAGTAAGAGCAGTGCCATCCCCCAACTTCTGTCACTGCTCTGAAATGAATTGTTTTCAGAGGGGTGTCACTGCTGTCACTCACCCTTCTTCTATCACCGAACCCTAATGATGACTCCATTCACTGAACGAAGCAGCAGGGACAGAAACGGTGTGGACTGAAGATACGGGGCAGTGGGGTCAGAAGAAATATGATGACATGATAGAAGCTTCAGTCACTTCTACGTCACTGCTATTGAAACAAAATGTGATCAGGGAACGGCGGTTAAAGAATCTATGGTAAGTGACCACAGCGCCGACCACTTATGGCAATTCATTTGGGAAAAGCCAGAGCGTGCTCGGAGATTCAAACAAATCATTATCAGAAGTACATTAGAAAACTGGTTAGCTTATTAAATTAAATACTTAGATATATGTTATGAAAGTCACAACACCTTAAAGTTCTTTAGTTCTTTGAGTTTCTATTGAAATTGTGGGATAAAGTAATCTATCAAATATTGCTGAGTACTAACAATTTATTAAAATAATATAAACCCACCTAACCCACATTGTGCTATACGGATTTGCAAATTGTAATCTGATTTTGACATGTAAGTGAATTACTCAGTAGTAGTCACTGTGAATGAAAATTAAGATTATACGGATTATTTTACCTCTGACTGCAGCTTAACCTTCTGTGCCTGGAGCTGACACAAGATGCTCTTATATTCTTCAAGTTGGCTCTGAAGTATAGGAATTCTTCTTTCAGAAATCAATTTTTCCTAAGATCAAAAACATTAAAATGTTCAGAATAATCTACATAAAATAATATTACTTGAATTTTTTCTTGTAACTTGTAATTTTGTGAATTGGAATAAAAGGCTTATTTTTCTGTAACCATTTATTTAATTAATGTATAAAAAAACAAGGGATGATCCTGTGATATGGCGAACACCCTCCTGTTCTGCAAGGGATAATGAAATGGTAGAACCCCCAATCTACCAAAAAAATAAGGTCTATAATATGTATGATATGTAAATGAAGCCAAAAATGGCCACCTAAACCAAAGCCTACATGTTATTATCTGCTGTTATACAAGCAATATGAAGCATCAAAGTGATGATGAAAAAGCATCACATAAATAAGGTAAATTATAAAATAAAAATCACAAATGGAAATAATGATGGCGTACTTAGTTTAACTAAATATTAAGCACAATAATGCTACATACAAATTAACTCCCAGAAATTCAGTAAAGATCAGACAGACAATGTAGGGTGAAAACCATATGATAGAAATGAGAAAATAGTCAAATACAATAATGTGATGCAATATGTAGGATGAAAAAATAAAATAAGCTTATACAGTCATGGACAAAAGTTTTGAGAATGACACAAATATTAATTTTTACAAAGTCTACTGCTTCACTTTTTCTAATGGCAATTTGCATATACTCCAGAATGTTATAAAGAGTGATCAGCTTAACAGCAATTACTTGCAAAGTCAATATTTGGCTAGAAAATGAACTTTATCCCCCAAAACACATTTCAACATCATTGCAGCCCTGCCTTAAAAGGACCAGCTAACCTCTTTTCAGTGATTGCTCCATTAACACAGGTGTGGGTGTTGATGAGGACATGGCTAGAGATCAATCTGTCATGATTAAGTAAGAATGAGACCACTGGACACTTTAAAGGAGGCTGGTGCTTGGCATCATTGTTTCTCTTCTGTTAACCATGGTTATCTCTAAAGAAACACGTGCAGTGATCATTGCAATGCACAAAAATGGCCTAACAGGGAAGAGTATCGCAGCTAGAAAGATTGCACCTCAGTCAACAATCTATCGCATCATCAAGAACTTCAAGGAGAGAGGTTCCATTGTTGCCAAAAAGGCTCCAGGGCGCCCAACAAAGACCAGCAAGCGCCAGGACCGTCTCTTAAAAGTGTTTCAGCTGCGGGATCGGGCTACCAGCAGTGCAGAGCTTGCTCAGGAATGGCAGCAGGTAGGTGTGAGTGCATCTAGACTCTTGGAGCAAGGCCTGATCTCAAGGAGGGCAGCAAAGAAGCCACTTCTCTCCAGAAAAAAATCATGGACAGACTGATATTCTGCAAAAGGTACAGGCAGTGGACTGTTGAGGACTGGGGTAAAGTTATTTTCTCTGATGAATCCCCTTTTCGATTGTTTGGGACATCAGGAAAACGCCTCATTCGGAGAAGACAAGGTGAGCGCTACCACCAGTCTTGTCTCATGCCAACTGTTAAGCATCCTGAAACCATTCATGTGTGGGGTTGCTTCTCAGCCAAGGGAATCGGCTCTCTCACAGTCTTGCCTAAAAACACAGCCATGAATAAAGAATGGTACCAGAATGTCCTCCAAGAGCAACTTCTCCCAACCCTCCAAGAGCAGTTTGGCGATCAACAATGCCTTTTCCAGCATGATGGAGCACCTTGCCATAAAGCAAAGGTGATAACTAAATGGCTCAGGGAACAAAACACAGAGATTTTGGGTCCAGGGCCTGGAAACTCCCCAGATCTTAATCCCATTGAGAACTTGTGGTCAATCATCAAGAGACGGGTGGACAAACAAAAACCTAAAAATTCTGACAAAATGAAAGCATTGATTGTGCAAGAATGGACTGCTATCAGTCAGGATTTGGTCCAGAAGTTGATTGAGAGCATGCCAGGGAGAATTGCAGAGGTCCTGAAGAAGAAGGGTCAACACTGCAAATATTGACTTGCTGCATTAACTCATTCTAACTGTCAATATAAGCTTTTGTTACTCATATGTTTGCAATTATATTTCTGTCTGTGATAAAAACATCTGTCAAACACACATAAAAACCAGAGGGCAGCAGATCATGTGAAAATATAATATTTGTGTCATTCTCAAAACTTTTGGCCATGACTGTAGATAGGTGGCCCAGAAGGTATAATGAAGACCTGGTAGATATATAAAATAGCAGAGAAGGGAAAAACCCTATCACCTCACTCGTATCGTCAAACTAATGGGGCTTCCTCATTGGTTTGGTGTTTAGAAATTACATTGATGTAGTACTTATACATAAAAACATGATTAGAAGACTGCAATAGAAGGTAAATAAACTTATGGTATATAGTCTGGGTTAATAATAATAATAATAATTCTACAGCGCCAACATATTCCGCAGCTCTTTACATTATAGAGGGGACTTCTACAGATGATAGACATTACAGCATAACAATAAACACATAGATCAAAACAGATACCAAGAGGAATGAGGGCCCTGCTCGCAAGGGTTGGTGATATTCCATAATGCATGGAGAACTAAGCGCAGTGAAACAATATGGAGTTTGGCATTCAGTATATACATAACAATATACAGATAAAAGATTCAAAATGAATGGTTGAACATCTTCAGAGGCTCAAACGCACGCGTAGTAGTGAAATGGAGGTGGAAGGAAACATAGTCCACTCGAAATCAAGGAAGTATGTCACCTAAACTTAAAGAGTGTTATACCAATCTTGTCTTGTAACTTGCAATTTTGTGAATATACAGTATACGCTTGAATAATGTTTTACAATTGCACATGAGCTGTGTTGACTACTTCCTCATAATGTCTCAGGCAGCTTTGAAGAACAGAACTCTTACTATAAAACATTAATGTGGTCATTGCTGTCCGATTCAGTCATTGGGAGTTGTTAAGTTGGTAAATTTGGCACAGATGTTATGTTTTCTAATATTGTATATAATCGATTTGGTATTTCAAATCTATTTCTGCGCCTATAAAAGGGGTTTGTCACGCCTGAACTGAAATTAAACAATTTAGACAATCGTGTAGGCAACTTGACCCCTATAAAAACAACACTGGTATTGTAGTTTTTATTAAATGTGTTTTGTAGAAAAACTGTTTTATTACATATGTAAATGGGGGGGGCTTCAGTGCATCTTTGGCATGGTCAAGGGCTGGGTGCATCTTTCCGCCCCCTCAATTATAACAGTCTGTTCCTTCCCTGGTAGTGATTTACAGTGCTCACTTTGGTGACCGGACAGATCAAAAATCCCCAGCCCTGCATACACATTGTCAGTGAGCAGAGGTAGTGCTTGCAACCTCTTCTCCTATGTATAGTGGCCGCTTGCTGCACACAGAACTACAAAGCAGCAGCAGATAATGCTGATAAGAGAGGAAGATGAGTAGAGGCAGAATATCAGTATATCTGCGCTCTAGATTCCCTCTGCTATGTTTAGTGGCTGCACGTTGTCTTATGATCCTGTGTGCAGTGAGGAGCGGGAGAACGGGGTGAGAATCGGCTCCTGCACTCTAACACAGTGTATACAAGTGCTTGGCTACTCTAGCGTCAGTATGTGCAGGGCCGAAGATTTAGATCAGGCAGTGCTCCAAAGTGAGCACTGTCAATCACCATGATGGGAAGAGTAGAGTATTGTAATTGAGAGGGGGGTGCACCAAGTCATTGGTCACCACCAGTGTGCACTGAAGCCCTCTTATTTACATTTGTATTAAAACTGTTTTTCTATAAAGCACATTTACACCAATCTACAGTACAGTACCAGAGTGATTTTGTTTTATAGGGGCCAAGTCCCTTATGTGAATATTTAAACAGTTCATTTTCAGTTCCTTTAAACTTCTATATCTCAATCAGAATTAGTTAAAAAAGAATAAACGATTGTTCCCAAATTCTAAATCTGCCAGTACAAATCTGTGCTAACAATGTCAAGCCCATACATTTAGATTGATATTACAACATGTTTAAGCAAAGGGCAAAGCTAAGAAGAAATAGTACGGCACTTGTCACTGGCGCAGTTAAGAAGATAGTGGAAGAGATCCTTCTTGCCCCCTCCATCTACAGGCTTTACTGCAGTTTGTTATTACAACATCCAGAAATCTTTCAAGATGTTGTAACCTGATACAGACAGCAAAGACAATTAGAAAAAAGGAATGTGGAGGGTAGGATGCCACAATGAATCCTTGCTCTTGATCAAGGAAGATTATGGTTATAGCATCAGTTAAAGGGAACCTGTCACCAGGTTTGCCCACACCACCTTTCAACCCTTATATACAGCATATTTAAATGCTTTATATATGCCGGCCTGCAACAAAACAAAATCACTCTTTATTATACCGAATATGGGAAGCTGTCAGGTTTGAGGGGCATGGCTGGTCCCGAGCCAGTGCCTCCCTTCTTCTTGCAATGCCGTCCTCCTTCTGTGCTTTGTGTGGATGATGTGAACCTATTTCATTCAGCATCGCACTTCTGTGCAGGCGTACTTCTCTGTCCTGGCTGGAGCAGAGTAAAGTAATACAATGCACATGCGCCGGGGCACGTACACTGCAGTACTTTGCTCTGCCCTCAACAGGGCTGAGAAGTACGCCTGCACAGGAGCTCGATGCTGAATGAAATAGGTTCACATCATCCACACAAAGCACAGAAGGAGGACGGCATTGCAAGAAGAAGGGAGGCGCCAGACCAAGACCAGCGACACCCCTCGGACCCGACCGCCCCACAAGTAAGCATAATAAAAGGTGTTTTTCTTTTGTTGCAGGCCAGATTGGGTGCATATATATAAACAGTATATTAGTAGGCTGTAAATGAGGGCTGAAAGGTGGTGGCCTTATCTCATATGGGGCAAACCTGGTGAAAGGTTCCCTTTAAGCAATACTTTACTTACACAGTAAGACCTCACAGCTATGTCAGGAAACATAACCAGGTATTCTCATCATCTTCTTATGTTATGGAAAATTGTTAGAATAAACCATAAAATGAGTTTCAATGGGGGTTCAATCTCAGGAGCACCAATAATCCTCCAGCTCTAATGAAAGCATTATGTGAAGTGGTTAGTCAAAGGGCTAGAATTCAAATGTTGACCAAAGCTTCCAGTAAAGTATATCTTTCTTGTGTAGGTCACATACCAGAGCTGAAAAACGTACAGATTGGTTGTCAGGACGTATACTAGACTGGCATGGAGTCAACGCTTATAGAGAATGTAACTTCATAATCTGTTAAAGGGGGCCTGTCACTAGGTCAAAAGTCACTAACTTCTGCCCTTATTTTATTCCCTCTGTTCACCTGAGCATTCTGCTCTTTTTCTTAATTTGTTATTTGGTACCAGTGTTACATGCCTTTTTATTTAGTGCTAGTTTTTAATGTTCTTTACAATGGGGTGTGGCTATAGGATTCTCTGTGGGTGTGTCTGTGAGCACTGCCCCCTTGGTAAAGACCAATAAAATTAGCACTGAATAAAAAAGCCCAAATCTTTGGAGCTGTATGGCTGATTAAAGAAAAAAAAGAAAAATGAGGGGAGCAGAGGGAATAAAATAAGAGCAAAAGCTGCCCACTTTGACATGGTGATAGGTCCTCATTAAGGCCTGGTGGTCATGGCGTACATTGGTACATTGGCATTACAGGTACAGTGCATGCACAAGATGATTTATTATGGTACTCAGGCTGCATGAATAAAAAATCCCTGTACCTCGTACATGCCGACAGTGATAGCAGTCACAGGAGGGGTTGTTTGGATAATTTGTTGCAGTATGTTCACATAAGTCTGAATTTCCATGAGATTCTGTTGAGTAAAATAAAAAAGTAATTGTTATTCATAGTTTAGACATAAATGTATCTAAAATTCATAAGAACTTGATGTATTCATCTGATTGTAGAGCGATACATCACAAATAAGACGGTAACAGTTCACACAGCAGCAGCAATATAATACATGTTTTTATGGAAAAACATTAACCACGAATTCCATATAGAGCTCCAACACGGTAAGCTGAAACTTTTATGCAAAACCCAGCTTATATAAGAAAATGGAATTATGGTAGCCAAGAAAAAAAGAAAAAACATCAAGTTGTATACATCTTGTCATACTGAATGTATTTTTCAACAATAGGAAAAAGCAATTTAGCAGCTAATAATTCTCCTCTACATGACAAGTTACTTGCTTATAATTTTTAACAATGTTGTCCATGATGATACAAACATGGCTTCACTCATCTCGAAACAGCACCACAACTGTGGGTGGTATTAGTGTGTAGCCCTATCAATTCAGTGTAGCAGAGCTGTTTTAAGGAGCAGGAGGTTTCTGATCAGTTTGGGATCTGTAGATGGTCAATGTCTTGTGACTTTGTCATTTTTCTGATGCATTATACATATTATATCGGGTGGTTCAGGGATTCATGGTGAAGAAATCTGGAAATATTCCTGGTGGTCCTGGTTTAGTAATACCCAGTATCCATAATATTTGAGGAATGGAAGTCGAACTGTCATTTGCCATAAACATGTACAATATTTTTCGGATTATAAGATGCACTTTTTCCCCAAAATTTGGGAGGAAAATGAGGGTGCGTCTTATAATCCGAATATAGTTTAACCAGGGGGGAAGGTGCTGCTGCTGTGGATGGGAGTCACAGGAAGCAGGGTTGCTTCTGCAGGAGGCGGGCAGATGCTGCATGAGTTGGGTGATACTGCGGGCCCCAGGTTGGGAGCTGTGTCGCTGTGACTATGCTCGCCCTGGGCTGTCCGAAAATGTCGGCTGTGAGTAGAGCCCCTGCACTTTTCCTTCATTTCCCTGTTGTGGGCTGCGGCTCCCGGGATCTCAATCTGCTCATGCGCTGCCTTGGTGGCCATTTTCCCGATGCCCAACGCAGGGAAATCAATGAGAAGTGAGGGGACTCTGCTCACCGTCGACATTTTCCTTGCAGTGCCAGGTCACTCCCTCCTCCCAGATCGGGGCCGCAGCATCACCCCATTCTTGCCACTTCCGCCAGCTTCCTGCAGCAGCGACCCTGTCTCCTGGGACCACGCTCCACCACAGTTGCCCCATATGGTAAGCTACTGTAAAATAGGACTATAAGATGCACCACCATTTTATTTAAAAAAATGTTTTGCCTATTTTCCTCCCCAAAATTTAGGATGCATCTTATTGTCTGGTGCATCATGTAATCTGAAAAATACGGTAGCTTTTTACCTCGTGTATATGCTTGTGTAAAGTTATTCTTTTGTTCTTGCCCTTCTTTATTCCTGAGATATGGCCCCCTCTTCCTTGTATATAAATCTTGTCTTGTTAGCCAAGTGGGCATTATCCTTAGCTTTTTCCATGGAAGTCTTCATGATGACCATGCCCAGTTGGCTAAAAAGATTAGATTTATATACAGGGAAGAGAAGCCCATATCTCAAGAATGGAAAGGTGCAGAAACAAAAGAAAAATAATACCAGATTCATGGGAACAGTCGAGCTTACACTAGGTAAAAAAATACATACTTATGGCAAGTGATAGTTTCTCTTGAAAGGGGATTCCTAGGCGAAACATACATTTTCTGCAGTGTCTGTCTGCAGTTTGATGAATCATGACAGTATGCATTATAGGATTCTGCTTTGTTGCCAGCTCCAGCGGTCATCACATAATCCCTCATATGCGATTTACATACTTGCGATCATTGCCGACTAACATCTCAGCTGCTTCTCTCATTAGAAGTATGAGGGAAGCAGGAAAAGTTGCTTATTGGCCTGAGACAACCATTATGCAAATCCCATATGAGTGGTCATTTGATGACCGCTCAAGGTGGCAACAGAGTGGAATCATGAGAGTGTGCATAATGCACATTGTGATGAATCATTATCTGTAGTATGATAGAGCGAATGCTGAAATTTATTTTTAGTCCAGAATTCCTTTAAAAGGGATTTGTCAGCAGGTTTTTGCTATGCAATCTGAGGACAGCATGAGGTAGCAGCTGAGACACCGAATTCAACAATGTGTCACTTTTTTGGCTGTGTACTATTGTTTACTTACAACTATAGTTTTATCATTCAGTAGAAAATCACTATTGGACTACAGCAGCACGAGTCCTAGTCTGATTAGCCCCCTCCTGCGATAAACAGCTTACTGTCAATATACAATGTACACTGGGAGCCTGTTGGGGGCGGGGTTAGCTTCCTCAGCTCTGCTTCTTGCTGCATCTAAGAACTTTGGTTGTGTCACAACTGCTGCACCCAGTAAACTAAATGATACATTGTTAAAATCAGGCTCATTTGCCCTATATTATGCTACTTTTAGATTATATAGCAAAAACCTACTGACGAATTCCTATTAAGCCTTAAGTGATTCATTATTTGTGGTTTTCAGGGTGTTTATGAATATTCTATATCCCAAGAGGTTTAGGCTGGTTTAGGGAGTCAAAACTTAATTTTACTTGTGGTTTAGGATCCCAATTATTTTCAAAGTCTTGTATTAATTTTACTAATTCCCAAATCATTGCTTTTCTTTGTACAAATAATGAGTTATGGTGGTTCTGTCATCACACTTGCTCTTTTATTACCCAAAAAAGCAAAAACATCATTGTTGTATTTGGCTAATAGCGGTGATCAAGAAATACAGCGGGTTTAATGAGTCCAGTGTATTCTTGAAGAGAGTGCCTTTACCAGCCTCTTCTTGCCCCTTTCAGGCCATCAATAACTGTCAGCAAGGCAAATGGAAGAGGGAAGAGAAGAGGAAGAGGGAAGAGAGGTCTTCTTCTCACGAATACACTGAACTCATAATTTGTGTCCACTGTTTGCGGTCGTCGCTCTTATTAGCCAAACAGTACAATATTGTTTGTGCAGTTTCAGTTAATTGAAAATCTGATCTTTCTCCTTATTTACTGATTGTTGTACAGCAGCATGGTCTGATATCAGATCTGTTTTAAAATGCTAAAATTTTACAAAACTGCAATTACCGCTAGGGGAGTGCTCTGTGTCTATTCATTTATACCACTCCTGTTAATAAATCTATATATGGCAAACTCGCTCTAATATTTAACTCCATTACTTCTTTTGAATAGGCTCAAATCAGAAATACCTACTGTATAAATATATTCCACAGCCATTCTCAACATGTCCTCATTGTAAAATTCAAATTGTAAAATTACCTTTTTATATCGGTCCTTTGCGGCATTAATGTCATCTTGTAGAAACTGAGATTCAATCTGTAGTTCTAGATTACTTAGCAAAGCTTCATCAGCCTCCTAAAATATAATGAAAATTATTAGTGTCCATTTAAATATGTGCCCAATGCTTGGTTTAATTACAGTAGATTTTCCTATGGATCATCAGGCATCATATATATTAACTAATATAAAATGTTTTAATGGATTTTTTAACTAATCAGTGATCTTACAATCTATTTTGAAATCCATCTCATTGTGCTAACAAAGTAATATATAATATATATATATATATATATATATATATATATATTACCATCCCCCACCTGTCTGCTTTAGCTTGGCTGGTTATCAAAAATTGGGGGTTATCCCAGGCCATTTTTTAAATTTATTTATTTCAATAATTAAATAAACAGTGTTGGGACCCCTCTATTTTTGATAACCAGTCAAGATAAAGCTGACAACTGAGGGCTGCAGCCTGCAACTGTCAGCTTTACCTGCGCAGGTTATCTAGAATAGAGGAGACCCCATTTATTTTTTTTATTTTTTTTACATGGTTCGCTTGCCAATCACAACCATGCCAATACTTGCCATGGCTGTGATGAGACGAGAAGTGACCACACAGGAAAAGCTTGTTGATTGACTGCATTGCAGCCTTCCGTTAGAAGTCCGTGTTCGCGGTCCGTGCAAAAACACTAGGTATCCGGTACAGAAATCGAACTTTACCATTCGTGTTCACCAAACACTAGACACAACCGATAATTCACAATCGAAAAATACAAATTAGAGACCTCTAGTGGGGGAAAAAAGTATTTGATACACTGCTAATTTTGCAAGTTTACCAGCCTACAAAGAACAGACAGGTCTGTAATTTTTATCGTAGGTACACTTCAACTGTGAGAGACAGAATCAAAAAATCCAGAAAATCACATTGTATGATTTTTACATAACTAATTTGTATTTTATTGCATGATAAAAGTATTTTATACAATAGAAAAACAGAGCATAATATTTGGCACCGAAACTTTGTTTGCAATTGCAGAGGTCAGATGTTTCCTGTAGTTCTTCATCAAGTTTGCATACACTGCAGCAGGGATTTTGGCCCAGTCCTCCATACAGATCTTCTCCAGATCTTTCAGGTTTCGAGGTTGTCACTGGGCAACATTGAGTTATACCTCAATCCAAAAATTTTCTATTGGGTTCAGGTCTGGAGACTGGCTAGGCCACTCCAAGACCTTGAAAAACTTCATATGGAGACACTCCTTAATTGGCCTGGCTGTGTGTTTTGGGTCATTGTCATGCTGGAAGACCCGGTCATGACTCTTCTTCAATACTTTTATTGAGGGAAGGAGGTTGTTGGCCAAAATCTCACTATCCATGACCCCATCCATCCTTCAATATGATGCAGTCGTCCTGTCCCCTTTACAGAATAGCACCCCCAAAGTATGATGTTTCCCACACCATGCTTCACAGTTGGGACTGGGTTGCACTCATCCTTTATTTTTCCTCCAAACACAGCAAGTGATGTTGTTGCCAAAAAGTTTTATTTTGGTCTCATCTGACACATGACCTTCTCCCATGCCTCCTCTGGATCATCCAGATGATCATTGGCAAACTTTAAAGGGCCCTGGAATTGTGCTGGTGTGAGCACTGCAGGATTCTATGACAGCGTAGTGTGTTACTAATGGCATTGTTTGAGACTGTGGTCCCAGCTCTCTTCAGATCATTGACCAGGTCCTTCCGTGAATCTGGGCTGGTTCCTGACCTGTCTCAGAATCATCCTTAAACCCACAAGGTGAGATCCTGCATGGAGCCCCAGACCGAGGAAATTTGAGAGTCAACTGTGTCTGTTTCTGCAGTCTGTTGTGAATGGACTTGAAATGAGTTCTGAGCAGAGGCTCCCTCTGGTGGTTACAAGCGGTACTGGATTGTCCAGTGAAGATTGTGAGGATTGGGAATCAGGTGTTACTGACTGGTCTTATATAAGGGAGTCGCCTTCCCATCAGGGTTGCCGGTGATCAATTGTTCTGGTCTCAATCCTTGATTCCTGTTTCCTTTGTAGCCTGCTGTGTCGTGTCTGCATCTCCTGCTAACAGATAAGACATTTTCTTCTTTTTGTTTTTGTGCTTGATTTTTACATTTTGTCCTGCACTTCTGTGGGGGCCTTCAGGGTCCCCTCCGGGGGCTTTTGCCCTCTCAGTTTTGTTCAGCCACTGATGTTTGTACATTTACTTTTTCCAGTTTTTTCAGTGGCTGCTGTTTTGATTTTGTTACACCAGAGAACTAATTTAGGTGGTAGAGGTCGTGTGATCTCAGGTGTTTTTGAAATTAGTGGAGTTGGTGCTTTTCAGGGTTTTTTGGGATTGCAGTAAATGCCCTTCCTATCCTTTTCTATTTAGTTAGTTTGGGCCCCATCGTTTGCTCATACTATTTTCTGTCTGTGTCAGTATTTCTTCTTGTCTAACCGCCATTACATGTTTGGGGGCTTTCTATGTTCTTTGGGGATCTGCTCCGGGGCAGATAGCTTTCCTCTTTCTATTTTTAGGTGCAGTTAGTTTCTCAGGCTGTGACGAGGCGTCTAGGACCAACGTAGGAACGCTCCACGGCTGCCTCTAGTTGTGGTGGTTAGTCAGGGTACTGCAATCTCATAGATTCCAACTGCTCTGGTGTATTGCCTTTTTTACCTGCACTCCTCAGCTACCGAAACATAACAGCAGTCTTTTACTGGGACAAGTTAAGCTTTCACCTACATTCCAGCACGAAGCTTGCATTACTTTCCCACATTACCACTATACTAACAATACTTATACTAACACACTTATAGGCCCAACTCTGCCTATTTTAATCTATCGGTAACTACTCTGGGTTCTAAAGTTTCTATCTCTGACTACCTAAATACTAACTTATATCCTATTCTTTCCCTAAACCTGATCTGAGTATAAAGGGCTACCTTAGGCATTACCAATACAGTACCCACACAGCAGAATCAGTACGTATGCAGCATAGTACACTCTATGAATTTTACATTATACCATCAATTGTTGTCATCAGGGGAAGATATATGACAGTCCCTGTCACATCCTTACATTCCTCCCGTCTTCAAATATGGTCGTTCTCGACAAAATTGGAAGTTGCAAGACAACTATTTACACCTAAACACATAAAATACACTTTCAATTTAAAAGCATACAAACTTTAACGCTCCCTCCGTCCAGGGACAAAAAGTGCCTTTTTGTCTCTCAACTTTGTCCTCGATATCACTAAGTTGGTACCCTGGAACTTAGAGTCTAAGTTCTTTCAAAAACACTGGCCTTTTGGCTCACATACAAGTAACTGCCTAACCATCCATGGGCACACTCATTTTCTTCTTCAACCCAGCAGGCACATTGGGTCATCTATTTTTCCATGAGTCCACATGACCCTTTCCTCACTGCTCCAGGGCCCCAACAGAGTGTCCAAGTTCTTATAAGCACATGTCTGCTTGACCCTGGTACCACTGCTCCTGGGACCCAACACAGCGTGTCCACATTCCAGCAAATAACGGCCCATTCACCAATTTAACTTCAGCTCTGACAGTCCAGGAGCTCTGACCCAGTTCAGTCCTCAGGTCATCTGTTTCCACTTCACCCTCCTTTTGTGAACCACAGTCCCTTTAAGAAGTTCAGTGATTCCAGCATTTCAGACTCACAGCCCCTGGGGAAAAGTTCATGGATGAATGTAGGCAGAGTTCATGGGGACAATGGGACAGAGTCTAAGGGTTCACAGTCCTGCAGTCCAGCAGTGGAGTGTCAAACGTGCACAAAAGCAGCTTGGATGGGGGAAAAAAAGAAACTTTGACCGCACTGACCATCTAAAGTAGCTTCAATTGGTTTAGGGCCTCCTGCCCTCAGGGATGCAGAACAGTCCTGTGCAACTAGCACTTACGGACAACACTTCTGGGTACAGGCCTCTGCTGAGGCAAGATGGACCTTCAAGCCAATTTGTTGTTCAGATGTCCACAATGAGCTGAGCTTCCTAATGTCTTTATTCAGCATCTTGGGGTTTTCCAACTGTTACTTTTTTAACCGTTTAATAGGTTTCTCTGCTTTCTTTACATGAGAACGCTTGATCATGCAGACTATCCCAAGTTGTAACGGGTCCAGTGCGGTAGCTGTGGGAGAGCTGCCTCTTCGCCACATTCTGGCACCCCACAGACACACAGTGTCCCAGTCTATACGTGTTGTGCTGTGAGATTTGTTTGCACTCACTTGCAGGCCAGAGGCCTTTACTGCATACATGTCGATGGTTCAAGGATTAACCCGACACACATCAGGGGATAACCGGTTCCTTATAACAAATTCAACTTTACTGGACAGTTCAGATAAGACATTCTTTAACACATAGTTTCGGGCACAGCACCCTCTACTTACAGTTTCATCAATACAGAACATTTCAAGGCTCTGCTTATGTTCAGCTCGGACAATCCCTACGCTTGACCCTTCTTCAAGGGTGTATGGATGATCCTGATTGTAATTTCTGGCAGGCTTTGCACTTTGTGCAGAATTTTTGAGTGTAGGAGTACCACACCTACACTTTGTTCACAATATTTGAATGATGCACTACAGTTGATGCCTTCAAGTTTGTATGGATGACCCTGCTTGTAATTTTTTGGGCAGGGTTTGAACTGTGTGCAGAGCTTTTATGAGTGTAGAAGTACCACAAACTACACTTTGTGCACAACATTTGAATGAGGTACTACAGTTGGTGTCTTCAAGGCTGTATAAATGACCCTGCTTGTAATTTTTGTCTGGCTTTGCACTGTATGTGAGTCTATGAGTACCACTACATGACAATTTGAACAGAATGTGTATGAGACCCTCCTTTATGTCTAATACAGTGTGTATCTTAGTCCCATTTCCCATTACACTGGTTACTCAAAACATGCATTCGAGCATTCGGAATTTCTTGGTTTCAGTAATGACCATCCAAGCATTTTAGTTCTCACTCATCACTAGTAGCAACCCATCCAATCCACACAGGCAAAGAAATCAAACCATGGATGCCCATAAATTAAGATATGTGTAATAATGAGAAATTACACAGAACAAATTATTGAACATGAAGAGAGAGAGGACCAAAAAGCCGTAAAAAGTCATGACAACAGCTGAAATCTATCAGTAATTAGAAAGCAATCCTGCCACTCAGTGAAAAATAATATCAGCTGGTTCAACTGATGGCCCATATGGTGTTTCATTACCAAGATGCCACACAAGAAACATCTTATAATGTGTGAAACCAGGGAGCTGTTTCAAATTCTCATCAACCTTATTGTTGCAAAACTTAATGATTGCAGAAGAATTTCTAAACTGCTGAAGGTTCCAGTGAGCACTGTTGGAGCCATAATCTGGAAGTAGAAAGAACATAATTTCACCATAAACTGGCCACGACCAGGTGCCCCCCCAAGATTTCAGACAGAATTAACAGAAGAGTTGTGTAAGAGCCAAGGATCCCCTGTGGAAAGGTACAGAAAGACCTGGAATCCAGAAGTACAGTTGTTTTAAAGAAAACCATAAGTAATGCCATCAACCACCATGGCCTGTTTGATCGCTCACAACACAAGACTTCATTGCTCTACAAAAGACATGTTGAAGCTCTTTTAAAGTTTGCTCAACAACATTTAGACAAGCCTGTGAAATACTGGGAGATTATAGTCAAATCAGGTGAGACTAAAAACAAACTCTTTGGATGTCATAATACACATTATTTTGGAGGTCAAAGGGCACTGCATATCACCCCAAAAGCACCATACCAACAGTGAAGTTTGGAGGTGGGAACATCATGGTGTGGGGCTGTTTTTCAATATATGGCACTGGTAAACTTCATATTGGTGGAAGGATGAATGGACAAATGAACCAAGACATTCTTGAAAAAAATTTGCTGCTATCTAGTAGGATGATGAAGATGAAATGAGGGTGGACATTTCAGCAAGACAAGTATCCCAAACACACAGCAAAGGAAACTTTCAAATGTTTTCAAAAAAAGAAAATAAAGCTGTCAGAATGGCCCAGCCAATCACCTGACCTGCATCCAATAAAAAAATCATGGAAGGAACTAAAGCTCAATTCATAGAAGGGACCTTCAGGATTTGAAGAGTGTTTGTGTCAAAGAATTGGCCAAAATCACACCTGAGGATTGCATGCGATTAGTTTCTCCATACAGATATATATGGCTTGATATCTTTGCCTGTGTGGATTGGATGGTTTGCTACTAACATCAATTGAGAGACTCAATGACAATGAATTGAACATCCGTCTGACATACAAATTTGGGAGAAGTATTGAATTTCTTGACTTATTAATTTCAGCATCTCCTGAAGGCCTCATCAATACTACATTATACAGGAAGCCCACTGCCACAAATTCACTTCTTCATGCCACGTCATCACACCCCAGAGCAACTATAAATGGGATACCCATAGGCCAATTTTTGCGATTAAAAAGAATTTGCTCGGAGGAGTCTCAATTTGAAAAACAATGTAAGGACTTAAGAGGAAGATTTCAAGAACGAGGCTATAGCCACAGAATGATCCAGAAGGGATATACGAGAGCCAAAAATACCACTCGTGAATTGCTGTTAAAAAATAAGCCTTCCAATACAACTATAACTTCTGATAACCAGGTAAGGTTTATTACCAATTTTTCTAACAATTGGCTGGATCTGCAGAAGATTGTCCGAAAACATTGGCCGATTCTGTTTTCGGATCGTTCTCTTAAAAATGCCTTACCTGTGCAACCTCTTTTCGTAGCTAAATGATCACCTAATTTGGGTGATATACTTTCACACAGTACTTATGACCCCTTGAGAGGAAAAGCTCAACTAAAAAGTAAGGGAAGGGATGGTTTCTTCCCTTGTGGGTTGTGTAAAGGATGTGCTAATATGAAGAGAAGTTACTCCTTCTGCAGCAATTCTGATAATACTAGAACTTTTCAGATTAGATCACATATTACGTGCTCCAGTAAAGGGGTCATTTATTATGCAGTATGTCCTTGCCGCAAAATTTACATTGGTCTTACAAGTCGGGAATTAAAGATCAGGGTTCGGGAACACTGTATTGACATTTCAAAAGCTAAAAATACTAATGACATTTCGTCATTAAAAACCCTTCCCAGACATTTCAAGAGATTCCATGCATGTAATCCCAGTATGCTGACAATTAAGGGGATTGATATTGTTGATTTGGGCATTAGGGGTGGTGACATTAAAAGAAGACTGGCTAAAAAAGAATGCCAGTGGATTTATCGACTTGGTACAGTGGCCCCACAGGGCCTTAATGAAAGCTTTGGCTTTGGGGCTTTCTTGTGATTTTCCCTGTTTCTTGGTTTCTTCTTTTTCTTCTTTTTTCTTTTTTCTTCTTCCTCTTTTTTTCTTTTTTCCTACATTTTTTCCTATTTTTTCCTATATACCTTCATGTATTGATCATAGGTAGTTTTTGTGGGGGGGGGTAGGGGATTGTTTTCGGTTCATTTTATGTGTTTTTATTAATTTTTATTCTTCTCAGTTTTTCATTAGATTCATATACAGTATTATCAACATTATGATATTCCTTCCATTGGAGAAGAAGTTCAGTCTATGAAGAGATACGACAGATGTCAAGGGTTGTCCTGGAACCGAAAAATCATCTTTTTGCAGAAGATAATTTCAAGATATGGAACATTTGATTATGATATTTTTTAATTATGTCATTTACTATCAATATGTATTCTTGGATGGTTTTAGGCCTATTGCTTCCTTTAAGATTCTTACTATCCATTCTCGATAACATTAATTGTTGTTAGGTGTTTAGCAATAAGATAGAACAGGTTGGGTTAATAATTATTGGGAATAGTACATTTATGGGTAATCCACGGTGTATTTAATCAGAATGACATGGTCACCTCATGCTTACCGGCCCGGTAAAAATATTGATATGAGAATTATCTTCTCAGGACTAGAACTCATGCGCTGTTTCTATTTTGGTGGTGATCGTACCTCAGGTCACGGGCTGAGCGCGTCCGCGGGCTGCAGACCTATTTGGGGTGAGACGCGCTGTCCAGGAGTAAGGGGAGGTAACGCGTCATCAGTGACGTTACACTAGCCCCTCCCATGACCGCGCCTCTCGCTCCCCATTTGTCACATGGGTCTGACAAGCCTGCGCATGCGCCGCATTACCGTGTGACGTGGGGTCCGGCCCCTATTTTTATTGGCTACCGGGTCTTCTTACTTATTCTCCATATGTGAGCGGAGTAGCTTGTTATGGGTCTAATTAACAATGTGGCCGTTAACTTCTTCATGACCCGATAGCCAATCATTATGCAAGGTAATTGTCTCTCCAATGGCATCATAGATGCGCTATATTTAAACCTGGCGTTCTCCTACCCCGACACGCCTCCCGAAGAAGGATAGCGAAACGCGCGTCGGGGCAGCAGGGACACCAGGATTCTCACTAGCAGTGGCAAGGTAATAACATCATCAGCCCTTTTTTACTTATTGGGGAATTTATCTGCAGTATGGTGACAGGATATATTTGTAGTGTGTTTTAGTAGCTTTGAATATACAGGATATGCACTATGCACTAAACACTTTGCATTGCCAGTCACATTATATCTATGGGACCCTTCCATTGTGGCCTTAGTATATACATGAACGTTTTCTGTATGATGCCTGCTGCTTAGTTGAGATCTATGGCTATATGTCCCTGGTTTTGTTGTTTCAGTGTACTCTTTTCACTTTTTTAATAATCTTTAATAAAGAATTTATATTTTTTCAAGTTTTTTGCATCCTTATTACATTACCAATAATTAGGTGAATTTTTTTGTGAATTATAACATCAATTGAGAATATCACGTCAAAAGTTCCTTTATAAATAGGTTTACTTAGTGAAGTGCAATATGTTACGAAAAAATAATCTAAGAATCAGTGGGATCCGTTGAAGCATTCTAGAGTTATCACATAAAATGACATTGGTCAGAAATGAAAAATTTGGTCTGGATATAAAAGTGAAAAAAGGCTTGGTGGGTAAAGGGGTTAAGGAAAGAGGCCCGGACTGGAATAAAAAAAATTAATGAGTGATACTCATTCATACCGATCTCCTGCAGCTCCCGTTCTTGTGATTTTGCAGTCACTATTGATTAATACTTTTTGGTTTCATCCATATAGTCCATGAGCGGTCTGATTCCAGGAGATGTCCAGTGCGGTTCAACTGGTGCTATAAATCCAAAGTAAAAAGAAGGGGTCTCCACTCCAAAATTAGTGAAAAAAGATAAAACTCACATTTATTAAGAAGGTTTTAAAAACATTTAAATAAGCCACCATGACAGGCAAGGCTACCTTACGCATTTCAGACAGATATTACATGTCCTTAGTCATAGGTATATCTTATCAAAACTAGGAAGCTTAAATAATTGAATACATGAGGAGACTGCACAGTGAACACCCAGTTTCAGGCAATTAATTCGCTCCACCCTATTCAGATCTAAGCAATTAATGCTGCTAAACATAGCTAACATATAAATAAGAAATATATGGTTGCAGACATAAATGGATACATGCAAAAACAGCAATAAACCATAGATCACAATAGACATAAATAAATGAGTATTGCAAGAAAAAAAAAAAAACATATTACATTATATATTGCAAATCTAATCTAATTTAAACCTTTCGGTGCACGAGCATCAAGAAGCAGGATCCATTTAGCCTCAGCTGATAATAGTGCAGCAAACCAATCACCACCTCGCTCCGCTCTGTTAATTCTCTCTATGCCCCTAACGGACAACGTAGATAAATCACCTCCATGTACTTCTAAGAAGTGTTTTGATAAACCAGAGCTAGATCTTTTATTGCTATAGCGATCAGCAGTCTCCACAGGGGCAGAAGCAGAAATGTGTTCAGCTAATCGTTTCTTTAACTTACATGATGTACAACCAACATAATATTTACTGCATGCTTCACAACTAGCTAAATACACTACATGAGTTGTCGAACAGTTTATAAATGTTTTTATCTTATAAATTTTACCATTATTATCCAAAAACTCTTTACAATTCACCATATATCTGCACAGGTTACATCTGGAGGTACCACACCTGAGCCACATATTGCTGCTTCTCGGGGTGATATACAAACTTGGTGATAGCAAATTGCCCAAATTTGTGGATTTTCTAGCTACAACAGTCACACCATTTGATAGAATTTCATTCAAAATTGGATCCTGTTCCAACATAGGTATATATTTAAGAAAAGCCTTTTTTATGTTGGTAAAATCCAGACTATATGGGGTAGAAAATGTAAGCTGATTTTTATCACCCAATCCTGGTTCATTATCCCTCAACAAATCTGATCTTGATTTTTTAGTAGCAATAAATAAGGCCCTCTTAAGAGATTTATTAGAATACCCTCTCTGTTTCAATCTATCAAATATACAGGTCCTTCTCAAAAAATTAGCATATAGTGCTAAATTTCATTATTTTCCATAATGTAATGATTACAATTAAACTTTCATATATTTTAGATTCATTACACACCAACTGAAATTTGTCAGGTCTTTTATTGTTTTAATACTGATGATTTTGGCATACAACTCCTGATAACCCAAAAAACCTGTCTCAAAAAATTAACATATTTCAACCATCCAATAAAATAAAAGTGTTTTTTTAAAAAAAAAACAAAAAAAACATCAAATAATAAAGTTCAGTTATGCACTCAATACTTGGTCAGGAATCCTTTTGCAGAAATGACTGCTTCAATGCGGCGTGGCATGGAGGCAATCAGCCTGTGACACTGCTGAGGTGTTATGGAGGCCCAGGATGCTTCGATAGCGGCCTTAAGCTCATCCAGAGTGTTGGGTCTTGCGTCTCTCAACTTTCTCTTCACAATATCCCACAGATTCTCTATGGGGTTCAGGTCAGGAGAGTTGGCAGGCCAATTGAGCACAGTAATACCATGGTCAGTAAACCTTTTACCAGTGGTTTTGGCACTGTGAGCAGGTGCCAGGTCGTGCTGAAAAATGAAATCTTCATCTCCATAAAGAATTTCAGCCGATGGAAGCATGAAGTGCTCCAAAATCTCCTGATAGCTAGCTGCATTGACCCTGCCCTTGATGAAACACAGTGGACCAACACCAGCAGCTGACATGGCACCCCACACCATCACTGACTGTGGGTACTTGACACTGGACTTCAGGCATTTTGGTATTTCCTTCTCCCCAGTCTTCCTCCAGACTCTGGCACCTTGATTTCCGAATGACATGCAAAATTTGCTTTCATCAGAAAAAAGTACTTGGGACCACTTAGCAACAGTCCAGTACTGCTTCTCTGTAGCCCAGGTCAGGCGCTTCTGCCGCTGTTTATGGTTCAAAAGTGGCTTTACCTGGGGAATGCAGCACCTGTAGCCCATTTCCTGCACACGCCTGTGCACGGTGGCTCTGGATGTTTCTACACCAGACTCAGTCCACTGCTTCCTCAGGTCCCCCAAGGTCTGGAATCGGTCCTTCTCCACAATCTTCCTCAGGGTCCAGTCACCTCTTCTCGTTGTACAGCGTTTTCTGCCACATTGTTTCCTTCCAACAGACTTCCCATTGAGGTGCCTTGATACAGCACTCTGGGAACAGCCTGTTGTGAATGGGTTTGAGATGAGTTCTGAGCAGAGGCTCCCTCTGGTGGTTACAAGCAGTGCTAGTCTGTCCAGTGAAGATTGTGAGGACTGGGAATCAGGTGTTACTGACTGGTCTTATATAAGGGAGTCACCTTCCCATCAGGGTTGCCGGTGATCAATTGTTCTGGTCTGAATCCTTTATTCCAGTTTCCCTTGTAGCCTGCTGTGTCGTGTCTGCATCTCCTGCTAACAGATAAGACTTTTTCTTCTTTTGTGTTTGTGCTATATTTTTGCATTTTGTCCTGCACTTCTGTGGGGGCCTTCAGGGTCCCCTCTGGGGGCTTCTGCCCTCTCAGTTTTGTTCAGCCACTGATGTTTGTACTTTTGCTTTTTCCAGTTTTTTCAGTGGCTGCTGTTTTGATTTTGTTACACCAGAGAACTAATTTAGGTGGAAGAGGTCGTGTGATCTCAGGTGTTTTTGAAATTAGTAGAGTTGGTGCCTTTCAGGGTTTTCTGGGATTGCAGTAAGTACCCTTCCTATCCTTTTCTATTTAGTTAGTTTGGGCCCCAGCGTTTGCTCATACTATTTTCTTTCTGTGTCAGTATTTCATCTTGTCTAACCGCCATTACATGTTTGGGGGCTTTCTATTATCTTTGGGGTTCTGCTCCGGGGCAGATAGCTTTCCTATTTCTATCTTTAGGTGTAGTTAGTTTCTCAGGCTGTGACGAGGCGTCTAGGACCAACGTAGGAACGCTCCACGGCTGCCTCTAGTTGTGGTGGTTAGTCAGGGTACTGCAATCTCATAGATTCCAACTGCTCTGGTGTATTGCCTTTTTTACCTGCACTCCTCAGCTACCGAAACATAACAGTATCACCGGCCTAAAAATTGAAAATTGTATGGTACTCACAGAAGGGAAAAAATATTGTGAAAGAAAAAAGGTTGTCAGAGTTGTCAGAGATATTTTTCTGTTTGTTGCATTTTTTTTTTTTTTTTTTTTCCCTCTGTATCTCTGGGTGCTGGGGAAGATCTTTTCTCTCAATGGAGTTTGCACAGTTGTCTGGCCGTGTGGATCAGCTTGCCACTGACGTTCGGAGTATTGCTATCTATCTTGCTGGGTTGCCTGTTGTGGAACCTAGGATTCCCATGCCAGATTTGTTTTTAGGGGATCGAGCTAAGTTTCAGAATTTCAAAAATAATTGTAAATTGTTTTTTGCCTTAAAATCTAAGTCCTCAGGGAACGCAGCGCAGCAGGTTCAAATTATAATCTCTCTCCTGCGCGGCGATCCTCAGGATTGGGCTTTTTCCCTGATACCTGGGGATCCTGTTTTGAGTGATGTTGATGCATTTTTTCAGGCCTTGGGGTTATTGTACGATGAGCCTAATGTCACTGATCAAGCTGAAAAAGCCTTGTTGGCATTAAATCAGGGGCTTGATGACGCTGAGTTATTCTGTCAGAGATTCCGTAGGTGGGCAGTCCTGACCAAATGGAATGACGACGCTTTGGCAGCCCTTTTCCGGAAGGGTCTGTCAGATAATGTAAAGGATGTTATGGTGGGATTCCCTGTCCCCTCTGGTCTCAATGATTCTATGTCATTAGCGATTCAAATTGACAGACGTTTGCGTGAGCGGAGAAGTATGCGTGGAATGGTGTTGCCTTGTGAACCAGCTTCTGAACCCATGCAGTGTGATAGAGTGGTGTCTGGGGCACAGCGTCATGAGTTTCGAAAGCGCAATGGGTTATGTTTCTACTGTGGTGATGCCTCTCATGCTATTTCAGTCTGCCCTAAGCGGGGAAGACGTTTTGCACGCTCAGTTGTCTTGGGTAGTGTTCAGACTAAGTTTTTATTAACTGTCACTCTGATATGCTCTCTGTCCTCATTTTCTGCTCAGGCTTTCGTTGATTCTGGAGCAGCTATTAATCTGATGGATTATGATTTTGCTAAACGTTGTGGATTTCCCTTGATACCCCTACAGAAGTCTATTCCCCTACTGGGGATCGATTCTACCCCTTTGGCTGAGAATAAACCCCAGTTTTCTACTCAGGTGATAATGAGGGTTGAACCTGATCACCAGGAGTGCTGCAAATTTTTGGTTCTGTATAATCTGCATGACATTATCGTGCTGGGTTTTCCTTGGTTACAGTCTCATAATCCTGTTTTGGATTGGAAATCTGTGTCTGTAACCAGTTGGGGCTGCCAATGTGTTAATACCAACACTCCTGTTTTTTCTGCCTCCCCCCAGGCTCAGGATGTTCCTGACTTTTTGATTGATTTTTCTGATGTGTTTAGCGAAAGTAAATCTGCATCCTTGCCTCCCCATAGGAGCTATGACTGCGCTATTGAATTAGTGCCGGGTAGTAAATTCCCTAAAGGTCGCCTTTTTAACTTGTCTGTACCTGAACATGACGCTATGCGGTCTTATATCAAGGAATCATTGGAGAAGGGTCATATCAGACCATCCTCTTCACCCTTAGGTGCCGGTTTTTTCTTTGTGGCCAAAAAGGATGGTTCATTAAGGCCGTGTATTGATTATCGTCTCTTGAACAATATTACTGTGAAATATCAATACCCGTTACCCTTGATTTCTGACCTGTTTTCCAGGGTGAAAAACGCTACTTGGTTTACCAAGCTTGACCTCAGGGGGCGTATAACCTTATTCGCATTAAGCATGGGGATGAATGGAAGACGGCATTCAATACCCCTGAAGGGCATTTTGAGTACCTGGTGATGCCCTTTGGGCTCACTAATGCTCCTTCCGTCTTCCAGTCCTTCATGAATGACATTTTCAGGGATTTTGTGGACAAATTTCTGATTGTTTATTTGGATGATATCTTGATTTTTTCTAATGACTGGGACTCTCATGTGAAACATGTTCGAACTGTATTCCAGATTTTGAGAGAGAATGCTCTGTATGTGAAGGGATCAAAGTGTCTTTTTGGCGTACAGAGGATCTCATTTCTGGGATTCATTTTGTCCCCATCTGTTATTGAAATGGACCCGGTCAAGGTTCAGGCCATCTGTGATTGGGTCCAACCTACTTCATTAAAGGCTCTTCAGAGATTTTTGGGTTTTGCCAATTTTTATCGTAAATTTATTGGTAATTTCTCGGTTATTGTTAAACCATTAACTGATTTGACCAGAAAGGGTTCTGATGTGGTGAATTGGCCTCCTGAGGCAGTCTCTGCATTTCAGGAACTTAAGCAGAGATTCACTTCTGCTCCTGTTCTACGGCAGCCTGATTTTTCTCTGCCATTTCAGGTGGAGGTTGATGCCTCTGAAATTGGGGCAGGTGCCGTTTTGTCCCAAAAATATCCAGAGACCTCTAAAAGTAACCCTTGTGCCTTTTTCTCTCGAAAATTTTCTCCTACTGAACGTAATTATGACGTGGGTAATCGGGAGTTATTGGCCATGAAGTGGGCTTTTGAAGAGTGGAGACATTGGCTGGAGGGAGCCAAACATCAGGTGGTGGTCCTTACGGACCATAAGAATCTGGTCTATCTGGAATCTGCCAAGCGACTCAATCCTAGACAGGCCAGGTGGGCCTTGTTTTTCACACGTTTTAATTTTGTGGTTTCCTTTCTTCCTGGCACTAAGAATGTTAAGGCGGATGCCCTCTCGAGGAGTTTCCTTGCGGACTCTCCTGAGTTATCTGATCCTTCTGTTATTTTGAAAGAGGGTGTAGTTCTTTCCGCCATCTCGCCCAATTTGAGACTTGCTCTGGAGGGGTGTCAGGAGGATAGGCCCGAGTGCTGCCCTGTTGGAAAATTGTTTGTCCCGGACCAGTGGAAAAAGAGTGTGATGTCTGATATTCATTGTTCCGCGTTGGCTGGGCATCCCGGAATTTTTGGTACCAGAGACTTGGTTAGTCGGTCCTTTTGGTGGCCTACCTTGTCTCGTGATGTCAGGGAATTTGTGCAGTCCTGCGGGACTTGCTCTCGCTCCAAGCCTTGCTCTCGCTCTAGTGGTTTGTTGATGCCATTGCCTGTGCCCAAGAGACCATGGACCCATATCTCTATGGATTTCATTTCCGACCTTCCTGTTTCTCAGAGAATGACCACCATCTGGGTAATTTGTGATAGGTTTTCCAAGATGATACATCTTGTGCCATTACCTAAGTTGCCTTCCTCCTCTGAATTGGTGCCGTTGTTCCTTCAGCACGTGGTTCGTTTACACGGCATTCCTGAGAACATTGTGTCTGACAGAGGAGTCCAGTTTGTTTCCAGATTTTGGAGGACTTTTTGTTCTAAACTGGGTGTTCAATTGTCTTTCTCCTCGTCATTTCATCCTCAGACCAATGGTCAAACTGAGAGAACAAACCAGACATTGGAGACTTATCTAAGATGCTTTGTGTCTGCTGATCAGGATGACTGGGTCTCTTTTTTGCCTTTGGCTGAGTTTGCTCTTAATAATAGGGCTAGCTCTGCTACTTTGATGTCTCCGTTTTTCTGTAATTCTGGGTTTCACCCTCGATTTTCTTCAGGACAGACGAAGGCTTCTGTCTGTCCAGGTGTTGACTCTGTTGTGGAGCGTATGCAACTGATTTGGGACCAGGTAGTGGAGAGGTTGTCCCTCTCTCAGGAGAGGGCCCAGCGGTTTGCTAACCGGCATAGGACTGATGGTCCTCGGTTTAAAGTGGGGGACTTGGTCTGGTTGTCCTCAAAGAATATTCCTATGAGAGTAGCATCTCCTAAATTTAAGCCTAGGTTCATTCGACCTTATAAGATCATGGAGATTATTAATCCTGTTTCTTTTCGTTTGCTTCTTCCAAGGACATTTAAGATCCATAACGTGTTCCACAAGTCCTTGTTGAAAAGTTTTGTTGAGCCAGTGGTTCCTGCTGCTGTGCCTCCTGACCCTGTTTTGGTTGAGGGCAATCTGGAGTATGTGGTTGAGAAAATATTAGATTCTCGTTTTTCTAGACGGAAACTCTACTATTTGGTTAAATGGAGAGGTTATGGTCAGGAAGACAATTCTTGGGTGTTTGCTTCGGACATCCATGCTAGGAGACTTATCCGTGCGTATCATAGAACTCATCCTGACCGACCTGGTTGCTCAAATGAGGGTTCGGTGACCCCTCCTCAAGGGGGGGTACTGTTGTGAATGGGTTTGAGATGAGTTCTGAGCAGAGGCTCCCTCTGGTGGTTACAAGCAGTGCTAGTCTGTCCAGTGAAGATTGTGAGGACTGGGAATCAGGTGTTACTGACTGGTCTTATATAAGGGAGTCACCTTCCCATCAGGGTTGCCGGTGATCAATTGTTCTGGTCTGAATCCTTTATTCCAGTTTCCCTTGTAGCCTGCTGTGTCGTGTCTGCATCTCCTGCTAACAGATAAGACTTTTTCTTCTTTTGTGTTTGTGCTATATTTTTGCATTTTGTCCTGCACTTCTGTGGGGGCCTTCAGGGTCCCCTCCGGAGGCTTTTGCCCTCTCAGTTTTGTTCAGCCACTGATGTTTGTACTTTTGCTTTTTCCAGTTTTTTCAGTGGCTGCTGTTTTGATTTTGTTACACCAGAGAACTAATTTAGGTGGAAGAGGTCGTGTGATCTCAGGTGTTTTTGAAATTAGTAGAGTTGGTGCCTTTCAGGGTTTTCTGGGATTGCAGTAAGTACCCTTCCTATCCTTTTCTATTTAGTTAGTTTGGGCCCCAGCGTTTGCTCATACTATTTTCTTTCTGTGTCAGTAATTCATCATGTCTAACCGCCATTACATGTTTGGGGGCTTTCTATTATCTTTGGGGTTCTGCTCCGGGGCAGATAGCTTTCCTATTTCTATCTTTAGGTGTAGTTAGTTTCTCAGGCTGTGACGAGGCGTCTAGGACCAACGTAGGAACGCTCCACGGCTGCCTCTAGTTGTGGTGGTTAGTCAGGGTACTGCAATCTCATAGATTCCAACTGCTCTGGTGTATTGCCTTTTTTACCTGCACTCCTCAGCTACCGAAACATAACAACAGCCTATTTGTTGAGAAATTTCTTTCTGGGTCTTACCCTCTTGCTTGAGGGTGTCAATGATGGCCTTCTTGACATCAGTCAGGTCGCTAGTCTTACCCATGATGGGAGTTTTGAGTAATGAACCAGGCAGGGAGTTTTTAAAAGCCTCAGGAATCTTTTGCATGTGTTTAGAGTTAATTAGTTGATTCAGAAGATTAGGGTAATAGGTCGTTTAGAGAACCTTTTCTTGATATGCTAATTTTTTTAGACAGGTTTTTTGGGTTATCAGGAGTTGTATGCCAAAATCATCAGTATTAAAACAATAAAAGACCTGACAAATTTCAGTTGGTGTGTAATGAATCTAAAATATATGAAAGTTTAATTGTAATCATTACATTATGGAAAATAATGAAATTTAGCACTATATGCTAATTTTTTGAGAAGGACCTGTAACTCCACATTCTGAATGAAAGGAAATTTCAGTTGAAACACAATCTACGTGCCCTCACAAATTCTCCAATAGGTAAATTACGGATGGTATTCGCCGTGTGTGAACTGGTAGCATGTAATGTAGAATTACCGCTTGTAGATTTTCTATATAAAGTTTAGTGGTGATCAAACCCGTTTTATCATCTCCATGTAGAAAAACATCCAAAAAAGGTACTAAAAAAATCAAGATCAGATTTGTTGAGGGATAATGAACCAGGATTGGGTGATAAAAATCAGCTTACATTTTCTACCCCATATAGTCTGGATTTTACCAACATAAATAAGGCATTTCTTAAATATATACCGTATTTTCCGGCGTATAAGACGACTGGGCGTATAAGACAACCCCCCAACTTTTCCAGTCAAAATATGAAATCTTCTTAAAAGTGGGTGGGGTCTTCTTATACGTCGGGTGTCATCTTATACGCTGGGAGTGGTCCTGATGATGAATGGAGGGGGCGTCTCAGAGGGAAGGTGTTGTTACCTCATCGTATTAGTGCTGCTTTCTACGGGTCTAGGCGCTGGGGGGCGGCTTCGGCGGCTCCTCTTTCAGCATCCTGGGGGGGCTCTGTGCTGGGGGATGGCGGCAGTGGCTGTTTGTGCAGAGTCTGCAGGCATTTCCTCAATCCCCGGAGGCCCTGGCAGCTCCATTGCGCCTAGACCCGCAGAAAGCAGCACTAATACGATGAGGTAACAACACCTTCCCTCTGAGACGCCCCCTCCATTCATCATCGGGACCACTCCCCCGTCTGTACCCAGCGTATAAGACGACCCCCGACTTTTAAGAAGATTTTCAGGAGTTAAAAAGTCGTCTTATACGCCGGAAAATACGGTACCTATGTTGGAACAGGATCCAATTCTGAAGGAAATTCTATCAAATGATGTGAACGTTATAGCTAGAAAATACACAAATTTGGGCAATTTGCTATCACCAAGAGAATTAACAGAGCGGAGCGAGGTGGTGATTGGTTTGCTGCACTATTATCAGCTGAGGCTAAATGGATCCTTCCTCTTGATGCTCGTGCACCCAAAGGTTTAAATTATAGATCAGATCTGCAATATATAATGTAATTTTTTTTTTCTTGCAATACTCATTTATTTATGTCTATTGTGATTTATGGTTTATTGCTGTTTTTGCATGTATCCATTTATGTCTGCAATAGAGTTGAGCGATACTTTCCGATATCCAAAAGTATCGGAATCGGAATGGTATCGCCGATATCATTAAAATATCGGCGATACCCGATACCGATACCGGAAGTCCCATGTAAGTCTATGGGAACAAAATATCGTAACTAAAAAAACCCCATTCTTTCCTTGTAAACACTAAATATACACACATAGAATACATATATATATATATATATATATCATGTCATTGTGACATATATATATACATATATGTATAGTTTATACACTTCTACATAGTAAAATATCCTCTGATTCAATTGCCGGGTAAAGCCGGCTTCAGTGAAAAGACAGAAGCACCCGACATGAAATGACACTTGGTGTACATAGGGTTAACCATGTCTTTTCATGTCCTTTGCTATCTAATTTGCACAAACAATTAAATCAGTCTATGTGTGCAAAATTTCACACCTGTAGGGGTTAATTAAAGGTGTAAATTCGTTGTAAAAAAAACCGGACTTTTTTGCTACGAATTTACACCTTTAATTAACCCCTACAGGTGTGAAATTTTGCACACATAGACTGATTTAATTGTTTGTGCAAATTAGATAGCAAAGGACATGAAAAGACATGGTTAACCCTATGTACACCAAGTGTCATTTCATGTCGGGTCACCCGACATGAAGTGACACTTGGTGTACATAGGGTTAACCATGTCTTTTCATGTCCTTTGCTATCTAATTTGCACAAACAATTAAATCAGTCTATGTGTGCAAAATTTCACACCTGTAGGGGTTAATTAAAGGTGTAAATTCGTTGTAAAAAAACCGGACTTTTTTGCTACGAATTTACACCTTTAATTAACCCCTACAGGTGTGAAATTTTGCACACATAGACTGATTTAATTGTTTGTGCAAATTAGATAGCAAAGGACATGAAAAGACATGGTTAACCCTATGTACACCAAGTGTCATTTCATGTCGGGTTCTGCATTTTCACAAAAGCCGGCAATTGAATTAGCGGCTATTATACTATGTAGAAGTGTATGAACTACAAATATAAATATATATATATATGTGTCACAAATTCAATGACATGTATATATATATATATGAGGTGTAAAATTGCTGAAAAAAAATGCGTGGGCTCCCGCCCTATTTTCGCAACCAGACAGACAAAGCCAGTGAGTGGGGGCAGATAATAATAGCCCAGAGAGGGACCATTATTTTTGGCCCCCCCCGGCTACTAACATCTGCCCCCAGACACCCCAGGAAAGACAAATCTATAATTAGATTCGCCCTTTCTGGCACTTTGCCCGTTATTCCCATTGCCCTGTAGCGGTGGCGAATGGGTTAATATGGGGTTAAAGCCACCTTGCTATTGAAAGGTGACCTTAAGCCAGGTTAATAATTGAGAGCTGTCAATTAGACAACTATCAATTATTAATCCTATTGCATGAAATAAAAATAAAACACACACACTTTAATTAAAAATCATTTTAATGAAATAAAGACACATGTTTTTGACCATCTTTTATTTTACTGCAAAAACCATTTCCTGTAATAAAAATAAAATAAAAAAGCAAAATTATTCTTACCTATCCCATGCACAGTCAGGTCCCACGGTGTAATCCTTCAGAAAGGGTTAATGTTTACTGCAGGGACCGCAGCTAATGCTGCAGCCTCACAGTAAACCCCAAATGAATGAGTTCCTCTCCTGGCTGACAGGAGAGTAAAGGCTGGGTGTCACATAACGATACACCAGCGATCCCGACAACGATATGCACTTGTCAGGATCGCTGGTGTATCGCTACATGATCGCTGCTGAGCTGCCAAACAGGCAGCTCAGGCAGCGATCTGGGACAGCGACACTGCGGGTAACATCGCTTAAGGGCCCGTCTCACATAGCGATATCGCTACCGAGATCGCTGCTGAGTCACTAGTTTTGTGACGCAGCAGCGAGCTCACCAGCGATATCGCTGTGTGTGACATTCAGCGACGATCAGCCCCCCTGCCGGGTATCGCTGATCGTCGCAGAAATGTCAGGACCTTTTTTTGATCGCTGGTTTCCCTCTGACAGGCACGCATCGCTGCGTGTGACAGGCGGGAGACCAGCGATCCGCTGGTAACCAAGGTACACAGCGGGTTTCCAGGCACCGCGCAGCGCTTGGAAACCCGCTGTGTACCTTGGATACCAGCTCCCTGCATCAGGGCGCTGGTATCCAAGGTACACAGCGGGTTTCTAGGCACAGCCCCGCGCCTGGAAACCCGCTGTGTACCTTGGTTACCAGCGGATCGCTGGTCTCCCGCCTGTCACACGCAGCGATGTGTGCCTGTCAGCGGGAAACCAGCGATCAAAAAAAGGTCCTGACATTTCAGCGACGATCAGCGATACCCGGCAGGGGGGCTGATCGTCGCTGAATGTCACACACAGCGATATCGCTGGTGAGCTCGCTGCTGCGTCACAAAACTAGTGACTCAGCAGCGATCTCGGTAGCGATATCGCTATGTGAGACGGGCCCTTAAGTGGAAAGCTTAATTGATTGCTTTCCACTTTCACTTCAGGTCAGCCAGGGACACAATCAGTGACGTCAGAGGGAACTGATTAACAAAAATAGGGGTTCCCTTCGAAAAAAAAATGGCGTGGGGTCCCCCCTACTTTTGTTAACCAGCCAGATGAAGCAGACCGCTGAGGCCTGGATTTTCAGGCTGTTAAGGAGCCAAGATCCATGGACCTTGCCAGCCTGATAATACCAGGCCACAGCAGTCTGCATATCTTGGCTGATTAACAAAAATAGGGGATCCCCTCGAAAAAAATTGGCATGGGGTCCCCCCTATTTTTGTTAACCAGCCAGATGAAGCAGACCGCTGAGGCCTGGATTTTCAGGCTGTTAAGGAGCCAAGATCCATGGACCTTGCCAGCCTGACAATACCAGGCCACAGCAGTCTGCATATCTTGGCTGATTAACAAAAATAGGGGATCCCCTCGAAAAAAATTGGCGTGGGGTCCCCCCTATTTTTGTTAACCAGCCAGATGAAGCAGACCGCTGAGGCCTGGTTTTTCAGGCTGGTAAGGATCCAATATCCATGGACCTTGCCAGCCTGATAATACCAGGCAACAGCAATCTGCTTAGCTTGGCTGGTTAACAAAAATAGGGGATCCCCTCGAAAAAAAAACGGCGTGGGGTCCCCCCTATTTTTGTTAACCAGCCAAGTAAAATGCAGACTGCTGCGGCCTGGTATTAAAAGACTGTCAAGGCCCATGGATTTTGTCCCTCAACAGCCTGATAATACCAGGCTACAGCAGCCCCACATTTGGCGCATCAAAAGATGTGCCAATTGTGGCACTTTACCCGGCTCTTCCCACTTGCCCTGTAGCGGTGGCAAGCGGGGTAATAAGGGGTTAATGTCACCGTTGATTGCACGGTGACAATAAGCCCGGTTAATAATGGAGAGGCGTCAATAAGACACCGATCCATTATTAATCCCAAAGTTTTTAAATGTTTAAAAAAAAGACAAAGCAAGAAAAAAGTCTTTTAATGAAATAAAAGAGACAACACAGTTTTCATTAATTTTATTGTACTCTCATTCCTGCGACGCCATCGATCTCCTGTAAAAAAAGAAAAAAAACAAACCAACAGTATACCACCTGTCCGACGCAGTCCATAACGACAGTCCCACGACGATCCAGCTCTGCTACATCGCAATGACAGGCAGAGCCTGTCATCGCGACGCAGCACAGCTGATTACCTGCTTCCCCGGCGGTGACGTCATCGGACTGACTGCTTTACGGCCGGGATTACCCAGCAGTCACTGCAGTTATCGCGAGAAACTGCATGTGACCGCCGGGGAAAGAAGATTGCGGCCATGAAGCAGTCCAGGACGTGACCGCCGGAGATCTTCTGCCGGGTAAGTGCCGCTGACTCCTGACAGACCCGACCGACGGACACTGACAGTGACAGTGACAATCCCGATTCCGGTATCCGATAAGACGAAAATATCGGAACTCGGAATCGGAATTCCGATACAGCCAATATCGGCCGATACCCGATATTTGCAGTATCGGAATGCTCAACCCTAGTCTGCAACCATATATTTCTTATTTATATGTTAGCTATGTTTAGCAGCATTAATTGCTTCGGTCTGAATAGGGTGGAGCGAATTAATTGCCTGAAAACTGGGTGTTCACTTTGCAGTCTCCTCATGTATTCATTTATTTAAGCTTCCTAGTTTTGATAAGATATACCTATGACTAAGGACATGTAATATCTGTCTGAAACGCGTAAGGTAGCCTTGCCTGTCATGGTGGCTTATTAATATGTTTTTAAAACATTCCTAATAAATGTGAGTTTTATCTTTTTTCACTAATTTTGGTGCTGGAGACCCCTTCTTTTTTCTTTGGATTCAGTAAATCACTGTCTACAATAATGACCCAACTATCAAGCGAATGGCAATTTCAGGCCAATTTTATTGTGTTGAGACAGGACCATTATGTGCAGACCAAGTGATAAAATAGGGAACTGGGAAGCAATGGTGAGCATGGGCATATTTGATATCAATGTGAGCCCTTTTAAAACCCAAATCCTCTTATAAAAAAATCCTTAAAAAGAATTACACCATAAGCTAAAGACACGTGTCTAGGTGACATGACAGTTTCCCTTTAAGAAATTATTGTATTTTATAGCTGTGTATCCGAACCATCAATACAGGAGAATATCTACAAAAATAACTATGTTTTATAGTGATTGGATGTCAAGGACAAGCCACGCTATAGAAATAATATCCAATATGAAAAAGCTGCAAGCTGTATAATCTCTATCTGGCAGCAAATTGTGAGCCTGGAGACTATAAATGATAGAGGTCTCGTTGCGTTGGCTGCCGTTGTCCATTAGACCTTGTGTACGATCCATAAAGACTCAGCTTTTATAAAGTTGTAAATGTAAAGATCAATAAGAATGAATTCTGAGCTTAATAAAAATGTAAGGCAGCATAAATACATATTACCATGTGTAAGATACAGAAGGCCACTTTATAAACCAGGTTGGTCAGACAGGTGTACATGTTTAGATATAGCAGTAGTGGTCACACATGTTATAGACCAAGATCATGTGATGGGAGGGTACAGTATACACAACCATGGTACTAGCGACACAAACCCTCGGGAAACGCTCACTTACCTTATTAAGGCGCTCTAGATTATCTTTAAGGAGCAGCTGATATTCACATTCATTTTTGTACCTGTAAATTCCGAAAATAATCGTGGATATAGTAAAGCATTGCAAATTTGTTAACAGTTCTAAAAGTGAATTAAAGTGACCTTCCACTATGGCACTGAAGTGCGACTTTATGTTTGTAATGTACCGTCACCCTCCCCAATGCCATCTGTTTGCCTCCCTTGCAAAGATCAGCTCTCCGATACTCCTGCACCCAATATAGCTACCACAATGGCATGGCGAGTAGTGTTAAATTTTTACCTCCCATTCTTGTCATGTGTGGAGGCCATCTTGCATTCAGGGGACCACAACACTGGACTAAGTGGCAGATATATAGCAGGAAGCAAATGACAAAGGGCACATGAAAAATGTATAATCACTTTTCAGAGCCAGGGTAGAGTGCCACATGAACCGAAATAAGGAAAACATGCTGGTCCTACATGGAGCTAAACAACAATGCAGTATGCAGTAACCCTCACGTTTTCTCTCTAGTAGTGGTTGCAAGTAACCTAATGTTAGATTTCATCACTTTTCAAACCAGACCAATTTTTGTTTTTGCATATTTGTTTTTTCCTCCCAAGAGCCATCACTTTATTTTTCCATCGATATAACCATATATAGGGTAATTTTTCTAGGGAATGAGTTTTAGTTTTGAATGACACCATTTATTTTACTAAACAATGGACTGAAAATTCAGGAAAAAGTTGTAAGTGGGTGAAATAGTCAAAATAATTCTGCCATTATTTTTTAGGTTTAGTTTTTATGACATTCAACATGTAGTAAAGTGACTTGGTAACTTGATTTTCTAGATGAGCTTGGTTACAGAAATATAATTTTTACTTTACCCTGATTACCATAATATATTTACAGCAATAACAAACATTCTTAATTTTTTTTTATTCTTTTGGGGATTGGTGATGATTTAGAACTTTAATTATTTTTTTACTTACTATTTTTTAACATTTTTTTCACATTCTTCTAGCCCATTATGGGGATTTAAACCTGCATTGATGTAACGATTTTCTCTGATACCCAACCGTAAATTGGACTTCAAAGAAATGCAAATATAGCGGCTACAGTGCACTTCGGCTGGCCCCCATGGTAGCCCATCTGCAACTTGTGATCATGAGGGAAAGGGCACGATGGACAAGTAATTGCGTGTTAAACCACTTACAGTAAGTGCAATTGTCAGTGATCGACAATAACATCTAAATGGTTAAACATCTAGCTCAGATCACTGTTGTTAGAGGTTTAGAGGTAGGTGCCAGCTTTGTAACACAGGTGGTATCTGCTGGGTATAGAGCGGGCTCAACTACAGTGGGTACGGAAAGTATTCAGGCCCCTTTAAATTTTTTACTCTTTGTTTCATTGCAGCCATTTGGTAAATTCAAAAAAGTTCATTTTTTTCTCATTAATGTACACTCTGCACCCCATCTTGACTGAAAAAAAACAGAAATGTTTGCAAATTTATTAAAAAAGAAAAACTGAGATATCACATGGTCATAAGTATTCAGACCCTTTGCTCAGTATTGAGTAGAAGCACCTTTTGAGCTAGTACAGTCATGAGTCTTCTTGGGAATGATGCAACAAGTTTTTCACACCTGGATTTGGGGATCCTCTGCCATTCTTCCTTGCAGATCCTCTCCAGTTCCATCAGGTTGGATGGTGAACGTTGGTGGACAGCCATTTTCAGGTCTCTCCAGAGATGCTCAATTGTGTTTAGGTCAGGGCTTTGGCTGGGCCAGACAATAATGGTCACAGAGTTGTTCTGAAGCCACTCCTTAGTTATTTTAGTTCTGTGCTTAGGGTCATTGTCTTGTTGGAAGGTGAACCTTCAGCCAAGTCTGAGGTCCAGAGAACTCTGGAAGAGGTTTTCATCCAGGATATCTCTGTACTTGGCCGCATTCATGTTTCCTTCAATTGCAACCAGTTGTCCTGTCTCTGCAGCTGAAAAACACCCCGTAGCATGATGCTGCCACCACCATGTTTCACTGTTGGGATTGTAATGGGCAGGTGATGAGAATCTTATTTCTCATAGTCTGTTTGTCCTTCATGTGTTTTTAGCAAACTCTTTGCAGGTGTATGCCCATATTAATAGGTCATATTCTTCCCGGGGGGGTGACAGATTCCCTTTAAGATCAATTTAGAATATCTGCTTCCAGAGCTTAATATTTTACAAAAGGGCGAGTTACCAGTGTGAGCCATGTAACTAACACAGAACAGTAGAACTGAACTTTGTCTTCTTACAAACACATTTGCTATTTTGCTGCAGCTCTCACAGCTCTTCTGTATTGCAACACTTGTTGCCTGTGAGACGGAAGCTGAAGCTAAGAGGAACCTGTTCATGTGTCAAGTGTAATCACACAGATCTGCAGTAAGATCAGAAGAGCAGAGAGCGGCCATTACATATTGCACTGGTAACGCCTCCATTCATTTACAATAATCTCTGGAGACAGATTCTAACGCAGATCAGTCCTGAACAACTCACAGAAGAAAAATGTGGATTTCTTTGGAATAATACATCAGATCACAGATATCAAGGTATCATTTTATTCAACTTTTCATGATTTGCATGCCTGTGCAGATGGCCAAGGAGGTTTGAGTCTACTGAGAGATTTCCTTTAAGAGACAAGATAGAAAAAGAAACATTTTGGTACAAAAAAAATCTATAAGATGTGAGTTCTGCCAAAAGGAGTGTTATTATGAAAACCTATAAAACACAGCCTTACATTGCATGACACATCTATTTCTCCATGTATTATCATAGTAAGTACACCAGACTCATCAGGTTAATGAGATCTATTTAACCATTGTCCTCATTCCTAACCAGGCATAATAAAGGGTTTTATCATACATGCACTTAATGGCTCCAAAAAAATTTCTCCTTCAGATATTAAAATAATTTTTGTCTTTTTTTATACATGGGGAGTGGGGACTAATTTTTAGGTTCTTTTGTATTCCTTTCCTTAGGATGATATTGGAAGAAAATATAAAGAAAAAAGCTATACATATGTCTATTTTTCACATTTAAAAAAAATATGACAACAACAGTTCACTAAAAGCACTTTAAAATGTGTTCCCTTTTAGTAGAAATTATCTTTATATTTTTTATTTTTTTTAGGGGAGGGGACTAGAAACATCAATTCAAACTGGTGTTATATTTTTTTCCTTCATTTTTCTTTTATTTATTTATTTTCTCATTTATTTTGGACACTGTGACTCCAACTACCATATATACTCGTGTATAAGTCAAGTTTTTCAGTTTTTTGTGCTGAAAACGCCCCCCTCGGGTTATACACGAGTCAATTTACCTGAAGGCCGGTGGGGGAGGGGTAGTGACGAGTGACAGAGGCACGAGCCGGCAGCTGTAGCTAAAGCCTGTGCTGCTGCTAAAGAGACACCCGCAACTGCTGGCTTCCAGAAGACATCCTACTCACCCTCCTGCGTGCCCTCGCAGCATCTCGTTGGTCCCTGCACCCTTGCAACATCTCGTTGGTCCCGGCAGCTCTTCCTGTGCAAAGCGATCATGTGGTCCCGCTCATTAACGTAATGAATATGCAAGGCTCTACACTCCCATAGGCATGGAGGGAATATTCATTTCCTTAATAAGCGGGGCCACGTGATTGCTTGGCACAGGAAGAGCTGCCGGTGCCAGGACCAACGAGATGCTGCAAGGGTGCCGGGACCAACGAGATGCTGCGAGGGCGTGTGGAATGGGAGTAGGATGTTTTTTGTTGTTTTCTTAATAGGAACCATTCATAGAAGGATAGGTGATAAGGAGCCATGCATACCAGGATGGGAGGGGGGAGCCATGCACACCAGGACAGGATGATTGAGCCATGCATACCAGGAAAGGACGGGGGAGCCACTCTTACCAGGACAAGACGGGGGAGCCATGCATACTAGGACAGGATGGGGGAGCCACGCATACCAGACAGGATGTGGGAGCCACACATACCAGGACAGGGATGAGGGGACAATGCATACCCTAGGCTTATACTTGAGTCAAATAAGTTTACCTAGTTTTCCATGGCAAAATTAGGTGCCTCGGCTTATACACAGGTCGGCTTATACTTGAGTATATACGGTAGGTCTTATAAGAACTTTGAGAGGAATTTAAACACATTTTACTGCTGATTATGCCAGTAAGTGGGGATGGCATATTAGCCCCAGTTACAGAAGAAAATCAGTCTCTTCTCAAATTGGAAACCTAGGAACATGCTGCTCCTGTTCTCTCCCTGCATCCACAGGACACATCAACCCTGCTTTTGGAGAAGAAAGCACTGTCAGTGTTTCCTAATCTGTATGCACAGTGCTGAAGAGAAAATAATAAATCATGTTTGACTTCTCCGTAGGATATCTACCTGTATCTGACAGCTGACTCCCAAACCCTAGAGCCGCATAATGTGTGCAGCAGGTCTATTATGCAATGAATTTTAAGAACAGAATTGAACAGGGATGGACTGAACGTTTATAGTCATTGGGCGGTCCTGAGGTAGTTGATAATGTATGCAGTTTATATTGTGAAATCTGGTGACAGATCCTCTTTGAAGTGAATTTTTCACCTCCATATCTCTGACTTTTTTATTTAAAGGGAACATGTCACTTGATTCATGCTGCCAAAATAGGCAGCATGAATTAGAGTCTAGCTGTGCGATTGCAGCCAGGTATGTTTTACTCTGAAATGTGTCAGTTTTTCAGAGAAAACATAGTTTGATATTCCATTCGAGAACCATAAGAACATATGTGACACCAGCATCTCCCCCCAATCTCTGTAATTAATTGCATGTATATATGGAGAGACATATCAAGCAAGTCGAGCTGGGCAGGGAGAAATCAACCAAGGGGTGGTGCTGGACTAGCCACACTGTTCTTATGGCCCCCGGCCAGTTTTTCAAATTATAATTTCTCTGAAATGCCATATCATTGCAGAGTAAAAAAAAACTGGTATGATTACAGCCTTGCTCTAAATCATGCTTCCTGTGGTTTGAGCAGCATGAATTTATTGACAGGTTCCCTTTAGGAAAACAGTGGTCATCCACAGACTAATCATTTTCAAAATATGGGATTTAAAAACAAACAAACAAATGAAACGTTTCCTAATCAACTTTTAAAAAACTCAACTTTTGGTCCAAACAGCAGCAAAGTAGTTTCAGATTCATAATTGCTTTGTTAATGAGGCAGACTGCTTTGATTTAGTTAAAAGGGCAAGATTTCACAGTCTCACACCAACGACTACTATGGAGGGTTGTGTTGTGCTCTCAGCATGGTGGAATCCCACAACCTGAAAGTTCAGATCCCACTCCTTTTGTAAAAAGCAGGTTTTTTAAAAGCTGAATGGTTCAGTAAATTTATATAATCACACTTATTTAGAAAAAATTATAATTGAGTGTCTGTCCATTACTTTTTTTAAAAAATAAAGGCAGCAATACAAAGTTGATAGGTGCTATAAATGTGATTTAAATCAAATTTCCTGGCAAATCTAAACAAAATGCCAAATTCAAATTTCCATACATTTGCTGATAATTTTTGAAGGAGTGTTCTCAAGTTTTTAAATTGCTTTAATTAGTTATATAGCACGAAAATAAGCAAGCATACAATTGACTTGCTTTTTCTTTCTTCTGTCATTCTTCTGGTGTGAAAGCTTATATTTTACATAGTGTCCAGCTGGTTTCCATGCAGACCAGCATGTGGTGCCCACCCAGACCCTACATGAGAGTGTACAATATCTACATTACAGAAGAGGAGTTATCTCCTAACATACCAACCACTTCTCTCCATCCCACTGATTTTTATTCAGCAGTTACCTGTTCATCGCCATCTGCCTATTAGCTCCTGACAGAGCTCTTATAAGTCCCGTGTAATCACAATTCCCTAGTACCGAGCATCAAGGCTCTCACTGTCTTGAGCAATGTACTTTTTATAATTTCCTATCATCTCTATATGAAAATACAGTGATAACAGTGTAGATTCCAGAACAAACCACTGATAGCTAAATATGTTATAGCAGAACCAGTGCTGAGCTTTATATTTCTACTAATACTACAGCTCTGCGACTTACCAAAATTGTCACTGAAGGAAAGGGACCATCCTGCCAGGAACCAGGAAAGAAGGATATTGTATGAAGAATGCAGAGTTGTGAGCTGTTCAAGAGACAACTTCAGAATACCCCTTTAATTACAGGTCAGAAATTGGAAAAAAATCGTAATCGAAATTGAAAGGAAATTTAGATTGTGATTCTGTAGGGACAGGGACAAATTGACGATGTCAAACTTTTTTCACGGCTGAGGAATATATTAGAGTTTTACAAGTAACAGCAGATAAATTATAGTGTGGCTGTTGTTGAATAATAATGCTCCTGAACTGCTCTCCCAAAATGTATTGTATTTTGCCTCCATGATCCAACTTCTCTAGACTCTAACATAAAAGTTGATAAGTACTCACTTGATTTTAAACTCATCCACCATCCTCTGTGCATCTTTGTACTCTCTTTCCAGTTTAGAATGATCAGTCGACAACTCGCGGAGTCTCTGCCGATTCAAATCGATCTGTTCCGCAAAAGCTTCTTCAAGTCCGGAGATCTCGTCCATCCTTTGGAAAGTCTCCAGTTGCTTTCTAAAGATGGCATTTCTCTGTTCTAGTACTCTAGCTCGATTTATGTAATTAGCAAACCTTTCATTCAGATCCTGCAAATGCTCAAGTCCCTGTGCTTGTGATAAGCCGAGGCTGCTCATGTCTACAAGACTTTGCTCATCAAAGCCATCAGATCTTTCATACTTTTCTTTCCGAACTTCTCGTAAGTAGCTAGTTTTGTACATGTTATCACTTTCCTATGAAACCTTCCTCCCCCTTGGCCAAGCTAAACTGAGCAAAGAATAAAATGTGTTCTGTCCCTGCACTCCTTCGTGCTGAATGCCATCTGGAATAACCAAATGAAATTTTGTTTAACACAATAAGCCACAAGGGTACTGTTCTCATGCTTTCCAGCATTTGTCAGCATTTATTTTGTTCCAGGCGTGGCGATTGTCCTGTGTTTTTCTCCATGCAGAAGCTTACATTAACAATAGGAGAGATCACACAAAAGAAATGCACTTGTACATGACTAATTGAATTAAAATGTTTAGCCAGAGTATTTACACTTTTGCTACTGGACATATATTACCCAGAAAAACTGTTTAATATCAGAAAATATCAAATCAATGAGAATGAAATTCAGACCAGTAAATTATGAGTGTAGATCTTCAAAATACAACTAAATAATACCAGGATTGCACAGTTTTCATATTATAGACATTTATGACATACCCACCTTTGGGATTTACACCTATGAAGTGTTCAACTTCTGACCACTTCGTCAAAACTTCCATGCTACAAGCTAAGGTGACCAGCATTGATGGCTTCGGCTGACAGCAAGAACGGTGACTATACTCTTTTCTTTGAATTTTTTGCCTCCGATTCTTTAAACAGTTTTTGCTAGAATTCTGGTGAAATATTGAACTATTGCAACATTTTTGCATAACTGTTACTTGCACAAAATTGTTGAGACTTTTATCATTTTTTCTTTTTACCACAGCTGGTCAGCTCTACCACATGTTACTTGAAGGCACTGTTCATCAAGACTGAAGTACAAAGCACCAGTCTTGATGTATCAGACCAAAGTGTTTGGTTATCAGTCTGGATTTTAAAGGGAAAGAGAAAAGTAAGGAAGAATGCAGGATATGTTGAATATAGACACAGACAAATGACCGTAAAGAACAGCTGTGTATAAAGGTCGTAAGGGAGCATAGTATAATGCAGCACAGACATGAAAGCCCCTTTAATGGTACAGGAACAGCAACTTTACAGGTATAGCCAGTTAGCCAATGACACTTGTGGTTTCTCCGATATTTCACAGCATCTGTAAGCATATGTGCACACAACGTCTTTTTCCGGAGGGTCCGCTCTGAAACCCACCTGAAACTACTGTATGTGTGTGCATGTCTGCGTACCATGTACAGTGGGGAAAAAAAGTATTTAGTCAGCCACCAATTGTGCAAGTTCTCCCACTTAAAAAGATGAGAGAGGCCTGTAATTAACATCATAGGTAGACCACAACTATGAGAGTCAAAACGAGAAAACAAATCCAGAAAATCACCTTGTCTGATTTGGTAAGATTTATTTTGAAAATTATGGTGGAAAAAGTATTTGGTCATTAACAAAAGTTTATCTCAATGTTTTGCTATATATCCTTCATTGGCAGTGACAGAGCTCAGACGTTTTCTGTAAGTCTTCACAAGGTTGGCACACACTGTTGGTGGAATGTTGTCCCATTCCTCCATGCAAATCTCCTCTAGAGCTGTGATGTTGTGTTGTGACCAACAAGAAATATTTGATTAAAGCATTTGCTAATTGCAACACCACACATGTGGTCTATATGGCGACATGTGTGCTGTGCAAAAAATACTACCTAGGGTGCACTGTGAGACCCCTTAAGAAAAGAATTGGTGAGCATATTATGGCTGCCAAACCTGACAGTTCTGTCAGTCGATGAGGATTGTCGGGACTCTCCAAACATTTTTGGGAGAATCATGATGGAGATGTAAGTTCCCTTAGAGTTAAAGGCACAGAAAGAGTTAGGAAGCCGGTCCGGGGTGGGGACTGGGAGCACAATTTGAGGTGTCGTGAGGCTTACTGGATAATAGAGGTGTGAGCTAGATCCCCTATAGGGCTAAATTATCGCAGCGATATTAGCTATTTTTAATAGCGGGTGGTGTGGGTTTTTTTGTGTTTTGTTTTTGCAGCTCCCCTTTCTCTCCTTTTTGCTCTACATTGCTATATTGAGAAATTAGAAGTGTATTTTACAAACTTATTTTGTGTGGATAAGGAGATGGCAATCTATGTAGACGTCATGTTTCTTGGTAGGCTGTCTCACATTTGAATTTATAATGAATGTAAATTCATCATGTCAAGCAACAGGTGTACATGGTTTCATTAAATGGAATAGGTGTATAAGGACGTTTTTATGTATTGTTCATATGCCTTTGATTAAGAACTTTGAAATACGTCAGGTGTTTAGGGGCTGCATCCTCTCAAGATGTTTTATTCTTGACATGGAAATAAAATATTGAAGATTTTAATGAAGAGACGCCTGGTGCTGTAACTTTTTTCCTTTTTTTGCTCATTTACAGATACAGAATAGTTTATTTGGAAAAGTTACCTAAAAGTACACCCTTTAACCCTTCAGGTATTTCCCAGGAACTAAAGCAATGTGGATTTTTCAGATATTCAATTTTATTTCAAAAGAGTACCTGCCAGCAAGATTTAGCAATATATAGTAAAGGCATGGCCATAATGACACTGTTACACTGATTAAATTGATACCTTTAGAGAATCAATCCGATCTGTGGTTCTTGTTTAATCAGGATTGGAACTTTTCATCGAATGACATTTCACGGCACAGGAGCAGGACTGGGAGTAGGGTCTGCTCCAGCCCCTCCGTTTCCTCATGCGTTTCTATGACAAGCCACAGATTTTTCAGTTACCTGCCTCCATTTTTAAATTTTACACCGCCATCATTTTGCTCCGCCACAGTTTGATTTCACAGTTGGTCTTTAATAAAATGGTGCCAGAGGGGACACGTGCAGATAGAGATCGTGGCTTAATGAAGACGTCATTGAGCCGAGATTTCAATTATGTAATAGTACACCATATTGTGGTAAATCCCACCACCCAAAATGTAATGGTAAATCCTAGAGCAGAAAGGTGCTAACATGTATATAAAAAAATACACATCTGGTCAAAATTGTTGGTACCACTCATTTAATGACAAAAAAAAACACAATGGTGACAGAAATAACTTGAATCTGACAAAAGTAATATAAATCAAAAATCTATGAAAATGAACAAATTACATTGCTTTTCAACCATGCTTCCACAGAATTTAAAAAAATAAATAAAACTCATGAAATAGGCCTGGACAGAACTGATGATCCCCCTGAAAATAATGTGACAAATGTGACATATTAAATTAAGGTGTGTCCACTAATTAGCATCACAGGTGTCTACAATCTTGGAATCAGTGACTGGGCCTGTACAGAGGGCTACAGATACTCACTGTGCTGTTTGGTGATATGGTGTGTATCACACTCAAAATGGAACAGAGGAAGCGAAGGAAAGAGTTGTCTCAGGAGATTAGAAAGAAAATTATAGACAAACATGTTAAAGGTAAAAGTTATAAGGCCATCTCCAATCAGATTGATGTTCCTGTGACTACAGTTGCACATATTATTCAGAAATTTAAGCTCCATGGGACTGTAGCCAACCTGCCTGAACGTGGCCGCAGGAAAGAAAATTGATGACAAATCAAAGAGATGGATAATATGAATGGTAACAAAAGAGCACAGAAAAACTTCTAAATAGATTAAAGGTGAACTTCAAGCTCAAGGAACATCAGAGTCAGATCGCTCCATCCGTCGTTGTATGAGCCAAAGTGCACTTCATGGGAGACGACCAAGAAGACACCATTGTTGAAAAAAAAATCATAAAAACGATAGACTGAAATTTGTCAAACTACATGTTGACAAGGCCAGTAGCGTAGCTACTGGGGGGCAGAGGGAGCCATTGCCCCGGGCCCCGTAACTTGCAGGGGCCCCCTGGGAGACAGGGCCACATGTCATTTGGCGTGTCTGGGGTGCAGGGAGAGAGCAGCACAATGCCGGCTCCCCTGTCTGACAGACTGCACAGCGGCACCTTGCAGAGCCAGAGAGTCCCTGCAGTGTGCGATGCTATCTCACCCCAGAAGATCCTTCCTGGCCGACAGCAGCTGCGGTTACTTTCTCTCTGTGCAGACACTGATGGGCTCAGGCACGCTGGGTCCTAGTGCCCTCCACACATTAACTGGATACTTCCTGGTCCTGCCTCACTGTGCCTACAAACTTAATCGGTAAGTGGGGATGGAATTGATTAGATTCATTTAGTTTGGGCATCTCAAGATCACTATGGGTTGAATGGGGGTATTGTGGGAGCTAGGGCACTGGGGGTGTATGTGAGAGGATGTGGGTAAATGGGAAGAGGAGACAGGGAACTGGGAGTGTATGTGAGAGGATGTGGGTATATGGGGAGAGGAGACAGGGAACTGGGGGTGTATGTGAGAGGATGGGTGTATTATGGGGAGAGGAGACAGGGCACTGGGGGGTGAATGTGAGAGGATGGAGGTATTATGGGGGAGAAGAGACAGGGCACTGGGGGTGTATGTGAGAGGGTGGAGGTATTATGGGGAGAGGAGACAGCACTGGGGGTGTATGTGAGAGGATGGGGGCATTATGGGGAGAGGAGACAGGGCACGGGGGTGAATGTGAGAGGATGGGGTATTATGGGGAGAGGAGACAGTGCACTGGGGGTGTATGTGAGAGGGTGGGGGTATTATGGGGAGAGGAGACAGGGCATTGGGGGGTGAATGTGAGAGGATGGGGGTGTTATGGGGAGAGGAGACAGGGCACTGGAGGTGTATATGAGAGGATTGGGTGTTATGGGGAGAGGAGACAGTGCACTAGGGGAGAATGTGAGAGGATGGGGTATTATGGGGCTGAAGTGGGGGACAGGGCTCTGGGGGTTAATGTGAGAGAATGGAGTATTGTGGGGGCTAGGGCACTATGGGTGAATGTGAGAAGATGGGGGTATTATGGGGAAGGAGAAAGGGTGCTGGAGGGTGAATGTGAGGGGATGGGAGTATTGTGGGTGTTGGGGTGGTGGAGATGAGATAGGGCACTGGGGATGAATGTAAGAGGATGGGGGTATTGTGGGTGAGGCAAACAGGGCACTGGGGGCTGATTATTATACTGTTTTGATAAGAAACAGTATACCTTACCTCTTGCGCCCATGTGCGGTTGTGCAGGTTGCACCAATGATATGTCTTCCTGTTAGGGACCCACTCAGATGTTTCGCCCCCCCTGAGCTGAACCCCTAGCTACGCCTCTGGACAAAGCACAAAGCTTCTGGGAGAATGTCCTATGGACAGATGAGACAAAAATGGAACTTTTTGGCAAGGCATATCAGCTCCATGTTCACAAATGGAAAAATGAAGCATATCAAGAAAAGATCACTGTCCCTACTGTGAAACATGGAGGAGGCTCTGTTATGTTCTGGAGCTGCTTTTCTGCATCTAGCACAGGGTGTCTAGAATCTGTGCAGAGTACAATGAAACCTCAAGACTATCAAGGGATTCTAGAGAGAAATATGTTGCCCAGTGTCAGAAAGCTTGGTGTTAGTCACAGGTCATGGGTCTTGCAACTGGATAATGACCCAAAACACACAGCTAAAAACACCCAAGAATGGCTGAGAGGAAAACATTGTACTATTCTGAAGTGGCCTTCTATGAACCCTGACCTAAATCCTATTAAGCATCTTTGGAAAGAGCTTAAACATGCCGTCTGGAAAAGGTAACCTTCAAACACGAGACAACTGGAGCAGTTTGCTCTTGAGGAGTGGGCCAAAGTACCTGTCAAGAGGTGCAGAAGTCTCATTGACAGTTACAGGAATTGTTTGATTGCAGTGATTGTCTCAAAAGGTTGTGCAACAAAATATTAAGTTAAGGGTACCATCGTTTCTGTCCAGGCCTATTTCAGGAGTTTTATTCTTTTTAAAATTCTGTGGAAGCATGGTTGAAAAGCAATGTCTGACTTTCATTTGTCAATTTTCAGAGATTTTTGATTATTACTTTTGTCAGATTCTAGTTATTTCTGTCACCATTGCGGGTTTTTCTGTCATTAAACGAGGGGTACCAACAATTTTGACAAACGTGTGTTTCTTCAACTACTCCACGAAGATTCTAAGACTCAGACCTTTAGCAGACAAGTTTGTGCTGATTCAATTATTCTTTATTTAGATTTAGTTTTTTTGTTACTATAATGTCAAGGTAGCTCTGTTTATTTCCTGCCCTTTAAGAAACAATGCAAATTAGTTTTTTATTCTGTGACACAATGCCCTTTTCTTTATTTCTCTGTTTTGTTTTTTCTGCAATTCTGACTTTCATCCAATTGATCATGTCTAAGGACATCATAGATATCAAGAACAAACAGAACTCTTTTAGTGCCTGCATATGATGTTATTACACAAAGTTAGAGGTAAATAGGAAAGCTTCAAAGTTTTAAGCTTAAGATTTATATAAAAGCTCTGGTTTTTTTGGTTATGAATTCATATTTTTTACCTCTTATGGGTCAGTCCTATTTTCTCCCTAATGACCAAATTTATTTACCGTATATTTTTTCATTGTTGCATTCCAGGAGCCTTTTTATTACTGACAAAGCCATATGAGAACTTGTTTTTTTGCATAAAGAATTGTATTTGTGAGTGACAATATTTTGTACTACTTTTCACTTATTAAAGCAGTTTCTGGAGTCCAACTTAATTTGCATCCTAAATTCCTATTTGTTTAATGCTATCTATCAATAGTTTTTATTTTTTTAATATACTTGAATAAAAAAATTCTCTATCCTTCTCTAACTACACTATCTAACGGCTTTTCTATTTTTCTGCACAATTTCCTCTTTGATGACGCTTCCTTTCAGAATGATAGTGCATGCTGGGATACTCAAAGTGCCATGAAGAGACAGAGGTTAAAGTCACTGCCGCAATCCCTGCCCCCCGCTCTGAAAAAAATCATCAGTATTGCTTTTTTAAGGAGTTGGGCTAGTCCCTGCACTGCCACTGTGTGATGCAGACAATGACTGTACTCTCTCTCGCCAGCTCAGATCAGTAGTAACAAGTTAACAGGAGAGCGGACTGTCATTGTGCACATCGCACAGTGACAGTGCAGGTACTAACCAACCCCTGAATCAAGCATCACTGATGATGCTTTGCTTCCATGAGCAGACAGAGACTGCATCATTGACTGTAGACTCTGTCCCCTGATGACACTTTGTTTGAGTATCCCATCATGCACTGGGATTCTGAAATGAAGCGTTATCAAATAGGACGTTGTAAAAGAATATATAAAAGCAGCTAGGTAGTGTAGTTAGGGAAGGATAGGAAATTTTTAATTTAAGTATATAGTACATCCTAGTCACACACCAGTTACATTTTCGAGATCTCTGGAAAAGACCGAACACCTTCCAGGGTCTCTGTCTGTTCTAGCACCACAGGGTAGGGAGATATATAGAATAACTAGTAGAAGCCATGTACCAAAGTTGTGTTTGGGCTCAATGGGTAGCAGTGGCCCGGCCAGATCCAATGGTGACAAAACCGCCTCCCTAGGACCATTCATTAAGCAGTTATGACTCATCTTCAGTTTTGGAGTTTTTAGCTGCTAGAGGCAAGATGAGGGGATTTAGGTTCAACCCAGAGGGCAGTAGGGGACCCAAAGGGGATAAAGGCTAGTGTAAGGCCATGAGGCCTCTCTCTCTAGGTTATCCTTGCGGTTCACTTCGAAATTGGGGCCAAGTTGAGTAACATTCTGTGGAGGAACCAGCTAGCAGCCCACAGCCCTGTGGCTCAGTGCAAACATGGTCTAACATCAAACCGGTAATTTGACATGATGCATCTGCTTATATCTTTTGTTCTACCACTATTGTATTTGCATATGTAAAGGTTCGTCGGATGCAGTAAAGAGCAGGAGGCAGAGAAGGGGTTAACAAGAATTTACTTAAACAATTTCTGAGTAAGAATTCGGGGAAACCTCCACGCAGGGAGATGATTAGGCAAATAAAACATCAGGGAAATACTGAACTCACATAAACAGCAACAAAGTATACGAACTGAGAAGGGAAAAAATAAAGGTAATGACTTATTGGTTGAAGTTCTTGTTGGGGAACCGTTGGAACAACTCTCAACGGCGTCGCAATCCATGAACAAAGTGTCTGGCTCTGCTGCGTAGGAACGAGATGCACTGTCTCCTGACCGTGCCAAAGTATCCCTATCTGTTGGTCTTGGGTCCGTTGACACATGGATACAGTTCCCTCTGCTGGTTCCTCAAGAGTGACGCAGTACAACGGGAGCACAAAACCGTACAGGCCACAGGAGTGACAAGGCCTCGCACGGAATCACAAGGTTCAGGAAGAGGCGGGACGTCTGCTACACTTCACTTTATGGGCCGGGTTCGTGTAGGGGCACCCGGTAATGGAAGCAAGAGTTGGTCAGTCTGTAAAGGGCTGGCATCAGTGGCGGTAGTTGAGGAGAGGGAGTCAACCTTCTTCCTGCTCTGTAGTTGCCTTCCCCCCAAGTCTTTCTCTTTCCTGCGCTTAGCCCCTTTTATGTCACCCATGCCCTTTCTGTGAGGTGCTCAAGCACTACCCACACAGACAAGTAGTCCCCCTGCAACAGTGATGACCGCCCCGATAGTTCCGGCTTCAGAGCGTATCTCAAACTGACAACACTGTTCCTGTTCATCTTTTTACACATATCTGATCATTCTATATGTATAACCATTGTGTATATATTGTACTGTGTAAGGAGATTAAATTTATAAATTTTACCTTTGGCTACTCTTATCTCGATCAATGAGTCCACATGTCCGTATGTCGGTTTAATATTACATGCTATCGTGGCTGGTTTCTGGCCCAATATAATCCAATTAATGGACTGGGCTTATATCTAAAGAGGAACTGGTGGCAGACATACCGGACTGACAGTGCTCTGTTTCACTGGTGCTTGTGAAAGGGACATCTCAGCCTGTCAGGGTTGTGAGTGAGTATGGCGCCACGTCAGTTATTGCATGGGCCACACCCTCTCACTATCCGTGCCTCCCTGGGCCCATGTGGACAGGGAGTGTATGTAAAACTATGCCAAGCTGACGTTATGTGTCCCCAGGGGGTGTGAAATTGTACATTGGTGAAAGTGGAGAGACCATACTACGTGATATTTCTGACATAATAGTGACATCTGGCGTGGTGACGAGGTGTGGGTTCGTCCCAAAGATATATTTCAAACTTGCTTATTTTGAAGAATACTATTGCTTTATGAAAAAATTAAAAGACAAAGAAAGCTCTAAACTTTTTTAACTACTGATTGTACTGTTCAGAAGAATCATGCTGACATGTAATTTTTAAAACACAATGTACGCCATGAAAACAAAACCCAAAAAACAATTGTGAAATTGCATTATTTTCACCATGTCAAGGCACTTGGAATTTTTTTTTCCAGTTTTTCAGTACAATATATGGTGAATTTGATAATGACAAAATCAAATGTGTATTTTATTTTTTTAAGTTCAGTACTTTTGCGCAAAAATGAATCAATTTTTAAACGTTTCCCAACATGTGACGTAACACGTCTGATGTGGTTGTTTGGAGAAGGAACTGAACCATACACAGCGGTGCTGATACTTATATAAAGCCAGCACCTGCCTCTAGCGATAGCTGTCCCTTCCCCCAAAAATACAATACAGAGTGATCAAAACATTGTATGTACTGCAATATGGTATCAGTAAAAAATGTCAGCTTGGTACATAAAAAACAAGCCCTCAAATGGATAAATTGATGAAAAAATAGTTACAAGTCTCACTCTCAGAAAATGAGGACACAAACCAGTTGTTCCTTTCTAAAGAGTAATTTTTTTTTAACTTTTATTTTGTAAATGAATAGTACATATGAACATAAGCAAAACTGTAATTTATCCTATCAGAGAAATCTGCTTCCTTCTCCCCCTGAGCTGATCAATTATTCTTAATTTATGGGTAGGAGATGTAAAATCTATGTTCAGTGACAATAGATGTTCACATTACTGAAGAGAGAGGATCTGGAAGCAGACAGAGACATTCTGCTGCAAGTTCACCTGACACGGAAGTTACACTTTAAATATATGTTATGGGCCAGTGTCCGCTATTTTATGAATCTGTTCGGAAGCGAATTACAGAAAATCTGCACATTGGAGAATGCGGATTTTTAGAAAAATCAAGTAGAATTAAATTTCACTTGCATACATTTACTCATCTCTAATGCAAAGTAATTAAAATGTTTTCATTATTCTGTGGGTTGGTACCGTTATAATGATACCTAATTTACTGTATGTTTTGGACTATGAAACTCTCTTTACTACAACACACAAGCTAATTTAAGACATTAGAATGTAGGAAAAATTAATTTTCTACTAATACAAATTTTCCTTGTGGTGTAAATAGACAGAGGGGTTGCTATTAGAGATGAGCGAATATGTTCGGAAAACGATCGCCGAATCCGAATTTGTCATATTTGTACCATATTCATGCCGAATTTATGTTTGATGATTGTTTCCAAACATATCCAAATATCTATACTTCTGTTGACTCCAATGGCATTCGGCGAATATTGCAAATACGCCGATCGTAATTTGAACCGAATATTGAAATATTCGCTCATCTCTAGTCACTATCAATAAGTAGAGAGGTAAATATTACAAAGGGTCAATAAAGTGCTCTAGGGAGCTCACCAGAGTTCTTGTAAGGGTGGGGAGGCTTCACATTGCGTTCTGTGTCCCTGTTGGGGCATATGCCCAAAATCCCCCGCAAAGCAGGGTCCGGACGCATGCACCGACGGGGACACACACCGCAATGTGAAAGCTCCCTCAGTGTTTCTCTGCAGCCTTCACATTATGCACACAACTCTGCAACATTCACAACACACAATACTGCCTGTACAGTAGACACAGAGGGACTGCATGAAGAGTACATACACTCAGTTCTACAGCAGGCAAAACCAGTGCTGCAACTTTACTTTTTATTTTTTCTGAACAGTTTATCGAAAAATCACAGACAGACAATATTTTTTTACGGACACATTCTGATACAAAACTCTACCTGCAAATACCTTCTATAGATTTCGATTTAAGAAACAACACACTGGCATAATTTAATATACTTTTCTTATATAGCCCCATCATATTCCATAGCGTTCAACATAAATAAATCATTGCTGTCCCATTGGGGCTCACAATCTAAATTCCCTATCAGTACGTCTTTGAAATGTAGGAGGAGACAAGACTACCTGGAGAAACCCAGAGAGACCATACGAACTCCTTTTAGATATTGTTCTTTGTTAGATTTGAACCCAGGATCCCAGTGCTGCAAAACAGCAGTGCTAACTAGTGATGGGCGAACCCCTCCGATGATCAGGATCGGCAGGTGTTAGGGTTTGAGTTCCCGCTGCTGCACAAGGGGAGTCTTGAACCAGTCCCGCTGCGGTCCCCCATTCATCTCCGTCCACAGTGGAGCCTGCTCAGCTTAGACGTCGGTCCCAGCGTCTCGCCCAGTCTAACAGTGTGCAGAGGATTACTGCTGTTCCTCCAGGCTCTGCTATTGTGGCCAGTACTGGTTAGCAGCGAGCAGACGTCTTTAGGACAAAGTCCTTGTTTTCCCCTTCTGAGCATGCCCAGAGTGAGATCTCTCATTGGAGATCAGGGGTTACATGCTCACGTACTGCAGCAGCTCCTATTGGTCTGCCAGGAAGGTCCTGTGACTACTGGTGTTCTGGAACAAGTTTCATTGGTCCTTGTTTCTGGCAGGTCCTGTAGCTGTTACTATAAAAGGGTAGCATGGCTGGGCCGCCATGCGCTAATATCAACCATTATATGCTTTGCGCCAGTGTGGTCATACGTGTGTGTGGTTAGGGCCCAGCTGAAATAAGCCCCTAGAATACCGACTTAATCGGTGAGGAGTTTGGTATGCTAGCTGGTCAGGGTCGGTGTACTAGATGCCCTAGATTACCGGCATAACCGGTGAGGAGTTTGATTGTCGTATTCAGGGCCTGGCGTTCAGACGCCATAGATTGCGGGTGACTCCCGCGAGGACATTAGCGCATGATCACGTTCTATGTTCGCTTAGCACTTAACTGTGTACCTGGGTGCCTGACAGGACACAGAACTTTTTCTCAGCGGCCCTGTGACGTAACAGGGTTCGCTTTCAACGCTAGACATCGCCCTAGCGTGTTTATTTTGCGAGTCAGTTGTGTTTAGTGAGTTCGCACACATCGCCATATAGCGCTGCGGCACTCCTAGCGGCTCTGTGAAATAACAGAGTTCGCACATATTGCCACAGCGCATTGCGGTGTTTATTTTGGCGACTCTGCGGGATAACAGAGTTTGCGCCTTGCGCCATTTTACTAGCAGCAGGTTCCGCCTGCACGGTGAACCCCGGGCTGCGAACGCACCTCTCTACCTCATATATTTGGTGCATTCCGCAGACCCTAACATAATATTAGCGCCAGGGTCTGGCTAGTAAAATGGCAGATGACCAGCGTCTACCGCAGTACATCCAGCAGCTGGAGGGTAGGTTGGCGGCTCTTGAGCGCACAACCTCAGCTGTGGATGTTACCGCAGTCGCTGTTCAGGCTGCTAGCGTGGCTGCAGCCAGTTTGTCCTCTGCCACCTCTGCCCCTACATTATCCCACCTCCCGCTTCCTGACAAGTTTGCTGGTGACAGCAAGCAATGTCGGGGATTCGTGAGTCAGTGCTCTATACAGCTTGAGTTTCTGGCTGCACGTTTCCCCACGGATCGGGTACAAGTAGGTTTTGTACTGTCTCTACTCTCGGGCAGAGCGTTGGAGTGGGCAACGCCGCTGTGGGAGCGCGACGATCGTGTGGTGCGGAGTGCTCCTCGCTTCCTGGAGGCTCTTAAAAGGGTCTTTTTAGGACCTCAGGTCACCCACGATACGGCGCTACAACTGCTGGCATTGGCACAGGGTTCGTCTTTGGTCAGTCAGTTTTCCGTCCAGTTTCGGACTCTGGCCTCAGAGCTAGACTGGTCGGATAAGGTTCTCATTCCAGTCTACTGGCGAGGACTGGCTGATCATGTTAAAGACGCTTTGGCTACCAGGGAGATTCCCGCCACACTGGAGAAGCTTATCTCCATATCTACCCGCATCGACCTCCGTTTTCACGAGCGGAGGTTGGAGCGGGACCAGTGTAGGCAGAGGATTCGGTTGGCTCCCACCTTTGCCACACCTCTTGAATCCCCCGATCTGGCGTCCGAATCCCAAAAGGCCACAGAGGTTCCTCGTGCAGGACCTAAGTCTCGAGTCGTCCGAGTATCTGTGGTCTGTAACCTTTGTCAGCAGACAGGACACTATGCCAACAAATGTCCACAGCGATCGGGGAAGCGATCGCGTCTAGTGGCTCTGGGAGGAGGTTCACTAGAGACAGCGGCATTTTCCTCCAAGATGACATTTAAAGGGACAGTCACTGTGGACGCTTCCACACTTACAGTCGAGCTTTGTGTGGACTCAGGAGCAGAGGGGAATTTCATGTCATCCACCTTTGCTCATCGCCACGCAATACATCTGGTAGCGCTCGACAAACCAGTGACTGTCCGGGTTGTGAATGGGTTGACATTGCCCTCGCCAATTACACATCAGACTGTCCCTCTTACTTTGTGTGTACCCCCTTCCCATCAGGATATTATTTCCCTTCTCGTCCTTCCCGAGGGAATAGACGAAATCCTACTGGGAGTGCCCTGGCTCCGTTCCCACTCCTCTCATATTGAGTGGACCTCCGGTAGGATACTGGGTTGGAGTGAGTCATGTAAGGACAGATGTGTCAGGGAGTGCATTCAGGTTACCACTACAGAGATACCAGCAGATCTTTCTCCTCTTCCCAAGTGTTATCAGTCATATGCAGACATGTTCTCTAAAAAGGCTGCGGAGACTCTGCCGCCCCATCGTCCCTACGACTGTCCTATTGACCTCTTGCCTGGAGCAGAACCTCCTCGGGGAAGGGTCTATCCCCTCTCTCTTCCTGAGACGGAGGCTATGTCTCAATATATCCAGGAGAATCTGGCAAGAGGGTTCATTAGGAAGTCGGTGTCACCAGCAGGAGCGGGGTTCTTCTTCGTGCAGAAGAAGAGTGGAGAATTACGTCCGTGTATAGATTACAGAGGTCTTAACACCATCACAGTTAAGAATAAGTACCCGTTGCCCCTGATCTCTGAGCTCTTTGATAGGCTCCAAGGAGCAAGGGTATTTACTAAATTAGATCTGCGTGGTGCTTATAATCTGATCCGCATCCGTGAAGGGGACGAATGGAAGACGGCTTTTAATACAATGGGATGGGCATTATGAATACCTGGTGATGCCCTTCGGGCTCTGTAATGCCCCAGCCGTTTTCCAAGACTTTGTCAATGATATCTTCCGGGATATGCTTTCCACCTCTGTAGTAGTCTATCTGGATGATATTCTCATCTTTTTTCCAGATATTGACTCTCACAGGAGGGATGTCTGCAAAGTATTCGACCTGTTACGGGCAAACTCCCTCTATGCAAAGCTGGAGAAATGCATGTTTGAGCAGAAGTCTTTACCTTTCCTGGGCTATATCATCTCCGCCCAGGGATTGGCTATGGATCCTGCCAAACTACAGGCTGTGATGGATTGACAAGAACCCCATTCTCTTAAAGCGGTGCAGCGCTTTATGGGGTTCATTAATTACTATCGCCAATTCATTCCCCACTTCTCCACTTTGGTAGCTCCCTTGGTAGCCCTCACCAAGAAGGGATCCAATCCCAAATTGTGGTCAGAGGAGGTCTCCAAGGCCTTTACTTCAATTAAGTCCCATTTTGCTAGCGCTCCCATCTTACATCGCCCCGAGGTTGATAAGCCTTTTTTATTGGAGGTCGATGCCTCGTCCGTTGGTGCTGGAGCAGTCTTTTTTCAAAAGGATGCTCAAGGTCGGAAGCATCCTTGTTTCTTCTTTTCCAAGACCTTCACACCAGCGGAGAGGAATTATTCCATTGGGGATAGGGAGTTGCTAGCCATGAAGTTGGCCTTTTCCGAGTGGAGACATCTCCTGGAGGGGGCTCGCTTTCCCTTTCAAGTTTTCACTGACCACAAAAATTTGGTCTATTTACAGACCGCCCAGCGGCTAAATTCTCGTCAGGCCAGATGGTCCCTGTTCTTCTCCCGGTTTCATTTCACCCTCCATTTCCTCTCCGATGAGAAGAACATTTGGGCCGATGCGCTTTCTCGCTCCGTGGTGTCCTCTGAGGAGGTGGAGGAGGAGCCTCGGTTGATTGTCCCCACAGAGAGCCTAAGAACTGTGGCCCCGTTTTCGCTTGAGTCTGTGCCTCCAGGCAAGACTTTTGTGCCCATCAATTTGTGACCGGAGGTACTCTCTTGGGCACATTCGTCCAGGGTGGGTGGACATTTTGGGGCAAAAAGGACATCTGAGTTGCTGGCGAGGACATACTGGTGGCCACATATGGTCCGTGACGTCAGGGAATACGTTCAGGCGTGCGTCTCCTGCGCCAAGAATAAGTCCCCTCGACAACGGCCAGCTGGGTTACTTTTCCCTTTACCGGTGGCAGACAGGCCTTGGGAGATGGTCGGGATGGATTTTGTGGTGGGCTTACCCAAGTCTCGGGGCTGCACCATCATCTGGGTGATAACCGACCACTTCTCAAAAATGGTGCACTTAGTGCCATTACCACGGTTACCGTCTGCACGGGCCTTGGCAGCATTGTTCATTAGGCATATTTTCCGCCTACATGGTATGCCAGACAAAATTGTCAGTGATCGAGGTCCCCAGTTTGCGTCTCGGTTCTGGAGAGAGCTGTGTCGTTTACTCAGCATTGAGTTGAATCTCTCCTCTGCATACCATCCCGAGACGAATGGGTTGGTAGAGAGGGCCAACCAGACCTTGGTCACATATTTGCGACATTTTGTCTCTGCCAGGCAGGATGACTGGGCATCCTTGCTACCGTGGGCTGAGTTCGCTCTAAATAATGCTGTGGCTGACTCCACCGGACAGACCCCATTCCTCCTGAACTACGGTCAGCATCCGCGGGTACCAGTGCCCATGCCCGTGTCTTCCGCCGATTCCAGGGTGGCAGACTGGGCTGTGGAGGCACGGGACATTTGGGACCGCACCCAGGATGCCATTCAGGCCTCCAAAGAGAGGATGAGGTCTTCGGCCGATGCCCATCGGCGCCCCGCTCCTACATTTGCTCCGGGTGACCTAGTGTGGCTTTCTGCCCGAAACATCAGGCTATGTGTAGAGTCCACCAAGTTGGCACCTCGCTTTTTGGGCCCCTTTAAAGTTCTTGAGCAGGTGAAACCAGTGGTTTACCGCCTAGCCCTTCCGCCTCGCCTTGGTATCACCGACACCTTTCACGTGTCCCTCCTGAAACCCGTGGCCATTTCCTGGTTTTCCGAGTCATCTGCCGGGACGTCGGGTTCATCTACCGACGATCATGAGGTGAATGCCATTGTTGGGTGCAAGGTGGTATGAGGCAAAAAAATTTATTTCGTGGATTTATGGGCCTGAGGATAGGTCCTGGGAGCCTGTTCATGCTCCGCAGCTCATCGCTGCCTTTGAGCGCAGCGAGGCCCAAAGAAGGGGGGACCCTAGGAGGGGGGGTAATGGTAGGGTTCAAGTTCCCGCTGCTGCACAAGGGGAGTCTCGAACCCGTCCCTCTGCGGTCCCCCATTCATCTCTGTCCACAGTGGAGCCTGCTCAGCTTAGACGTCGGTCCCAGCATCTCGCCCAGTCTATCAGTGTGCAGAGGATTACTGCTGTTCCTCCAGGCTCTCCTATTGTGGCCAGTACTGGTTAGCGGCGAGCAGACGTCTTTAGGACAAAGTCCTTGTTTTCCCCTTCTGAGCATGCCCAGAGTGAGATCTCTCATTGGAGATCAGGGGTTACATGCTCACGTACTGCAGCAGCTCCTATTGGTCTGCCAGGAAGGTCCTGTGACTACTGGTGTTCTGGAACAAGTTTCATTGGTCCTTGTTTCTGGCAGGTCCTGTAGCTGTTACTATAAAAGGGTAGCATGGCTGGGCCGCCATGCGCTAATATCAACCATTATATGCTTTGCGCCAGTGTGGTCATGTGTGTGTGTGGTTAGGGCCCGGCTGAAATAAGCCCCTAGAATACCGACTTAATCGGTGAGGAGTTTGGTATGCTAGCTGGTCAGGGTCGGTGTCCTAGATGCCCTAGATTACCGGCATAACCGGTGAGGAGTTTGATTGCCGTATTCAGGGCCTGGCGTTCAGACGCCATAGATTGCGGGTGACTCCCGCGAGGACATTAGCGCATGATCACGTTCTATGTTCGCTTAGCACTTAACTGTGTACCTGGGTGCCTGACAGGACACAGAACTTTTTCTCAGCGGCCCTGTGACGTAACAGGGTTCGCTTTCAACGCTAGACAGCGCCCTAGTGTGTTTATTTTGCGAGTCAGTTGTGTTTAGTGAGTTCGCACACATCGCCATATAGCGCTGCGGCACTCCTTCTAACGGCTCTGTGAAATAACAGAGTTCGCACATATTGCCACAGCGCATTGCGATGTTTATTTTGGCGACTCTGCGGGATAACAGAGTTTGCGACTTGCGCCATTTTACTAGCAGCAGGTTCCGCCTGCACGGTGGACCCCGGGCTGCGAACGCACCTCTCTACCTCATATATTTGGTGCGTTCCGCAGACCCTAACAGCGGGTTCGCCCGAGCTTTTTGAAAAGTTCGAGCTCGGGGCCAGAGATGACGCAAACTTGCATCCAAACCCCGAGCTTGGACTTTACAGATATGGGCCATTATAATTATACTTACCTATCCAGTGACGTGTCCTGCCGTCCCGATGTTTCCCAGCCGCATCTTTATCTGGGGCCGCTGATTAACTGCCGGCAGTATTCACTGCAAGTCACTGTGACTTCACCGCATGAACACTGCCGGATAAAGCCGAAGACTGCCAAGTGCAGTGAATACCGCCGGCAGTTAATGAGCGGCCCCAGAAGCAGATGCGGCCAGTAGACAGTGGGACGGGAGGACGCGTCGCTGGACAGGCAAGTATAATTATAATGGCCCTGGACCCGAACCTAAATTGGACCCGAACTGTAACACGGGATTCCCATGGAAACCTGTGTTGGGGACCTGTGTATGGGGTCCCAAACTTTACAGTTCGGGTTTGCCCATCCCTAGTGCTAACCACTGAGCCACCATTCTGCCCAGATATAAGAAATTTAGCACCAATCATCACATTGCGATGAGTTGCGATAAGTCAGATATTTGATTTTGTTTTCTATGGTAATATATTTGAGTTATTTTGAGCTTTTTGGTAAAAAAAAATCCACAAATCTTTGGTGGTCTGTCTAGACGAGTAATGAAAACAGAATATTCGAACATTTTGTAAACTTGCTTCCTTTTAACAAAATTTGAGTGACTGAAGAGGATAGCTTTTAGGATTTCTTCTTTTTTTGTGTAATTAATAGAACACCGTAAGGTTTCATAACATTTCAATTCTTTTAATCACCCTAACAATGTGTGAATGGCAGAGATTATGTTACATTAGCTGGCAACAAGGGATGATTTTAATTATTGTAATCATGCCCCATGTTTCCAATTTATTGTAATTAAATTCATTTTATTAAAGTCTCCAGGAACTTATCACAATGTAAACCAACACATTATAATGCAATGTGCATAAGCATGACTATGTCATAGAAATATTAAAATATTCTTCCTCAGAAAAGGTTTGCGTTATGGATTTATTACATAGCTTTTTATTCATTTTATAAAGATCCTTCTGGGAGCAGATAACAAATGACATGGCTTTCAGGAGAATCCCTTTTTTATATTTTCTCATGTGTTATACATGCCTTAAGGGATTCAAATTTTTAATGGGTTCCTACTTTAAACCTATAATCACAACGCAATGAGCTGCTATCTTTTCCTTTTTGCCTCTTTGCATTTCAGAATAGCTGCGTAATTTAGAATTCATTTTTTGTGGCTCAAGTACACAAAAGTTATTTATAAGATTGTTTTTGGTTACTTTATATTGTTAGCATTTAGTTCTTTAGGATATTTCAGTTGTGTGGACAACAAATTTGTTTTATGCAAAATAATTTTTTTTCATTTTTTAGATTTTTTGTTGGGGGGGGCTTTTTTTATTGTTTTGTTTGTTTTACATTTGCATACATGTGTTACATAATGTGTCCACCAAGCAATGAAAAAACATATGTGGGGCCATTACATATTTTTATTGCTTAGTTTTTCCCCGTTGCAATCCACAAGCACCCCGATTACAGGAAAAACAGCCCCCTGCTCAGCCCCACCCAACTAGTAGAGCTGATGTGGGTCTGTTAACACCTAACAGCTCTGCTTTGCAAAGAAGTTACCTGCCGATTAAGGCCTCTTTCAGACATCCGTTTTTTTGTATCAGGCATGATCCGTCAAACACCTGAAGGTACGGATCCGGCACTGAAATAAAAAAACTGATGCAACGGATCCGTTTTTTTGCTGGATCCGACCTGAACTTTTGAACCCAGAAAAAGAGGGTTTTGGATGTCCGGAGACACTGGAAAATGTAGTAGTAGTAGTAGTAGTAGTAGTAGTAGTAGTCCCTGATTTCCAGAATCCGGATCAGACTTTTGACGGATTGCACAAAAGTCTGATCTGGTTCCATTGACTTCTATTGTTTCCGGCCGCCTGATGCGCCGCCTCAGGCACTATCAGGCGGCTCCAGTAAACAAAAAAAACGTTACATGCACCGTTTTGTCCGGCCGCCGGAATGTACATTTCCTCCGGATCCGGACAAAAACGGATACAACACAATGACATCAGGCGCGATCCGGCGCTAATGAAAGTCAATGGTAAAAAAACGCATCCGTACCGGATCCGTTTTTTTAGCAACACGCCGGATCATGGCTGAAGTCAAAAAACGGATGTGTGAAAGAGGCCTTAGTCACTGCTGAGTCCAATAGTGTCATTAGCGGTACCTATATTTCTATACAAAGCACTAATTGATCGCTACGTATCCTGAAACAAAGAATGCAGAAGAGGCAAGAACCCACTTCTGTCTTCTTCTCAGGGTCCCTTGCTGTTTCTGACAGCCGGAGACCAGACCTTCTCCTGCTAGATTGAAGGAGCAAGACCGTTAATTCCGCAACACCAAAGGACTTAGGACTTACATTGCTTCCTGATAAAAGACAGTGAGCAGTTGTTTTGGGTTTAATGAAATATATTGCATATGTGAATGGTACTCATGGTGCAGAACACATGGAAAAAATCCTATTCCAATAAATTAAGTATTAACAATATATAATATACACTAAATATTAGTGGATTCCAAGTAAATATTATTGTATGTAACAATAATTTACTAACATTTATAAAACTTGATGAGCCCCCACCATTAAGTTCATTCTATGCTTATGGACCTATATATGCACCTTTATAGATATGTGCTACATTGTACAGTTGAAAAGACAGGAGACTTGTGTAGCGTGCACAGCACACCATATCAGGGCTCCCATCTTTTTGCTAGCTGCCACCTAATGCAAAAGTTTAAAGCTCCTGACATAAATGCAGACATAGCAGTTCTTACAATGCTAAACAGCACACCACTTAATAAGCCCCTTCCAACATTTGTATGCTGGGTGCGAGACAGAAAAAGCGGGGTGCATATCGTACTGCGCTATTGTTTTTCCTTTATGTAAAGTACTATACATAACAGGACACTAAATAATACCGGACGGCATGATAAATAGCAAGAAGGGATGCTTTGTAATAACAGACGGTGATATACATAACAAGAGGAGTTGTTATGGAATGAGGGACAGTGCTATACATAGCAAGAGCAGTTATTATGGGTTGTTTTGGAATGAGGGACCGTGCGATACATAACAAAAGGGAATTCTATCTAATAAGGTACATTATTACAGATAACAAGAGGGGATGCTATTTAATAAGGGATGGCGCTATACATAGCAAGAGGGACCCTATGTAATTAGGGACAGAGCTATAGAAATGAAGAGAAGATGCTTAATACTAATGAACGCTATATAATAAGGGATAGCACTATACATAACAAAGAAGGGCACTATATACTAAGGGACAGCATTATACATAAAAAAGGAGTATATTTTACAAACAAGAGTATTATTCCCATAATCTCTCTGCATGTAAAGCTGCATTCACACTGAAAGATAATTATGAACAAGCATTCTTAAGATATAATCTTTCAGTGTTAACAGGCTGACCATCACCAGATAAACAAGCAAAAGATCATCTTGATGATCTTAGCAATTTGATTCAAGTTAAATGGGATGTTGTACTGTTGAGAATAATGGCAGCCTATGTGCACTGTAGGATCTACTGCAGACCTAGTACAGATCTCTCTAGTTTTCTGTGGTCTGCCTGTGTAAACAAGCTATTAAACAACTATGTATCGGTAATGGTTTACCGATTGATGGTCATTTAGTGTCACTGATAAGTCTGTGTAAACTGAGCTTCTTAGGGCCCCGTTACACATAGCGACGCTCCAGTGATCCCAACAACGATACGACCTGGTAAGGATCGCTGGTACGTCGCTACATGGTCGCTAGTAAGTTGTCAAACAGGCAGATTTACTCAACGACGCAGCAACGATACGGTGATCCGTATAACGACCTCGGCGGTCGTTGGGACCTTGTCACAGCAGTGATTCTGACAAAGACAAAGCAAAATCACGCCTGCGTCGCTGAGTTCTGAGTCGCCAACGAGGTGACTCATTGTTTTTATGGCGTCATACACAGCGATGCATGCTGGCCAGCGGGACACCAACGATCAAAAAGGGCCTAGGACATTCCAGCACGATCAGTGATATCGCAGCGGGGTGCCGGTGGCCGCTATGTGTCACACGTAGTGAGATCCCTGGCCAGGTCACTGTTGCATCACGAAACCTGTGATGTTTCAGCGATCTCGCTAACGATCTCGCTATGTGTGAAGTACCCTTTACAGTTCAGATACAAAATAAAATTTACAGCCAGTAATATTCCTTATCTCATCTAACTACAGACATTTTGTTTGTTTCTTCTCCAGTTTGTCAAACCTTTATGTGGACATCCTAATGCCGTGACTCAATTACTACAATGTTTGTTTGTTTGTTTCCTGAATAAGTAATCCCTCACACTGTGCCACACCATTAATATACAATTAGCCTTTGTACAACCGATCATTCAAAATATAAATTGAAAAGCCAGCACTATGCTTCCCATTATTTATAATTAGCCACTTTTCCCCCTCCAAATCAATAGATAATTTAATTAGCTTCTGTGCTCTTTCCCACAATTCTTTACCATGTGCTCCTCCCGCTCTGCCAATTAATTTTAATGACGTCTTATCTCCCAATACAATATAATCACATGTCTTCCCCCAATTCATTCTAATTGCAAGTTCTCCCCCAATTCATTATAATTAAAACTCCCAGTTCATTATAATTACATGTCCTTTCCCAACAATTATAATTACATATCCTCCCAATTTATAATATGTTCTCTCCCATTTCATTATAACTACATGTCCCCCAATTCATCATAATTACATATCCTCCCTCGATTCATTTTAATTACATGAGCTCCAATTATTATGACATGCCCCCAATTTACTTGTCCTGTCTCCCACAAACCACCATTAATTGATTATAATATAATGTGCTCTATTCACTTTATGAAAAAAAATACTTACCTCTCCATACGATCTCCTATGGCTTTATATCCTCTTGTGGCTGGTATGTACATGATGGCAATGGCTGAGTCATAGAGAGTCATACAGGCAAAGGGCACTGCCTGTAGTTGTGCTGCCATTGTCTGTTGCTGTCAGTAGACTTTAAAGAATGCTCCTTGCCTCATTGCTGATGGTGGCACAAAAAAACATTAGAATGAGGGCAATCTGGCCATGGCAGTTGTCTTTATATGGCATTTTTATATGACCTGATTGAGTGGTGCAATAATTCCAATGGGCTCTCTTATGGAGAGTGATGACGTTACCACTGATTGTGCTTCATAGATGGACTGCGATTTTACTGTCAGCACAATTTTTTGGTGCTACTATGAAGCAGAAAATATCAGAGTCAGTAAGTCAGCTCATCACAAGGTCTATCAGTTCTTGTGTGACAAGGAGTGGGCTCATGCTTAGTAATAGTGAGATCACAGACATCCATCCAGGCAATGCACGTTTGGAATGATGGCTCAAAAAATGTGGCTCAATTTCATATGGTTATTGTGGGGATATCAATAGAAAAAATCATAAGAAAAAACACCCCTTAAAAATAGCTTTTATTAGAAAAATGTATTAAAAATCACCTAAAAAGGTGATATGTGCACACCCAACAACAACAACACAGTGAACAAACAAAATATTGCTACATGTCCCTATTATATAGCCTATATACACAACTGCCTAACAGCGGGGGTTGGCGCCCTAGGGGGTAGCATTTTGGTGCCCCCGCTCAACCATGGCTGCCCCTGGTAAGCCCTAGGTAAAAACTGTTGGCATATGCAACAGATTGGGACTTATTATAAGTAAAAGTAGGACTTTATGTATGCTGACCTAACAGTAGATGGCGATGTTGTGTAACGTTTCCTTCTGTTTAATGTATTATATAAGAAATACTCTCACTTGTAGTTTCACTTTCGTTTTGTTCATGTTTCCTGATGCAATGCTAAAATGACTGTGCATTCTTCTTTTACCTCATGTTGCAAGAAGTAAAAGCTTGTTATCCCATGCAGCCTGCTCTGTGAAGTTTTCTACTGCTAAGGTGTGGATTCAGAAGCTGTGCAACAAAAACCTATAACACTCCTGCTATTAAAGGAGACCCTATAGCCCCAATCCCATTGGAAATATATAGGCTCAATCGGATATAGCTTGTAAAGCGTATTATACATATGGTTGACTTCAGATATTCATTGATAAAAAAGATCATGAACCATCATAAATAGATTCCTTACCAAGTATATCAAGGACTACCTGTGAAGGACGGCCCCCATCCTTCCACGTCACCAATGTGGCGTAACTCCACAGGCACAGCCCTCCGGCGCCCCTTTGTCTCTCAGGCCAGTAAGGGAACTGCACCTAGAGCAAATGGCCGCCGGGAGGGTGTCCTGTTACCCACTGGGTATTCTAAGATTCGTGATCAGAGTAAAAGCATCAGCCCAAGATTAATTTTATGGTTTAATTGCCTTAAGGGCGCACTAGATAATTACAGAAATATACAGTAAGCTATACAACGGAATTACAATGGATTTTCAGTCAGAGTAAAATACAACAATAATGATACAAGGCTTAGAGGTATTAGCTAGAGGTTAATATTACCAGGTTGTAGGGACATGTGGAGGCAGGGAGCTCTGTGATCCACACGTGAAAGTCTTAGTTGCTGAACAGTCCCCCAAAACGTGTGCCACTGCTCCCTTGGCAGGTCTGTCCCTTGTTGCTTCTTGCTGCTGTGAGAATGGAGTAGGATCTGCCCTTAGCTCACAGTTCTTAAACCTGCTAGGTCCCTCCCCTCGGTGTCCGAGGGTGGGCTGACAATCTCCACCCTTAGCTCCCTGCAGAATTCGTTCCCAATATCTAGCAAAGGGGTTAACTTTCTCCAAGACGATCGGATCAGGACATGAGAGGTACCAGCGGATGCAGTATGTGTTGCCCGGCGCATGGATATCAAACCTGGTCCGATTGGGTCATTGTGGATGGCCAATCTCTATATCTCAGCCCCCAAGCCATCACCGACTCGGGAGATACACCATCAAATGCCTCGAGGTCCGCCGGGTCACACAGATATTTTTATGAGAATGTACCTACAAAGATGTGCTCATAATTCATAATCCTAGAACGGAGCCTTCGTGTCTGGAGTATACAATAGATGTGTTTTCATGGTCTTGCTGAAAGGTATAGTCTAATTTAAGCCCCCAGGCATCTCATAACCATGCTAACAAACTGTAAGATTCTTTGTCTCTGTTGACATGTTCCTTGAAACTCAGTTTTCCGTCGGCCATTTTGCTTTCTGTCTTTCTGCAGCTCTTGCCCTCAGTTAATATGGAGTTTCCAGTTTTCATGTTCCCGCCCTGATTCTTCCCTTTTGCTTCTTAAGCAGCCTCAGCTGAACAATCAGTGCTCCTGAATCAAGCCTCAGTCAGTCTGTGACCTGACTCCTGGAAGCCTTGGACTTGTACTCCAGCTATTCCCTACTGAGGAACCTTGGAACACTTTTGGACTCTGGAAACCTTGTTGTGAATGGGTTTGAGATGAGTTCTGAGCAGAGGCTCCCTCTGGTGGTTACAAGCGGTACTAGTGAGGATTGTGAGGACTGGGAATCAGGTGTTACTGATTGGTCTTTTATAAGGGAGTCATTTTCCCATCAGGGTTGCCGGTGATCAATTGTTCTGGTCTGAATCCTTCTTTCCAGTTTCCCTTGTAGCCTGCTGTGTCGTGTCTGCATCTCCTGCTATCAGATAAGACAATTTCTTATTTTGTGTTTTTGCTATATTTTTGCATTTTGTCCTGCACTTCTGTGGGGGCCTTCAGGGTCCCCTCCGGGGGCTTTTGCCCTCTCAGTTTAGTCCAGCCACTGTGTTTTGTACTTTTGCTTTTTCCAGTTTTTTTTCAGTGGCTGCTGTTTTCTTTTTGTTACACCAGAGAACTAATTTAGGTGGTAGAGGTCGTGTGATCTCAGGTGATTTTGAAATTAGTAGAGTTGGTGTTTTTTCAGGGTTTTCTGAGATTGCAGTAAGTACCCTTCCTATCCTTTTCTATTTAGATAGTTTGGGCCCCAGCGTTTGCTCATACTATTTTCTTTCTGTGTCAGTATTTCATCTTGTCTAACCGCCATTACATGTTTGGGGGCTTTCTATTATCTTTGGGGTTCTGCTCCGGGGCAGATAGCTTTCCTATTTCTATCTTTAGGTGTAGTTAGTTTCTCAGGCTGTGACGAGGCGTCTAGGACCAACGTAGGAACGCTCCACGGCTGCCTCTAGTTGCGGTGGTTAGTCAGGGTACTGCAATCTCATAGATTCCAACTGCTCTGGTGTATTTCCTTTTTTACCTGCACTCCTCAGCTACCGTAACATAACAGTATCACCGGCCATAAAAATTGTATGGTACTCACAGAAGGGAAAAAATATTTTGAAGGAAGAAAAGTTGTCAGAGATATTTTTCTGTTTGTTGCATTTTTTTTTTTTTTCCCTCTGTATCTCTGGGTGCTGGGGAGGATCTTTTCTCCCAATGGAGTTTGCACAGTTGTCTGGCCGTGTGGATCAGCTTGCCACTGAGGTTCGGAGTATTGCTATCTATCTTGCTAGGTTGCCTGTTGTGGAACCTAGGATTCCCATGCCTGATTTGTTTTTAGGGGATCGAGCTAAGTTTCAGAATTTCAAAAATAATTGTAAATTGTTTCTTGCCTTAAAATCTAAGTCCTCAGGAAGCGCAGCGCAGCAGGTTCAAATTATCATCTCTCTCATGCGCGGCGATCCTCAGGATTGGGCTTTTTCCCTGACACCTGGGGATCCTGTTTTGAGTGATGTTGATGCATTTTTTCAGGCTTTGGGGTTATTGTACGATGAGCCTAATGTCACTGATCAAGCTGAAAAAGCCTTGTTGGCATTAAATCAGGGGCTTGATGACGCTGAGTTATACTGTCAGAGATTCCGTAGGTGGGCAGTCCTGACCAAATGGAATGACGACGCTTTGGCGGCCCTTTTCCGGAAGGGTCTGTCAGATAATGTAAAGGATGTTATAGTGGGATTCCCTGTCCCCTCTGGTCTCAATGATTCTATGTCATTAGCGATTCAAATTGACAGACGTTTGCGTGAGCGGAGAAGTATGCGTGGAGTGGTGTTGCCTTGTGAGCCAGCTGCTGAGCCCATGCAGTGTGATAGAGTGGTGTCTGGGGCACAGCGTCATGAGTTTCGAAAGCGCAATGGGTTATGTTTCTACTGTGGTGATGCCTCTCATGCTATTTCAGTCTGCCCTAAGCGGGGAAGACGTTTTGCACGCTCAGTTGTCTTGGGTAGTGTTCAGACTAAGTTTTTATTAACTGTCACTCTGATATGCTCTCTGTCATCATTTTCTGCTCAGGCTTTCGTTGATTCTGGAGCAGCTATTAACCTGATGGATTATGATTTTGCTAAACGTTGTGGGTTTCCCTTGATACCCCTACAGAAGTCTATTCCTTTACTGGGGATCGATTCTACCCCTTTGGCTGAGAATAAACCCCAGTTTTCTACTCAGGTGATAATGAGGGTTGAACCTGATCACCAGGAGTGCTGCAAATTTTTGGTTCTATATAATCTGCATGACATTATAGTGCTGGGTTTCCCTTGGTTACAGTCTCATAATCCTGTTTTGGATTGGAAATCTGTGTCTGTAACCAGTTGGGGCTGCCAATGTGTTAATACCAACACTCCTGTTTTTTCTGCCTCCCCCAGGCTGAGGATGTTCCTGACTTTTTGTTTGATTTTTCTGATGTGTTTAGCGAAAGTAAATCTGCATCCTTGCCTCCCCATAGGAGCTATGACTGCGCTATTGAATTAGTGCCAGGTAGTAAATTCCCTAAAGGTCGCCTTTTTAACTTGTCTGTACCTGAACATGACGCTATGCGGTCTTATATCAAGGAATCATTGGAGAAGGGTCATATCAGACCATCCTCTTCACCCTTAGGTGCCGGTTTTTTCTTTGTGGCCAAAAAAGATGGTTCATTAAGGCCGTGTATTGATTATCGTCTCTTGAACAATATTACTGTGAAATATCAATACCCGTTACCCTTGATTTCTGACCTGTTTTCCAGGGTGAAAAACGCTACTTGGTTTACCAAGCTTGACCTCAGGGGGGCGTATAACCTTATTCGCATTAAGCACGGGGATGAATGGAAGACGGCATTTAACACCCCTGAAGGGCATTTTGAGTACCTTGTGATGCCCTTTGGGCTCACTAATGCTCCTTCCGTCTTCCAGTCCTTCATGAATGACATTTTCAGGGATTTTGTGGACAAGTTTCTGATTGTTTATTTGGATGATATCTTGATTTTTTCTAATGACTGGGACTCTCATGTGAAACATGTTCGAACTGTATTCCAGATTTTGAGAGACAATGCTCTGTATGTGAAGGGATCAAAGTGTCTTTTTGGCGTACAGAAGATCTCATTTCTGGGATTCATTTTGTCCCCATCTGTTATTGAAATGGACCCGGTCAAGGTTCAGGCCATCTGTGATTGGGTCCAACCTACTTCATTAAAGGCTCTTCAGAGATTTTTGGGTTTTGCCAATTTTTATCGTAAATTTATTGGTAATTTCTCGGTTATTGTTAAACCATTAACTGATTTGACCAGAAAGGGTTCTGATGTGGTGAATTGGCCTCCTGAGGCAGTCTCTGCGTTTCAGGAACTTAAGCAGAGATTCACTTCTGCTCCTGTTCTACGGCAGCCTGATGTTTCTCTGCCATTTCAGGTGGAGGTTGATGCCTCTGAAATTGGGGCAGGTGCCGTTTTGTCCCAAAAAGATCCAGAGACCTCTAAAAGTAACCCTTGTGCCTTTTTCTCTCGAAAATTTTCTCCTACTGAACGTAATTATGACGTGGGTAATCGGGAGTTATTGGCCATGAAGTGGGCTTTTGAAGAGTGGAGACATTGGCTGGAGGGAGCCAAACATCAGGTGGTGGTCCTTATGGACCATAAGAATCTGGTCTATCTGGAATCTGCCAAGCGACTCAATCCTAGACAGGCCAGGTGGGCCTTGTTTTTCACACGTTTTAATTTTGTGGTTTCCTTTCTTCCTGGCACTAAGAATGTTAAGGCGGATGCCCTCTCGAGGAGTTTCCTTGCGGACTCTCCTGAGCTATCTGATCCCTCTGTTATTTTGAAGGAGGGTGTAGTTCTTTCCGCCATCTCGCCCAATTTGAGACTTGCTCTGGAGGGGTGTCAGGAGGATAGGCCCGAGCGCTGCCCTGTTGGAAAATTGTTTGTCCCGGACCAATGGAAAAAGAGTGTGATGTCTGAGATTCATTGTTCCGCATTGGCTGGGCATCCCGGAATTTTTGGTACCAGAGACTTGGTTAGTCGGTCCTTTTGGTGGCCTACCTTGTCTCGTGATGTCAGGGAATTTGTGCAGTCCTGCGGGACTTGCTCTCGCTCCAAGCCTTGCTCTCGCTCTAGTGGTTTGTTGATGCCATTGCCTGTGCCCAAGAGACCATGGACCCATATCTCTATGGATTTCATTTCCGATCTTCCTGTTTCTCAGAGAATGACCACCATCTGGGTAATTTGTGATAGGTTTTCCAAAATGATACATCTTGTGCCATTACCTAAGTTGCCTTCCTCCTCTGAATTGGTGCCATTGTTCCTTCAGCACGTGGTTCGTTTACACGGCATTCCTGAGAACATTGTGTCTGACAGAGGAGTCCAGTTTGTTTCCAGATTTTGGAGGACTTTTTGTTCTAAACTGGGTGTTCAATTGTCTTTCTCCTCGGCATTTCATCCTCAGACCAATGGTCAAACTGAGAGAACAAACCAGACATTGGAGACTTATCTAAGATGCTTTGTGTCTGCTGATCAGGATGACTGGGTCTCTTTTTTGCCTTTGGCTGAGTTTGCTCTTAATAATAGGGCTAGCTCTGCCACTTTGATGTCTCCGTTTTTCTGTAATTCTGGGTTTCACCCTCGATTTTCTTCAGGACAGACGGAGGCTTCTGTCTGTCCAGGTGTTGACTCTGTTGTTGAGCGTATGCAGCAGATTTGGGACCAGGTAGTGGAGAGGTTGTCCCTCTCTCAGGAGAAGGCCCAGCGGTTTGCTAACCGGCATAGGACTGATGGTCCTCGGTTTAAAGTGGGGGACTTGGTCTGGTTGTCCTCAAAGAATATTCCTATGAGAGTAGCATCTCCTAAATTTAAACCTAGGTTCATTGGACCTTATAAGATCATGGAGATTATTAATCCTGTTTCTTTTCGTTTGCTTCTTCCAGGGACATTTAAGATCCATAACGTGTTCCACAAGTCCTTGTTGAAGAGGTTTGTTGAGCCAGTGGTTCCTGCTGCTGTGCCTCCTGACCCTGTTTTGGTTGAGGGCAATCTGGAGTATGTGGTTGAGAAAATATTGGATTCTCGTTTTTCTAGACGAAGACTCCAGTATTTGGTTAAATGGAGAGGTTATGGTCAGGAAGACAATTCTTGGGTGTTTGCTTCGGACATCCATGCTAGGAGACTTATCCGTGCGTATCATAGAACTCATCCTGACCGACCTGGTTGCTCAAAGGAGGGTTCGGTGACCCCTCCTCAAGGGGGGGGTACTGTTGTGAATGTGTTTGAGATGAGTTCTGAGCAGAGGCTCCCTCTGGTGGTTACAAGCGGTACTAGTGAGGATTGTGAGGACTGGGAATCAGGTGTTACTGATTGGTCTTTTATAAGGGAGTCATTTTCCCATCAGGGTTGCCGGTGATCAATTGTTCTGGTCTGAATCCTTCTTTCCAGTTTCCCTTGTAGCCTGCTGTGTCGTGTCTGCATCTCCTGCTATCAGATAAGACAATTTCTTATTTTGTGTTTTTGCTATATTTTTGCATTTTGTCCTGCACTTCTGTGGGGGCCTTCAGGGTCCCCTCCGGGGCTTTTGCCCTCTCAGTTTAGTCCAGCCACTGTGTTTTGTACTTTTGCTTTTTCCAGTTTTTTTTCAGTGGCTGCTGTTTTCTTTTTGTTACACCAGAGAACTAATTTAGGTGGTGGAGGTCGTGTGATCTCAGGTGATTTTGAAATTAGTAGAGTTGGTGTTTTTTCAGGGTTTTCTGAGATTGCAGTAAGTACCCTTCCTATCCTTTTCTATTTAGATAGTTTGGGCCCCAGCGTTTGCTCATACCATTTTCTTTCTGTGTCAGTATTTCATCTTGTCTAACCGCCATTACATGTTTGGGGGCTTTCTATTATCTTTGGGGTTCTGCTCCGGGGCAGATAGCTTTCCTATTTCTATCTTTAGGTGTAGTTAGTTTCTCAGGCTGTGACGAGGCATCTAGGACCAACGTAGGAACGCTCCACGGCTGCCTCTAGTTGCGGTGGTTAGTCAGGGTACTGCAATCTCATAGATTCCAACTGCTCTGGTGTATTTCCTTTTTTACCTGCACTCCTCAGCTACCGTAACATAACAAACCTGCTGTTTGGTGAATCCATGTTTGCAGAGGAATTACGGTACAGCGAAGAGATCCTGAACCTGCTTTGGAGATTTATTGTAGTGCTTGAAGTTACTCTGGCCTGCTGTGTCTCCTGTCGCTGTTCCTGCAAACTGTGTGAACTTTTCAGCATTCTTGTATGAAGTAATACAAGTCATTTCATTTCAACCTATGTCTCCTGTGTTTTCCTCGCACCCAAGCACAAGACGCTATAGGAACTGTACACTATACATGACACAAACCTTACTATTCACCATGCTGGCTTGGCTCTGTTTTGGGTCTTAACTCGTTAACATACTAAAGACCTTGCCATTCAAACATGGGCCTGAATTACTTAGCATACTAAAAGCCCTTTTTATTCACAGTGGACATCAAACCCTGTCGTATTGAATATGCCAGCAGGCCCTGGGGCCAGATGCAGTTAGTAGCCTGTGGCTCTGTGAACAGACAAAATGGAGGCTGGTATAAGCCCTATCCAAGATGGTGGCTGTCCCTACCTCACACTACCATTGACAAATAAGCTGATGCAATGATGTCAATAAAGTACTGAAATCATTATAGAACATAGATTAGATCCAAAGTTCAACCAAACAAGGTTCATTTATGCGCTAAATGCGGGTCCATATACATCCAAAGGACAAGAACAGATAACATTACTCCTTTATCATCATGCAATATCCGACTTGATAAATCTCAATTATATAAAAATATTGCGGTTAAATGTGGCTTTTATCTGGTCACTCAATATATATTACAATTTCTGTTATTGCACATTATCCAAGATGCTTAGATATAAATCATAATTTAAGCGCATTTAATGTCTCTTATATGCAGCTCAACCCAGAGCAATATACAGCACCACCAGTCAACCACTGTGACATACGAGTCCAATCAATTCACAGCCACCGATAGAGGAATTGTCAATAAAAGAAAACAAAGCCTCCTGATGAATGTACAGTGTGTAAATTCAAAAAAGTTCATTTTTTTTCATTAATGTACACTCTGCACCCCATCTTGACTGAAAAAAACAGAAATGTAGAAATGTTTGCAAATTTATTAAAAAAGAAAGAAAAACTGAAATATCACGTCATAAGTATTCAGACCCTTTGCTTAGACACTCATATTTTAAGTCACATGCTGTCCATTTCCTTGTGATCCTCCTTGAGATGGTTTTACTCCTTCATTGGAGTCCAACTGTGTTAAATTAAACTGATAGGACTTGATTTGTAAAGGCACACACCTGTCTTTATAAGACCTCACAGCTCACAGTGCATGTCAGACCAAATGAGAATCATGAGGTCAAAGGAAATGGCCAAGGAGCTCAGAGACAGAATTGTGGCAGTGTACACATCTGGCCAAGGTTGCTAAAGAATTTCTGCAGTAGTGATGAGCGAGTATGCTCGTTGCTCGGGTTTTCCCAAGCATGCTCGGGTGGTCTCTGAGTATTTGGAAGTGCTCAGAGATTTAGTTTGGCGCTGCAGCTGCATGATTTGCGGCTACTAGACAGCCTGAATATATGTGGGGAATGCCTGTTTGTTAGGGAATTCCCACATGTATTCAGGCTGTCTAGCAGTCGCAAATCATGCAGCTGCGGCGACATAAACTAAATCTCCGAGCACTTCCAAATACTTGGAGAGCACCCGAGCATGCTTTGGAAAACCCGAGCAATGAGCACACTCGCTCATCACTATTCTGCAGCACTCAAGGTTCCTAAGAACACAGTGGCCTCCATAATCCTTAAATGGAAGATGTTTGGGACCACCAGAAGTATTCCTAGACCTGGCTATCCAGCCAAACTGAGCAATCGTGGGAGAAGAGCCTTGGTGAGAGAGAAGAAAAACCCCAAGATCACTGTGGCTGAGCTCCACAGATGCAGTAGGGACATGGGAGAAAATTCCACAAAGTCAACTATCACTGCAGCCCTCCACCAGTCGGGTCTTTATGGCAGAGTGGCCCGACAGAAGCCTCTCCTCAGTGCAAGACATATGAAAGCCTGCATAGAGTTTGCTAAAAAACACATGAAGGACTCTCAGACTATGAAAAATAAGATTCTCTGGTTTGATGAGACAAATATTGAACTTTTTGGTGATAATTCTAAGCGGTATGTGTGGAGAAAACCAGGCACTGCTCATCACCTGCCCAATACAATCCCAATAGTGAAACATGGTGGTGGCAGCATCATGCTGTTGGAGTGATTTTAAGCTGCAGGGACAGGACGACTGGTTGCAATTGAAGGAATCATGAATGCAGCCAAGTACAGAGATATCCTGGATGAAAACCTCTTCCAGAGAGCTCTGGACCTCAGACTTGGCCAAAGGTTCACCTTCCAACAAGACAATAACCCTAAGCACACAGCTAAAATAACAAAAGAGTAGCTTCAGAACAACTCTGTGACCATTCTTGACTGACCCAGCCAGAGCCCTGACTTAAACCCAATTGAGCATCTTTGGAGCGACCTGAAAATGGCTGTCCACCAACGTTCACCATCCAACCTGACAGAACTGGAGAGGATCTGCAAGGAAGAATGGCAGAGGATCCTCAAATCCAGGTGTGCAAAAACTTGTTGCATCATTCCCAAGACGACTCACGGCTGTACTAGCTCAAAAGGGGGATTCTATTCAATACTGAGCATAGGGTCTGAATACTTATGAACATGTGATATTTAGTTTTTCTTTTTTAATGCATTTGCAAAAATTTCTACATTTCTGTTTTTTTTCAGTCAAGATGGGGTGCACAGTGTACATTAATGAGAAAAAAATGAACTTTTTTGAATTTACCAAATGGCTGCAATGAAACAAAGAGTGAAAAATTTAAAGGGGTCTGAATAGTTTCCGTAACCGCTGTATTTTGGCCATCTACCTGGATTTGTTGTAAAACTATGGACGTATGAAATAAAAAATAGTTGCTTCGTTAACCTGCCTAGGTGATTATTACAACCCACAACCTCAGATCTTCACATAGTCATACTCACCTAACGCCCATTCTATTGAAGCCCTAGTGTTCTGTAAAAAAAACAAAAATAAAAAACAACAGTATCCCTCACCTGTCCATTGTTAAGTCTGGAGATAAACAGTTTTCAACCTGGACAGTGCAAAGATGCGACCGTCCAGGCTGAGAACCACTTGGAGAATCAGCTGCTGTGAGCACATCATTAGTGACTGGGGATGATGTCATTGAGCTTACCATTGGTCACTGAGGTTGCATGGGATGGAGGAATGGCTGGCTGGTTGATTGAGGGTTGGATGGAGGGATAGTTGGATCAGGCATGGATGGATGAGGGATGGATGGATTAATGGATGAGGTATGGATGGATGAGGGATGGTTGGAGGGATAGCTGGATGGATGGATGAGGAATGAATGGTGGTATGGCTGCATGGATGGATGAGGGATGGATGGATGGATGGAGGGATTGATGGAATGATGGCTGGATGAATGGATGGATGAGGAATGGATGCATGGATGGAGGGATTGATGGAGGGATAGATGCAGGGATGGCTTGATGGATGAGGGCTGGATGGAGGGATTGATGGATGGATGGATGGATGAGAGATGGATGAGGGATAGATGGATGGAGGATGGATGGATGAGGGAGGGATGGCTGGAATCCATAGTGTCCAACACTGTAATCCATCTGCGCGATGTGCTCTTCAGCATGAACAGTGGCATCATGTGACCGTTTGTACTGAGAAGCAAGGAAGACTGAGCAGCAATGAGAGGGCCCATAAACTACAGTTATCACTGCCCGGACAATGAGAAAAAGTCTCACGGTGCAGTGGTGACTTCAACGCAGTTCGCGTGAGAAATTTCTCCCAGTGAACTCTGGTGAATTCACCGCTGCGCCGTGAGATTTTTCTCAAAGTGCGAGCGTTGATCTCACTGAGGTAACCGAAGTTCAGGGACCCAACTGGGAATGCAGCCTCAGAGACCGGCAGTAATCTCGATGACGTCACTGTTAGTCACTGAGGCTGAGCATGCAGCTGCTCATTCCTCAGTTGTTCTCAGCCTGGACAGTCGCATCTAGGCACCGTCCAGATTGAAAACTGTTTATTCCAAGACATGGAATATGGCGTGGGACAGAACGTCAGGCAGGTGAGGGATATTGTTTACTATTTTTATTTACAGGAGATGAAAGCTTCAATGGAATGGGTGTTAGGTGAATATAAATGCATTTTTATTTTTAAATAAAAATGGAAAAGTGTGTGTTTTTTTTTTAAATAAAGGACTTTATTCTTGCTGTGTGTTTATTTACAATACAACTATAGGATTAGTAATGGATGGCGTCTTACCTCCGTTGGCCATTTTCCTGGGGTTCACCACAGTGAAAAGTATGGGCAGTGCAGGGACGCCAGACATTTTGTAAGGGCCCCGGACCCGCCAATGTTAGAACCCTCTTGTTAGATTTTGTTTCAGTTTGCTGGTCACATGACCTTTTTTCCCTATTTAATCTGGCTCCGCCCTTCTGGCTTTGCTGGACTTCATTGTATTATCTACTCTTAAGCTAGCCGGGTGCTTAGGTGCCTTACTCTGTCAGTTTTGCTTAATCTTAGGATCTCGTAGTAATTTGTTTTCTGTTTAATTTTCCCTGCTACAATTTCTGTTAGGAGGTGTCCACCTTTTCTCCCAGTCCCTAGATCTTGTAGGGATTCCTCCCTCGCAACTATAGGTCTTCGTTCAGACTAGCTGAGGACTTTAGCGGGTCTGGTCGCAGGATCAGGTTCCCGTTACATCGTAGGGATCCAGCTTAGTTCTATTGTAGGGACAGAGTTCCCATCTTTCCTTAGTGCTTGTAGCAGTTCATAACAGTAAGTCCAGCCAAGAAATAAAAAAAAAAAATCTCTAAGGAAAGATTTTCTGTTTTCATCATGGTGTCGGTTCGGGATTTAGCTGAACGCTTGCAGGGTCTCTCTCTGGAGGTGGCTGAAATCCAGCAACACGTGAGTAGTTGTTCTGGAGCACATTTCGTGGAGCCAAAGGTACGGTACGTTTGCCTGATTTATTTTTTGGTGAACAACAAGATTTTTTTTCTTTTAAAAATGCTTGCTTGTTGTATTTTCGTTTGAGACCCAGATCCTCTGGTGATGAATCACAGCGCATAGGGTTTATAATGTCACTTTTGCGCAAAGAACCTCAGGACTGGGCCTTTTCTCTGCAGCCTAGTGATCCATGCTTTGGATCAGTGGATGGTTTTTTTCTGCTTTGGGGTTGTTGTATGACGGATCGTGTTTCTTCAGCTGAGACAGAGTTGAGATGTTTGAGACAGGGATCGGGTAATGTGGAAAAATATTGTACTCACTTCCGTAGGTGGTCCACCCAGGTGGGCTGGAACGATTCAGCTTTGAAAAGTTTATTTCTTGCAGGATTAAGTGAAAGGGTTAAAGATTTGCTGATTGCTTATCCTATACCTGGTAACTTGCAAGAGGCTATGCAATTGGCCATACGGGTGGATAGGAGACTGCGTGCAAGGGTTAATGAGAGTAAGTCTGCTTTGTCAGCTCCAGGTTTGGAGAAGGAATGTACTGACATTGCAGAGCCGATGGAAATTGGAGCAATGGCACCTCACTCTCGGGAAAAAGAACGCAGGTTTGCTCAAGGTTTGTGTTACTACTGTGGTAAATCTGAGCATTTCATTAAGAACTGTGCGCTTCGAATGAATAAAGAGAAAAAAAAAATGAGGTCAGTGTCGCCCGCATAGCTTGTTTAAACAATAAAGGTGTCTTTCTTTCTGCTACCACTGCTGGTGAGGAGGAATTAATGGAGTTTCGGGTATTTGTGGATTGTGGTTCAACTCTCAATGTGATTGATGGGAAATTTTTGGAAAAACTAAAATTAAAACCCAAACTTCTGTCTTCTCCTATTAATGTGGTGTCTGTGGATGGCTCTCCCTTGAAAAATGTTACTCACCATATCTGTGAATTTCCTCTTACTATTAATGGTGTTCATCAAGAGAATTTGGATTTGGTAGTTTTGAATAATTTGCCCTCACCGGTGACTTTGGGGTTACCCTGGTTAAAATTGCACAATCCGATACTGGATTGGTCTACCAATGAAATTAAGTCCTGGAGTCCTAAGTGTTATGACAAGTGTTGTAACGGGCGTATTGCTGCTGTAGTTAAGGGGGAGTTACCTGTACCTATTCAGGATTTTTGGAAAGTTTTTCCTGATAAAGAATCGCAGGTATTGCCTCCTCATAGAGAATATGATTGTGCAATTGAATTTGTCCCTGGAGCGACTCTTCCTAAAAGTCGTTTATTTAATTTGACTATTCCTGAGAGAAAGGCTTTGGAGGAATACATACAGACAAGCTTGGCCGCCGGTCACATTAGGCCTTCCAAATCTCCTGTGGCGGTTGGATTTTTTTTTGTTAAAAAAAAGGACGGCGGTTTACGGCCTTGTCTAGACTTTCGTGAGATTAATAATATTACTGTACGCAATCCTTACCCACTGCCATTGATTCCTGATTTGTTTAATCAGTTAGTGGGGGCCAAGTAGTTCTCGAAAATTGATCTTCGAGGGGCATACAATTTGTTGCGCATGAAGGAGGGGGATGAATGGAAGACTGCGTTTAACACTCCACTGGGTCATTTTGAGAATCTGGTCATGCCTTTTGGACTTTCCAGTGCTTCGGCATTTTTTCAGAATCTTATTAATGACATCCTTAGACCTTTGATTGGCAGAAGTGTGGTTGTGTATTTGGATGACATTTTGATTTATTCACCGGATTTGGAGTCTCATTGGAGGAGTGTGCGTGAAGTATTACAGTTACTGAGTGATAATTCACTTTTTGCCAAACTAGAAAAATGTGAGTTCGCTTTACAGAGACTTAGTTTTTTGGGCTACATTGTCTCCAGTGAGGGTTTTGAGATGGACCCTGTGAAAGTGCAAGCTGTGCAGGATTGGCCTAGACCTATTGGTGTGAAATCAATACAGAGGTTTTTGGGGTTCGCCAAGTATTATAGAAAATTCATAAAAAAATTTCTGTGATTGCCAAACCTCTGACCGATCTCACCAGGAAAGGTGCTGATGCGGTTCAGTGGACTACTGAGGTCATTGAGTCTTTTGTGTTGCTAAAGGAGAGGTTCAGCTCTGCTCCCATCCTTACGCAGCCTGATGTGACTAAACCATTTTTGGTTGAGGTTGATGCTTCTTCTGTGGGGGTCGGCGCGGTGTTGTCTCAGGAAAAGACGGATGGAGTACATCCCTGTGCTTTTTTTTCAAAGAAATTTTCTGAGTCTGAACTAAATTATGATATCGGTAATCGGGAATTGTTGGCAATTAAACTCGCATTTGAACACTGGCGTCATTTTTTGGAGGGAGCAGAATTTCCCGTTCAAGTCTTCACCGATCATAAAAATCTGATCTACCTTGATGCTGCCAAACGCTTGAATGCCTTTCAGGCTAGGTGGGCACTGTTTTTCTCACGCTTTAATTTTACCGTTACTTACATCCCAGGTACTAAAAATGTTAAAGCTGATGCTTTGTCTCGCAGCTTTTCTCCTATGGTGGGTACTGAGGAGGAGGAAAACATTTTGCAAGAGGGGGTTGTTATTGCGGTTTTGGACTCCGTGTTGGAAGATGAGATTCTTAAAGCACAGGAGAATGCCCCATCTAACACGCCGCATGGGAGGTTGTTTGTGCCTGGTAGCCTAAGGAGAGATTTGTTTGTTGAATGTCATGACTCTCGGTTGGCAGGTCATCCTGGAATCTCTGAGACCAAGAGACTTGTGGGTCGCAGCTTTTGGTGGCCTGGATGGCAGAAGGAAGTCATTAAGTGGGTGCATCAATGCACTGTGTGTGCTAGATCTAAGTCTTCTCATACTCCTGCTGCAGGGTTGCTTTGCCCTCTGGAGGTCCCTAGTGCACCTTGGACACATTTGGCTATGGACTTTATTACTGACCTTCCCCCCTCTGAGGGTTTCACTGTCATCTGGGTGGTCGTGGACCGTTTTAGCAAGATGTGTCACTTGGTTCCTTTCATCAAATTGCCCTGCGCTAAGACTCTCGCTAAGGCCTTTGTCAAGGAAATAGTCAGACTACATGGTGTTCCTACTGACATTGTTTTTGATAGGGGACCTCAGTTTGTGGCTCGTTTTTGGCGCGCCTTTTGTGACAGGTTGGGAGTTCATTTGTCGTTTTCATCCGGATATCATCCTGAGTCTAATGGCCAGACAGAAAGGAAAAACCAGGATGTTGAGCAGTTCTTGCGTTGTTTTGTGACTGATAATCAAGAGGGGTGGTCTGAGTTTCTGCCACTTGCTGAGTTTGCTCTTAACAATCATACATCCGCTTCTGCTGGTTGTTCGCCTTTTTCTTGTTGTACTGGGAGACATCCGTCTTTTGGGTCATTTTCCAAGTTGGGATCGGCTGTACCTGAAGAGGAGAATTTTTCTGGTGTGTTGGAGAGAGTTTGGACTGATGTGCGTGGTAATTTTCAGGAGGCTAACAAAAGATCCAAAGTGTCATGTATAGTGTACAGTTCCTATAGCGTCTTGTGCTTGGGTGCGAGGAAAACACAAGAGACATAGGTTGAAATGAAATGACTTGTATTACTTCATACAAGCATGCTGAAAAGTTCACACAGTTTGCAGGAACAGCGACAGGAGACACAGCAGGCCAGAGTAACTTCAAGCACTACAATAAATCTCCAAAGCAGGTTCAGGATCTCTTCGCTGTACCGTAATTCCTCTGCAAACATGGATTCACCAAACAGCAGGTTTCCAGAGTCCAAAAGTGTTCCAAGGTTCCTCAGTAGGGAATAGCTGGAGTACAAGTCCAAGGCTTCCAGGAGTCAGGTCACAGACTGACTGAGGCTTGATTCAGGAGCACTGATTGTTCAGCTGAGGCTGCTTAAGAAGCAAGAGGGAAGAATCAGGGCGGGAACATGAAAACTGGAAACTCCATATTAACTGAGGGCAAGAGCTGCAGACAGACAGAAAGCAAAATGGCCGACGGAAAACTGAGTTTCAAGGAACATGTCAACAGAGACAAAGAACCTTACATTACTCCCCCCTTAGGGACAACCTCCGGATGACCTCAGACCAGGCTTGTCAGGGTACCTCTGATGAAACTGGCGGAGCAGGCGAGGAGCATTTACATTATTGACTGGTTCCCATGAGTTGTCCTCCACTGGGTAGCCCTGCCATTTAATCAAATATTGCAACTGATTTCTGTACAACCTGGAATCTAGAATCCTTTCCACCATAAATTCTTCCTGACCATCGACCAGCACTGGGTCAGGGCAAGGAGAAGAACGTCCAGGAAACGTATTGGGTGTTGCAGCCTTTAGTAGGGATACATGAAAGACAGGGTGGATTCTCATAGTTCTGGGCAGTTGAAGACGACAAGCAACAGCACTTATAATCTTATTGATCTTATAAGGTCCAATGTACTTATGTCCCAATTTAGACGATGGAATCTTTAATTTAAGATTTCTGTTGACAGCCAGACCAAATCTCCTACCTTGAAAGCTGGTGCAGGTTGACGAAATTTATCTGCTGCTTTCTTGTACTTTTCCTGAGCCAATTCTAGATTTTCCTTTAGAAGATCCATATTCTTTTGTAAAGAAGTGATTCTTTCAGCCACTGACGGCAAGGGCGTATCTATGGGAAATCGAGGAAAAATGTTAGGATGATAACCTAGATTGGAGTAAAAAGGAGACTGCTTAGTGGAGGCGCTCTGAGAGTTGTTATAAGAGAACTCAGCCAGTGGAAGTAGATCCACCCAATCATCCTGTAGGTGGCAGATAAAACAGCGGAGATACTGCTCCAGGGTCTGATTGGTTCGTTCTGTCTGGGGATGAAAAGCAGAAGAAAGGTTTACTTTAATGTCCAATGCTGCACAGAAATTTTGCCAAAACCTTGAAGTGAATTGCACCCCTCGATCCGAAATGACCTCATCTGGTACTCCATGTAAGCGAAACACATTCTTAATCATCAAGTCTGATGTCTGTTTTGCAGTGGGTAAGCCGACACAAGGGATAAAATGAGCTGCCTTTGTTAGACGGTCAACCACCACTAGAATGGTGTTCTTCCCTTGAGAGGTTGGTAACTCCACAATGAAGTCCATAGAAATGGATCCCCACGGGCGGGACGGGGTGGGAAGAGGTTGCAACAGACCAGTTGGTGAGGAGCGAGGTGTTTTGCATCTTGCACAGACTTCACATGAAGTGACATAGTTTAAGACATCTTTCCTGTAAGTGGGCCACCAAAAGAAACGAGAAAGAAATTCTTGTGTCTTTAGAATTCCCCTATGCCCGGCTATCTTGGAATCGTGGATGAGTTGCAATACTCTCAATCTGACTGTTTCAGGTATATACAGACGTTGTCCCTGAATCCACACACCATTCTTAAAGACAAGACTTACGTCCCTTGGGGGTTGAGCCAACAAAGAATCCGCATGGTATGCTTCCTTGATGTCCTTAAGTAGGTCTTGATTATGAATCACTCCCAGGAATCTAGAGTCAGGAAGAATAGTCTTAGGAGGAGTAAGTGGACGTGTCTCTGCTGAATGAATCCTAGAGAGTGCATCAGCCTTTCCATTGCGCGATCCTGGTCTATAAGAAATGACAAAATTAAATTGGTTTAGGAAAAGATTCCAGCGAGCCTGGCGAGGAGTCAGGCACTTAGCCGACCTGATAAATTCAAGGTTACGATGGTCTGTCAGGACGACTATTTGCTGTGCAGCTCCCTGAAGAAGGTGTCTCCATTCCTTGAAGGCGGCAATAATGGCCAACAATTCTCTATTGCCCACATTGTAGTTCCTCTCAGCCGAAGACAACTGCTGGGAAAAGAAGGCACAGGGATGCAAGACATTCTTCTCACCTGTTCTCTGAGAGAGTATAGCTCCAACGGCACAGTCTGAAGCATCCACCTCTATTATGAAGGCAAGCTCGGGGTTGGGATGTACTAAGATAGGTGCGGTGGTAAATTTATCCTTTAAACAGGAAAATGCTTCCTGAGCTTGCGGGGTCCAGGAGAACCTAGACTGTTTCCGGGTAAGTTGGGTGATAGGTGACACTACCTCAGAAAAATTCTTAATGAAACGTCTATAGAAGTTGGCAAACCCGATGAAACGCTGCACCTCCTTCACATTTCTAGGAATTGGCCAATCCTTGATGGCTTGGGTCTTGCTTCCATCCATACTAATCCCTTGCGTAGATAGTACATACCCCAGAAATTGAATTTCGGTCCTATGGAATTCACATTTTTCAAGTTTGATGTAGAGATGGTTTTGTCTTAGGCGTTCTAAGACCATTCTCACATGTCCATGATGTTCCTCTGTGGAGTTAGAAAAAATTAGAATATCATCCAGATAAATCACCACAAATGTATCTAGGAGATCCCTGAAGATATCATTCACGAAGTGTTGGAAAGTGGCTGGGGCGGAACTCAGACCAAAAGGCATAACTAGATATTCAAAGTGTCCATAGCGTGACCTGAAAGCAGTCTTCCATTCATCCCCAGGTCTAATACGGACCAAGTTATAGGCCCCACGGAGATCCAGTTTAGAGAAAATGTTGGCATGCCGCACTCTCTCCAACAATTCAGGGATTAAAGGCAATGGATAACGGTTTCTAATAGTAACCTTATTGAGTTCCCTATAGTCTATGCAGGGTCTCAGAGATCCATCTTTCTTCTTCACAAAGAAGATGGGTGCACCTGCGGGAGATGAAGAGGGGCGTATGAAGCCCTTGGCTAAATTTTCGTCTATATAATCCTTCAAAGCTTTTAGCTCGGGCCCCGCTAGGTGGTAGATCTTACCAAAAGGTATCTCGGCTCCAGGCAATAATTCAATTGGACAATCATATGGACGGTGAGGAGTAAGCTGATCAGCGTTCTTCTTGTCACATAAATCCACATAGTCCTGGTATACAGCTGGTAGTTCAGGGACTGACATGGTTCCTTTAGGAACAGAGCAAGCTGAAACTCCTTGACTCATCTGTTTCTCCGGAAAGTGTAATTCCTTGGTCTCCCAGTTAATCGTAGGATTTTGCGCCTGCAGCCATGGTAGCCCTAGAATAATGGGAAAGTGGGGAGAAGAGATAAGCATAAAAGACATTTTCTCCTGATGATCTTTACCCATAAGGACCCTCAAAGGCTCTGTTTCTTGATCCACTGGTCCAGAAGTCAGTAGAGAGCCATCCACAGTCTCCATCTGTACTGGAGTAGCCTTCTTCACTGAGCGTATCCCCTGTTTCAGAGCAAAGGAGATATCCATAAAATTTCCACTTGCTCCTGAGTCGATCATAGCAGAGCTAGACACCCAGACTGAGTCAACCCAGAGTTTGATGGAAAGGAAGCAATGAGAATTGTTTCTTTTACAACTCAGCTGGGACACCGCTGAGGAAACTTGAAAAATTGCAGCGTTTATACCGTCATCGTCCCCAGAACTAACAGAGTTTAAGTCCAAGAAATCAAGATCTCTTGCAGCAGATCTCTCTGGAGCCTGAGGCTCGGACATGACAGAGCTCCTCTCGCAACACTCACAGTGAATGACTGCTGCAGTAGTCTTACGAGAACGGCTGGGGCAGTTTATAATGAAGTGCCCTGACTTACCACAGTAGAAACATAGATTTTCCTTTATACGATGTTCTTTGCGTGCATCACTAACCCGTCTTTGTAAAGAGTCCACCTGCATGGGTTCAGGTTCTGGTTCCCTTGTGATCCTACTCAAAGGTTCCTTAGCTGAGGAGGGAGGTAGTAAAAGGTTAGTGCGATTATTTTCGAACCATCTCTCTTGTCTGCGTTCAGTCAGACGAGCATCAATACGGATACAATAGTTAATAAAGTCACCTAACGCAGTGGGAGGGTCGGCACGAGCAAGTTCATCCTTAATCAGTGGAGACAACCCTTTCCGAAAAATAGATTTTTTAGCGGAAGTGTCCCAAGTGGTATCAAGAGCCCATCTCCTGAAATCCAGGGCATATTCGGCTACTGAACGCTTACCTTGGCGCAAAGTTAACATGGCTGCTTCAGCTGTTGCACCTGGATTGGGGTCATCAAACACCTGCCCCATGGCTGAAATAAAAGCATCAAGGTGATTCAAACAATCATTCTCAGTCTCAATCAGAGGGTTTGCCCACATCAAAGCCTTATTGGTAAGCAACATGATTATAGTAAGCACTTTGGATCGTTCAGTGGGAAATTGTGAAGCATGTGCAGAGAAAAATAAATTGCATTGATTAATAAATCCCCTGAATTTCTCACGTTCACCGCCAAAACGAAAAGGAGGTAATTTGGGGATCCCAGAACTCGGGGTTATGGCAGGAGCCTGGGCTCGTTCCTCTAGAGCCTCAATCCTGGCTCTCAATTCCTGGGTAGTCTGTCCAAACACTTGCAAATTATGATTAGTGAGGTCCTGTAGGCTTGGAAAACGGGTTTTTAAAGTCTGTACATCTGAAAGGATTGTATCAGTCACTCCGCAAAGTTCCTTTATGCGGGCCTCCATCTTCCAGATCTTTTAAGGCAGAAGTGCTGGAAGGAGAAGAGGAAAGGAGGAAAAAAAAAAAAAAATAGTGTTTACCTGTGGTAACACTCCAGAGTAAAATTTTAAGGGAATGCGCTCACCTGGAATGGTTGTGAGAAGTCACAACCACTGTCATCACATAAGGTATTAAACGGACATCTGATATCCACAGTCACAGCAGACACGGCTTTCCCAGACCCAGCAGACACTAAACATTGGCTCCTGAATCTTGTCATGTATAGTGTACAGTTCCTATAGCGTCTTGTGCTTGGGTGCGAGGAAAACACAGGAGACATAGGTTGAAATGAAATGACTTGTATTACTTCATACAAGCATGCTGAAAAGTTCACACAGTTTGCAGGAACAGCGACAGGAGACACAGCAGGCCAGAGTAACTTCAAGCACTACAATAAATCTCCAAAGCAGGTTCAGGATCTCTTCTCTGTACCGTAATTCCTCTGCAAACATGGATTCACCAAACAGCAGGTTTCCAGAGTCCAAAAGTGTTCCAAGGTTCCTCAGTAGGAAATAGCTGGAGTACAAGTCCAAGGCTTCCAGGAGTCAGGTCACAGACTGACTGAGGCTTGATTCAGGAGCACTGATTGCTCAGCTGAGGCTGCTTAAGAAGCAGAGGGAAGAATCAGGACGGGAACATGAAAACTGGAAACTCCATATTAACTGAGGGCAAGAGCTGCAGACAGACAGAAAGCAAAATGGCCGACGGAAAACTGAGTTTCAAGGAACATGTCAACAGAGACAAAGAACCTTACACAAAGTGTATTTTGATAGAAAACGACAAGAGGTTTTGTTTGCTATTGGTGACATGGTCTGGTTGTCCTCTAAGAATCTGCGCTTGAGGATTCTGTCTAAGAAATTGGGTCCCAAGTTTGTAGGGCCCTTTAAGGTGCTTCAGGTTATTAACCAATCTGCTGTTAAGTTGGAGCTTCCTACCTCCTGGAAGATTAATCCGATGTTTCATGTTTCTCTCTTGAAAAAAGCTGAGGTCTCAGATGGAGACGTCTTGGGTACTGTTCCCCTGGTGGTGGAGGACGGGCAATATGAGATTTCCCGCATCCTAAATTCTAGACGGTATAGAGGGAGTTTGCAGTACCTCGTCGCTTGGAAGGGTTATGGACCCGAGGATAACTCATGGGTGAGGGCGGATGATGTTTCTGCGTCTAGACTTGTCAGAGCGTTTCACAAGAGGTTTCCGGATAAGCCTAAGTCCTAGGGGATCCGGAGGATCCTCTTAGAAGGGAGGGTACTGTTAGAACCCTCTTGTTAGATTTTGTTTCAGTTTGCTGGTCACATGACCTTTTTTCCCTATTTAGTCAGGCTCCGCCCTTCTGGCTTTGCTGGACTTCATTGTATTATCTACTCTTAAGCTAGCCGGGTGCTTAGGTGCCTTACTCTGTCAGTTTTGCTTAATCTTAGGATCTCGTAGTAATTTGTTTTCTGTTTAATTTTCCCTGCTACAATTTCTGTTAGGAGGTGTCCACCTTTTCTCCCAGTCCCTAGATCTTGTAGGGATTCCTCCCTCGCAACTATAGGTCTTCGTTCAGACTAGCTGAGGACTTTAGCGGGTCTGGTCGCAGGATCAGGTTCCCCGTTACATCGTAGGGATCCAGCTTAGTTCTATTGTAGGGACAGAGTTCCCATCTTTCCTTAGTGCTTGTAGCAGTTCATAACAGCCACACCTATGCATGGCTAATCCCCTCTCCTCGCAGCCTGGGACCTGCAGCATCACCCCACTCCTGACGCCACCGCCAGCTTCCTGTAGCATCGACCCCTGCTTCCTGGGACCCACAGCAGCCATTCCCCCCCTTCCCGGTAAGCTATCACATAAGCAGACTATAATATGCACCACTATTTTTTTATAAAAAAAAATTTCCGATTCTCCTTTCTAAAATTTTAGGTGCGTTTTATGGTCCGGTGCATCTTATAGTCTGGAAAATATGATATATTGTTTAGGATCAATGGATTGAAAAGTTCAGGCAGTCTACCTGCATCAGTGAAAAAAAATATATGAGAAAAATACTGAAGCAAGTAAGATACAACTAGGATGAGTCTTAAAAGTCCTAGTTTTTAATCTATAAATAATATCCTTTTTTACCTACAAATTCAACATTTTACATTTATCTTTCAATGTTTATGAAAGGTATAAAATTTCTTGAAAGGATCAATAATGCAAAGGTTAGACTTTTGCAGAAATGAGCTTGTTATAGATTAACTTTCTATTCATTTCTCTTCTATTGTATCATTAATTAAGATCTATGCAGCAATATGTTCTTTATTCTTAGCTTTATAGATTCCATCAATATTTATGCATGCACATTTTCTTGCTTTTTATCCTTTTTTCCTGGAAACCACCTCCTACATGTAGTGTGGTTATTTGCTTTTGTGCAAGACCTTTTTTTATCTCCTGTTAATTTTCTTTCTGATACTTGAATGCAAATTTATATTAATTTACTTTAATTGTTCTAAACCCCTTGCTGTCCCCAGAAAAATCAAAGTTTTCATAATAGTTTTGCATCAACTGAAAATAAAAAGGAAGGTGAATAAAATAGAGCAAGGCAAAAGGCAAATAGACTCTTTACTCCCGTAAAATTTTACTTTAGTGCTCACTTGCGATTAAATCGGACGAATTCAATCTCTTAAAAAATTCGGATTGAATTTTTAACCTATAATGGTGTTTTCATTTGCGATTTTTTTCCAGCCCAGAGTGGATCACGATCAGACAGGGGAAAAAAAATTGCAGCATGCTGCGATTGTAATCGCAAATCGGATCGCATCCCACAATAGAATTCAATGGGTGCGATATAAAAAAAAACCACAGCACTCGCACCATGCGAGTGCTGTGCGATTTTTACGCTGACCCCAGCAATGGAGGAGATGGAGAATTCATTTCTCCACCTTCTCCGCAGCTGTGCTCTGATCATCTCTGTACGAGAGGCTCGGAGCACACTTGCATGACACTCGGCTTCTGCTCGCAGCAGAGCAGGAGGCGAGGATCATTAGCATATCGCATCTGATGCCATACGCTAGTGTGACCCCGGCCATAATCTTTGCTCGCAGGTGTTAAAGGCTAATTCTACCAAAACATGAAACATGAAAATGGTGCAAAAAAATAAATAAAATTGGTTTAGTATAATAGACAATCTTGTCATTCATTTCTACTTTTAGAATCCTGTGGATAAGTCTTCTCGTACTGCTCCTTTTTCTCCCAGCTTCCTGGTCACCTGGGGATTATTATTATTTTTTATATTTTGATAGTGTACGTTCTAATGGGTTATTCCATAGACATATCTTATACTGCTTTACATATTTAATATGGTCATCTTTTTGATATGTGCTGTGGTAGGTTTCTGCTTAATTTGGTCTTCCGCTGATTGTCTGAGTTCATGTATTAGTCCTATTTTCTATTTTTATGCTAATTTTGTGTAATAATTGCTTAATAATTTGATACATTTTTTTACATATTTTGTATTGACTGATCTATCAGTTGTTCTCTATTGGTACTAGTGTGCTCTTTTTGAAGGGTTCAATCCACATTTATTGTGAGGAATTTTTTTCTATATATCTACCTATTATATTTGTATTTACTGTTAAGTAATCCATCTCGTCTATCATGTCATCTCATGCTATGATTTTACACTACCGCGGCTGCTGAACTGCCGGCTTTTCTTCTATCTATCTATGTAATATATATACATATATATGTATATATATGTGTCACTGACACATATATACATATAGAATATATATAGAGATGTATATCTATTCTATTCTAACCTGTCACACTGTGATTTTACTAAACGTGGCACATGAATTGCCGGGTTTCATTCTTTTACCGAATGTTACCGATTTTTTCAGATTTTAAGAATGATGCTTGTGTTACCGATCACGAATCCGAATGTACCATGTTCGTGCCGAATTTATGTTTGGCGATCGTTTTCCGAACATATTCCCTCATCTCTATTGTTCATTTTGCCTCTCTTCCATTGGGCTGCATGTAAGCTGAGCAATTCCCAAGCTTTGAACTTGGTTAACCTCACTCTCCGAGCAACAGCGAGAAGGGGAATTATTTTCCCATGGTCTAAACTGTGATAGAGCTGGTGACTCACTCTGGGTAATCATCGCTTTCAACGCCTTCTTTTCAAGCAAAAATTAGTAATACAAAGTGAAAGACCTGACACCACATCTACTTAAAGTACCATATTTTTCAGATTATAAGATGCACTTTTTTCCCGCAAACTTTTTTCCCGCAAAAATTGGGTTGTGTTTTATAATCTGAATGTAACTTAACGGGGGAGGTGACTGCGGTGGGACGAGGTCAAATAAGGCAGGGTTGCTGATACAGGAAGCTGGTGGTGGTGGCAGGAGTGGGGCAAAGCTGCCCCGGGCTGGGAGGAGGGGTGTGCGGCAGTGTGAGGCTACTGCAGGTCCTGGGCAAAGGAGGTAGCTTTGTCTTTGTAAAATAGGTGAAACACATGGTGACTAAGGGCTCATACTCACATGCGAGAAACAAGAACGAGTCTCGCATATCAACACCCGGCACTGCCGCCGGCATGTATTTCTATGCAGCTGAACGCTCCGATCTGAGTGCCGGTGGCAGTGCCGGATGTTGACGTGCAAGACTCGTCCGAGTTTCTCGCATGTGAGTATGAGCCTTAAAGCTGGATCTTGTGTTCTGGCCAGCTTGAGAGTGGTGCATAAAGGCTCTAAAGCATAACAAGATAATGAGGGATCCGGCCACTTAAATTATTTTAACCCTTCATCCACCCCACCATATCAAAAGTATGTAAATAAGACACATGACTGCTTGCGGCTAGGATAAAAAGATCACAGCAGTTATAATTACTTTACAACTCAAAGACCTTCAACTTTAATCATACACAACATAAAAGCAATGTAAAATATATGTACCGGTATATATAAAATACTAGTAGGTCTAGGACAGAGTTGAAATCCCATATACTTAAGATTTATCGCTGGCCTCACTGCTCCGGCCTAAGAAGTAAGATAATATCCCACAATTAATACCACTAACGTTTCAGCACCTACATTTGCTAGTTATATTGGGATGTAACCAAAGTTGCTATTTCCACAACAGTGCCCTCTGTCTGAAGCACATCACAATTAAGGAACCTCAAACGTATAATATATATATATAAAATTATATATATATATGTATATATATATATATATATATATATGACAAAATAGAAAGCATGATGAAAAAGCAAAAAAGCCACGTCACCAAATAGATATCCATAAGGCAGGTGCATGGAACTTCATCCTGATTAGACATAAGCAACAATGGAAAAAAGAGGATTTGTTCCAGCTCCTTATAATAAACTCCAAAATTTATTTAGTCTATAATAAAATAGTAAAAGACTCCTGATGCGTTTTGATCGCAACCCTGCTATTTTAGTCTGAGCCCTCAATGGTATTTTTTTCATAGCAGTTTTCTTACTATTTTCATATGAAGTAAATACATTTTGGATTTTATAATACAGAGGTGGAAAAATCCCTTTTCATTTTTGAGAAAGGAAAGCATACTTCTCCCAAAACCCAGCTATATTTGCCATTCCATTTCCTCTCATTTTTTTTCATAAATTCAAGAGAGGTGAGATGCCTGTATGCAAATATTTGAAGAAGAGGTAATTTCCCCCACTCCTTTCTTTTTATTGTAACTCAACCCCCTAACGAATCAAGTTCCCTCCATGTACACAACTATTTCCACACCCATTTAATTAAATTAGCCCTTTCAAGTAGCCTCGGTCACTAAACATCTAATTAATTCTAGAACTACACCATTACCAGATTCCAGAGCTAGCTGGAATACTCTACTCTCACTACATCCACTCATGGTACCAGACTTCAAAAGCTGACGAACTGAAAACAGGATAATGCATTAGCAACATCAATAGACACCCCAGGCAAATGCCTGGCTATGTCACACATTCAATTGGGCAACACAACATCAAATGTTACAAATAAACTAATATGGGGGTGACTTGGCTGTATGTGTGTTAATCACATGAACTACATACAGATTGTAGCAATTAAAACACACTTTTTTATTCCTAAAATCTCACCTCCAAAGCTCGATTGCTACTATAATCAGAAACCGTTCCAGTAAACACAAGCTCTTCACCAAAGCTGTGTCCCACCAAAATCCATGCCACTGCCCAATGCACCAGCTCCCCTGAAAAAAATGGTCCAAAATCAACTTAACCTGCCATGTCCTTGTAGAACTACAAATAAGCATTTGATGCTACGCTAAGCAACCCTTGCCGCCCCTGTGAACTGCACACTCGTGACCGGTGCTGGCCACAGCCTGAGTTGGGGTTGAGGATGCCATGCTTGTTGTGGTTGCATCACTGTGTCTGTGTGGGAAGCCACAACGTAACCACCTCATCTTCCTCATCCTCCACCTTCTCTCCTGAGCTACTCAGCTGCGTACCTCTGCGTTCACACCAAGTGGGATCTCCAACCTCTACAACCTCATCATCATCCTCCGTCATCCTCACCCTGAGAATCACTCTTCTCTTCTTCCTGCCCTGACACTACAATACAGTCTACATGCACCTCTGGTATCTGAGTCTCATCAGGATAACCTCCACACCCGGAGGTTAACGTCTGGTGACAAGGGTCTGGATTCTGCTCAGACACTACTTTCGTTCAACCCCCGATCCAACATGAAAAAATTTGGGGCTTTCCTGCTCTTGATTCTCTGAATAATTTTTGGAGCGGGCCGCTAATGCAGTTGGAATAGAATGTATGAACACCTCTGCAGAATGGCCCATCAGTGGTTCCCCACAATCAGTTGAGCGTTTAGAAATTTGCGGGGAAACAAGGGTGATTGGGGTGCCACCTCTGAGGATTGTTCTGTGTGTGATGTTAAAATAGAGGAAGAGGAGGAGAGGCCACTTGATGTAGCGCTTGCTATCCACTCGAACACATGCTCTTTCTGGTCCTCATCAATAAGGCGTACCGCGGTGTGGCTGCCAAAGAAAGGGACTGGATCTGTCCAGTAATAGATGTAAGTGGTTTTTGGATAGGACGAAACAGTGTTTATTCAGTTGAGCTGTCATTAACACTAACACCTATCCCACCAAGCCTATTCCCCCTTCCACCATGACCTCACATGTTCCCACTCATGTCGTATGTACCCTTTCCCCCTTGTAACCTGCAGCCTTGGTCCCACAGCTGTCAGTCATCTGTCACTAAATGAGCAATCAGTGTTTATTTTCTTAGATAGTGTGCCTGAACAACATTGTTAAACCTAATGATTTTTAAATGGAAATGTGACAGTTTGATCACAAACAATTTGGATTAGCAAATTGGGCCCACTGGCTGCACCGCAATATTAGATCTAACGATTTTTAAGTGGAAATCTGGCCTTCTGATTTCTCACTGAAATACAGTTTTATCACATACGATTTAGATTAGCAAATGGGGCCTCCTGAGTCTGCAACACAGTTTTTGCACAATCTAGTTAGATGCTGGAAGATCGATTTCACCCAGGACAGGATTCTATTTAGCTAACTGACAAGTTCACTTGCAACACTAGCAGGAGTAGCTTCTGTGCATTGTGACACTGAGAAAATGGCGCCAGCAAAACAATGTGTCCGCTTTTTATGGCCAGGGACATGTGACCTTGGCAGCCAATCACAGAAGACCTTGTAGCATGACTTTGCATGGTTTCTGTGCCCTGATTGGCTGCCAGATTCTCTACTCATAAAGTTAAGGGGAAAAAAAAAAAAAGAGGCCACCGTTCCTCTAACCTCTAGGAGGGCCCAGACAAAAGATAATGAATTATGGAGGAAATTCCCTACAGATTCTGCACCACCCTCTGAACAAAATAACTAAAAGCCTCAAAGTAGGAATCCCACAAGCAACCTAACAAATTTAAACTGTCAGGGTAACCATCATCTGGATGTGCTAAAACTGTCAGGGTATCTATTGTCTGGATGTGAGGAACTATCTTAAGGGCTGTTGTTTCCAGCTGGATCGGGAGAGATGTGCTATGGTTGTGGTATGGAGCATGATCTGTGACTGCAGACTACACTGGCAGAAGATACAAAAGCTGTGGGGCAACCAAAAGACAGTGGATATCACCTGATAAGAGGGCAGTGCAACTATTGGTCCCAGGATGGGATCTGTTGGACTGGGGATATTACATTGTCACCGTCTACACAGAATTGCTGTAAGACCATGAATGTAAGGAACAAAAAATAGTTGCATTATTAAAATGCCTAGGCGATTATTACAGCCCACAGTCTCAGATTTTCACATAGATTAAGCCCTCATATACATTAGATAAAAGTCAGACAAACCAACTGATTTAGGCCATCTAATGTGTGAAGGCGTTCAATCAAAGTCTTCCCCAGGATCATCTGATTTGCATTCAAATGCCTGATCCTTTTGTTCTGCAGCCAGATGAGCCACTTCCAAAGGAATCTGGTAGCAAAGTAAGGTGCCCATACACCTCAGACACCTGTTGGCCAACAGGTAACACTCTGGACGCCCCCACATGCATGAAAGATCAAGGTATGTCAATAATTTTAAGGCTTCTATACACATTAGAAAAAAATGCCCAAGTCCACTGATTTCCATGACATCGGCAGACAATTTAATGTGTAGGATAACCTCGTGACTCTGCCCTGATGGATTATGTCAAGGCTCACTGGATTGGCAATCAATTACACAATTGTTTTGTTCTGTTGGCAGCCATTTACTCCTCTCTCCCCATAGAGAACATATGTGTATGGGAGAGATAGCTTTCGGTTGTATGATCATTCAGCTGACAGTTATCTAATATGTATCAGCAGCTTTATGGTACATTTATGGTATGAGCACATCAGCAGTGTTTTTCTTGAAGCATCTTTATAGATGTCTTAACTGACCTCCTTTTTTTTAAACTGTATATGCAATAATAGACAGCAGCTTCCAAACAGAAAAAGCTTGAAGAATACTTAGATCACTTATTTTAACCACTTTGTGGCTTTAGATGTCTGAAGCGGTTAAAAGAAGTTCAAAAAGACTAAACATATGAACAGAAAATCATTTTTACAATAATATGCATATGTTCATTCTGTAGCTGTCACGCTCTGACTGTAGGAAAGCCAGAGAGAAGGGAATCTATACTGTCTCTCAATCTATGGAATCCCCAAGATTATCCCTAATCCCAGGGTTACTGCTGATAGTGGAGATGCCCAGTTCTCACACCTCTCTGTCCTGCTACAAAATCCTATGGGGCTCCACCTTCCCTGCAGTGAGGTAAAGGGCAGTAGTATAAGGGCTAACACAGGCTGTACAGACGGGGCAAACCAAGGGACAATCAAACTGCAGGCATGAAAGATAGGACCACAGTAATAGGGAAGCAAAAGCAACACGAAGGAACGTCAACAAGGTGAAGGAAGAGGTATTCACAACAAACCGCTTGCAACAATCTCAGGACAAGAACAACTCTCCAGAAACACCTTCTCCAATGCAGCCTAGAACAAAATGAAGATTCTATTGCTTGCAAGGAGGGAAGCCAGACACAGGTTTATATAATGGAAAGGTGTGGTTCCAATAAGCAGCACAGAAAAAAGATCACATGGAACTGTAAACCCTTTCCATGTCACAAGAAACATGTTAACTCATGAATGACAATAAGGATTTAAAGAGGCCATTTGTTCAGCTAATTGCCATGATCTTCTAAGCTCAGATGCAATACAGGCCACACAGAATGTGACACATTTATGACAATTGCTGTTCTTAAGTTCTTTTTCAGGTGGATCTAGGCAGAATCCACCTGAAAAAGATGGCCTGTGCACATACCCTTATATGTGAATCTGCCATTAACACAAATTATTTTGCACTTGGTTAATCAGCCTGTTAATAGATGCAAACAGTGATGAGTACAGAAGAATGATATATATATATAAAATATATATATATATATATATATTACAGTACAGACCAAAAGTTTGGACACACCTTCTCATTCAAAGATTTTTCTGTATTTTCATGACTATGAAAATTGTAGAATCACACTGAAGGCATCAAAACTATGAATTAACACATGTGGAATTATACATTACACTTTACAAAAAAGTGTGAAACAACTGAAAATATGTCTTATATTCTAGGTTCTTCAAAGTAGCCACCTTTTGCTTTGATGACTGCTTTGCACGCAGAAAAGGTGAACGGATGGACTCTACATGCCTGGTTCCCACCGTGAAGCATGGAGGAGGTGGTGTGATGGTGTGGGGGTGCTTTGCTGGTGACACTGTTGGGGATTTATTCAAAATTGAAGCGGTGAGCGGTCCAGCTCACCCCAAACCATCTCGATTGGGTTCAGGTCTGGTGACTGTGGAGACCAGGTCATCTGGCGTAGCACCCCAACACTCTCCTTCTTGGTCAAATAGCCCTTACACAGTCAGGAGGTGTGTTTGGGGTCATTGTCCTGTTAAAAAATAAATGATGGTCCAACTAAACGCAAACTGGATGGAATAGCATGCTGCTGCAAGATGCTGTGGTAGCCATGCTGGTTCAGTATGCCTTCAATTTTGAATAAATCCCCAACAGTGTCACCAGCAAAGCACCCCCACACATCACACCTCCTCCTCCATGCTTCACGGTGGGAACCAGGCATGTAGAGTCCATCCGTTCACCTTTTCTGCGTGCAAAGCAGTAATTAAAGCAAAAGGTGGCTACTTTGAAGAACCTAGAACATAAGACATATTTTCAGTTGTTTCACACTTTTTTGTAAAGTGTAATGTATAATTCCACATGTGTTAATTCATAGTTTTGATGCTTTCAGTGTGATTCTACAATTTTCACAGTCATGAAAATACAGAAAAATCGTTGAATGAGAAGGTGTGTCCAAACTTTTGGTCTGTACTGTATATATGATCATCTTACATCTGTACAGTATCAAGTTATCGGCAGGACATTCCCTGACTACAAGGGGCTAAGTGCTGCCGATAACAATGACTTTTTTTTTTTTTGCTGCCATAAATGGAAAGTTTACACCCATAAATAATTGGGAATGAGCATTTCTACAAATTCTTGGAGATTACTGCAATAAATACACCATTAGTGTGGTAAAGAAAAGCTCATGGGTCTTGTGGCAGGAAATGATCCTGTTAAAGACCACTGTTAGTTATTATGACATATCAGAGCATCAGTTCCACGTTATTAAGAGTTACTTGTGTACTGAAGTTGGCACTGGCTGGGGGCATTACCAAACGTATTCTTTTGTGACACTATCAGCCCCTCCATAGTCAGGAAAACAGCTTATCACACAATCCCAATTCAGCATAAAAGGCTTGGAGTGCACTTTTTGTACTGATTCAGGGTTTCTGTGTCAGCAAAAAAAATCCATTATACAGTAGCTGTAATAAAGTCAGGCAGAAAATAAACACCCATCAATACATTGCTGATGGCACATAACATCATATTTGGAAAAATAAGAGTGACTGTGGGATTTTTCATTCATTTTCACGATTGCTCATAAACTGCCACCCGAAGAAAAGAGAGGCGAGAAGTCATAGCCTGAAGTAGTCAATGAAATATTGAGATTTAACAAGTAAAATCAATGACAGATGTATGTAATTATAGTTATACAGGTTAGTTTTAGTGGCAAACATTTGCATGTAGTTGACCATGGATCTAAATAATGTACAGTGGATACATTTTAAGTCTTCACATTCCTGTTAAAATGCTGGGTTTTTGTTATGTAAAAAAAAATCGTGCCAAGAAGGATAATTCCCTAACTTAGTCCACCTTTAGGCTAAGTGCACACGTTCAGGATTATTTGCGCTTTTTTTGCGGGAAAAAACACGTCAAAAACACATGAATTAAGCATCCTATCATTTAGAATGAATTCCGCAATTTTTGTGCACATGGTGAGTTTTTTTCCCGCGAAAAAAACGCATCGCAGAAAAAGAATCAACATGTTTATTAATTTCGCGGAATTCTAGCGTTTTTCCCGCTATATTATTGATCTAGAAAGTTCAGGAAAAAATTGCGGTAAAAACGCGTCAAATCCGCTCAAAAACGCACCAAAAACGCGCAAAATCAGCGCAAAAAAGCGTGCGTTTTTGCCCGAAAAAAGTCCGTTTTTGCTCAGGAATATTCTGCAAACATTCCTGAACGTGTGCACTTAGGGTATGTTTCCACGGTCAGGAAACAGTCCGGATTTGCTGCGTGTTTGACGCTGTGCGTTGGCTGCGTCGCCACAAGGGAAATAACACAGGGCTATGTAGCCCAGCGGTCATTCCGGATGTGTTCCGGATGTGTTCCATGAACACATCCGGATTGACCGCGCGTTCAGAAGGGGGCGGGGCTTTGGGCGGAGCGGACTTTCCGCTCCGTTCAAAGCGCTGTGTTTCCTGAGCATGGAAACACAGCCTTAGCCTTAATATCATCCATAATCTGTACAATTCAATTGAAAAATAAATAGTAATCTTTTCAGGTGGAGCTAGAAATATTGAGAACTAAAATAATGTGTTTACATAAATAAGCACATCCTTAAACTAATATTTTGTTGAAAGAGACTTTCAGGCTGAGTGCACACGTTCAGGAATGTTTGCAGAATATTCCTGAGCAAAAACGGACTTTTTTCGCAGTAAAAACGCGCGTTTTTTGCGCGGATTTGATGCGTTTTTTACCGCGATTTTTCCCTGAACTTTCTAGGTCAATAATATAGAGGGAAAAACGCTAGAATTCCGCGAAATTAATGAACATACTGAAAGGTGAAATTCCTCTTCACTGTCAGCTTTTTTACAAAGACTTAAAGGTTTTGCTGCAAAATTCATTGGTACTTGGAACCTTTCATAATTTCCTGCACCTTGACTAAAGTCCCAATGCCGAAAAACAGCCCCAAAGCATAATGCTGCCTCCACCATGCTTCACTTTGGATATGGTGTTTTTTTGGGTGATGCTCAGTGTTGGCTTTGCACTAAACATATGTTTTTGAATTATGGCCAGAAGGTTCAACATTAAACTCATCAGACCATAAAACATTGTGCCACATGCTTTTGTCAGACTTGATGTAGGTATTGACAAATCATAACCAGGCTTGAATGATTCTGCCACCCTGGCTAATATGCCAGACATAGATGAAGAGTAAGGGAGATTACTATCATATGCAGTACACAACCAGTACTTTCCAGAAATCCCTGCAGCTCCTTTAATGTTGTTGTAGGTCTTTTGACAGCCTCTTGGACCACTTATCGTCTTGTATTTTCATCAATTTTCAGTTAAGAGTAATTTTACTGTTGTGCCAAATTAAATTCCCTTCTTGTCATCTTCACAGTGTACCATGTTGTAACTAATGCCTTGGGGAAAAAAATACTTTTTTTGACTGGTTTTCAACAGTGATATCCTTTTCTGTGTTTTTAAGCTGTTTATGGACCTTGGCTTTTACTGTAAGATGCAACTAAGAAAATGTAAGGAAAATCCTACTAAAACAGCAAAACTATCTATGGGGTCAATCAGGATCACTGTAAATAATGGCATCTGTGTAATGAGTACTATTTAATATGAGTGTAAAAGGAATCTGTCAGTAGGATCAACACCCCCCAAGCCATCTATATGGACATGCAGGTCATAAAAAGCTGAATACAATGATACCTTGATATCTTTGATGCAATGTCTTAAGGGTATGCCACACTGAACAATATCGCTAACGGGATCGCTAAAAAACGTCACTATTTAGCGATCCCGTTAGCGATGTTGTTCAGTGCGGCAGCTGCCAGCGACGAGCTTCCTGCTGTGATCTCGCTCGTCGCTGGAATCGTTCCGGACCCTATTTTCTCGTCGGCGCTCCCGCTGGGTAAGTATATATAGCTAGTGTGGCACCTTTTCTTAGCGATTTAGCGGTACTTTTGTACCGCTAAAGTCGTTAAGAAGATCGCTAACGGCGATAGCGTCGTTAACTATATCGCTAAATGTGGACGCACTTAGCGATATAGAAACAATCCCGCTAGCGATCGCATTAGTATGCGTCGTTATCGTGATCGCTAGCGGGATTGTTTAGTGTGGCAGTACCTTTATTCCAGAGAAATCCACATTTTTCTTATTATGTAAATGAACTCTGCCAGGCTACGGGGAGGATGTTGGTTACCAGAGTGAGACATATAACTAACACAGAAACACCAGATGGCCAAGCTGTGGTAAACAATTTGGCCAGACAAAGAGATCCATATGTAAAACTGAATTATTTATTAAATATTGTATAAAAATAAAAATTATTAAAAGACACAGAACAATATTACACAAAGTACACATTAGAGGGAACTCCAAAACCACCCAGCCTATATAAAGCAAAATTACACAGTGAGACCCTGAACAATGTCAGCGTTCTAAACAGTACAGCCAAAGTGAGATGTAAATGTCAGAATAAACCATACCAAAGAATCACTGTGAAAAAATGTGATAGGACCAAGGCCCTATAATTGTCCAATGTAGCATGTAGATGTGGCCAAATGAGCAAGGTATATGGGGTTACAATGACTGCACGCCTATAGCATCCCTAAACAGATCTCCTACTTAGAAAGAGGCCTAATGTGAGGCCCATTAACCATATAAGGTGAGGAGACAATACCTTAGCTCTAAGACCACAGTAGAGGTGCAAGTGATGGTGGGTGGCCCTGGCATTCCCCCTCACCCCGACACACGTTTCGAACTGAGCTTCTTCACTTTGCAGGCAGCGCTGCTGATAGATATGTCAGAACCAGAAGCTATGGACAGTGGGCTCTGTCACCAGGTCTTTCGGCTAGGCTGCAAGTCTACCTGACAAAATCTAATGCACGTGAAGCCTTATTCACTCCAACTAACACTCACCCTATCTGTTGTCCTAGCAAAAGTTGACCCCTGTATCATACGACAGTGCTGGAAGTGACGATCTGGCTCACTTATATCTTCCTTTCACCACTGCAGGCGTCCTCTTCCAGACAAATTCTCCTCACAAATCCTGGGTGCTTGACCGACAGCAGGTGTCTCCCCGGTCTGGGGAGAAGGGTGCTGGGTTCTGGCTCTTGACTGGTGCCATTGGCCTCTGGACTTTGACTGGCGCAGGTCTGGGTTTTGGGCCTTGATTGGCAAAGAGTCGGCTCTGGGTCTTGACCGGCGTAGATCGTATCCTCGGGTCTGGACCGGCATAGTTGGGGCTCAGTCTGGATCTGACTTGGTGTCATCCAGGTCCCGTCTGCAAGTGACCTGCATTCTGCTGATGCACGCTTCCTGCTGAGGCCTGTCACTCCAGCTCCAGTGACTTCTCCCATGCACATCTGCACCTCTCTCTTTCGGTGCTAAAACTTGCTCTGGTTTGGCACACAGGAACTTCAACCCATCATCAAAGGCACTTGACTAGGTGTCACATGCAAACTCATCCCCCTGCAACTTTTCCTGTTCTGTTTAGGTCTGAGTGGTCTCGTCTGAACAGCAAGTGGCAGCTTTCGCACATCAATATACACAGCACCTGGGTGTTTCACGAGTATTGTCACCTCCTCTTACACATGCGTTTTTAGTGCGATTTGGGTGTGGAAATGTATCAGAAATTCACATGTAATCTACACATTAGAATATCAATAAAGTTTTGTCAAGGACAAATACCAGGAAGTATCAAAAGCAAAGCAGCTTTATTTAAAACATGACAGACCAACAAGAGACAAAAAACAGCATAAAAAATGCAATAAAACTCAATAAAAAAAACGCAAGTAACCTTATTTACTTAGTAGGTGTAGAAATGGTGCAACTTGAAAAACTCACAAAAAGTTCATTGTGGAACCCTAGCCTTATAGTTCCAGCAGCGTGGATGGGATTTATAGAAATCTCATGCTCGCTGTGCGATATAAACGCACGCAAACAGCTCACAAAATGCGCAAGGTATGCGCATGCCCTACTGGGTGCAAAAATGCTACAGAAAACCTGCAGCACCAAAAACACACCAGAAGCCCATAGTGTGAACATAGCCTAAGAAGCTGAGTTTTTTTAATTCAGTGAAAATACGCAGCAGCTAGAACTCCCCAAAAACTCACCGTGGGCACACATCTAACCCTACATGCACACGTTGAGAATTTGTTTATTTTTTACCTCAATGTTTCCAAACTCCAGTTCTCAAGAGCCTCAAGGTCTTGTTTTCAGGATTTCCTTAGTATTGCCCAGCTGACAATTGCAGTACCTGCATAGGCAATAATTCCATCACCTGTGCAATAGTACAATTTTTTTTTATTTCTAATGGGGTAAAAGAGGTGTGGTGATTTACATTTTTGTACTTTTTTTAAAAAAAAAAAAAATTTAAGTCACCTTAGGGTCTAAAGTGACAATCACAGTCTCCTATGAATGCCCGCCTCAATTTCGTTTTTATAGGATCACTGCCAAAACAAGTGTGGCAGGCTACAGTGTGTCATGGGAACCCATCAGTAGCCCAGGAACTCTTTGTGGTTTGAGGGTTGGATGCATGGTCTGCACACTAGTTTGCGGTTATGTGCTGCTATCAGAGATTTGTGTGGTTAATGGCAGCTAGTGGAACACAGCTCTGCCCATTGCTGTTAAAGGCTATGTAAGACTACGTTCTCACAAATACTGTAGCTTTCGTTGAGTTTGTGATATTGGAGATTTTTTGCACCATTTCTGCACCGATTAAGTAAAATAGGTTACTATTCACCAAAGTTCACAAAAAACCCATCCTGAGAACTTTGAACGTAGCCTAACTCAACCTTTATTTGTCAGGAAAGTTGCAAGCTCAATTTATTTTCTTCTCTTGACAATCATTCTATTTTTCCAGATATTCCAAACAGTCTGGAGGGAGCTTCCTCATAGAAAGTAACTACCCCATTCCTCTGCAGTCCAATCCTTGTAATTCCTGCAAAATGTCAGTCTATAGAAAGTACAGGGAGTCGTTTAAAGAGGTCGGGAAGTATGATTGTCCGGAGAAGAAAAGGTGAGCTCTATTATGAGTCTTGTCGTGTCAACATTAAAGCATCCTGAGAGCATTCATGTGTGGGGTCTCTCTTTATCCAATAGAGAATGCTCACTTACTATTTTACCTAAGAACACTGCCATGAAAAAAGAAAAGGATCCAAACATTCTAGAAAAAAAAAATCAAAATGCAGAATTGTAATTTTTCAGTCACTGTAACACTGCAAAAAAAATGCGCAAAAAGGTATCAAAAATTTGGATCTACTCTGAAAAACCAAGACTTCACACATCTCCATCAACCGAAGAATGAAAATGTTACAGATCTCTGAACATGGTGACACAGGAGATTTTTTTCATATAAATTTCAGAATATTTTTTCGCTACTTAAGGGGGTGGATGAAACTAATATTCATTTTATGAGGTTATAACTCTGGAACGCTTTAACAAATCCTGCTGATTCTGAGATTGTTTTTTCGTGACATATTGTACTTCAAGTTAGTGGTAAAAAATTTTTTTATATGACTTGCATTTATTTATGAAAAAAACAGAAATATTGAAAGAGAAAATGAACCACAAAATTTGTTGTGCAATTTCTCCTGAATACTCTGATACCCCATATGTGGGGGTAAACCACTTTTTGGGCGCACGGCAGAGCTCACAAGGGAAGGAGCGCTGTTTGACTTTTTCAACACAGAATTGGCTGGACACCATGCCGCGTTTGGAGAGCCCATGATGTGCCTAAACAGTGGAAACCCCCAACAAGTGACCCCATTTTGGAAACTAGACCCCTTAAAGAACTTATCTAGATGTGTGGTGAGCACTTTGAACCTCCAAGTGTTCACAGAAGTTTATAAACGTAGAGCAGTAAAAATAAAAAATAATTTTTTTCCTCAAAAATGATTTTTTAGCCCACTATTTTTTATTTTCCCAAGGGTAACAGGAGAAATTGGACCACAAAAGTTGTTTTGCAATTTTTCCTGAGTACGCTAATACCCCATATGTGGGGGGACCATTGTTTGGGTGCATGAGAGAGCTTGGAATGGAAAGAGCACCATTTTGTAATGCAGACTTTGATGGAATGTTCTGAGGGCGACATCTTGTGTTTGCAGAGCCCTTGATGTGCCTAAACAGTACAAACTCCCCACAAGTGAACCCATTTTGGAAACTAGACCCCCAAGGAGCTTATCTAGATGTATGGTGAGCACTTTGAACCCCCAAATGCTTCACAGAAGTTTATAAACGCAGAGCCGTGAAAATAAAAAATATTTTTTTTCCTCAAAAATGATTTTTTTAGCCCGCTATTTTTAATTTTCCCAAGGGTAACAGGAGAAATTAGAACCCCAAAATTGGTGTGCAATTTGTCCTGAATACGCTGATGCCCCCATATGTTGGGGTAAACCACTGTTTGGGTGCACGGCAGGCTCGGAAGGGAGGGAGCACCATTTGACTTTTTGAATGCCATGTTGTGTTTGGAGTCCCCCTGATGTGCCTAAATAGTGGAAACCCCTCAATTCTAGCTCCAACCCTAACCCCAACACACCCTAACCCTAATCCCAACCCTAACCCTAATACCAAACCTAAACCCCACCCTAACCTTAATTCCAACCTTAATTCTAACCCTAATTCTAACCTTAACCCTAATTCTAACCCTATTTCTAACTCTAATTCCAGCCCTAACCCTAATGGAAAAATGAAAATATATTTTCTTTATTTTATTATCCCTATCTAAGGGGTGATAAAGGAGGGGGTTAGTTACTATTTTTTTGATCACTGTGATAGGGTTTATCACAGTGATCAAAATGTACCTTCAATGAATGAATCAATCTGCCAGCCGGCCGATTCGGCGGGTGCACTGTGAATGCGCCCGCCATTTTCTTCCCGAACCAAGATGGCGGCGCCCACCAGAGGCAGGAGGGTCCGGGGACACCGGGATGTACCAGGGGGAATTGGGGACCCTATTTCTATCTCCTCTGATATGCGATCACATCAGAGGAGAGAGAAAGATAAAGAAGAATCGCGGCTTTTTTTTGCGGTCGTCCTTATATGGTTAATAACGGCGATCGCAAAAGCGGGGTCAGTAAAAACCGACCCGAATTATGTTCTCTGGGGTCTTGGCTACCCCCGGCAGCCGAGACCCCGGAGAAAATCCGACTCTGGGGGGCGCCATATACTTTTTCCACAGCGCCGTGAATTCACGGCGCTGTGGTTTAAGTACCCTTAACTACTGCTGTTAAAAGGGGTATCGGCAGTCATTAAGGGGTTAAGAATCCCCAGTGCCTGCTGGGGGCAGAGGATGCACTCACTACCATAGCCTCTGTCCCTAACCTGAAAAAAGCGTCATCAGTGACATCCGTTTCAGGGACTGGGCTAGACACTGCTCTACTGAGCATGCATCAGTTGTCACTTCCGACGTATGCTTAGTACAAGCTCTCTGCTCACTGTGCAATATTCTTCTTAGTGCACAGTGACAGTGCATTCCCTTGTCGGCTGTAATTAGAAGTGACGAGGCTGCAACAGAGCACACTGTCTACAACCAACATAGAAAAAGTAACGTAAATGAATAGTGCACACTCCAAGAAAATGAAAAGTTAAAAATGCTTTATTGGAATACCGAAGTGCCAAAAACCATTAAAAACCATTAAAGACAACAGACATAAAGATGCTCATAATAAGAGCAGGAATAGACAAGCATAGGGGCAAATTATCCTAAAGAGGACCCCAAAGGTACAAAATGTGTAAAGAATTACATGAAATGCAAAAATGTTTCTGGCAAGGAGAGAATCTTATATGCACAGAAGCACTGAACAACAATTGTATATAAACAAAGAAAAACAAACAATATACAAAAAATAATGTATAGATGTTCAAATCCTATAAGGGAGGCCCAGGTCTGAAAGTGATCAAACAGTCCACCACACTGTAGTGTCAAGATAAGTACTGCAGGGAAGCAGCCAGTGTCTTAGGATGGAACAAAATACCGCACTAAAGTACCATGACCAGCCCTATAGTTAAAAAATGCCGTAAAGTGCAGAGTGCAGACAACTTCAAGGACTAAACAATCAAGATAATGATAAAGAAGGAGAAATGAGTAAAAATGACAGTGCAAATGTCAGAGCATACTTGCCACAAACTGGAGCCTCCAACGCCTGCCAGACCCAACGCGTGTCGCTAATACATTTAGCTTCATCACTTTTCATTTTCTTGGAGTGTGCACTATCCATTTGTGTTACTTTTTCTTTGTTGGTTTCAGTTTCCTTAGCGCAACAGTTGCACCCGAGCATATGCATGTCCTATCCCCAGTGGTGCCCACCTATTCTAGAGCACACTGTCTATGAGAAATTTTTACCCATGATGGCTTCTTTTTAAACTTAGTTGATTGATAGAAATGTTTGATTTACAAAATGGAAACAAACCTACACAGATGATTAAATTGCTATATTTATGGACAACACACATTTATCGTCAGTAATAGTTAGTACAGTGGTTTTCCATACTGGGAGAAGCTATAGAGTTGTGTAGTGCAGAGCAATAGGGTATAGTTTAGACACTTCCTGGTTAGCGAGCAGAACTCGGGCAGCCTTGCCTAGAGCAAGGAGTGTAGATGCAGCAGTGAACAGGGACAGTCTGACAGCCATGGGGATAAGGTTGTGTTGGCAAGAAGGGGCCCCAGGCTGAGTGACGTGCAGGCGGTCACCAGCTTGAATGGTAACCAACCCAAAGAGGATGCGGGGTCTACGACCAGGGCAGGTGAAGCTGAGACAGCGAGACTGGTACCTTTTCCTTTTGAAGCCGGACAAGGGAATGGTAGAAAGCTGGTGGGCCTAAAGGCATGGACGGGACAGGGATTGTCCAAGAAGAGTAGTGATTGCTAGGATAGGACTGGAATTGGTAAGGAAGAGCAGTGATTGCTAGGACAGGACAGGGATTGTCCTGGAAGAACAGTGATTGCTGGAAAGGGACAAGGATTGTCCAGGAAGAGCAGTGATTGCCAAGACGGGACAGGGATTGTCCAGGAAGAGCAGTGATTGCCAAGACGGGACAGGGATTGTCCAGGAAGAGCAGTGATTGCTGGAAGGGACAGGGATTGTCCAGGAAGAGCAGTGATTGCTGGAAAAGGACAGGGATTGTCCAGGAAGAGCAGTGATTGCCAAGACGGGACAGAGATTGTCCAGAAAGAGCAGAGATTGCAAGGAAGAAAGGAAAAGTCTTAGGAATGACACTCTTGGATCCGGAGCTGGAGTGACAGAAGCAGAGAGGGCTCTGACAGTAAATGTGAGTGTTGTTGCACATGCTGCACATACAGCAGAAGGGACATTATATTTCATCTGTGGAGTGCCAAAGTGTGGGAACACTACAGCCCACTGCCACGACTGCCACCCAGGCTGCCTTACAATATGACAATGTTCATTATCCAAATTGAGGAGGTGAAATGGTGCACAGAGTTCTTCCCCACACCAAGAGTTGAACCAAATATACAGGAAATATAAAATACACAGAATAAAAAATATATATATAAATGTGTGAATAAAAATTATATTATAAAATAACTATGTGCCTATATAACCTGTAAAGAAATATAAGGATGGTAGACCATCCGAAAATGAGATAGAGAAACACCCAGGATGTAGAAGGGGATAACCAGATGAGAGGAAAAAGACAACCAGACCAAAAGTATAATGTATCAAAATATTGCCTTTATTAACAGAATTTGGCTAGCAAACAAACAATAAAACCATGTACTGATTAATAATAATTAATGACATATAAAACAAAGCAAAAAACACCACAGGCTGAGATAATATACAGAAGGGCCTGTATAATATACATATATTCATTTGGTTTTGTCATGTAATTTTGTTGGGGAAAAAAAAACTATCTTAATCAAAATAGCGCCAGCGACTGTGCCTGTGCAGTAGCATCATTCGGAACGCGATAGGATGAATATGTAAGCAGTACACCACAAAAAGACCCCCACAGGCCGCTCCGAAGCACGAGAATCTCATTATCTGAAAGCATCAAATATTAAAGAACAACCACAAGACGGATTTCATCAACCCAGGTAATAGTTTAATCAGTATAACAGCGCCAACCTGAAAGTGCCTGTAGGTTTCTGAGTAAGATCCTGCTGACGGGTTCCCTTTAACCCCTTATTACCCAGAGGTATTTCTGTGTTTGAATTTCTGTTTTTTGCTCCTCTTCTTCCCAGAGGCATAATTTTTTTATTTTATTTTTCACTCAATATGGCCATGGGAGGGCTTGTTTTTTGCATGACAAGTTCTTTTTTTGAACGACACCTTTTGGTTTTAAAATATTGTTTACTGGAAAACAGGAAAAAAATTCCAAGTGTGGTGAAATTTGCAAAAAAAAATGCAATTCCACAGGTTTTTTTCCACTAAATGCTAAAACTGACCCGCCATTATGGTTCTCCAGGTTTTTGCGAGTTCCCAAACACCAAACCTGTGTAGGCTCTTTTTTATTTATGTGATGAAAAATTTTTTTTTTTTTTTTTTTAAAAACTCCATTTTCCGAGATCTGTAGCGTCTCCATTTTTCATGATCTGGGGCTGGGTGTGATCTTACTTTTTGCGCGCCAAGCTGATGTTTTTATTAATACCATTCAGGTGTAGATACAATCTTTTGATCGCCCATTATTGCATTTTATTGCAATATGGTAGTGACCAAAAAAAAACGTATTTCTGGCGTTTTGACTTTTTTTTATCGTTACACCGTTTAGCGATTTGTGTTAATTCTTTTTTTACTTTGATAGATCAGGCGATTTTGAACTCGATGATACCAAATATGTGCATATTTGATTTTTTTTTCTATTGTTTTATTTTGAATAGGGCAAAAGGGGGGTGATTTGAACTTTCATTTTTTTTAAATATTTTTAAAAACTTTTTTTTTTTACTTCTTGTATGCTTTATTAGTCTCCATGGATATGTTCGGGATAAAAGACGCACTTCCAGTAAGCGCAAGTTAAATGCCGCTGTCATAGATTGACAGCGTCATTTAACTAGTTAACAGCCGCGGGTGGATCTCGATTCCACCCACAGCTGTTGTGGGCTGATGTCAGCTGTATAGATCATCTGACATGTGCCCGGAAAGATGCGGGCTCAGTGTCAGGACCTGCAGCAAACAGGGGGAGTCTGACGTGGGCATACTATTACGCCCAACGTCGTAAACGGATTAAAGAAGTTGTCAGATTCTGAAATCCAATTTTTTTTTCTCTGGTTAATTTGTGCTATATTGTGATATACAACAAGCCTTTACATTTTGCTTTTTGTTTCTACCTTTCATTTCTGCTGAATTTTACTTAATTCCCTGCACTCAGTATGTTTACATCTGGCTCTCCAGACCAGGCATCTTCCTGGGCTTTATTTCTAAGCTCGCAACCAGAGGTAGCCCCGCCATGAGTGTGCTGCCACACCCTCTGCTCACCCACTGCACACTCATTTTCTGTTAATATCTGTCACCTGACATAGGAATACTTTGGGGTGAAAAGTCTATAGTCTTGTGTGTGTGTGCAAGAGTGTAAGGCCGGCGTCACACACAACCACAAAAAATCGGTCCGTTTTAGACGGTCGACAATCGGATCAAAATACAAACATCACACATCCTTCTGGCATCCGATTTTCCTTCAAAGATGCGATTTAATCGCATGTGTGTGTACCTTGTAACATCCGATTTTCATCCCACCACCGTTTTTTAGTCGCAGCAAACCAAAACTGACAAGTAACGGATTTCAGGCCTGATAATAATTTAAATCATCAGGCAGAGCTATATTTAAGTGATCTGATCCAGGTGTGAGCCTCCCACCTTTGCACTGGTGTCATTTTGGTCATTCTGCTTTGTGCTTGCTACCTGCATTATCCAAACATGAGCGACACACTGAGATTTTCGACAACTGAGCGTGTGCTGTTCCATTGGGTTATATCCAGACGTTTTGGAGAGCCATATCCTGTAATATCAGATCCCAGAAGACGCAGAAGAATGTGGGTACATCCACTTTTGACAAGAAGGCTAACTAAAGGACATTTTCATCGTCTATATTTGTCACTGCGTAGTCATGGAGATAAGTTTTTCCTATATTGTCGAATGAGCATAGCTACGTTTGATAAGCTGCTTGACATTGTGCGCCCTGGGATCACATTTGAGGACACCAGGATGAGAAAATCCATTTCTGCCGAGGAACGCCTTCTTCTTACAATAAGGTATGTTTATTAACGATATGTTGATGATTTTTTTATCCACATACTCACTTTGCAAGTGTAGGAGCAGACTTCTTGTAATCTTGTAATGTGTGTATTGTATTTCTCAACCTTAGGTATCTCAATTATTGCCTATGGTGTATTGTACAGAAGCCATGTATTTTAATCTCATTTACAGCATGTGTGCTATAACAAACTCATGCATTATTAAGTGTTGTTTCTTTTTTATGATAAATTTGTAAACTGATTTGTCGATGTTCTATGTTTGTTACAGGTTCCTTTCTACTGGCATGTCCTACGCTGCTCTGCACTTAGAGTCCCTAATAGGCAGATCAACAATTTCTGGCATTGTTCGGTCAACTTGTGTGGAAATTTGGAACAGACTACATGAAGAAGTCATGCCTGAACCAAAAATGAGTGACTGGTTGAGGATAGCACAGGGTTTTGAGCAAAATTGTCAGTTTCCACACTGTATAGGAGCCCTGGACGGCAAGCACATACGTGTTCGGAAACCTCCTAACTCAGGCTCACAATTCTTCAATTATAAACAATATTTTTCTGTTGTTTTGTTGGCCTTGGTCGACACAAACTACATGTTTATAATTGTAGACATTGGGGCCTATGGAAGGACTGGAGACTCAAGAGTCTTCAATACTTCCATAATGGGTAGGCGGTTACGCAATAACCAACTGGACCTACCTCCAGCAAGTCAACTTACTGACTCCATTCCAGAGCATGTGCCTTATGTTATAGTTGCAGATGAGGCCTTTCAATTAACCAGGAATGTAATGAGGCCATATCCCCGTCGCTATCTCACCCATCGGCGTAGAATATTTAATTGTCGGCTGTCACGTGCTCGGCGTCTGGTGGAGTGCACATTTGGAATTCTTTGTGCTAAATGGCGTGTACTTCAATCTGCAATTCAACTTAGTGAAGCCAATGTTAATGTGGTCCTCCAAGCATGTGTGGTCCTACATAATTTTGCTAGAATACATGAATGCTCCTCTCAACATGTGGATCAATTATCATCTGTGAATGTGTCTTTGCCTATGTCACCACCCATCCATCCCCGTCGTCCACCTTCAGGCATAAGAGTACGTGATGTGTTCACTCAATATTTTGTGTCCCCTGAGGGTGCTACTGCCTGGCAAGAGGAGGCATTATTACACATGTAGTGTGGCTATGTTGCTCTGTCATAAAGCTAATTTTTCAATATTTATTTTATATGTTGTTATGTTGTGTTGGTAATGCTGTGTGTAAGTTAAGCAGGGCATTACCTTTTGAAATAAATACATACAATCAATGCCACGTAAAAAAAATTTTATCTTGGGTTTAGGGATTAGTGGCTTTTGAACTTATCTCAAAGGACTAATCTGTCCTTATTTGTAGTTTTTTTTTTCAAAAATAAAATAACATTAACAAAAACAAATAACATTTTCCAAATTCAGATAACAAAAGCAAAACAAATACAAAACAAAACTATAAGTGCTGGTATGTGTGTGGTGGTGAATGTGGAAGTGCAGCTTGGGAGGGCTGTGTAGACTGCTCTCTAGCCACTGTGTCAGCATGAGTGGTGGCTGACTGGGAACTTGGCTGTATGCTTGCTGCTTGCTCTTGAGGTGGGTTTGGGTATGGGAAATTTGGGAACTGTTGTGGGTAGTCATAACATGACTGCCCACTTACATTATAGCCCCCAAAATGTCCATGTCGACCATACCCATGTTGTGTCCAGCCTTGAACATTGGGTATGGTCGAGTGGGCATATTGTGAGTGGCCACTATGTGGCATGTGTTGGAGCTGGTTATCTCCATAAAAAGAAGCCGCAGTAGGCTGAAGAGGAGGAGTTGGGTTCTGTTGGACACAAGGAGGAGGTGGAGGAGGAGGATGATGATGAGGAGGTGGATCAGTGGCTGCTGCAGATTGTGCTGTATGTTGAGACACCACTCTACATACATTGTCTGGACCAGCCACCCATGTATGTAGGTAATTTACCAGGTTTGTTGGATCATTTGGTGGTGTCCCAGCATGCAACACAATATGCAGAGCATTTCTGATCAGCAGTCTGTGCTGGCTAGGAATTGCCCGGAGGTAAGGGGCAAGACTGCGGCAATAGGCCTCCTCACCATCATCATGAGCAACACTGGACAAATAGTCCAGCACTCCTCTGTCCACCTGCCTCCTTGTGACAGAACCAACTCCCTCTCTTCTACGCCTGGGTCTGCGTGCAACTGCAGCTGTAGGCGAACCCACATCCAGGGGCCTACCAGGGCTGCTGCTCAGGGGAGGGTCTTGCGCTTGAGAAGGCAATCTCTCCGTCTCCACTGATGGTGTTGGTGGTGGTGGTGATGATGCTGTTGCTGCTGACGATGGACCAGCCTCCTCAACATCACCCACAGGATCAATAATTTGCTCCGAGTCGGAAGCTGCCTCTCTGGCAGTCAGGTTTGATTCGGTGCTATAGAAGAATAACAATTTATTAAAATTTATTAATTATAAATAATATACATTTTGTACAGACATAAACTTACGGTCTCAAATCCAGAGCTGGAGCAAGAAAATTGAGACGGTCATAGTAGACGTATTTTCGTTTGGCGGTTCCTGCTGCCCCACTGCGGCCCCTCAGCTGTCTCTCTCTTCGATAAGAGTCTCTACAGCTGCGCCATCGTCTTGTAACATCTGCCACTGAAAAATTAACACATCAAATAGAATTTTAACATTATGTGCCTTTATAATTGTGCAAAATGCTAAAATATTTTCAACAAAAAAAAAATTTGTTATGAAAAATTTGTTATAGGGGTGTCAAACAGCAATACAAAGTATATCTCATTAAAATTGAAATGAAATATTAGAAGGCTTCATAAGTAGAAATCTGTATGACATATGTGTCACAATAATGTGCATTTTGTGGACACACAGCAATCAAATAAACAAAAGGGACACATATTAAGTAATTCACCGACGCATTTATTGTGTCAGGCCACATTTGTAATATTTTTTTTTTCCACCATTGTAGTAGAACATAAATATACCAAATACACAGACGGCACATGAACATTCATCAGAGCAGGAGCTTCAATTGATCCCTGCCCTGTGTGATTTCCCTATATATGGGATGGACCTTTTTAAAGTTAGAACATATCCCACAGTGGTCTCCTATGTTACTATTGAGTTCTGTTAATTAAAGTTTCACAAACAACCAATGCAGGGTAGAAACGTTACCTCATTTTTTTATTTTTTTTTTCATTTCAAACAGTTAGCACTTTTTCAACTTGCATTAACTTTTTTTTTTCTAAGGCGGCTGTTTGGACAATTACAGGAGCTCAATATTACATGTGTTTGGATTTGGAACATAGCATTGGGGGTTCAACTGATGTATTCAATACATTTCGGGGTCACATATAAGGGTACAGGAACATTATAACACATTGTTGTTGGTACATACTGAATAGTCCAGCATTATTTTAAGCATTTTCAAGTCGGTACTTACTAATGCGTTCTTGCTCCTCCCTAGACCTGTCGCCAAAATCAGGGAACATCTGGGTACAGATTCTCCTCCAAGAGGCCTCCTTCATTGACCGGTTGGAATAGTTTGTATCGCGCTGGTCCCAAAGTTCTGGACTCTCCTGGACCAGAACAATTAACATTTCAACGTTGATGTGTGTGGCCATGTTTGTGGACTCCGTGGAGGCGGTTTCCTGTTTTCGTTTGATTTTTCCTAGCCTAATTAGCATGTCAGCCCTTCCTGTCATTTCTCCAGATGCAATTTCCTGACACCTGAAGATAGTGGTCCGATTTTTTATCGCAAGTCACACAGTGTGCTCCGTTTGTAATCCCACTTTTCATCGCTGCCATAGACTTGCATTGGCGATCGTCGACCCACAATCGGTGACAATCGCAGCATGCTGCGATTGTACACGGACGTTGAAAACGGACCACAAAAAAACGGCTACTGGGAGCTGCTCCATAGATTAACATAGGGCCGACTGCAATGCGATTTTTCATCGCATTGCAATCGTCCGATTTTGTCGCCAGTGTGACGCCGGCCTAAGTATAAGGCCGGCGTCACACTACAGAGGAATACGGATGAGTGAGAGGCGTGAAAATCACGCATTACACTCGGACCAATATTTCTCTATGGGGCAGCTCTGATCATGCGTATATTTCTCGGGTGTATGTTATGGTACGAGACACTCTCAGCATGCTGCGATTGTACGCGTATAACGCCCGTTGTACGCCAATGAAAGTCTATGGGTGCGAGAAAAATATAGATTACACACGGACCACACATGTGACTTGCGAGAAATACGCAAGACTTCTGCAGCTCTCAGGAAATGGTGCAAGAAATGAATCAGGAAGCTGACACATGCAAATTAGCTCAAAAAGAGCGCCAGACATCCCGGAAGAACGCCTCCACGGGGTCAGCCATGATGCTTATGCACATAAATGTGGAGATGTTGATAGTGTTGGTCCAGGAGAGGCCCGAAATTTGGGACCAATGGGATGCACACTATGCAGACCGCGCAAGAAAAGAGGCGGCATGGAGGCGCATCTGTGGGCAGATGTTTCCCCACTTTGGGGACAGCCCACGCAAGGAGCAGCAGCGAATGAGTAAGTTACCTGATGTTATGTTTTGGTAGCTGAGGAGAGTAAGCAAAAACGGCAATACACCAGAGAGGCTGGAACCTATTGGATTGCAGTAACCTGAACTGACCACACTACTAGAGGTAGCCGTGGAGCGTTCCTACATTGATCCTAGACGCCTCGTCACAGCCTGAGAGATAACTACACCTAAAGGAAGAAAGATGAAAGCTATCTGCCCCGGAGCAGATCCCCAAAGAAAATAGGAAACCCCAAACATGTAATGGTGGTTAGACAAGAAGAAACACGGACACGGACAGAAAATAGAATGAGCAAACGCTGGGGCCCAATCTGTCTAAACAGAAAAGTACAGGAAAGGATACTCACTGCAATCCAAAAAAAACCCTAAAAAATACCAGCTCTCCTGATTGCAAAAACACCTGAGATCACACGACCTCTACCACCTAAATCAGTTCTCTGGTGTAACAAAACTAAGCCGCAGCCACTGGAAAAACAGGAAAAAGCAAATGAACAAACAACAGTGGCTCCAGATAAACTGAGAGGAGCACAAGCCCCCCGGAGGGGACCTGGCTGACCTCCACAGAAGTGCAGGGAACAATGCAAAAAGCAAGCACAAAAATAAAAGCAGAAAATATCTTATCTGATAGCAGAAGATGCAGGCAAGACTCAGCAAGCTTCCAAATGAACCAGGAACCACAATTGAGACAAGAACAATTGATCACCGGCAACCATCATGGGAGGGAACCTCCCTTATATCAGACCAGTCCGTGATCCCAGATTGCCACTCCTCGCTGAAAGGTTCAGTACTGTCAGTAACCACCAGAGGGAGCCTCTGTTCAGAAACTATTTTTAGCACATTCATAACACCTGATCTTTTAGCAAACATCTCCACGGTCAAAACGTCATAATTGCGATGAGTTTCCCTAAAATCGACTTTAGTATGTTCAATTTTTTTTTTTTTAGCGCCAAAATGTTAGGATACTCACATCGAACTAGGCCCCCATGACTATGTTAAGTGTATGTAGAACAATTTGGCATTGTGCAGCTAGGTAAATGATGAAATTATATGTCACATGCAGTTGATGATGTCATGAGAAGATGGAGAAGCATCCGCGACCAGTACCGCCGGGAATGTCAGCAGAGGTCAAGGAGCGGGTCTGCAGCACCAACAAAGAGAAAATATGTCTACTATGACCGCCTTGGGTTTCTGACTCCTATTCTGGATCTGAGACCGTAAGTACATACATCACACCACATAACACATATGCAGTTTAGGCTGACCTCTCCAACATGTTCTAATACCATTTAATTTCCTAACAGAACTCAGTCCAACCTCACTGAGAGGGAGACAGGCTCCTACTCAGAGGCCATTATAGACCCGTTTGGGGGAGGTGAGGAGGTGGCTGGCCCATCTTGTGACCCTCCTATCAGCATCCCCCAAGCTTCCCAAGCACCAGGAACTGAGCAACCAGCTGCACCTCTACCTGTACCAGAGCCACCAGCTGCAGCAGCATCCACCATTGTTGATGAAGCAGAAAACAGCAGCAGCCCCACTGTACCTCTGGGGGGCTCCCCCCAGCCTGCTACAATATCCAGCCGTGGTAGAAGACGGCGAGACATCACATCCTCTGATACACGGAGGCATGTGGACACTGGAGTACTCAATTACCTTTCAAGGGCAGCTGTGGATGAGGGTGAGGAGGCGTATTCACGTAGCCTTGCCCGCTACCTTCGTCCCCTACCCCATGAGGTCAGGCTCCGTGTGCGAGGATCAATTCAGATCCTAATTGACGCATGCACACCCCCCAATACCCCATATGAGGTGTTTGAATTCCTTGAGAGGTGGCAGCTCTCACCCCATAACCTTCTGCGCCTTACCCCCCACCAAAATGTGCATGCTCAATTAGGATCTGAGGATCCTCCTGCACTTGCGCCTACACCTCAACCCATTCCCCCACAAAACAAACCTTGGCAACAACAGGGTCAAATGGCAGGCTATAACCCTACTTCCCAATATGGCCACTTGTACAGATCCAGTGTTGGAGACTGGTCCCAACCTGGATTTGGTCAACATGGTCATATTGGGTGGTATGACTCTCGTGGCTACCAGCTTCCCCAGGAGTATAATCTCCATTATCTTTATGGCAATGTGCCCTCACACCAACCTGACTGTCGCCATATATCAGCTCAGGGCCCTGAAAACCCACCCCAACAGGGTGATGGTCAAGGTGTTCAACAAAGCCAACAACACAGAGACGCTGGTCACCCGCCTACCCCACCACCCACATACCACCAACTCTGATTTATCATTTTTAGTATTATTATTTGAAACACAGTTTGTTATTTTTTTAAATTTATTTTTACAACATGTGTAAAGCATATTTGCGCTAATATGAAAGCCTCAAAATACCATATTGTACAGATATGGTATTCAGAGGGCTAAGTGAAAGTTTGTTATTTTAATTTTCTCTTATTATTAAGATCAATGTTTGTTATTTTTATATTTGCTTTTGCTCCATGTTGTCTATTGCATATTTGCAGTAGTCTAATCTTGTCAACCAAACATATGGGTAACATATGGTCTTCACTAGACATAGTGAAAGTTTGTTATTTTTTTTATATACTATTATTTATACCAATGTTTGTTATTTTTTTATATTTACTTTTACTCCAAGTCGTCAAATGCATATTTGCAGTTGTCTAATCTTACCAATCCAACATATGGGTCACATATGATGAGCACTAGGCATAGTGACAGTTTGTTATTTTCTTTATATACTATTATTCATTGAAATGTTTGTTATTTTTTATGACTTATTTTGGTACTTATAGTGTAAGAATGCACACTTACACTATTGTGCTTTGAAGACATATACCATATGATTCAAATATGGTAGTCACTACCTCAATTGGCAGTTTGCACATATAAAGATCTATTTTTATATAAAATTTGGACTCTTTTTTCATACGTTATTTGTAATCAACCACCAACACATCTGTTATGAACATTAACACCAGACACAAAGAGTATGTCAGAAACCAAAAAAATTTATGTATACACACACAACTACATTACAGCATTGATAATGCGTCATCTTGCCAAGTTGTACTGTAGTACCTTGAGGTGACACAAAATACTGGGTAAAGAGATCACGGGTTTTCAGTCCTGAAAGTGGACGACATACTTTCACATGTGGGCTAGGCATATCCCCATTGGTCACCACACTTTCACCAAAATTAGATGGACCACAATCATGCATTCGAGTGAAATTGTGTAGGACAACACATGCTTTGATGACCTCATTGACTTTGGCTTCACTCAGCTGAATAGCAGACTGGAGGACACGCCATTTTGCATATAGAATGCCAAAGGCACACTCCACCAGGTGCCTGGCCCATGATAGGCGCAAGTTGAAGAACCTACGACGGTGGTCAAGGTTTCATCATGGATATGGCCTCATGACATTCCTAGATAGCTGGAAGGCCTCATCCCCAACTACAACATACGGCACAGGTTCAAGATTGCAGCCAGGAAGTTGACGTGCTGGTGGTAGGTGCAACTCGTTATTGTGTAGGCGCCGACCCATAATGGAAGAATTGAAGACTCTAGAGCCTCCAGTTCTTCCATAGGCCCCAATGTCTACAATTATAAACCTGTAGATACTGTCAATCAGAGCCAACAGCACTACAGAAAAATATTGTTTATAATTATAGAATTGGGACCCTGTGTTATGTATTGGTAACTGAGGAGAATAAGCAAAAACGGCAATACACCAGAGAGGCTGGAGCCTATTGGTTTGCAGTAACCTGAACTAACCACACAACTAGAGGTAGCCGTTGAGCGTTCCTACGTTGATCCTAGACGCCTCGTCACAGCCTGAGAGATAACTACACCTAAAGGAAGAAAGATGAAAGCTATCTGCCCCGGAGCAGATCCCCAAAGAAAATAGGAAGCCCCCAAACATGTAATGGCGGTTAGACAAGAAGAAGCACGGACACAGACAGAAAATAGAATGAGCAAACGCTGGGGCCCAATCTGTCTAGACAGAAAAGTACAGGAAAAGATACTCACTGCAATCCAAAAAAGAAAAACCTAAAAAATACCAACTCTTCTGATTGCAAAAACACCTGAGATCACACTATCTCTACCACCTAAATCAGATCTCTGGTGTAACAAAACTAAGCCGCAGCCACTGAAAAACAGGAAAAAGCAAATGAACAAACAACAGTGGCTCCAGATAAACTGAGAGGAGCAAAAGCCCCCGGAGGGGACCTGGCTGACCTCCACAGAAGTACAGGGAACAATGCAAAAAGCAAGCACAAAAATAAAAGCAGAAAATATCTTATCTGATAGCAGAAGATGCAGGCAAGACTCAGCAAGCTTCCAAATGAACCAGGAACCACAATTGAGACAAGAACAATTGATCACCGGCAACCATCATGGGAGGGAACCTCCCTTATATCAGACCAGTCCGTGATCCCAGATTGCCACTCCTCGCTGAAAGGTTCAGTACTGTCAGTAACCACCAGAGGGAGCCTCTGTTCAGAAACTATTTTTAGCACATTCATAACACCTGATCTTTTAGCAAACATCTCCACGGTCAAAACGTCATAATTGCGATGAGTTTCCCTAAAATCGACTTTAGTATGTTCAATTTTTTTTTTTTTAGCGCCAAAATGTTAGGATACTCACATCGAACTAGGCCCCCATGACTATGTTAAGTGTATGTAGAACAATTTGGCATTGTGCAGCTAGGTAAATGATGAAATTATATGTCACATGCAGTTGATGATGTCATGAGAAGATGGAGAAGCATCCGCGACCAGTACCGCCGGGAATGTCAGCAGAGGTCAAGGAGCGGGTCTGCAGCACCAACAAAGAGAAAATATGTCTACTATGACCGCCTTGGGTTTCTGACTCCTATTCTGGATCTGAGACCGTAAGTACATACATCACACCACATAACACATATGCAGTTTAGGCTGACCTCTCCAACTTCCAAATGAACCAGGAACCACAATTGAGACAAGAACAATTGATCATCGGCAACCATCATGGGAGGGAACCTCCCTTATATCAGACCAGTCCGTGATCCCAGATTGCCATTCCTCGCTGAAAGGTTCAGTATTGTCTGTAACTACCAGAGGGAGCCTCTGCTCAGAAACCATCTCTAGCACATTCATAACACCCTGAGTTCGGCGGCTTACGCACACGGATGTGCTTCCCATCCAGGGCTCCAATACAATTTGGAAACTGGCATTGCTCTTCAAATCCCCTGGCAATCCTCATCCAGTCTTCCATCTTGGGCTCAGGCATGACCACTTGATGAAGTCTGTCCCAGAGTTGTGAGCATGTATCATGAACAATGCCAGATATGGTGGATCTCCCAATCAAAAACTCCATATGGAGTGCTGCATATGAAATGCCAGTAGTCAGGAACCTACAATTAAACAAATGTAGAGAGAAAAATCATTACAACAGGCCAAAGGTGTCACAAATGCACTAGACATAACCATAAAAGGATGTAAGTTACAAAACTCCCGAACTTAAATTAGACACAAGTCAAAGATCTATGGGATTTTGACATACACAATATTGTTCTGGTACTTCCAGCTGATATATGTGATATATTATGAGCATATTTAAGCAACAGCCATAAGGGTAAAGTCAAACTTGTGGGAAAACACATCATCAACAGGTGAGGAATACATACAGTAACGTAAGGAGAAGTCGCTCCTCTGCAGAGATAGCTTTGCGCATCCTGGTGTCCTGGTAGGTGATCCCAGGGCGCACGATCTCCAACAAAACATCAAATGTGGCAATGCTCATCCGACAATAGAGAAATAAATTGTCGGGATGAGTCCGCAGAGATGCATAAAGGCGGTGAAAATGGCCTTCAGTGAGGCGCTACCTCAAATGCGGATGCACCCACGTGCGCCTCGTCCTCCGCGGAGCAATGATCACTGGGTATGGCTGCCCAAAGCGACGGGACAAAACCCAGTTGTACAAAACTCGATCCGTTGGGGTGAACTGAAGAGTGTCAGACATTATGGCAACCAAGCAGCAGTACTCCAACACAAGCACACCACCAAAATGGCCAGATTGGGGGCTGCCACCTGATGCTCAGCCAATAAATAGCCTTGCTGATGATGGTTTGAATGATTTTCAGTCCTAAAAACCGTTAAATGTCCATTTTGCAAGGCTGCGAGGAAAAACGCTATACTGATGCCATACGGATTGCATACGGATGCTTACATGCGCAAAATACGCAGCCGCACCTTGACAACGGATGAAATACGGATAACTGTGCCGACAACATTTCTGCGTATTATGGCCGTACAATATGGTCCGTATTTTTATACGTTTAGTGTGAATCCAGCCTATGTGTGTGTATCTACAATATGTGTGTGTATGTGTACACACACAAAAACACGAAAATAAGTATTTGATACATTGCTGATTTTACAAGTTTTCCCACCTACAAAGAATGGAGAGGTCTGTAATTTTTATTGTAGGTATACTGCACCTGTGAGAGACAGAATCTAAAAGTAAAAAAAATAAAGAGAAAATCACATTCCATGATTTTTAACTAATTAAATTGCATTTTATTGCATGTATTTGATCACCTACCAACCTGCAAGAATTCTGGGTTTCATAAACCTGTTAGTTTTTCTTTAAGAAACCCCCGTACTCTGCACTCATTACCTGTATTAATTGCACCAGTCTGAAATTTTTTTATAAAACTGACCTGTCCACACACTCAATCAAAATCCACCCTCTCCACCATGGCCAAGACCAAAGAGCAGTCTAAGGATACCAGCAAAAGTATCAGCATAGATAGCGGCAAATGATGCGTTATCAACGCGTTTCAGGTGTCTCAGCACCCTTAGTCATGAAACGCGTTGATACTTTTATCCTCTATGCTTGAAATATCAAGTGAATACAGAATTGCTTTTTTTCACTTTATCGTGGAGCTGGATTTTTTTTCCATTTTGCCATGTTTCACATTCTGACACAACGGTTCCGTGCTCCGATTCCTGGGATGTCATAACTGGTGAGCTGGCCTTTATTTCAGTACCTCATAATACATATTAGCTGTTATCATTGTGTTAAATTGTCAGAATGTTTTTTATTTCCTGATTGATATTAGATGTATAGAGAGATACATTGTTGTATAATTGATGGATAGATAACTATATAGATAATTGGTGGACGGACAGATGTGGGATAAATACATAGATTAAATAAGATATATATGGGATAGAGAGATTGATAGCTATATGCAGGGCTTTCTTCATCTTTTGGATGTTTGTCACACTCAAATATTTCAGATCACCAAACAAATGTAACAATTAGACAAAGACAACACAAGTAAGCACAAAATGCAGTTTTTATTATAAAGGAAAAAAGTAATCCAAAACTGCAGGGCTCAGGGGCGGCGCATGCTTAGATTAAGATCTCGGCAATGAGATCTCGTCCCAAAATCTCGGGAGACAAAATCTCGGCGCTGAGATCTCGTTGTCGAGATATCAATCGGAGTATGCGCCCCCTGGCGGCCATTTTCCCGGAGGCCACCGCATCGCAGCAATGGATGTGCGGGGCCTCCAGGCTTTCACAAGATGCTGGTGCAGCCCCTGCACTGCAGAACATGCCTAGGATGGGATTTTACGGAGGCCACCGCATCACTGCAATGGATGTGCGTGGGCTCCGGGCTTTCAGAAAATGTCGTTGGAGCCCCCACCACCAGACTGGGATGGGAGTCATATCGCCGGACCACCGAACACCCCCTGTGGCCACACTCCACCAGCGCTGCCGATCCCCTTCTGGTAAGCTGAATTCGGACTGTAAGACGGACCCCTATTTGACACATTATTTTTTTTCTCTATTTTCATTCTGAAAATTTGGGTTGCATCTTATGGTCTGGTGCTTCTTATAGTCCGAAAATTACAGTACATTTCTGATGCTGGTGCACCGGAGATGAACCAGGATCATGACCGCATATGGCGACTAGGTGGGTTTTCCTTACCTTCTTACCGCTCGCTGTTATCCTCCCCACCAACCAATAACTCGTTCCTCCAAAATAAAACATGGTACATAATTCTTTGGATTATATTGGCCACAGCTGCCATTTTATTAACAAAACATACATAAAATTACATACATTAAATTGTATAAACACTTCCAATATCAGAGGGGAGGGTTCTTGGAGCTAAAGACCTGGTTTTCCTAAAAATAACCAAACAAAATTTGACCACCATATTACCCTCAGCCGTAAACCACCAGCTCGAGGGCACCAGACAACCCTTTTAGGGAAGACCAAAAACCACCATGAGCTCCCAGGGCAAAACCCCGTCCAGAGCCCATACCAAAAGCCAGATCACCCCACATCATTTAAATGCCCTCAATTTCCTCCAAAATTCCATCCCTGAATTATAACCACTCCAAGAACCCCCACCCCCCGCCAACCACGAACAAACCTGACCACCTCAGGTTCGCGAGTGCCCCAACACCATCAACGCCCTCTCCAATCCCTCCTGAATCGCCAATGCCCATAAGTCCGTCCCAATGTCATTTAAATGCACCCCATCTGCCCTCCAAAAGTTTCCCACCCCCGCTTCTAATTCAAAATGACGCACACTAATACCCCCATTTCTAGAAACAAAACACGCTACAGCTCTATTTAGCTTAATCCTGGCTCTGTTAATCCCTTTTAAAGACCTCGCACCTCTCCATTTTTTCCTCGGAACTATATCGGACCAGACCGTCAACACCTCAGGAAACGATGTCCATAGTCTCAACAGATTAAAACGAATGTCCCTAATAAGCTCTCTAACAGGTTTTACCCCTAAATCATTGCCACCCATGTGTACTACCCAAACATCAGGTGCCCTATCACACCTAACAGCCCTAACAAATTCCCCCAACACTCTGGACCAAACCATCCCCCTAAACCTCAACCAACGCACAACCACCTGCTGTCTGTTGAATCCCAGCTGTCTGCCGTCCGGCCTCACGTCAGCTCGTAATGCCCCCCAATGAACAAAAGAATGGCCGAAGATCCAGGCTAAGAAAGGTTCACAATCTGCAAAATATAAAGTGACAAAACACATAAACCCTCCATTTACAAGCTATGCATGCTTCAGGAACGAAAGTAACTTAAGTACCTATTGGAGCTCCATCTACCAATGCGGCGAATCGCCTCTGTCCCCAAATCCCGCATATGTGCTTCAGACGCCGCCCCAATACGGAACGAATGCGAACCGTAGACTTCAGTGGAAACACCCAGCTCCCCCAAACCCTTCTTTAAGATTGCAATAAACTGAAGACGGGACAAGAACGACCCGTCACTATGACACAACAATGATCCAAACCTTCCCCTCCATACCCGCCAATACCGGGTCAAACATCTATGAGGGCATATATCAGACCCCTCTACCCTCCCAAGCACTACCTTTCTTCCATTACCTAATTGGTCGGTCTTAGACTGTCGAATCCAAAAACTTATACCACAACGACTTATTTCCACATCCTCAGCCATCAAACCTCCCATCCTGTTCCTGCTCTCTGAAACCAGCTCTCCTATCCTCAACGCCCCAAAAAACGCCAAAGAAAAGGCTAATTGAAATAATGCCACCTCAAAGTCGGAACAACAAATCCTGTACAATACCCCGCCTAAACGTCCCAACATGCTGAAAGTAATCGGTCTATGCTTATCAACACAGCGTTTTCCCCTCCGTAACCCTTTTAAAGCTTGCCGCACTAGAAAATCCTTTGTGGCATCCGCACACCCTTGCAACCGAAAACCAAAAGCTAAACCCGCCATAAATTTATTAATCTGTGAAAATGACCATGCTCCCTCCGACAATTCCCCCACCAACATTAACAAAGCCTGTGCCCTACCCTCATCCGACACGACTATTCCCTGCCTAGACAACCACTCCTGCCAAAAAACCCATGACTCCTCATAAGACGCCCAAGACCGGCCCATCACCGACTCACGAATCAATTGTCCTGCACGTCCAAAACCACTCGCCACAAATGAGAAGGGCATTCCGTTCCTGCATTCTCTGCTTCTGGCGCCAGGTCCCGGAACCTCTCCCACTGTAAACGAGACAAAGCATCAGCTATAGAGTTTTTTACACCTGGAACATGCCCAGCTGACACCCATGCATTCAGCTCCATGCAACGTAGGACCAACTCCCGAACCAATTTTATCACCGGGGGAGATGACGCAGACAAAGTGTTAATTATTCCTACCACACTCATATTATCACAATGAAAACGCACCTTCCTATCCCTAAACAACTCTCCCCAAATGAAGACTGCCACAACTATTGGGAACAACTCTAACAATGCCAAATTCCTAGTCCACCCATTACTATACCACTCATCTGGCCACCGTCCAACGCTGCACCGCCATTTCCAATATGCCCCGTAGCCAACTCCACCAGCCGCATCCGTATAAATTTCACATTCAAAATTACTCTTAACTTCCTGCTGAATCAAAGACCGCCCATTGTATTGTGTCAAAAAACTCTGCCAAACTGCCAAATCATTTCTGTGTTCCCTTCTTAACCGAATAAAATGATGCGGGGCTTGCACCCCCGCAGTCGCCCTGGCCAACCTACGACAAAAAATCCTGCCCATAGGAATGATTCTACACGCAAAATTCAATCTCCCCAACAACGACTGCAACTCTTTTAACGTCACTTTTTGCAACTGCCGCATCCTGTCCACCTCTTGTTTAAGAAGAACCAATTTATCTTCCGGTAACCTACACTCCATCCTCTCCGAGTCAATCAAGATCCCGAGAAAGCTCAGCGACGTTGAAGGGCCTTCAGTTTTTTCCCCTGCCAATGGTACGCCAAAAATACCAGCCACCCATTCCATTGCTGCCAAAATGTTTCTGCACAACACAGAGTCTGCCGGACCAATAAACAAAAAATCATCCAAATAGTGAATCACCGATTGAACACCAGCAACATCCCGAACCGCCCATTCCAAAAACGTACTGAACGTCTCAAACAATTTACATGAGATTGCACAACCCATCGGCAGACATCTATCCAAATAAAAAAACCCGTCCCAAAAACAGCCCAACAACGGAATACTGTCCGGATGAACAGGCAGCAAACGAAACGCTGCTTCAATATCAGTCTTTGCCAATAAAGCTCCTTCACCATACCTCCTAACCCACCTTACCGCAGCAGCAAAAGACGTATACTCAACGGAGCATAATTCTTGCGATATACCATCATTAACAGAAAACCCCTTCGGGTACAACAAATGCTGAATCAGCCTGAACTTGTTCGCTTCTTTTTTGGGAACAACCCCCAACGGAGAAACAACCGCCCCCCCACCTGCAAAGACCTAAACGGGCCCGCCATCCTACCCAATTCTACCTCCTTTAACAGTTTTTTTTCCCAACAACGTCAGCGTGTAAATACGCTGACCTCAAGTTTTTTGTAGAGAAAGGGACCTTATGATTAGGAGCGGGAATTCTAAAACCTTCCGCAAAACCACTTCTAATGAGCTCAGCCCCATCCCGATCAGGATACCTATTTAGAAAGGGGGCCATCCCTTGAAGCCTCACTGGCATCACCCCCTTTTCCGGCTTTCCTTTTGCCTTTTTGAAACACTTTTGAAACAGCAAAAGGAACACTCATGTTTGAACTTGCAGGTAGCACCGTATTTACACTGGCCATCGTTAAACTGCCAGCAACTGCCTGTTTTTTCTTTTGTGCCTTGCGTCCATTGCCCGCTACTCTCCCTCTCCCTGACTGTTGACTGTTGCCTCCACCCCCACCCTGAAAGGACTGCCCATACCTAACAGGGGTCATAACCTTCAACCATAACCCGATATCCTTCTGGTCCCATTTTATCTCAGGCCTCACCGCTTTTCTCTGCCTGAATTGCTCGTCATAGCGCAACCACGCCATCCCCCCATAAGTCCTATGAGCCTCCCCGATAGCATCGAGGTAACAGAATAGACCAGAACAATTCTCCGGAGCCTTCTCCCCAACCACGCTAGCCAAAATTGCAAAAGCTTGCAACCAATTGACGAATGTTTGCGGGATGAACCTCCACCGCCGCTTCTCCTCCTCCTCTTTTTTACTATCATCCTTCTTCCCCTTATCTAAGTTAAACTTTTCCAAAGGCAACAAAGAGAATATCTCCACATATTCGTCGAGCCAAATTTTTTCCTTAACCTCCTTTTTTAAATGGGCTCCCAAGGGCCCCTCGAAGCAAACATAAACTTCCCCTTTTGCGTGATCATCCAACTTAATCTTATCCCCTTTCTCTTTTTCCGTCTGCACCGACACCGACACACCTTGACCCCGCTCATCCTCGATCTGCACCGAACTGTCACTACCTAGCGTCGACCCGATGACTAAACCCGACGACCATGCCCCAACTGGCGTAACTCTCTCCGTCCTTAGAACCCCACTCTCTAAGCGCTGCAAAACCTGCGGCATACCCCACAACACCTCACGGAAATCCCCATCGCCGGTCCCCCCAGGGGCCCCAGCCTGCCCTCCCCTAAACCCCGGCGTCTGACTACCTATCAGCCCCTGCCCCACAGCCCCTACGGGCGACATACAAAACATAGAGGTCTGCTCACCAAGGTGCTGTGTCCCTGCCAGCCGACACTCCAGAATCCAGCCGTCCCGATCCATCCTGGTGGTCACTATCGATCTCCGAATCTTCCTCACCACTTCTTGGCTCCAGGCCCACGCCCCTGACCTCCTCGTCATCAGGGGGGACCGGTGCCGTTGAAAAATGCCGCTCTTCCAACCGAAGTCTTGAACGGTATCGCACCCCCGCTTCCTCCCTCCGACCAGCATTGCCCCCGCGCGACCTGCCAGACAGCACCTGGTTGCTGCCCGCCGCTCTTCCTTGATCTAAGCCTGGCATCGCCTGGTACAAAGGCGCCTGCCAGCCCATCTGTCTCTGCTCACTACTCCTTCGTCACGTCGACCCTTGTCTGGCACCCGGCCTGGTGCCCATCCTCCACGGTGCTCTCGATGCTCCCTCACCACCGGCGTCACCAGCTCCGCTTCCTCCCGCCAATTCGCTAGCCAAGCCCCGCTGCAGATCTGCGCTCCCACCTGCACCGCAACGGGCCCGTGGTCCTGTCTTCGCAAGCCGCAGCAATGCGTCCTGCCCATCCTGTTGCGCCCTGGCCGGCGCCGCATTTGCGGCCCTCTTCCTGCTATTCGCTTAGTTCGCACCGCCGTTCCCCTGGGAAGCGCCCGCTACGTCCTGCTCTTCCTGCTGCGCCCTGGCCGGCACCGCACTTGCGGCCCTCTTCCTGCGATTCGCTTCGTTCGCACCTGCGTTCCCCTGGGAAGCCCCCACTGCGTCCTGCTCATCCTGCTGCGCCCTGGCCGGCGTCGCACCCGCGGCCCTCTTCTTGCGATTCGCCTCGGTCGCACCTGCGATCCCCTGGGAAGTCCCTGCTCCCGGCCGACTCAGCTGCCCAGGACTCACTTGCGATCCTGAGGCCTGCTCTTCCGGTCCCGGCCTGCCAGTTCTGCCGCGCGACGTGCGCCGAGTAGGCCGCACTCCAGCTGCGGCCTGTTCCTCACTCTGTTCGCGTCGCCCAACGCCTGCGGACCGGCTTCTTGGATTCCTGCCGGAGCAGGTACGGCGACCAGCAGCACTGCCACCGCACCCCTCCGCAGGGTCCCGAGAGGGGCTCCTCTGCCTGCGCCCGCCGCGCGTCGCCAATTCAGGGGACAGTCTCTCCAGAGGCCGGGTTCTTCTCCCCCTGCTGCTCACAGCCTGCGTCCCCGAGTTCCCAAGGATGGAGGAAAGCTGCTCCTCCAACCATCCTCCTCTCCTAGAGCGCGCCGCTTCTCTCAAACGGGCCATGAGGTAAGTCACTGAACTTGACATCCTTCACTCTTCTTGATTTTATCAGGAATGGCCCTTTCCCGCACTTTTCTCCCTAACAACCCCTTAAACACGCCGACTCTATCTGTCCCCCAATCAACACACTCTATTTCAAAAGACTCTTACCCCCCAACCCTGAAAACTCCTCCCCCAGCTCCAATGCAGTCATGTGGGGCTTCCACCTATCTCCGCTTGCTCCAGCCCCTTCTAGACTGTGGTTCAAAATTCCAGACTTGATGGATCATCTCCATATTGTTTACTTTGTCTACATGATAAAATGCTGAGGTTACACTTGATGAAACATCAGTTTTTTCCACGCAGTGTCGCATATAATAACAAGGTTAAAAATAGTAAAGTAAAAGCTTTTAAATTTGTTACTTTAAAGCAAAATAGAATCTTTACATTGAATAAATGTTTCAACTAGTAAAGGATAAAGGTACAATTAATATAAAAAGTTTCTGCATAGCAAATGACCTTCCAATAGCGCTGCTTTCTTGGCAGCTTCATCAATTTTCTGTCAGTACATTATCAAAGCTTGCTTAATGGCTTCGCGATGACCTCAGATCTATATACTGTCTTCGATCATACGATGGAGCTGAACGTGATATGGTAATTCTGAAATTGCTTGACTCTTTTTGATTAAATGGGTATTCTTAGCTCCAACATCCTATCCCAATATGTTATAGGTGTAATAATAATAATATTAGCAAATACCTCCAATTAGAAATGTAGTATAGTTCTTCTGATTATCTTCGTCACTTTCCCCATGTGCAGGGCATTGCAGTAGCTTAGATATCCATGGTTAGGACCACTACCAGCTTACTAACTAAACAACTAACAAACTAACAGCCACTATATGAGTGGTTGTAACCATGAATAACTAAGCTACTTCAATACCCTGCAAATGGGGTAAGTGACAAAGAGAATGAGAAGAACTATACTATTATATTTTTGGTTGCTAATATCTTGGCAATGGAGAGGTAAAATACAAAAAAAAATAATCTGCACTGCAGTCGCTATTATATTGTGTGTCCAATTCAACCTGAAAAATTTGGTGAAAGATCTTCTTTATGACTGGCGTATGAAACACCAGTCTTAATGAATTATCATCTTTGCTCCTATAAAACCTTACCTGTAGTATAGCTTTTAGTGGTTTAACTGCCTACATTTTTTTTATTTTGCATGTAAATGAGGATTCTTCACTGCACTCTTGGTGTGGGGAATAACTCTGTGCACCATTTCACCTCCTCAATTTGGATAATGAACATTATCATATTGTAAGGCAGCCTGGGTGGCAGTCGTGGCAATGGGCTGTAGTGTTCCCACACCTTGGCACTCCACAGATGAAATATAATGTCCCTTCTGCTGTATGTGCAGCATGCGAAACAAACACTCACATTTACTGTCAGAGCCCTCTCTGCTTCTGTCTCTCCAGCTCCGGATCCAAAAGCTTCATCAACCACTCCAGAGATAATATGTACTTTCTCAACAGTTCAACTTCACTTATCAGTAGGGTATCCATCAGATGTGGCACATTGTGTGCAGAGTGACATTCCTAAGACTTTTCCTTTCTTCCTTGCAATCGCTGCTCTTCCTGGACAATCCCTGTCCCGTCTTGGCAATCACTGCTCTTCCTGGACAATCCCTGTGCTTTTCCAGCAATCACTGCTCTTCCTGGACAATCCCTGTCCCTTCCAGCAATCACTGCTCTTCCTGGACAATCCCTGTCCCGTCTTGGCAATCACTGCTCTTCCTGGACAATCCGTGTCTCTTTCCAGCAATCACTGTTCTTCCAGGACAATCCCTGTCCTGTCCTAGCAATCACTGCTCTTCCTTACCAATCCCAGTCCTATCCTAGCAATCACTACTCTTCTTGGACAATCCCTGTCCTGTCCATGCCTTTAGGCCCACCAGCTTTCTACCATTCCCTTGTCCAGCTTCAAAAGGAAAAGGTACCAGTCTCGCTGTCTCAGCTTCACCTGCCCTGGTCGTAGACCCCGGATCCTCGTTGGGTTGGTTACCATTCAAGTTGGTGACCGCCAGCACATCACTCAGCCTGGGGCCCCTTCTTGCCAACACAACCTTATCCCCATGGCTGTCAGACTGTCCCTGTTCACTGCTGCATCTACACTCCTTGCTCTAGGCAAGGCTGCCCGAGTTCTGCTCGCTAACCAGGAAGTGTCTAAACTATACCCTATTGCTCTGCACTACACAACTCTATAGCTTCTCCCAGTATGGAAAACCACTGTACTAACTATGTCTACTCTAAGACTCTTATTCCCTATCTCTAGTGTGTTGCACTAATCTAGTCCCCCTACTATCCTGTGCTATCCCTAATCTTACACACAACACATATCCAGTGCATTCACATGACAGTACATAAACACAATAACATTGGCAAACGACAAGGTACCGCACGTAATCCATGTGAACAGTGTCCAAAGAGGGGGAGACATGTGATGGCCTCGGTCACCTCCTTACAATATCTTGATTGACAGTGTTCAAGTGAGGGCTGCCTGAACTTAGTGGCTCTGCACAGACATTGCGGAATCACTTACATAATGTAATTGTTATCTCTCAATGCTGGCTCCTGTCTGCAGTACAGTACCAAGAGGAAGCCACAGACACAAAACACCAAAGTCAGCTGTCAATTAAAGTATGTGATGGTAGCTGTGTGCAAAACTGTAAAGCGCTGCGGAATCTGTTAGCGCTATATAAAAATAAAGATTATTTATTATTAGCTGCAATGTCTTTGCAGAGCCACTGATTGAGTTCAGCACATCAATCAGTATTACATTTAGTGGCTATCTCCCCATGGGCATTGCATAACACATGGTCTCTTGAGATTCAAGTCATGGATAGGTGCCCTGACATTTTCTTTTAGAATTTGCTGATAAAAATCAGAATTCATTGCTCTATAAATGATAGCTAGTTGTTTTGTCTCAGATACAGCAAAACAGCCCCAAACTATGATACTACTAGCACCGTGTTTCATAGATGCTATGTATTTTTCTCCAAGCATCACAATTTCATTTATATCAAAAAGCTTTATTTTCGTTTCTTCCGTCAATAAAACATTATGCCAATAGCCTTTTGGGTTGTCCAGGTGATCTCTAGCAAACTGATTTTTGGAGAGCAGTGGCTTTCTGCTTGCAATCTTGTCATGCACACCATTGTTGCTCAATGTCCTCCTGATGGTGGACTAATGAACATTAATATTCGAAAAGGGGATGAAGGCCTTTAGATGCTTAGAAGTTATCTTGGGTTCCTTTGTGACCTCGAAAGCTAGTAGACACCTTGTTTCTGGTGTATCTTTATTCATTAACCACTCCTGTAGAGGATAATAATAGCTGTGAATTTTATCAATTTGTACACAATCTGCCTTACTGCAGGTTGGTGGTGTCGGGGGCAGGAATTAGCTACACCGACCCACTAAACTCATGGAAAGTGGTAACGTTTCTTATGCCAGAAATGTGACTACAGTCCCTGATCTTGATGAGCCAAATTTATTAAGTGGCGGCTGCCTCCAAATGAACTCGGCACATAATATTTCTGCATTCTCCTCATATAAAATGCCAATGTTAATAATTTGGGTCCAAAATGGCGCTTTTAATGCCAATTTTACTATGCATTGCAGTCTCAGAATCGTTAAAGCCCTGATTAGAACCCCTAGCGCAGATTCACAGATCAGGTGTTGGCTGAAGCCTCCGGGACTTTATTAGTTGCTTCAGTTGTGCTGGAGAATAAAACACATCCAATACTTGGACTAGCTAGGGGTTTTGTTATGTTTCGGTAGCTGAGGAGTGCAGGTAAAAAAGGCAATACACCAGAGCAGTTGGAATCTATGAGATTGCAGTACCCTGACTAACCACCACAACTAGAGGCAGCCGTGGAGCGTTCCTACGTTGGTCCTAGACGCCTCGTCACAGCCTGAGAAACTAACTACACCTAAAGATAGAAAGAGGAAAGCTATCTGCCCCGGAGCAGATCCCCAAAGAACATAGAAAGCCCCCAAACATGTAATGGCGGTTAGACAAGAAGAAATACTGACACAGACAGAAAATAGTATGAGCAAACGTTGGGGCCCAAACTACCTAAATAGAAAAGGATAGGAAGGGCACTTACTGCAATCCCAAAAAACCCTGAAAAGCACCAACTCTACTAATTTCAAAAACACCTGAGATCACACGACCTCTACCACCTAAATTAGTTCTCTGGTGTAACAAAATCAAAACAGCAGCCACTGAAAAAACTGGAAAAAGCAAATGTACAAACATCAGTGGCTGAACTAAACTGAGAGGGCAAAAGCCCCCGGAGGGGACCCTGAAGGCCCCCACAGAAGTGCAGGACAAAATGCAAAAATCAAGCACAAAAACAAAAAGAAGAAAATGTCTTATCTGTTAGCAGGAGATGCAGACACGACACAGCAGGCTACAAAGGAAACAGGAATCAAGGATTGAGACCAGAACAATTGATCACCGGCAACCCTGATGGGAAGGCGACTCCCTTATATAAGACCAGTCAGTAACACCTGATTCCCAATCCTCACAATCTTCACTGGACAGTCCAGTACCGCTTGTAACCACCAGAGGGAGCCTCTGCTCAGAACTCATTTCAAGTCCATTCACAACAGTACCCCCCCTTGAGGAGGGGTCACCGAACCCTCACTTGAGCAACCAGGTCGGTCAGGATGAGTTCTATGATACGCACGGATGAGTCTCCTAGCATGGATGTCCGAAGCAAACACCCAAGAATTGTCTTCCTGACCATAACCTCTCCACTTAACCAAATAGTTTCCGTCTAGAAAAACGAGAATTCAATATTTTCTCAACCACAAATTCCATATTGCCCTCAACCAGAACAGGGTCAGGAGGCAAAGCAGTAGGAACCACTGGCTCAACAAACTTCTTCAACAAGGACTTGTGGAACACGTTATGGATCTTAAATGTCCCTGGAAGAAGCAAACGAAAAGAAACAGGATTAAGAATCTCCATGATCTTATAAGGTCCAATGAACCTAGGCTTAAATTTAGGAGATGCCACTCTCATAGGAATATTTTTTGAGGACAACCAGACCAAGTCCCCCACTTTAAACCGAGGACCATCAGTCCTATGCCGGTTAGCAAACCGCTGGGCCCTCTCCTGAGAGAGGGACAACCTCTCCACTACCTGGTCCCAAATCTGTTGCATACGCTCCACAACACAGTCAACACCTGGACAGACAGAAGCCTCCGTCTGTCCTGAAGAAAATCGAGGATGAAACCCAGAATTACAGAAAAATGGAGACATCAAAGTGGCAGAGCTAGCCCTATTATTAAGAGCAAACTCAGCCAAAGGCAAAAAAGAGACCCAGTCATCCTGATCAGCAGACACAAAGCATCTTAGATAAGTCTCCAATGTCTGGTTTGTTCTCTCAGTTTGACCATTGGTCTGAGGATGAAACGCCGAGGAGAAAGACAATTGAACACCAAGTTTAGAACAAAAGGTCCTCCAAAATCTGGAAACAAACTGGACTCCTCTGTCAGACACAATGTTCTCAGGAATGCCGTGTAAACGAACCACGTGCTGAAGGAACAAAGGCACCAATTCAGAGGAGGAAGGCAACTTAGGTAACGGCACAAGATGTATCATCTTGGAAAACCTATCACAAATCACCCAGATGATGGTCATTCTCTGAGAAACAGGGAGGTCGGAAATGAAATCTGTAGAGATATGGGTCCATGGTCTCTTGGGCACAGGCAATGGCATCAACAAACCACTAGAGCGAGAGCAAGGCTTCGAGCGAGAGCAAGTCCCGCAGGACTGCACAAATTCCCTGACATCACGAGACAAGGTAGGCCACCAAAAGGACCGACTAACCAAGTCTCTAGTACCAAAAATTCCGGGATGACCGGCCAACGCGGAACAATGAATCTCAGACATCACACTCTTTTTCCACTGGTCCGGGACAAACAATTTCCCAACAGGGCAGCGCTCGGGCCTATCCTCCTGACACCCCTCCAGAGCCAGTCTCAAATTGGGCGAGATGGCGGAAAGAACTACACCTTCTTTCAAAATAACAGAAGGATCAGATAACTCAGGAGACTCCGCAAGGAAACTCCTCGAGAGGGCATCCGCCTTAACATTCTTAGTGCCAGGAAGAAAGGAAACCACAAAATTAAAACGTGTGAAAAACAAGGCCCACCTGGCCTGTCTAGGATTAAGTCGCTTGGCAGATTCCAGATAAACCAGATTCTTATGGTCCGTAAGGACCACCACCTGATGTTTGGCTCCCTCCAGCCAATGTCTCCACTCTTCAAAAGCTCACTTCATGGCCAATAACTCCCGATTACCCACGTCATAATTACGTTCAGTAGGAGAAAATTTTCGAGAGAAAAAGGCACAAGGGTTACTTTTAGAGGTCTCTGGATCTCTTTGGGACAAAACGGCACCTGCCCCAATTTCAGAGGCATCAACCTCCACCTGAAATGGCAGAGAAACATCAGGCTGCCGTAGAACAGGAGCAAAGTGAATCTCTGCTTAAGTTCCTGAAATGCAGAGACTGCCTCAGGAGGCCAATTCACCACATCAGAACCCTTTTTGGTCAAATCAGTTAATGGTTTAACAATAACCGAGAAATTACCAATAAATTTACAATAAAAATTGGCAAAACCCAAAATCTTTGAAGAGCCTTTAATGAAGTAGGTTGGACCCAATCACAGATGGCCTGAACCTTGACCGGGTCCATTTCAATAACAGATGGGGACAAAATGAATCCCAAAAATGAGATCCTCTGTACGCCAAAAAGACACTTTGATCCCTTCACATACAGAGCATTCTCTCTCAAAATCTGGAATACAGTTCGAACATGTTTCACATGAGAGTCCCAGTCATTGGAAAAAATCAAGATATCATCCAAATAAACAATCAAAAATTTATCCACAAAATCCCTGAAAATGTCATTCATGAAGGACTGGAAGACAGAAGGAGCATTAGTGAGTAGTGTTGAGCGATATTGCTCGATATCTAAAAATATCGTATCGAAATTGTATCGCCGATAGCACTAAATATCGTCGATATCCGATTTCGATAGCGGAAGTCCCATGTAAGTCTATGGGAACAAAATATCGAAATTAAAAAAAACCTTTATTTCCTTGTAAACACTAAATATACACACATAGAATACATATATATATATATACATGTCATTGTGACATATATATATACATATATGTATAGTTTATACACTTCTACATAGTAAAATATCCTCTGATTCAATTGCCGGGTAAAGCCGGCTTCTGTGAAAAGACAGAAGCACCCGACATGAAATGACACTTGGTGTACATAGGGTTAACCATGTCTTTTCATGTCGTTTGCAATCTGATTTGCACAAACAATTACATCAGTCTATGTGTGCAAAATTTCACACCTGTAGGGGTTAATTAAAGGTGTAAATTCGTTGTAAAAAAAACGGACTTTTTTGCTACGAATTTACACCTTTAATTAACCCCTACAGGTGTGAAATTTTGCACACTTACACTCATGTAATTGTTTGTGCAAATCAGATATCAAACTACATGAAAAGACATGGTTAACTCTATGTAAACCAAGTGTCATTTCATGTCGGGTTCTGCATTTTCACAAAAGCCGGCAATTGAATTAGCGGCTATTATACTATGTAGAAGTGTATGAACTATAAATATAAATATATATATATATGTGTCACAAATTTAATGACATGTATATATATATATGAGGTGTAAAATTGCTGAAAAAAAATGCGTGGGCTCCCGCCCTATTTTCGCAACCAGACAGACAAAGCCAGTGAGTGGGGGCAGATAATAATAGCCCAGAGAGGGACCATTATTTTTGCCCCCCCCCCCGGCTACTAACATCTGCCCCCAGACACCCCAGAAAGGGCAAATCTCTAATTAGATTTGCCCTTTCTGGCACTTTGCCCGTCTATTCCCATTGCCCTGTAGCGGTGGCGAATGGGTTAATAAGGGGTTAAAATGACCTTGCAATTGAAAGGTCACTTTAAGCCAGGTTAATAATTGAGAGCTGTCAATTAGACAACTATCAATTATTACTCCTATTGTATGAAAGAAAAATCAAACAACACACACTTTAATAAAAAAGAAGTTTAATGAAATAATCACACAGTTTTTGACCATATTTTATTTTCCTGCTAAAACCATTTCCTGTAATAAAAATAAAATAATAAAGCAAAATTATTCTTACCAATCCGATGTACAGTCAGGTCCCACGGTGTAATCCTTCAGAAAGGGTTAATGTTTACTGCAGGGACCGCAGCTAATGCTGCAGCCTCACAGTAAACCCCCAAATGAATGAGTTCCTCTCCTGGCTGACAGGAGAGGAAGTGGAAAGCTTAATTGATTGCTTTCCACTTTCACTTCAGGTCAGCCAGGACACAATCAGTGACGTCAGAGGGAACTGGTTAACAAAAATAGGGATCCCCTCGAAAAAAATTGGCGTGGGGTCCCCCCTATTTTTGTTAACCAGCCAGATGAAGCAGACCGCTGAGGCCTGGATTTTCAGGCTGGTAAGGATCCAATATCCATGGACCTTGCAAGCCTGATAATACCAGGCCACAGCAGTCTGCTTAGCTTGGCTGGTTAACAAAAATAGGGGATCCCCTCGAAAAAAAAACGGCGTAGGGGTCCCCCTATTTTTGTTAACCAGCCAAGTAAAATGCAGACTGCTGCGGCCTGGTATTAAAAGACTGTCAAGGCCCATGGATTTTGGCCCTCAACAGCCTGATAATACCAGGCTACAGCAGCCCCACATTTGGCGCATCAAAAGATGTGCCAATTGTGGCACTTTACCCGGCTCTTCCCACTTGCCCTGTAGCGGTGGCAAGCGGGGTAATAAGGGGTTAATGTCACCGTTGATTGCACGGTGACAATAAGCCCGGTTAATAATGGAGAGGTGTCAATAAGACACCGATCCTTTATTAATCCCAAAGTTTTTAAATGCATAAAAAAAAGACAAAGCAAGAAAAATGTCTTTTAATAAAATAAAAGAGACAACACAGTTTTCATTTCTTTTATTACTCTCTCATTCCTGCGACGCCATCGATCTCCTGTAAAAGAAGAAAAAAAACAAACCAACAGTATACCACCTGTCCGACGCAGTCCATAGTAACGACAGTCCCACGGCGATCCAACTCTGCTACATCGCAATGACAGGCAGAGCCTGTCATCGCGACGCAGCACAGCTGATTACCTGCTTCCCCGGCGGTGACGTCATCGGACTGACTGCTTTACGGCCGGGATTACCCAGCAGTCACTGCAGTTATCGCGAGAAACTGCATGTGACTGCCGGGGAGAAGAGGATGGCGGCCATGAAGCAGTCCAGGACGTGACCGCCGGAGATCTTCTGCCAGGTAAGTGCCGCTGACTCCTGACAGACCCGACCGACGGACACTGACAGTGACAGACCCGACCGACGGACACAGACAGTGACAGTGACAAATCCGATTCCGGTATTCGATATGACGAAAATATCGAAACGAATTATCGAAAGGCCGATAGAGCTAATATCGGCCGATAGCCGATATTTGCATTATCGTATCGCTCAACACTATTAGTGAGCCCAAAGGGCATCACAAGGTACTCAAAATGCCCCTCAGGGGTATTAAATGCCATCTTCCATTCATCCCCGTGCTTAATGCGAATAAGGTTATATGCCCCCCTGAGGTCAAGCTTGGTAAACCAAGTAGCGTTTTTCACCCTGGAAAACAGGTCAGAAATCAAGGGTAACGGATATTGATATTTCACAGTAATATTGTTCAAAAGACGATAATCAATACACGGCCTTAATGAACCATCCTTTTTGGCCACAAAGAAAAAAACGGCACCTAAGGGTGAAGAGGATGGTCTGATATGACCCTTCTCCAATGACTCCTTGATATAAGACCGCATAGCGTCATGTTCAGGTACAGACAAGTTAAAAAGGCGACCTTTAGGGAATTTACTACCAGGCACTAATTCAATAGCGCAGTCATAGCTCCTATGGGGAGGCAAGGATGCAGATTTACTTTCGCTAAACACATCAGAAAAATCAATCAAAAAGTCAGGAACATCCTGAGCCTGGGGGGAGGCAGAAAAAACAGGAGTGTTGGTATTAACACATTGGCAGCCCCAACTGGTTACAGACACAGATTTCCAATCCAAAACAGGATTATGAGACTGTAACCAAGGGAAACCCAGTACGATAATGTCATGCAGATTATACAGAACCAAAAATTTGCAGCTCTCCTGATGATCAGGTTCAACCCTCATTATCACCTGAGTAGAGAACTGAGGTTTATTCTCAGCCAAAGGGGTAGAATCGATCCCCAGTAGGGGAATAGACTTCCGTAGGGGTATCAAGGGAAACCCACAACATTTAGCAAAATCAAAATCCATCAGGTTAATAGCTGCTCCCGAATCAACGAAAGCCTGAGCAGAAAATGAGGACAGAGAGCATATCAGAGTAACAGTTAATAAAAACTTAGTCTGAACACTACCCAAGACAACTGAGCGTGCAAAACGTCTTCCCCGCTTAGGGCAGACTGAAATAGCATGAGAGGCATCACCACAGTAGAAACATAACCCATTGCGCTTTCGAAACTCATGACGCTGTGCCCCAGAAACCACTCTTTCACACTGCATGGATTCAGAAGCAGGTTCACAAGGCAACACTATTCGACGCATACTTCTCCGCTCACGCAAACGTCTGTCAATTTGAATTGCTAATGACATAGAATCATTGAGACCAGAGGGGACAGGGAATCCCACCATAACATCCTTTACATTATCTGACAGACCCTTCCGAAAAAGGGCTGCCAAAGCGTCGTCATTCCATTTGGTCAGGACTGCCCACCTATGGAATCTCTGACAGTATAACTCAGCGTCATCAAGCCCCTGATTTAATGCCAACAAGGCTTTTTCAGCTTGATCAGTGACATTAGGCTCATTGTACAATAACCCCAAGGCCTGAAAAAATGCATCAACATCACTTAAAACAGGATCCCCAGGTGTCAGGGAAAAAGCCCAATCCTGAGGATCGCCGCGCAGGAGAGAGATGACAATTTGAACCTGCTGCGCTGCGTTCCCTGAGGACTTAGATTTTAAGGCAAAAAACAATTTACAATTATTTTTGAAATTCAGAAACTTGGCTCGATCCCCCAAAAACAAATCTGGCATGGGAATCCTAGGTTCCACAACAGGCAACCTAGCAAGATAGGTAGCAATACTCTGAACCTCAGTGGCAAGCTGATCCACACGGCCAGACAACTGTGCAAACTCCATTGAGAGAAAAAATCCTCCCCAGCACCCAGAGATACAGAGGGAAAAAAAAAAAAATGCAACAAACCAAAAAATATCTCTGACAACTCTGACAACCTTTTTTCTTTCACAATATTTTTTCCCTTCTGTGAGTACCATACAATTTTAAATTTTTAGGCCGGTGATACTGTTATGTTTCGGTAGCTGAGGAGTGCAGGTAAAAAAGGCAATACACCAGAGCAGTTGGAATCTATGAGATTGCAGTACCCTGACTAACCACCACAACTAGAGGCAGCCATGGAGCGTTCCTACGTTGGTCCTAGACGCCTCGTCACTGCCTGAGAAACTAACTACACCTAAATATAGAAAGAGGAAAGCTATCTGCCCCGGAGCAGATCCCCAAAGAACATAGAAAGCCCCCAAACATGTAATGGCGGTTAGACAAGATGAAATACTGACACAGACAGAAAATAGTATGAGCAAACGTTGGGGCCCAAACTACCTAAATAGAAAAGGATAGGAAGGGCACTTACTGCAATCCCAAAAAACCCTGAAAAGCACCAACTCTACTAATTTCAAAAACACCTAAGATCACACGACCTCTACCACCTAAATTAGTTCTCTGGTGTAACAAAATCAAAACAGCAGCCACTGAAAAAACTGGAAAAAGCAAATGTACAAACATCAGTGGCTGAACTAAACTGAGAGGGCAAAAGCCCCCGGAGGGGACCCTAAAGGCCCCCACAGAAGTGCAGGACAAAATGCAAAAATCAAGCACAAAAACAAAAAGAAGAAAATGTCTTATCTGTTAGCAGGAGATGCAGACATGACACAGCAGGTACAAAGGAAACAGGAATCAAGGATTGAGACCAGAACAATTGATCACCGGCAACCCTGATGGGAAGGCGACTCCCTTATATAAGACCAGTCAGTAACACCTGATTCCCAATCCTCACAATCTTCACTGGACAGTCCAGTACCGCTTGTAACCACCAGAGGGAGCCTCTGCTCAGAACTCATTTCAAGTCCATTCACAACAGGGTTTGTTCTTTGTGATGTCTGATTGCATGATAGAAATATGGCCACCTTGGAGAAGAGATGATTACTTTGCCTGAACAAGTAAAATTATATAAAAATATAGCAGAGGCATTGTATATTCCTAGAGATACAGCTGGAAACAAGTCCAAAGTTAAAAGAGCAAAGGCTACACTACCCGAGTGTGGTAAATGAGGAAGCCATGACAGGTGGCCCCAGACTCCTGAGGAGGCAGGTGGACAAAAAAACTCTGACCACACAAGACTTTCAGCAGAGTTTGGTTACAGCAGCCACTGAGGATCAGTTTGTACAGTAAGGGACATATGGATTTACCATGTGGTGCTCAGCCGCCCACCACACCGGTGCCTCAGCGTCATGTATGGACACCCTTATTTTTTCAAAAATCCTTTCCCACAAATAAATGGTTTTTACAGCAATTGTCTAATGGACTAAAATACTGCAGTCTTGTCCCTAATGTATCCTTCTGTGCAGTGAAGGTTTTAGGCAAAGTGTGGCCCTGGGCAAAAGTTTAAAATGGGGCCCCAAATGCAAACATATTGCACCATCACACAGAAACATTTTGGTTGTATTTACATGCTATTCTGCCTGCCCTAACGCCGGCCCGGCTTCCCAGGAGGACTGGACGTTTCTCCACTATTTCTTATATGAGATTGGTGCATTAATAACTTGTAGACAAGAGACTTTTCTTAAAACTAATGCACAGTACAAGTCAGCTGTCGGTGATCTGCGAGATGCTGGAGGCCTCAGGTCTCCTACCATTACCTGTGGTCATGTTGCCTGAAAGCAGAGTGTGTATGGTGTATATGTGACCCGTCTAAACTGGAGAAGACAAGTCTACGTATTTATCACCATGATTTTTTGAAAACTGTGCCCAATCTTGAGGAAAAATTACCTGCAAAATTGTATAGGTCATAGTGTGTCTGTTATTAGTGCAGCGCTTGTGAAGCAAAATCAGCGAGATCTCTTTAATTTCCTGTCAGATAAAGCCTTACTTGATAGATTTGACGAAAATTGTGCCAAGTTGATCTAATGGGCTCTGTTCATATCCAATAATATTACTGCATTAAATGTCCGCCCAGACAGCAGATTCCTTAATGCCGATCTATCTACACATTTCACACAATTCAAGCTGCATACTTTATTTACAAGATCTCTTGGACCTGATGAGGCTCATGTATTTACTTTGAAAGCATCAGAATTGTTGTTATTCAAAAGCTGAGTTCAGTTAGAAGAAATTCAGAAAGGATTATACAGCCAATCTGGCTCAGCTGAGGTGGGCAGTCCAGTCCCTCATCACCTCCCACTAAAGGTGGTGCTGCGGAAGCAGTTGAGCATGGCTGAACTTGGCAGTTTCCATAGCCGCACCTCCCATGACTGGTGATGAGGGACTAATATTCTTGTGTCTGCTGTAAACAGCTGGCGTGGAAATAAGTATTTAGATAGAAGATGGATAGAGAAATAGATATTTAGATATCCTCACCAAATAAAACGAGGATACTGACACTTGGTCCAGCGGTGAAGCAGGGGAATTATTTATTTATTTTTTACTCATTCATAGTGACACTGCAGCCTGCTGCCCTGCGGTGCCTAGCAGAAAATCCGGCCCTGAGTTGGGCCCTGTGTACTTAATATGTGACGCCATGTCCCTCGTTCAGCCGACCTGTCCTATAGGAATGATGCTCCCATCTATAAGTTGGCTGCAGATGCTGCAGTCTACTGCCGGCCAATCAGAGCGCTTGCTCAACAATATATGCAAATATATGCAAATGAGCTGGTGGCAAAAAGAAACAGTCAACGACTTTTCACCAAATTTCTACTAAATATTCAGCATCGGCAGGTCAGTTTGTCAGCAGGGGCGGGTCAGGTTGTCATCGGAGCGGGTGTGTTTGTCAGCAGGTCCCTTTTGAATTTTTTTTTTTAGTCTCCCTAAGTTTAAGTGTTGTGCTAGTGCCGGGTATAAATAGAGCTGAGGTTTATCTATATAACTGTGTGTGGTGCGGAGATCATGGTAGTGTAATAAGTATCTGCCGTCAAGCCATCTATCAGCAGAAGAGGATGCCACAGGATAGATAGATGTGTACAAATGAAATCTATCAGCGAAGAGGATAGATATATGACACAAATGATATCTATCGCTATCACGAAGAGGATAGATGTGCACAAATGACATCTATCAGAGAAGAGGATAGATGGGCACAAATGACATCTATCAGCGAAGAGGATAGATATATGACCCAAATGATAATCTATCGCTATCAGCGAAGAGGATAGATATATGACCCAAATGATATCTATCAGCAAAGAGGATAGATGGGCACAAATGACATCTATCAGAGAAGAGGAGGCTGAATAGATGGGTGTGATACGACAGTTCCCATATGTGGCTTCCTTGGCACATATGTTCAAGTAGGAACTACGCGACATGAAGTGGTCTCTCCACTGCACATTTTTTCCTTCAGATTTCCTCAGAGTTTAGAGACAGGTGCGGCATTGGGATGTGGGTTCCCATCGTGGCCACATCCACACAGTATTTTAGGCTCCTGCTGCTTTTCTCCCATCTTCTAAATATTAACTCATAGGATGAATGTTGGTCTATAAAGTAGAATTGACCACAGAGAGGAAGTAATAAATAAAGACACTAGACTTAAAGGGGAACCTGTCATCAGGATTGTGCTCAGTGACCTACGCACAGTGTCAGGTCGGCGCTGTGATACTGATTAAAATGATTCCTGGGATGATGAAATCTGTCTTGTGGTTGTTGTTTAATCTATATTTGTAGTTTTCAGTTAATGAGATTCTCGTGCATCGGGGTGGCCTGTTGGGGGCTTTATGTGGTGCTCTGCTTGCATATTAATCTGTATGACTTATGACCCTCAGTGACCTGCACCATATTTTACATACTGCTTAGAATATTGTGCAAGGGAAAAAAAAATGCATTCCTCATGCAGGCACTGGCACTGTAGCATGATACCATCTATAATATACATATATTCATTTGGTTTTGTCATGTAATTTTGTTGGGGAAAAAAACTATCTTAATCAAAATAGCGCCAGCGACTGTGCCTGTGCAGTAGCATCATTCGGAACGCGATAGAAAGAATATGTAAGCAGTACACCACAAAAAGACCCCCACAGGCCGCTCCGAAGCACGAGAATCTCATTATCTGAAAGCATCAAAGATTAAACAACAACCACAAGACGGATTTCATCAACCCAGGTAATAATTTAATCAGTATAACAGCGCCAACCTGAAAGTGTCTGTAGATTTCTGAGTAAGATCCTGCTGACGGGTTCCCTTTAACTGGTCACCCGCCTACCACACCACCCACATACCACCAACACTGATTTATCATTTTTCTTAAGTATTATTATTTGAAACACAGTTTGTTATTTTTTTATATTTATTTTTACAACATGTTGTGTAAAGCATATTTGCACTAAAATGAAAGCCTCAAAATACCTTATTGTATAGATATGGTATTCAGAGGGCTAAGTGAAAGTTTGTTATTTTAATTTTCTCTTATTATTTAGATCAATGTTTGTTATTTTTTATATTTGCTTTTGCTGCATGTTGTCTATTGCATATTTGCAGTAGTCTAATCTTGTCAACCAAACATATGGGTAACATATGGTCTTCATTAGACATAGTGAAAGTTTGTTATTTTCTTTGTATACTATTATTTATACCAATGTTTGTTATTTTTTTATATTTACTTTTACTCCAAGTCGTCAAATGCATATTTGCAGTTGTCTAATCTTACCAATCCATCATATGGGTCACATATGATGAGCACTAGGCATAGTGACAGTTTGTTATTTTCTTTATATACTATTATTTATTGAAATGTTTGTTATTTTTTATGACTTATTTTGGTACTTATTGTGTAAGAATGCACACTTACACTATTGTGCTTTGAAGACATATACCATATGATTCAAATATGGTAGTCACTACCTCAAGTGGCAGTTTGCACATATAAAGATCTATTTTTATATAAAGTTTGGACTCTTTTTTCATACCTTATTTGTAATCAACCACCAACATATCTGTTTTGAACATTAACACCAGACACAAAGAGTATGTCAAAAACCAAAAAAATTTATGTATACACACACAACTACATTACAGCATTGATAATGCGTCATCTTGCCATGTTGTAGTACCTTGAGGTGACACAAAATACTGGGTAAAGAGATCACGGGTTTTCAGTCCTGAAAGTGGACGACATACAGGGATAACATGTGGGCTAGGCATATCCCTATTGGTCACCACACTTTCACCAACATTAGATGGACCACAATCATGCATTCGAGTGAAATTGTGTAGGACAACACATGCCTTGATGACCTCATTGATGTTGGCTTCACTCAGCTGAATAGCAGACTGGAGGACCTGCCATTTTGCATATAGAATGCCAAAGGCACTCTCCACCAGGCGCCTGGCCCATGATAGGCGCAAGTTGAAGATCCTACGACGGTGGTCAAGGTTTCATCGTGGATATGGCCTCATGACATTCCTAGATAGTTGGAAGGCCTCATCCCCAACTACAACATACGGCACAGGTTCAAGATTGGAGCTAGGAAGTTGACGTGCTGGTGGTAGGTGCAACTCGTAATTGCGTAGCCGCCGACCCATAATGCAAGAATTGAAGACTCTAGAGTCTCCAGTTCTTCCATAGGCCCCAATGTCTACAATTATAAACCTGTAGTTACTGTCAACCAGAGCCAACAGCACTACAGAAAAATATTGTTTATAATTATAGAATTGGGACCCTGAGTTCGGCGGCTTACGCACACGGATGTGCTTCCCATCCAGGGCTCCTATACAATTTGGAAACTGACATTGCTCCTCAAATCCCCTGGCAATCCTCATCCAGTCTTCCATCTTGGGCTCAGGCATGACCACTTGATGAAGTCTGTCCCAGAGTTGTGAGCATGTATCATGAACAATGCCAGATATGGTGGATCTCCCAATCAAAAACTCCATATGGAGTGCTACATATGAAATGCCAGTAGTCAGGAACCTACAATTAAACAAATGTAGAGAGAAAAATCATTACAACAGGCCAAAGGTGTCACAAATGCACTAGACATAACCATAAAAGGATGTAAGTTACAAAAATCCCGAACTTAAATTAGACACAAGTCAAAGATGTATGTGATTTTGACATACACATTATTGTTCTGGTACTTCCAGCTGATATATGGGATATATTATGAGCATACTTAAGCAACAGCCATAAGGGTAAAGTCAAACTTTGGGGAAAACACATCATCAACAGACAGTATGTAGGTGAGGAATACATACAGTAATATCAGGAGAAGTCGCTCCTCTGCAGAGATAGCTTTGCACATCCTGGTGTCCTGGTAGGTGATCCCAGGGTGCACGATCTCCAACAAAACATCAAATGTGGCAATGCTCATCCGACAATAGAGAAAAAACTTGTCGGGATGAGTCCGCAGAGATGCATAAAGGCAGTGAAAATGGCCTTTAGTGAGGCATTGCCTCAAATGCGGATGCACCCACATGCGCTTCGTCCTCCGCGGAGCAACGATCACTGGGTATGGCTGCCCAAAGCGGCGGGACAAAACCCAGTTGTACAAAACTCGATCAGTTGGGGTGAACTGAAGAGTGTCAGACATTATGGCAACCAAGCAGCAGTACTCCAACACAAGCACACCACCAAAATGGCCAGATTGGGGGCTGCCACCTGATGCACAGCCAATAAATAGCCTTGCTGATGATGGTTTGAATGATTTTCAGTCCTAAAAACCGTTAAATGTTCATTTTGCAAGGCTGCGAGGAAAAACGCTATACTGATGCCATACGGATTGCATACGGATGCTTACATGCGCAAAATACGCAGCCACACCTTGACAACGGATGAAATACGGATAACTGTGTCGGCAACATTTCTGCGTATTACGGCCGTACAATATGGTCCGTATTTTTATACGTTTAGTGTGAATCCAGCCTATGTGTGTGTATCTACAATATGTGTGTGTATGTGTACACACACACAAAAACACGAAAATAAGTATTTGATACATTGCCGATTTTACAAGTTTTCCCACCTACAAAAAATGGAGAGGTCTGTAATTTTTATTGTAGGTATACTGCACCTGTGGGAGACAGAATCTAAAAATAAAAAAAATAAAGAGAAAATCACATTCCATGATTTTTAACTAATTAAATTGCATTTTATTGCATGAAATATGTATTTGATCAGCTACCAACCAGCAAGAATTCTGGCTTTCATAAACCTGTTAGTTTTTCTTTAACCCCTCTCTGACATTAGACGTACTATCCCGTCCATAAAACCCGTGCCATTCTGACCATGGACGGGATAGTACGTCATAGGCGATTAGCTGCGCTCCCGGAGGGAGCGCAGCTAATCGCCGCCGGGTGTCAGCTGATTATCACAGCTGACACCCGTGACTGTGTGTCAGGAGCGGTCACGGACATGAAACATGATCGCGGTGTGCTGGGGGCACAGGGGATGATCGCGCAGGGTGGGGGCTCCCTGCGCCCCCCCCTGAGACCCTCAGAGCAGCGCGATGTGATCGCGCTGCTCTGAGGGCTTCCTCCCTCCCAGGACCCGGATCCAAGATGGCGCTGGGGTCCTGGAGGGAGGCGGCTTCCTCAGTGCCTGCCGAGAGCAGGCATGAGGAAGCGTCCTGCACTGCCTGTCACATCGCTGGTGTGACAGAGTGCTGTGCACACTGTCACACCAGCGATCTGATGAAATACAGTGATGTCCCACCCTGGGACAAAGTAAAAATGTAAAAAAAAGTAAAAATAAACATGTGTAAAAAAAATATCCAAAAAAAAAAAAAAAAAAAATATTCCCCAATAAATTCATTACTTATTGTAAATAAAAAAAATAAAACAATAAAAGTACACATATATGGTATCGCCGCGTCCGTAACGACCCCCCTATAAAACTGTCCCACTAGTTAACCCCTTTTGTGAACCCCTTAAAAAATAAAAACGAAGCAAAAAATCAGTGCTTTATCATCATACCGCTGAACAAAAAGTGGAATAACACGCGATCAAAAAGACGGATATAAATAAACATGGTACCGCTGAAAACGTCATCTTGTCCCGCAAAAAACGAGCCGTCACACAGCATCATCAGCAAAAAAATAAAAAAGTTATAGCTCGCAGAATAAAGCGATGCAAAAATAATTATTTTTTATATAAAATTGTTTTTATTCTATAAAAGCGCCAAAACATAAAAAAATTATATAAATGAGGTATCGCCATAATCGTACTGACCCGAAGAATAAAACTGCTTTATCGATTTTACCACACGCGGAACAATAAAAACGCCTCACCCAAAAGAAATTCATGAATTGCTGATTTTTGTTCATTCTAACCTCCCAAAAATCGAAATAAAAAGCGATCAAAAAATGTCACGTGCTCAAAAATGGTACCAATAAAAGCGTCACCTCGTCCCGCAAAAATTAAGACCTCACATGACTCTGTGGGCCAAAATATGCAAAAATTATAGCTCTCAAAATGTGGCGATGCAAAAAACTACTTTTTGCAATAAAAAGCGTCTTTTAGCGTGACAGCTGCCAATCATAAAAACCGCTATAAATAGTAAATCAAACCCCCCTTTATCACCCCCTTAGTTATGGAAAAATAATAAAATAAAAAAAATGTATTTATTTCCATTTTCCCATTAGGGTTAGGGTTAGGGTTTCGGCTAAAGTTAGGGTTAGGGTTGGCGCTAAAGTTAGGATTAGGGTTAGAGTTAGGATTAGGGTTAGGGTTGGGATTTGGGTTGGGACTAGAATTAGGGGTGTGTTGGGGTTAGGGTTGGAGTTAGAATTGGGGGGTTTCCGCTGTTTAGGCACATCAGGGGCTCTCCAAATGTGACATGGCGTCTGATCTCCATTCCAGCCAATTCTGCGTTGAAAAAGTCAAACGGTGTTCCTTCACTTCTGAGCTCTGCCATGCGTCCAAACAGTAGTTTATCCACACATATGGGGTATCAGCGTACTCTGGACCCCAAGAGTTATTGTGAAATTTGTCCTATTTCTTCTGTTACCCTTGGGAAAATAAAAAACTGGGGGCGAAAATATTATTTTTGTAAAAAAAATAAGATTTTTTTGTTTTTACGGCTGTACATTATAAACTTCTGTGAAGCACTTGGGGCTTCATAGCGCTCACCACACATCTAAATAAGTTCCTTGTGGGGTCTATTTTCCAAAATGGGGTCACTTGTTGGGGATTTCCACTGTTTAGGCGCATCAGGGGCTCTCCAAATGCGACATGACGCCCCCAGACCATTCCATCAAAGTCTGCAATCCAAAACGTCACTACTTCCCTTTCTGAGCCCTGACATGCGCCCGTACAGTAGTTTTCTCCCACATATTGGGTATCAGCGTACTCAGGACAAATTGGACAACAACTTTTGGGGTCCAATTTCTCCTGTTGCCCTTGTGAAAATAAAATATTGGGGGCGAAAAAAATCATTTTTGTAAAAAAAAAAAGGATTTTTTATTTTTACGGCTGTGCGTTATAAACTTCTGTGAAGCACTTCGGGGTTCAAAGTGCTCACCACACATCTAGGTAAGTTCCTTGTGAGGTCTATTTTCCAAAATGGGGTCACTTGTGGGGGGTTTCCACTGTTTAGGCGCATCAGGGGCTCTCCAAATGCGACATGACGCCCCCAGACCATTCCATCAAAGTCTGCAATCCAAAACGTCACTACTTCCCTTCCGAGCCCTGACGTGCACCCATACAGTAGTTTTCTCCTACATATTGGTATCAGCGTACTCAGGACAAATTGGACAACAACTTTTGAGTTCCAATTTCTTCTGTTACCCTTGTGAAAATAAAATATTGGGGGCGAAAAAAATCATTTTTTTAAAAAAAAAATAAGGATTTTTTTATTTTAAGGCTGTACGTTATAAACTTTAGTGAAACACCTGGGGGTTCAAAGTTCTCACCACACATCTAGATAAGTTCCTTGAGGGGTCTAGTTTCCAAAATGGTGTCATTTGTGGGGGGTTTCCACTGTTTAGGCAGATCAGGAGCTCTCCAAACACGACATGGCATCCAGCCAATTCTGCGTTGAAAAAGTGAGACGGCGCTCCTTCCCTTCCAAACTCTGCCATGCACCCAAACAGTGGTATACCCCCACATATGGGGTATCAGTGTACTCAGGACAAATTGCACAATAACTTTTGGAGTCTTGTTACCCTTGGAAAAATAAAAATTCGGGTGAAAAGATCATTTTTGTGGAAAAAATATGATTTTTAAATTTTACGGCTCTACGTTATAAACTTGTGTGAAGCACTTGAGGGTTCAAATTGCTCACCAAAGATCTAGATAAGTTCCTTAGGGGGTCTAGTTTCCCAAATGGGGTCATTTGTGGGGGTTTCCACTGTTTAGGCACATCAGGGGCTCTCCAAATGCAACATGGCATCCAATCTCAATTCCAGCCAATTTTGGTTGGAAAAAGTCAAATGGTGCTCCTTCCCTTCCGAGCTCTGCCGTGCGCCCAAACAGTGGTTCCCCCCCACATATGGGGCATCAGCGTACTCAGGACAAATTGGACAACAACTTATGTGGTCCAATTTCTCCTGATACCCTTGGGAAAATAAAAAATTAGTGACTAAAAGATAATTTTTGTGGGAAAAAAATAGGATTTTTTATTTTCATGCCCGGGCATTATAAACTTGTGTGAAGCACTTGGGGGTTCAAAGTGCTCACCAAAGATCTAGATAAGTTCCTTAGGGGGTCTAGTTTCCAAAATGGGGTCACTTGTGGGGGATTTCCACTGTTTAGGCTCATCTGGGGCACTGCAAACGGAACATGACCCCCATCAACGTCTGCATTCCAAAACGTTACTACTTCCTTTCCAAGCCCTGCCGTGCACCCAAACAGTTTTCCACCCCCACATATGGGGTATCAGCGTACTCAGGACAAATTGGACAACAACTTTTGGGGTCCAATTTCCTTGGGAAAATTCAAAAATTTAGGACTAAAAAATCATTTTTGTGGAATTTTTTATTTTTTTTTTTTCACACCCAGGCATTATAAACTTTTGTGAAACACTTGGGGGTTCAAAGTGCTCACAACAGATCTAGATAAGTACCTTAGGGGTCTAGTTTCCAAAATGGTGTCACTTGTGGGGGGTTTCCACTGTTTAGGCGCATCAGAGGTTCTCCAAGCGCGACATGGCGTCCAATCTAAATTCCAGCCAATTTTAGTTTGAAAAAGTCAAACGGCGCTCCTTCCCTTACGAGCTCTGCCGTGTGCCCAAACAGTGGTTTTCCCCCACATATGGGGTATTGGCGTACTCAGGAGAAATTGCATAACAACCTTATCTGTCCATTTTCTCCTTTTACCCTTGTGAAAATAAAAAAAAAGTTTGTAAAAGATCATTTTTGTGGCTAAAAAGTTAAATATTCATTTTTTCCTTCCACGTTGCTTTAGTTCCTGTGAAGCACCTGAAGGGTTAATAAACTTCTTGAATGTGGTTTTGAGTACCTTGAGGGGTGCAGTTTTTAGAATGGTGTCACTTTTGGGTATTTTCTGTCATGTAGACCCCTCAAAGTGACTTCAAATGTGAGGTGGTCCCTAAAAAAAATGGCTTTGTAAATTTTGTTGTAAAAATGAGAAATCGCTGGTCAACTTTTAACCCTTATAACTTCCTAACAAAAAAAATTTTGATTCCAAAATTGTGCTGATGTAAAGTAGACATGTGGGAAATGTTATTTCTTAACTATTTTGTGTTACATATTTCTCTGTTTTAAGGGAATAAAATTCAAAGTTTGAAAATTGCTAAATTTTCAAAATTTTCGCCATATTTGCGTATTTTTCAAAAATAAACACAAGTTATATGGAAGAAATTTTACCACTAACATGAAGTACAATATGTCACGAGAAAACAATCTCAGAATCGCGAAGATCCGTTGAAGCGTTCCGGAGTTATAACCTCATAAAGAGACAGTGGTCAGAATTGTAAAAATTGTCCCGGTCATTAACGTGCAAACCACCCTTGGGGGTGAAGGGGTTAAGAAGCCCCTGTACTCTGCACTCATTACCTGTATTAATTGCACCAGTCTGAAATTTTTTATAAAACTGACCTGTCCACACACTCAATCAAAATCCACCCTCTCCACCATGGCCAAGACCAAAGAGCTGTCTAAGGATACCAGCAAAAGTACCAGCCTAGATAGCGGCAAATGATGCGTTATCAACGCGTTTCAGGTGTCTCAGCACCCTTAGTCATTAAACGCGTTGAGATTTTTATCCTCTATGCTTGAAATATCAAGTGAATAAAGAATTGCTTTTTTTCACTGTATCGTGGAGCTGGATTTTTTTTCTATTTTCCATGTTTCACGTTCTGACATAACGGTTCCGTGTTCCGATTCCTGGAATGTCATAACTGGTGAGCTGGACTTTATTTCAGTACCTCATAATACATATTAGCTGTTATTGTTGTGTTAAATTGTCAGAATGTTTTTTATTTCCTGATTGATATGAGATGTATAGAGAGATAGGTTGCTGTATAATTGATGGATAGATAACTATATAGATAATTGGTGGACGGACAGATGTGGGATAAATACATAGATTAATTAAGATATGTATGGGATAGAGAGATTGATAGCTATATGCAGGGCTTTCTTCATCTTTTGGATGCTTGTTACACTCAAATATTTCAGATCACCAAACAAATGTAACTATTAGATAAAGACAACACAAGTAAACACAAAATGCAGTTTTTATTATAAAGGGAAAAGTAATCCAAAACAGCAGGTCCCAGGGGCAGCGCATGCTCAGATTGAGATCTCAGCAATGAGATCTCGTCCCAAAATCTCGGGAGACAAAATCTCGGCACTGAGATCTTATTGTCGAGATATCAATCGGAGTATGAGCCCCCTGGCGGCCATTTCCCGGAGGCTACCGCATCGCAGCAATAGATGTGTGTGGGTTTCGGGCTTTCAGAAAATGTCGTTGGAGCCCCCCACCAGTCTGGGATGGGAGTCATATCGCTAGACCACACTCCACTAGTGCTGCCGATCCCCTTCTGGTAAGCTGAATTCGGACTGTAAGACGGACCCCAGTTTGACACATTATTTTTTTCTCTATTTTCATTCTGAAAATTTGGGTTGCGTCTTATGGTCCGGTGCTTCTTATAGTCCGAAAATTACAGTACATTTCTGATGCTGGTGCACCGGAGATGAACCAGGATCAAGACTGTGGTTCAAAATTCCACTTGATGAAACATCAGTTTTTTCCTCGCAGTGTCGCATATAATAACAAGGTTAAAAACAGTAAAGTAAAAGCTTTTATATTTGTTACTTTAAAGCAAAATAGAATCTTTACATTGAATAAATGTTTCAACTAGTAAAGGATAAAGGTACAATTAATATAAAAAGTTTCTGCATAGTAAATGCCCTTCCAATAGCGCTGCTTTCTTGGCAGCTTCATCAGTTTTCTGTCAGTACATTATCAAAGCTTGCTTAATGGCTTCGCGATGACCTCAGATCTATATACTGTCTTCGATCATACGATGGAGCTGAACGTGATATGGTAATTCTGAAATTCCTTGACTCTTTTTGATTAAATGGGTATTCTTAGCTCCAACATCCTATCCCAATATGTTATAGGTGTAATAACAATAAGATTAGCAAATAACTCCAATTAGAAATGTAGTATAGTTCTTCTGATTATCTTCGTCACTTTCCCAATGTGCAGGGCATTGCAGTAGCTTAGATATCCATGGTTAGGACCACTACCAGCTTACTAACTAAACAACTAACAAACTAACAGCCACTATATGAGTAGTTGTAACCATGAATACCTAAGCTACTTCAATACCCTGCAAATGGGGTAAGTGACAAAGAGAATGAGAAGAACTATACTATTATCTCATTTTGGTTGCTAATATCTTGGCAATGGAGAGGTAAAATACAAAAAAAAATATTCTGCACTGCAGTCGCTATTATATTGTGTGTCCAATTCAACCTAAAAAATTTGGTGAAAGATCTTCTTTATGACTGGCGTATGAAACACCAGTCTTAATGAATTGTCATCTTTGCTCCTATAAAACCTTACCTGTAGTATAGCTTTTAGTGGTTTAACTGCCTACATTTTTTTTATTTTGCATGTAAATGAGGATTCTTCACTGCACTCTTGGTGTGGGGAAGAACTCTGTGCACCATTTCACCTCCTCAATTTGGATATTGAGCATTGTCATATTGTAAGGCAGCCTGGGTGGCAGTCGTGGCAATGGGCTGTAGTGTTCCCACACCTTGGCGCTCCACAGATGAAATATAATGTCCCTTCTGCTGTATGTGCAGCATGTGCAACAAACACTCACATTTACTGTCAGAGCCCTCTCTGCTTCTGTCACTCCAGCTCCGGATCCAAAAGCTCCATCAACCACTCCAGAGATAATATGTACTTTCTCAACAGTTCAACTTCACTTATCAGTAGGATATCCATCAGATGTGGCACAGTGTGTACAGAGTGACATTCCTAAGACTTTTCCTTTCTTCCTTGCAATCTCTGCTCTTCCTGGACAATCCCTGTCCTGTTTGGCAATCACTGCTCTTCCTGGACAATCCCTGTCCTTTTCCAGCAATCACTGCTCTTCCTGGACAATCCCTGTCCCTTCCAGCAATCACTGCTCTTCCTGGACAATCCCTGTCCCGTCTTGGCAATCACTGCTCTTCCTGGACAATCCCTGTCCTTTTCCAGCAATCACTGCTCTTCCTGGACAATCCCTGTCCCTTCTAGCAATCACTGCTCTTCCTGGACAATCCCTGTCCCGTCTTGGCAATCACTGCTCTTCCTGGACAATCCTTGTCTCTTTCCAGCAATCACTGTGTTTCCAGGACAATCCCTGTCCTGTCCTAGCAATCACTGCTCTTCCTTACCAATCCCAGTCCTATCCTAGCAATCACTACTCTTCTTGGACAATCCCTGTCCCGTCCATGCCTTTAGGCCCACCAGCTTTCTACCATTCCCTTGTCCGGCTTTAAAAGGAAAAGGTACCAGTCTCGCTGTCTCAGCTTCACCTGCCCTGGTCGTAGACCCCGGATCCTCTTTGGGTTGGTTACCATTCAAGCTGGTGACCGCCTGCACGTCACTCAGCCTGGGGCCCCTTCTTGTCTACACAACCTTATCCCCATGGCTGTCAGACTGTCCCTGTTCACTGCTGCATCTACACTCCTTGCTCTAGGCAAGGCTGCCCGAGTTCTGCTCGCTAACCAGGAAGTGTCTAAACTATACCCTATTGCTCTGCACTACACAACTCTATAGCTTCTCCCAGTATGGAAAACCACTGTACTAACTATGTCTACTCTAAGACTCTTATTCCCTATCTCTAGTGTGTTGCACTAATCTAGTCCCCCTACTATCCTGTGCTATCCCTAATCTTACACACAACACATATCCAGTGCATTCACATGACAGTACATAAAGACATTAACATTGGCAAACTACAAGGTACCGCACGTAATCCATGTGAACAGTGTCCAAAGAGGGGGAGACATGTGATGGCCTCGGTCACATCCTTACAATATCTTGATTGACAGTGTTCAAGTGAGGGCTGCCTGAACTTAGTGGCTCTGCACAGACATTGCGGAATCACTTACATAATGTAATTGTTATCTCTCAATGCTGGCTCCTGTCTGCAGTACAGTACCAAGAGGAAGCCACAGACACAAAACACCAAAGTCAGCTGTCAATTACAGTATGTGATGGTAGCTGTAATGTCTTTGCAGAGCCACTGATTGAGTTCAGCACATCAATCAGTATGACATTTAGTGGCTATCTCCCCATGGGCATTGCATAACACATGGTCTCTTGAGATTCAAGTCATGGACAGGTGCCCTGACATTTTCCTTTAGAATTTGCTGATAAAAATCAGAATTCATTGCTCTATAAATGATAGCTAGTTGTTTTGTCTCAGATACTGCAAAACAGCCCCAAACTATGATACTACTAGCACCGTGTTTCATAGATGCTATGTATTTTTCTCCAAGCATTACAATCTCATTTATATTAAAAAGCTTTATTTTCGTCTCTTTCGTCAATAAAACATTATGCCAATAGCCTTTTGGGTTGTCCAGGTGATCTCTAGCAAACTGATTTTTGGAGAGCAGTGGCTTTCTGCTTGCAATCTTGTCATGCACACCATTGTTGCTCAATGTCATCCTGATGGTGGACTAATGAACATTAATATTCGAAAAGGGGATGAAGGCCTTTAGATGCTTAGAAGTTATCTTGGGTTCCTTTGTGACCTCGAAAACTATTAAACACCTTGTTTCTGGTGTATCTTTGTTCATTAACCACTCCTGTAGAGGATAATAATAGCCATGAATTTTATCAATTTGTACACAATCTATCTTACTGCAGGTTGGTGGTGTCCTAACTTTCTAAGGATGGATTTGTAACCTTTTCAAGCCTGGTGAGCATCAACAGCTTGTGAGACAGTGAAGGAATATGTGTTGAATGGGGTGTACATTTCACCTAGGTACTGTGCTGTATGGTATAAGGGAAATGTGTGGCTTTGTAAACCTAGTGGTAGAGAAAGGTCACTACACCTTACATTCAGCACACACTTGCAGCTCAGGCCTGAAACCATTCAGCTGTTAATTAAGAGACCAGAAGTAGGTGTCTGCAAACACAGACAGAGAGCTAGTTTAGTCTGGACACAGGAAGGTGTCCCGGCACAAGAAGCAGTCTCCTGGAGTGGGAGCACGCTTAGTCTGGACACAGGAAGGTGTCCCGGCACAAGAAGGTGTCTCCAGGAGTTTGAGCTATCTCAGTCTGGGTGCTCGATGTACCCCCGGACACAGGAGTAGTCTCAGTGAGAATCCGTGCGAATAGCGGCTGAATAGGAGGGGATCTCTCTCAAGTCTGGACGTTGGATGTGCCTTCAGACACAAGGAGGAGTATCTGTGAACCTCCATGCTGGTAAATGCTGGTAAATGCTGACAAATGCTGAACATATGTGTTGTTTTGGCCCCGGCTGGTAGAGCCGGGACCCGGATAGATAGGGAAATCTATCTAAGTGTTATTAGTGGCTAGACAAGCCTAGGTCTTCTGTTTATGATTTATTTTTATCTGTTTGCTATGGACTTTAATAAAGCTGGTTGCGGCCAGTTTTCACCAGAACTGCTGTGTGAATGAACTGTTTTCGTGCCACTCTGTCTACCCAGATGGCGATCCCAGAGCTAAATCCCCTGAAAAGCTTACAATTGGCGGAGAATGCTGGGGCAGCACAGTGGCTGATACAATAGGTGCTGGAATGTGCGTGCAGCACAGTGGCTGATATAATTGGTGCTGGCAGCACAGTGGCTTAGAGACAGCAATAAAGGTGAAGTCTGTTGAAGCAGCAGCAGAGGAAAAAAAAGTGTGTCAGAAAAAACGTCTGATTGGAGCAGTCTTAAAGAGACAGTAGCCCTAATAGAGTTTGCAAAAGAAAAAAAAAAAAAAAAAGTGTGTCTGCACAGCAAAGCTGAACTTGTTGTGGAAAAGACTGTGGAGTGTGCAGCAGCAAAGAGAAACGTCTATTGGAGCAGTCTTAAAGAGACAGTGGCCCTAATAGAGTTTGGCAGAAAAAAAAAAAAAAAAGTGTCTGCATAGCAGAGCTGAATTTTCTGTGGAAAAGACTGTGGAGTGTGTATGTCTTGAGTGAAGACTGCCGTTGTTGAGACAGAGAAGTCTGACAGCATGGATGACAGCATGGAGGTGCTGTTTGAACAAATGGCGCAAGTTAATGTGCAACATAAGACTGCCGTGGTTGAGACAGATAAGTCCGGCAGTATGGAGGAGCTCATTGAGTACCTGGTCCAGGCCCAGCGAAGCATGAAGCAGAGCATGGAGCAGCAGCGCCTGCAGCATCAGCAGCGCATGCAGCAGGCCCAGCAGCAATTCCTGCAGCAGCAGCAGGAGAATGACCGGTTGTTTTTTTAGCAGGTTGCAGCACTGCAGGGGACTTGTGGCGCATCGTCCCAGAGTAATGTTGTGAAGGTACCTGCGTTGTCCGCTGTAAAGAAGGCGGTAAGACGGTCCTTGAAAAAGATGACACCTCGTGATGATGTGGAGGTATATCTCACTAGGTTTGAGAGACTGGCAGAGAAGGAGAATCTGCCCCTATCTGAATGGGCCATGATGGTCGCACCCTATCTGATTGGAGAGCCCCAAAGGGCCTATGCTGACCTGAGCGAGCAGGACAGCCAAGACTATGCCAAGATGAAAGCGGAGATTCTTACCCGGCTGGGTGTTACGGTGACAGCCCGTGCCAGGGGAGTTCATGACTGGAGATGCAGTTGGGAGTCTGCAGTCAGCAAACCTGATTATGGAGTTGAAAAGGTGATAGTGGACCGCTACACCCAAGCACGTCCTCCTGAGGTACAGCCGTCTGAGAGGTCGTCACTTCAGAGTTCCCGGACGCTGAACTCTCGCGGTAAGAGCGTTCCAGCTGTTGGGGACATGGGGTATGCTGATAAGCGGGTTCAGGCCCGAGGGGACATGTGGGTGGGAGAGTGTGATGGACAGTGTTGGAGCTGGCGTGAAATTGCAGCCAACTCTCCAATAGAGGGGGAGCCTATGTGTTGTGATGTTGGCAGATCCCTCTCTCCCTGCGCAGAGTCTGTGTGTGTGTCCACCTCAGCCGAAGAGACTGGACCACAGGGGTCCCCGGTGGTTGTAAATGACTGCCCAGCACAGGCCCTCTTGGACTCAGAGAGTCCAGTGACTTCCGTATGTGACAGCCTGATTGATAGGGACTTCATCCCTGATAAGCACCTGAGTATGGTGTGCATCCATGGAGACACCAAAGTCTACCCAGAGACTGCCGTGGACTTGGTCCCCAAACTCGGGAGGTTTCATATGAAGGGGGGGTAGTGAAGAACCTGGTGCAACCCGTCATATTGGGTAATGACTTTCCCCGGTCTAAGGATCTCTGGGGGAAGGGTGATTCTGATGAACAGTGTGATGAAGCTCCTATTGAGGGTGCGCAGTCCCGAGGGGCGGAACACAATGCTAGTGGGCCATTAAAATTATGTGATAATGATGATGATCATGATAATGATGATGACCATGATAATGATGCTGATATTGATAATGATAATGATGATCATGATAATGATGATGACCATGATGATGATGCTGATATTGATAATGATGATGATGCTAATCATAATAGTGATGATACTGATGATGATCATGATAAAGATGAAATTCCTTTGCAGGTGATGTTGGGAGACGAGGATGGTGGTTCTCGGGAACCGAGTGTCCCTGACCTGCCTGTGTCCTGTGACAATTTTGGGAGTGAGCCGGTGCGAGACCCCACTCTTAAAACGGCACAGGAAAATGTAATTGTTCTGAATGAGGTTCCCCAAGAGCCTGGCTCTGAGGAGAGGTTTCCTCATGCTGCCATGAACAATAACCTATTGTATAGGGACACTGAAGTCCAGGGAGAGGTCGTGAGTCAGCTCCTAGTACCTGAGCTATATGGAAGTATAGTGCTGGGGTTGTCACATAGTCACATACTTGAGGGACCAGATGGTGAAGTTAATGTTGTGGATGACATGTTAACTAAGGTTCCAGATCAGGATGTGAATGAAAATGAATTGTATAACCCTGACAGTGAGCAGGATGTGAATGAAAATGAATTGTATAACCCTGACAGTGAGCAGGATATGAATGAAAATGAATTGTATAACCCTGACAGTGAGCAGGATGTGAATGAAAATGAAGTGTATAGCCCTGACAGTGAGCCAGATGTGGCTGAGAAAAAGGGGTCAGATAGTGATAGTGAATCATCTGATGACCATAAAGCAACCAGTGCAAATGAGGAAGGCATGGTAGCAGAGGAGGTTGAGAGTCCTGAGAAGAAAGCTGATGCTGACCTTACAGCCAGACAGAAGATGGCATCTGAAGATGTTTTACAGTTGGCCGGTTCCCTGGCGAAGACTAAGGTGAAAGGAGGAGAGCTGAGCTTTAAAGGCAGGACTCTGAAACTGAACACAGCACAAGTGGATGCTGTTGAAGATGAGAAGTTGTCGGTGTGTGGTGTGGATCTGCATCATGCCAAGGACTCTGAAGGTGATGCTGCAGAGGTGGAAAAAGCCATAGAAGTGGTAGACACCAAACCAGATGCCTCATCAGTAGCTGCAACTCGTGAAGCTCAGGCTGGAAGTTCGGCGCCCGGAGCCCCAGCAGTGTTCCCGAGTGATACCAAGGATCTGGATAAGTCACAAGATGAGATTTTGAGACATCGGGCTGGCGTTGGTGAGCTCAAGCGCACTTTCAGGGAGGCTACATCGGAGCCACGTCCCAACAAATGGGAAAAGCGATGTGTCACTCCGTTGCCGCTACAGACACACGGGAGCCCAGATGGGATGCAGAACGTGGTGGAAGAGAAGAATCCGGCGGGTTCTGAGTATACAGATGCCGCTATCAAGGAGAACTTGAAAGCTGGAATAAATGGAGATATTGGAGACCATAATGATGTGACTGAAGAAGTAGAATGTAAGACTGACGGTAGGGCTTCTGAGCATGTCCTACCAGAAGAGCCTGAAGAAGGGGCTGAAGACATAAAGGACGTCCAACAGGTACAAGATGAAGTGATTACTTCTCAGAAAAAACTCCAAACTGTGATGAAGGAGCGTGATGAGAGCCATGAGCATCTTCTGGAGAAGCTCAATGAAGTAAAGAAGGTTCAAGGGAAACTGGAGAAAAGTGAAAAACCCCCTATGCCTTCTGTGATAGTTGATGACACATGGTCAGTGCACCGGGGACAGGAGGTACGTGAGTTTCTGAGAAAGAGTCAGCAGAAGTGTTCTGATGTGCCGGGTCGTACTTCTCTGGCCAGGCACTATATCGAAACTGAGCCCGGCCCTAAGGTCAAGATGAAACCGTGCAGGATACCCGAGGCCCGCAGAGAGCATAGGCCTGGGAGGGTACAGGGTAGTGCGGATGCTTCAGATGAAGAGAAAGCTGATGTTGGCTATGGCTCAGGTGAAGATACGGATGACAGTAGTGAAGATGAAGCTGATGAAGGCCATGACTGGTCCAGAGTTCGCTGTCTCTTTTTTATTGTTGACCAGCCCTCCGGTCTGGATGACCAGCCCTCCGGTCTGGAGAAGAGGGAGGGGATATGTGAGACAGTGAAGGAATATGTGTTGAATGGGGTGTACATTTCACCTAGGTACTGTGCTGTATGGTATAAGGGAAATGTGTGGCTTTGTAAACCTAGTGGTAGAGAAAGGTCACTACACCTTACATTCAGCACACACTTGCAGCTCAGGCCTGAAACCATTCAGCTGTTAATTAGGAGACCAGAAGTAGGTGTCTGCAAACACAGACAGAGAGCTAGTTTAGTCTGGACACAGGAAGGTGTCCCGGCACAAGAAGCAGTCTCCTGGAGTGGGAGCACGCTTAGTCTGGACACAGGAAGGTGTCCCGGCACAAGAAGGTGTCTCCAGGAGTTTGAGCTATCTCAGTCTGGGTGCTCGATGTACCCCCGGACACAGGAGTAGTCTCAGTGAGAATCTGTGCGAATAGCGGCTGAATAGGAGGGGATCTCTCTCAAGTCTGGACGTTGGATGTGCCTTCAGACACAAGGAGGAGTATCTGTGAACCTCCATGCTGGTAAATGCTGGTAAATGCTGGTAAATGCTGACAAATGCTGAACATATGTGTTGTTTTGGCCCCGGCTGGTAGAGCCGGGACCCGGATAGATAGGGAAATCTATCTAAGTGTAATTAGTGGCTAGACAAGCCTAGGTCTTCTGTTTATGATTTATTTTTATCTGTTTGCTATGGACTTTAATAAAGCTGGTTGCGGCCAGTTTTCACCAGAACTGCTGTGTGAATGAACTGTTTTCGTGCCACTCTGTCTACCCAGACGGCGATCCCAGAGCTAAATCCCTGAAAAGCTTACAAGCTCTTCTTCTGAAGTCTCATTTGTCTGTGTCTTGATACACTTTCACATGAATGTTGTGAAGATCAGAATTTGAGAGATCCCTGTTCTTTTAAAAAAAAAAAGCAAAACAGAAAAGCCACTCACACCTGACTGTCAAATGCGTTGAATAAACCACCTCTCTTTATGTGAAATACGTTTGGACATATGACTATTCAGCAGCGCGGATTATAACCACATTAACCCGTTCAATTCACAAATGTGATATTGGATCATTTACCTGAATTTTAAAAAAATGAAAAGTCTAATATTGTTTACTCATTTGTTTGATTTGATTTTCTTTACTTTTTAAGACTTGTGTGAAAATCTGACTTAGTGTTATTTGGAGAATTTTGAAACACCACTACACTTGTATTCCTATAAGTTTGACAACATGGAAAGGTCAATTGTCTAATCCCTTTCTTTGAAAAATCCTTTATTTATTGATCTGCTTCTGTTCCTGCTTGCTGGAGGTGTCATCTAGGTTTCTTCTGAAAGACAACACATAGTACAGCTTTTACAGGACTCAGATTAGTTCTATTTTGCTTTTATTAGGAGTGTCTAGACATCCTTGTTCTACATAGAAATTGATTGTGAATGACTCCAGCTGTCTCACTGCTCTTCCTGGACAATCCCTGTCCTTTTCCAGCAATCACTGCTCTTCCTGGACAATCCCTGTCCCTTCCAGCAATCACTGCTCTTCCTGGACAATCCCTGTCCCTTCCAGCAATCACTGCTCTTCCTGGACAATCCCTGTCCCGTCTTGGCAATCACTGCTCTTCCTGGACAATCCTTGTCCCTTTCCAGCAATCACTGTTCTTCCAGGACAATCCCTGTCCTGTCCTAGCAATCACTGCTCTTCCTTACCAATTCCAGTCCTATCCTAGCAATCACTACTCTTCTTGGACAATCCCTGTCCCGTCCATGCCTTTAGGCCCACCAGCTTTCTACCATTCCCTTGTCCGGCTTCAAAAGGAAAAGGTACCAGTCTCGCTGTCTCAGCTTCACCTGCCCTGGTCGTAGACCCCGCATCCTCTTTGGGTTGGTTACCATTCAAGCTGGTGACCGCCTGCACGTCACTCAGCCTGGGGCCCCTTCTTGCCAACACAATCTTATCCCCATGGCTGTCAGACTGTCCCTGTTCACTGCTGCATCTACACTCCTTGCTCTAGGCAAGGCTGCCCGAGTTCTGCTCGCTAACCAGGAAGTGTCTAAACTATACCCTATTGCTCTGCACTACACAACTCTATAGCTTCTCCCAGTATGGAAAACCACTGTACTAACTATGTCTACTCTAAGACTCTTATTCCCTATCTCTAGTGTGCTGCACTAATCTAGTCCCCCTACTATCCTGTGCTATCCCTAATCTTACACACAACACATATCCATTCATGCATTCACATGACAGTACATAAACACAATAACATTGGCAAACGACAAGGTACCGCACGTAATCCATGTGAACAGTGTCCAAAGAGGGGAAGACATGTGATGGCCTCGGTCACCTCCTTACAATATCTTGATTAACAGTGTTCAAGTGAGGGCTGCCTGAACTTAGTGGCTCTGCACAGACATTGCGGAATCACTTACATAATGTAATTGTTATCTCTCAATGCTGGCTCCTGTCTGCAGTACAGTACCAAGAGGAAGCCACAGACACAAACCACCAAAGTCAGCTGTCAATTACAGTATGTGATGGTAGCTGCAATGTCTTTGCAGAGCCACTGATTGAGTTCAGCACATCAATCAGTATGACATTTAGTGGCTATCTCCCTATGGGCATTGCATAACACATGGTCTCTTGAGATTCAAGTCATGGATAGGTGCCCTGACATTTTCCTTTAGAATTTGCTGATAAAAATCAGAATTCATTGCTCTATAAATGATAGCTAGTTGTTTTGTCTCAGATACAGCAAAACAGCCACAAACTATGATACTACTAGCACCGTGTTTCATAGATGCTATGTATTTTTCTCCAAGCATTACAATCTCATTTATATCAAAAAGCTTTATTTTCGTTTCTTCCGTCAACAAAACATTATGCCAATAGCCTTTTGGGTTGTCCAGGTGATCTCTAGCAAACTGATTTTTGGAGAGCAGTGGCTTTCTGCTTGCAATCTTGTCATGCACACCATTGTTGCTCAATGTCCTCCTGATGGTGGACTAATGAACATTAATATTCGAAAAGGGGATGAAGGCCTTTAGATGCTTAGAAGTTATCTTGGGTTCCTTTGTGACCTCGAAAGCTAGTAGACACCTTGTTTCTGGTGTATCTTTGTTCATTAACCACTCCTGTAGAGGATAATAATAGCCGTGAATTTTATCAATTTGTACACAATCTGTCTTACTGCAGGTTGGTGGTGTCGGGGGCAGGACTTAGCTACGCCGACCCACTAAACTCATGGAAAGTGGTAACGTTTCTTATGCCAGAAATGTGACTACAGTCCCTGATCTTGATGAGAAAAATTTATTAAGTGGCGGCTGCCTCCAAATGAACTCGGCACATAATATTTCTGCATTCTCCTCATATAAAATGCCAATGTTAATAATTTGGGTGCAAAATGGCGCTTTTAATGCCAATTTTAGTATGCATTGCAGTCTCAGAATCGTTAAAGCCCTGATTAGAACCCCTAGCGCAGATTCACAGATCAGGTGTTGGCTGAAGCCTCCGGACTTTATTAGTTGCATCAGTTGTGCTGGAGAATAAAACACATCCAATACTTGGACTAGCTAGGGGTTTGTTCTCTGTGATGTCTGATTGCATGATAGACATATGGCCAACTAGGAGAAGAGATGATTACTTTGCCTGAACAAGTAAAATTATATAAAAATATAGCAGAGGCATTGTATATTCCTAGAGATACAGCTGGAAACCGAGTACACAAGTCCAAAGTTAAAAGAGCACAGGCTACACTACATGAGTGTGGTAAATGAGGAAGCCATGACAGGTGGCCCCCAGACTCCTGAGGAGGCAGGTGGACAAAAAAACTCTGACCACAGAAGACTTGCAGAAGAGTTTGGTTACAGCAGCCACTGAGGATCAGTTTGTACAGTAAGGGACATATGGATTTACCATGTGGTGCTCAGCCGCCCACCACACCGGTGCCTCAGCGTCATGTATGGACACCCTTATTTTTTCAAAAATCCTTTCCCACATATTAATGAGTTTTACAGCAATTGTCTAATGGACTAAAATACTGCAGTCTTGTCCCCTAATGTATCCTTCTGTGCAGTGAAGGTTTTAGGCAAAGTGTGGCCCTGGGCAAAAGTTTAAAATGGGGCCCCAAATGCAAACATATTGCACCATCACACAGAAACATTTTGGTTGTATTTACATGCTATTCTGCCTGCCCCTAACGCCGGCCCGGCTTCCCTGGAGGACTGGACGTTTCTCCACTATTTCTTATACGAGATTGGTGCATTAATAACTTGTAGACAAGAGACTTTTCTTAAAACTAATGCACAGTACAAGTCAGCTGTCGGTGATCTGCGAGATGCTGGAGGCCTCAGGTCTCCTACCATTACCTGTGGTCATGTTGCCTGAAAGCAGAGTGTGTATGGTGTATATGTGACCCGTCTAAACTGGAGAAGACAAGTCTACGTATTTTTCACCATGATTTTTTGAAAACTGTGCCCAATCTTGAGGAAAAATTATCTGCAAAATTGTATAGGTCATAGTGTGTCTGTTATTAGTGCAGCGCTTGTGAAGCAAAATCAGCGAGATCTCTTTAATTTCCTGTCAGATAAAGCCTTACTTGATGATAGATTTGACGAAAATTGTGCCAAGTTGATCTAATGGGATCTGTTCATATCCAATAATATTACTGCATTAAATGTCCGCCCAGACAGCAGATTCCTTAATGCCGATCTTTCTACACATTTCACACAATTCAAGCTGCATACTTTATTTACAAGATCTCTTGGACCTGATGAGGCTCATGTATTTACTTTGAAAGCATCAGAATTGTTGTTATTCTAAAGCTGAGTTCAGTTAGAAGAAATTCAGAAAGGATTATACAGCCAATCTGGCTCAGCTGAGGTGGGCAGTCCAGTCCCTCATCACCTCCCACTAAAGGTGGTGCTGCGGAAGCAGTTGAGCATGGCTGAACTTGGCAGTTTCCATAGCCGCACCTCCCATGACTGGTGATGAGGGACTAATATTCTTGTGTCTGCTGTAAACAGCTGGCGTGGAAATAAGTATTTAGATAGAAGATGGATAGAGAAATAGATATTTAGATATCCTCACCAAATAAAACGAGGATACTGACACTTGGTCCAGCGGTGAAGCAGGGGAGTTATTTATTTATTTTTTACTCATTCATAGTGACACTGCAGCCTGCTGCCCTGCGGTGCCCAGCAGAAAATCCGGCCCTGAGTTGGGCCCTGTGTACTTAATATGTGACGCCATGTCCCTCGTTCAGCCGACCTGTCCTATAGGAATGATGCTCCCATCTATAAGTTGGCTGCAGATGCTGCAGTCTACAGCCAGCCAATCAGAGCGCTTGCTCAACAATATATGCAAATATATGCAAATGAGATGGTGGCAAAAAGAAACAGTCAACGACTTTTCACCAAATTTCTACTAAATATTCAGCATCGGCAGGTCAGTTTGTCAGCAGGGGAGGGTCAGGTTGTCATCGGAGCGGGTGTGTTTGTCAGCAGGTCCCTTTTGAATTTTTTTTTTTTTAGTCTCCCTAAGTTTAAGTGTTGTGCTAGTGCCGGGGTATAAATAGAGCTGAGGATTATCTATATAATTGTGTGTGGTGCGGACATCATGGTAGTGTAATAAGTATCTGCCGTCAAGCCATCTATCAGCAGAAGAGGATGCCACAGGATAGATAGATGTGCACAAATGATATCTATCAGCGAAGAGGATAGATATATGACACAAATGATAATCTATCGCTATCACGAAGAGGATAGATATATGACCCAAATGATATCTATCAGCAAAGAGGATAGATGGGCACAAATGATATCTATCAGAGAAGAGGAGGCTGAATAGATGGGTGTGATACGACAGTTCCCATATGTGGCTTCCTTGGCACATATGTTCAAGTAGGAACTACGCGACATGAAGTGGTCTCTCCACTGCACATTTTTTCCTTCAGATTTCCTCAGAGTTTAGAGACAGGTGCGGCATTGGGATGTGGGTTCCCATCGTGGCCACATCCACACAGTATTTTAGGCTCCTGCTGCTTTTCTCCCATCTTCTAAATATTAACTCATACGATGAATGTTGGGCTATAAAGTAGAATTGACCACAGAGAGGAAGTAATAAATAAAGACACTAGACTTAAAGGGGAACCTGTCATCAGGATTGTGCTCAGTGACCTACGCACAGTGTCAGGTCGGCGCTGTGATACTGATTAAAATGATTCCTGGGTTGATGAAATCCGTCTTGTGGTTGTTGTTTAATCTATATTTGTAGTTTTCAGTTAATGAGATTCTCGTGCATCGGGGTGGCCTGTTGGGGGCTTTATGTGGTGCTCTGCTTGCATATTAATCTGTATGACTTATGACCAGTCACCGATCCCTCAGTGACCTGCACCATATTTTACATACTGCTTAGAATATTGTGCGAGGGAAAAAAAATGCATTCCTCATGCAGGCACTGGCACTGTAGCATGATACCATCTATAGGTCCTTCTCAAAAAATTAGCATATAGTGCTAAATTTCATTATTTTCCATAATGTAATCATTACAATTAAACTTTCATATATTTTAGATTCATTACACACCAACTGAAATTTGTCAGGTCTTTTATTGTTTTAATACTGATGATTTTGGCATACAACTCCTGATAACCCAAAAAACCTGTCTCAAAAAATTAACATATTTCAACCGTCCAATAAAATAAATGTGTTTTTTAAAAACAAACAAAAAAAACATCAAATAATAAAGTTCAGTTATGCACTCAATACTTGGTCGGGAATCCTTTTGCAGAAATGACTGCTTCAATGAGGCGTGGCATGGAGGCAATCAGCCTGTGACGCTGCTGAGGTGTTATGGAGGCCCAGGATGCTTCGATAGCGGCCTTAAGCTCATCCAGAGTGTTGGGTCTTGCGTCTCTCAACTTTCTCTTCACAATATCCCACAGATTCTCTATGGGGATCAGGTCAGGAGAGTTGGCAGGCCAATTGAGCACAGTAATACCATGGTCAGTAAACCATTTACCAGTGGTTTTGGCACTGTGAGCAGGTGCCAGGTCGTGCTGAAAAATGAAATCTTCATCTCCATAAAGCATTTCAGCCGATGGAAGCATGAAGTGCTCCAAAATCTCCTGATAGCTAGCTGCATTGACCCTGCCCTTGATGAAACACAGTGGACCAACACCAGCAGCTGACATGGCACCCCAGACCATCACTGACTGTGGGTACTTGACACTGGACTTCAGGCATTTTGGCATTTCCTTCTCCCCAGTCTTCCTCCAGACTCTGGCACCTTGATTTCCGAATGACATGCAAAATTTGCTTTCATCAGAAAAAAGTACTTGGGACCACTTAGCAACAGTCCAGTGCTGCTTCTCTGTAGCCCAGGTCAGGCGCTTCTGCCGCTGTTTATGGTTCAAAAGTGGCTTTACCTGGGGAATGCGGCACCTGTAGCCCATTTCCTGCACACGCCTGTGCATGGTGGCTCTGGATGTTTCTACACCAGACTCAGTCCACTGCTTCCTCAGGTCCCCCAAGGTCTGGAATCGGTCCTTCTCCACAATCTTCCTCAGGGTCCGGTCACCTCTTCTCGTTGTACAGCGTTTTCTGCCACATTGTTTCCTTCCAACAGACTTCCCATTGAGGTGCCTTGATACAGCACTCTGGAACAGCCTATTTGTTGAGAAATTTCTTTCGGGGTCTTACCCTCTTGCTTGAGGGTGTCAATGATGGCCTTCTTGACATCAGTAAGGTCGCTAGTCTTACCCATGATGGGGGTTTTGAGTAATGAACCAGGCAGGGAGTTTTTAAAAGCCTCAGGAATCTTTTGCATGTGTTTAGAGTTAATTAGTTGATTCAGAAGATTAGGGTAATAGGTCGTTTAGAGAACCTTTTCTTGATAAAAATATCAACTCACTGTGCAAAATAAATAAATAATAATAAATAAATAAATAAATTATGTGCATGTACTGACAATAACAAAAACACAGTGCTGAATAAATCCAACTATGTGCAATGCTAACAATAGTGCAAAAACATGTGCCACATCATATCCCCCTGACGAAGGTATCATATCCGAAACGCGCGTCGGGGGCGTTCTATTTTAATATTCCACGCTGGTTTTTGCTCCCAGGTATTGTTACTTTAACTCCTTATGATGTGGCACATGTTTTTGCACTATTGTTAGCATTGCACATAGTTGGATTTATTCAGCACTGTGTTTTTGTTATTGTCAGTACATGCACATAATTTATTTTGCACAGTGAGTTGATATTTTTATTTATATATTTTTCTGCACACAACGTCACGTTTTTTATTGTGATTTTGTAATATATAACATCATACACTTAATTAGTGTGCACAACCTTCTTTATTACTATATATTTTATATATTTTTTTAGTATCCAGCACGACATCTAGTCTTTTTTGTGCCACATATATTTTATTTATAATATATATATACCTGGTCATATAAGTTTTTGAGCATTTCATTTTATATACACACCGTTAGTATTTATATTGGTCATACCAATAATTGTATAGTAAAAAAAAATTTTTTTGTGTGTGTGTTATATTATCTCAGCCTGTGTTTTTTTTCCTTTGTTTTATATGTCATTAATTATTATTAATCAGTACATGGTTTTATTGTTTGTTTGCTAGCCAAATTCTGTTAATAAAGGCAATATTTTGATACATTATACTTTTGGTCTGGTTGTCTTTTCCCTCTCATCTGGTTCTCCCCTTCTACATCCTGGGTGTTTCTCTATCCCACACCAAGAGTGCAGTGAAGAATCCTCATTTACATGCAAATAAAAAAAAATGTAGGCAGTTAAACCACTAAAAGCTATACTACAGGTAAGTTTTTTATAGGAGCAAAGATGACAATTCATTAAAACTGGTGTTTCATACGCCAGTCATAAAGAAGACCTTTCACCAAATTTTTCAGGTTGAACTGGACACTAGTGTTGAGCATTCCGATACCGCAAGTATCGGGTATCGGCCGATATTCGCGTTATCGGAATTCCGATACTTAATTCCGATACTTTTTCAATATCGTATACCGGAATCGGAAGTTCCCATAATTCTTTGAGAGGCAATGTGATTTTAGTCAGCCAATGAGGAATCCTACGAAGTGTGGGCACATCCTGTAATGATGCGGTCATCTTAACTAATGGCATGGCTGTGATTGGCTGCTGAAATGATGTCAGAATGCACTATAAAAGGCGCCGCAGCCATTTTAGCGTCACTGTGCTGTGAACTCAGTAAGGGACAGAACGCTGCTGTGCTGACTCTGAGGGACAGTTAGATATTGCGATTTTGTGTACTACTGTGCTTGAGGCAGGCTAGTTTACCAACCGCTGTGTAAAGCTTCATTTTGCCAGTGTTGTTTTAACAGCTCTGTGCAAGGTGTGTGTGTGACAGTGCAGGTGACGCTGCAGTTTGCTCTGCATCCACCGCTGTTTGTAGGCATCTGCACGTGTCACTGACTCTTTTTTTTTTTATTTTATTTAGTGGAATTGGTGCAGCTCCATTATATTAGAAAAAAATCAAATCTATTAGTGTGACGTGCTTCCATCCGTATACAATACATTGGTTGCAAACACTATAGAAGTACAGAAAGGAGCTTTTCACAGATAGTGAATAGTTGTGTTTCAGTGTTCACTGCAGTCTGTGAGGTTTTGATTTTTTGAGTGCAGATCACGCTCCAGTTAGTTCTTCAACCACTGCTGGTTGTAGTCTGCTGAGCGTGTGTCACTGCCTCATCCTTCACATTTTTCTCTAATTGGTGCTGCTCCATTTTAGTGGAAAAAAATCTAATCTATTAGTGTGACGCGCTTCCATCCGTATACAATACATTGGTTGCAAACACTATAGAAGTACACAAAGGAGTAGCCTTTCACAGATTGTGGACAGTTGTGTTTCAGTGTTCACTTCAGTCTGTGTTTTTTACTTTTTTGAGTGCACATCACGCTCCAGTTACTTGTTCAAGCACTGCTGCTTGTACTCTGCTGAGCGTGTCTCAGTGGCTCATCCTTTTCATTTATCTCCAATTGGTTCTGCTACATTCCATTTAAAATAAATCTAATCTATTAGTGTGACGCGCTTCCATCCGTATACAATACATTGGTTGCAAACACTATAGAAGTAGACAAAGGAGTAGCCTTTCACAGATTGTGAATAGTTGTGTTTCAGTGTTCACTGCAGTCTGTGAGGTATTTTTTTTTTTTTTTTTTTTAAAATGCAGATCACGCTCCATTTACTTCTTCAACCACCGCTGCGTGTACTCTGCTGAGTGTCTGTCACTGGCTCATCCTTGTCATTTTTCTAAAATTGGTGCTGCTTTATTCTATTTAAAATAATTCAAATCTATTACAGTGACGTGCTTCCATCCGTATACAATACATTGGTTGCAAACACTATAGAAGTAGACAAAGGAGTAGCCTTTCACAGATTGTGAATAGTTGTGTTTCAGTGTTCACTGCAGTCTGTGAGGTATTTTTATTTTTTTTTTTTTTAAAATGCAGATCACGCTCCATTTACTTCTTCAACCACCGCTGCGTGTACTCTGCTGAGTGTCTGTCACTGGCTCATCCTTGTCATTTTTCTAAAATTGGTGCTGCTTTATTCTATTTAAAATAATTCAAATCTATTACAGTGACGTGCTTCCATCCGTATACAATACATTGGTTGCAAACAATATAGAAGTACACAAACGGGCCTTTCACAGCTACTGAACATGGGTTTTTAATTTTTAACTAAAATATGTATTTTTTCAAATGACACAAATATAAGTAATGTTGAAGAGGAATAGTCCTACATCCATTGTTTGCACAATATTACAGGTGTACATCATGTCCCTTAATCAACAATGTATTATTATATTTACTTGTATGCTTTTATTTAAAAGCCAAGAACACAGAAGGATAACCTTCGCACTGCAGCTGTTGTCAAAGTTCAACCCACATTATGCACTTCCAACATTGCAGCATTTGAGGCATGATGTGAGTTGGATTGGTCAAAGTTATGGAGTGAGAAGGTTCACCATCAGTACCCTATAGCATAAGTATGCTTTTGTGTTAGCATTTGTGTTAGACATGTGGATATCTGCCATAATATGTCACAATTATTTAGTTACAGATTTGTTACCAACACTAATCATTGAATGGTTTTAAATTTGACGTTTCACTTGTTTACAGCTTAGAAATAAGGGTGTAGCCTGATATCTATGTGTAGCACTAGCCACTTTAACATGTCATGTTTTTTTCAACATGTGTAGCTAGGTAGCAGTAATTTTTGCCGGACACACAGCAGGGGAACAGCAGGCGTTACTGAACCCCACTATCACTATAGCTTGTGTATTGGTCTGTGGACACGACACTTCTGAGCAGCAACTGGCAGTGTTGTAGCCCAGGGAGTATAGCTCAGGTGGTAGAAAGATGAACATAACAGGAGACATGGAAAACGTTGCCAACCAGTTAGTTAATCTGAAACCGGACAGGCAAATTCAGGCGAGATCCATGCCTAGTTCATTTTCAGAAAAGTAAGCCGTTCTACATTATCGTAGGATAGTCGCATGCAACGGTCTGTTAGTACACCACCTGCAGCAGTAAAGACGCGCTCCGATAATACACTGGCAGCAGATCAAGCCAGCACCTCCAATGCATACTGGCTAAGCTCTGGCCATGTATCCAGCTTAGAGACACAAAACTTGAATGGGGAAGAGCCATCTGGGAGTACACTGAGAGGGCAAGACATGTAGTCTGTCACCATCTTACGGAAATGTTGCCTCCTGCTGACTGGAGCCGTCTCGGATGGTGTAGACATTGGTGGCGCTGCCACAAAACTTCAACACATTTGGAACATACTGTTCTTGCCCTGTGCAGAGGCGCTGCTTGTGCTCCCTCTTGTTGCAGAGCTGTCTCCACTGCCTCGACGCACAGAGCTGCTTTGTAAATCAGTAGCAGCAGCAGTGCTCTCGGCTGGAATGGAGAACATTATGGATTGCACCAGTGTGTCTTGGTACTTCCGCATTTTACGCTCCCGGTTCAACGGTGTGATGAGGCTTTGTAAGTTGTCCCGGTAGCGAGGGTCTAGGAGGGTGTACACCCAATAATCAGACGTGGTGTGAATGTGTTCGATGCGGCGGTCGTTTCTCAGCCACTGCAGCATGAAATCAACCATGTGCTGCAGACTCCCAACTGGCCAAGAAACGTTGTCCCCTGCAAGAGGCGTCATCTCCGCCTGCTGTGCATCACCCCACCCTTGGTCTACATACTGACTAGAGCATTGTCTACCTCCCTCTGGAGCGATGTCTTCCTCCTCCATTGACTCCTCCTCATCCTCCTCACAAAGTCCTTCAAATACATATAAATTTACAAAATTTAAAACTCAAAATTTAAAAACTTTGTATCATAATTCTGTAACATCAGTTTATGGAAACACAATAGCATTACAAAAGGATAGACAAAAAATGTACATTATGTGCTTTGTAAATACATTAAAAGTTTGTAATGGTTATGAAAATATAGACAGCGACTCTGGAGGTTCAATTGTTGATACAGCATGGTACTTTGAAAGTCCTCCAGCCCTTTGTGAGGAACCACGTTGCGCTGACTGTCCAGAAGGTGATGGAATTTGTGACTCCTCATCCTCCACCTCTTCCAAAACCTCATGCCTTAGTGCTTGCAGTGTTTTTTGAAGCAGGCAGATAAGGGGGACAGTCAGGCTGACTAGTGCATCATCTGCACTCGCCATCCGCGTTGACTCATCAAACGCACGCAAAACGTGGCAGATATCCTTCATAGAGTTAGTCGCCACTCATTACACTGGCAGTGGCTGCCCATTCATTATAGGATCCAATTCCAATTACTGGTTCTCACCAACAAAGCTCTCCACAGCGCAGCACCCCCCTACATCTCCTCCCTTATTTATATTTATCGGCCTAACCGACTGCTGCACTCTGCAAACGACCTTCGACTAACCTCTGCACTAATCCGTACCTCCCACTCCCAACTCCAAGACTTCACCCGCGCTGCGCCAATCCTCTGGAATGCTCTACCCCAAGAAATTAGGACTATCCGCAATTTGGATGGTTTCAGGCGCTCCCTCAAAACACATTTGTTCACAGTGGCCTATCACATTCACTAATCAAAGTCATTCTATGTGTAATTCTGTGTGTGTAGCCCATTCACTATCTCCATGCATCCCTCACTCCCTTAAAATGGCTGGACCATCATTGTAAAAACACCATTGTATATAAACACCTGTACTTTGTATCTCCCCCACCTCATTGTAGATTGTAAGCTTTCACCAGCAGGGGCGGCTGATTTTGCTTTAATTATTGTATTGTTAACGTTGTTACTTATGACTTGTGTTTTGAAACTGTTAAACTGTAAAGCACTGCGGAATATTATGGCGCTATATAAATAAATAATATTATTATTCTTATTATAGAGGCCCACTCAGTAGTGGTGAAGTGTGAACGGCGCAAATTGCGAGTTGACTGCGCCTGATGCAGCTGATACTCCATTACTGTTGGCTGCTGCTCACACAACCGCTCCAACATATGTAACGAGGAATTCCACCTGGTGGGTACGTCACATATGATGCGATGTTCATGAAGGTGAAATCTGCGTTGCAGAGCTGCAATCAGCGATCTGGCCATGCTGGAACGTCGCAAGTGAGCGCACTCTAGGCGGACCTTGTGCAGCAGTGCATCAAGATCCGGATAGTCCCTCAAAAAACTCTGCACGACCAAGTTGAGCACATATGACAGACATGGTATGTGAGTGAGGTTGCCAAGGCCCAGAGCTGACACCAGATTTCGGCCATTGTCACACACTACCAAGCCTGCCTGTAGATTCTCTTCCAAAAACCACACGTCGCTCTCCTGCTTTATGGCATTACAGAGCTCCTGCGCTGTGTGGCTAAGATTCCCCATGGAAATTAATTTCAGGATGGCCTGTTGACATTTGGACACGGCTGTGCTCATATCGGTCGCAACAGGTAAACGTTCACGGGTCCATGTGGAGGTAAACCGTGACGGCTCCTGCAGCGATGATTCTGAGGAACTGGAATAGGAGGAGGAATCAATGTGTACAGACTTGATTCCTGCAATCCTTGGAGTTGGCAGAACACGTACAGCGCCACTCGCAAGATCAGTACCCGGCTGCACAACATTGACCCAATGGGCAGTGAGGGAAAGGTATTGTCCCTGGCCATGGGTGTTAGAACCCTCTTGTTAGGTTTTGTTTCAGTTTGCTGGTCACATGACCTTTTTTCCCTATTTAGTCTGGCTCCGCCCTTCTGGCTTTGCTTGACTTCATTGTATTATCTACTGTTAAGCTAGCCGGGTGCTTAGGTGCCTTAATCTGTCAGTTTTGCTTGATGTTAGGATCACAAAGTATTTATTTTTCTGTTTAATTATCCATGCTACAATTTATGTAAGGAGGTGTCCACCTTTTCTCACAGTCCCTAGATCTTGTAGGGATTACTCCCTCGCAACTATAGGTCTTCGTTCACACTAGATGAGGACTTTAGCGGGTCTGGTCGCAGGATCAGGTTCCCCGTTACATCGTAGGGATTCAGCTTAGTTGTATTGTAGGGACAGAATTCCTTCTTTCCTTACTGGTTGTAGCAGATCATAACAATGGGTACTGGTCCACGCATCGGTGGTCAGGTGGACCTTGCTACTGAGGGCTTTTAGTAGCGCATGTTTAATTTTTCCCTCAACATGCTTTTGCAGACCAGGGACGGCTTGCCTGCTGAAATGAAATCGGCTTGGCACATTGTATTGTGGGATTGACAATGATATTCAGTTACGGAAACTGTCTGTCTCCACCAGCCTGAATCACAGCATTTCAAGGGACAGGAGTTTTGCAATGCCAGCATTCAGAGCCTGTGCTCGTGCATGGTTTGCGGAGTATGGCCGTCTTTTATCCCATGCCTGTGCTACCGATGGCTGTTTTGTGGCCTGGGAGTGTGAGGATGACAGGGAACTTGCTGCTGTGTGTGGAATAACAGTTTGTCTCTGGACAACAGTGGCCGAGGTTCTTCCATGGCGATCCTGTGAGGAAGCAGAACCAGCTGTGTGTGAGCTCGATGAAGAGGCTTCAACACAACCTGAAGATGTAGGTGCTGCTGTAGGTTGGCCTACATCTCTAGTGTGTCTTTGTAACTCAACTACGTGCTTTGTCCGCACATGTTTCCACATATTTGTGGTATTGAGGTGACTGACACTTTTAGCTATTTTTAATTTTTGATTACACAGCTTGCATTTCACATAGCAAATATCATGTGCAAGTGTGTGAAAAAAGGACCACGCAGTGCAAGTCCTGGGAGCGCACGTTTTGACTTTTGGAAGACAACTGCTCCGAACAGGTGCCAAACTGGAGGCTACAGGCAACCGAGTCTGCAGCCTAACTCTCCCTCCTGTTTGTACCGTTGGGGCAATGTCTTCCTCTATCTTCCTTCTATCACTAACCATTTCTCTAGGCCTCTCCCAGCTTTCAACCAAAGTACTGGTTCTCACCCACAAAGCTCTCCACAGTGCAGCACCCCTCCTACATCTCCTCCCTCATTTCTATCTATCGGCCTAACCGACTGCTGCGCTCTGCAAACGACTTTCGACTAACCTCTGCACTAATACGTACCTCCCACTCCCGACTCCAAGACTTCTCCTGCTCTACGCCAATCCTCTGGAATGCTGTACCCCAAGAAATTAGGACTATCCACAATTTGCATGGTTTCAGGCGTTCCCTCAAAACACATTTGTTCAGAGCGGCCTATCACATTCACTAATCAAAGTCATTCTATGTATTCTGTGTAAGTGTGTGTGTGTCTCTAGCCCATTCACTATCTCCATCCCTCAGTCCCTTAAGATGGCTGGAACATCATTGTAAATGCACCATTGTATATAAACACCTATACTTTGTATCTCCCCATCTCATTGTACATTGTAAGCTGTCACGAGCAGGGGCGACTTATTTAGCTTAAATTATTGTATTGTTAACGTTGTTACTTATGACTTGTGTTCTGAAACTGCTAAACTGTAAAGCGCTGCGGAATATGATGGCGCTATATAAATAAATATTATTATTATTCCTCTGAGCTGCTCCCACCACCTTCCTGTTCCTCATGCCATGTTGGGTCTTGGACCTCATCATCTCCACTACCCTCTTCCAACACCTGCTGTTGGGTGGTCTGACCAGCACCATGCTCAACAGAAACTGGCACCTGGGTCTCATCATCATCAGATGCGTTCTGCGGTGTGCTGACCATCGGCACTGTCTCACCCGCCTCTTCAGATTCAGAGAGACACAGCTGTTGCGCATCACTGCATACTCCCTCTTCACATTACAGAATGCTGCTTGGCTGGGCCCCTGTTTGCAAGCCAATAGATTCTGAGAACAGAAGCAGACACTCAGCTGGCTCCTGTACAGAACTCTCTGACTGCCTGGGCAATTTGCCAGGCGGTGAAGAGACAGATGGTTGCCCAACAGTGCTGTGGTCCTGAGAGGAGGTGGAAGCAATTGAAGTCGATGCATTGGCTGACATCCAAACAACAACGGCTTCAATTTGTTCTTCCCGCAGCAGGGGGGTACTCCGAGCTCCTACAAAAGTGCGCATAAAGGAACGCTCATGGGGAAAACTGGTGGATGCTGTGTCACTGGGGGCCGCAGCAGCCACAGAATCCCCACGTCCTCTCCCTGAAGAAACTCCACGACCACGTGCCTTACTCCCTGCCTTCTTCATCTTGGTAGATTGATAAAGAAAGTCTGAAAAGTTATAAGGTCTAAGTGTGGTTATTCCGCAGAGACTGCAGTGAACACTGCACACAACTGTTCACTACCCAATGCGTCTCAGCAGGAAGGCAGTCTGTGCGTCAAAACAAAGGCACAAGCATACATCCATGTACCCTGTTTATAAAGCTATATAAAAAAAAATTATGTAGTAGTGACGCACACTTTATTGAGGTACAGTATTACATCGCCATTCACCATCTGTGGCTATGCAGTGTCATCTATATATACCTTATCTATCTGTTGTCATGCTTCCAAGTCGACAGTCAGCCATAAATAGCAATTTTCACTATGCACTATGCACTTTTTAAAGGTTATGTTTGTTAATAAAAATGATTATTGCCACATATTATGAGTATTACATGATGGAAATTGTATAATTTTGTATAAACTATTTAGTGACATTATTCAGCAAATGGAACATTTTAGTAATATCACAGATAACTTGTAATGCTGATGATGTTTTGAAGTCAGACATTCATTGTCTATACAATAAAAATGGTGTACATACTGTTACTTATCCATCATTAATGGATTCAGATATGTACTTGTATGCTTTTATGTACAACCGTATAGCAGATTCCTTAACTAATTTATTTTGTGGTTTGCATTGCTGTTCAACATGTTAATGTATGTGTTTATGTTTGTCAATTCTTTATTTATCTAGATATTAGTTTAAATGAAATCATCATCTTATGGTAGTAAAGGTTATCTTTCTCTTGTTTGAAGTATAGACATTTAAAATTGACAGGTAACAAGGAAATTACTTGATCTAGTATTTAAACATCCTCCTTGACCCTGGGCTCCAACACCGCCAGTTGTTGCTCGGAAGTGCTGTTAGCACAGTCAACACTTGCTCCTGTGTTACTGGGGTTCAGTAACGTCAGCTGGTCCTCGGTTGTGCCATTGGCTCTTTTCCTTCTGCTGCCCCTCCGGGTTCCAGCACAGTCAGCTGGTCCTCGTTACTTGCATTGGCTCTTGTACCTTCTGCTACCCATCCGGGTTCCAGTACCGTCAACTGGTTCTCCGCAGTGCCTTTGGCCTAGGTGCCTCCATCTCGGTATCCGAGTTCCAGCAACGTCTGCTGGTCCTTGGTAGTGCTTTGGAGCACAGGTACCTCCTGCTTAGTAACCGTGTCCCAGTAACGTCAGCTGGTCCTCGGTTGTGCCATTGGCTCTTTTCCTTCTGCTGCCCCTCCGGGTTCCAGCACAGTCAGCTGGTCCTCGTTACTTGCATTGGCTCTTGTACCTTCTGCTACCCGTCCGGGTTCCAGTACCGTCAACTGGTTCTCCGCAGTGCCTTTGGCCTAGGTGCCTCCATCTCCGTATCCGAGTTCCAGCAACGTCTGCTGGTCCTTGGTAGTGCTTTGGAGCACAGGTACCTCCTGCTTAGTAACCGTGTCCCAGTAACATCAGCTGGTACAAGATTGTGCTACAAATACAAGATACGGAACAAGAGACACAAGAACAATAAGCAGAAGATCTAAAAGCAGAAGAACATGAAGTATAAGACCAAAATGAAGAGCAAAATATATGCTCTAAATTCTAAGCAGAAGAAGACTAAGCAGTGTATGGGGGTGAGTCCGTTCCTCCTCGTGGTGCCCCTGGAAAATGCCTGCTGCTGCAGGCTAAACTGAACACGGACAAATACTGTTGTAATTTAAATCTTTTGTGACAGCAAGAACGGAAGGATGAAAAATTCATACTTTGACAGATTACAAGTACAGGATTCTCTGTCACAAATAAGAATATGATGAAGAAGATGAAGCAGAATATGAATAAGAATAATAGTTTAATAAGAAGAATATGAGTAATGTTAACAAAGATGAATAGCAAGAAGTTTAAGAAGAAGATAAAGAAGGTGAAGATGAAGAATAATTTGATGAAAAAGATGATGCTGCAGAAGATTATGAAGGAGAAAGTGTGTGAAAAGTTAAAAAGGTGAAGATGAAGAGCATGGAAGTTGTGTAATATACATATTTGCCAAAATATAAAAAACGTTAACATTGTCAATTTCTTCGTCAATCCGAACATCTTTAAAAAAAAAAATATTTATGCTATTCCATTTGATTGGGTTAAACATCTATGCCTTTAATGTCTCCTCAACCTTCCCCAATACATTCTACATTACTCTTTCTTGTTTTCCTTCATGTGCAATTAACCAACAAGGCAAGAATGGGTTTTTTTTAATTTCGATATTTTGTTCCCATAGACTTACATGGGACTTCCGGTATCGGTATCGGGTATCGCCGATATTTTAGTGATATCGGCGATACCATTCCGATTCCGATACTTTAGGATATCGGAAAGTATCGCTCAACTCTACTGGACAGTGGACACACAATATAATAGCGACTGCAGTGCAGAATATTTTTTTTTGTATTTTACCTCTCCATTGCCAAGATATTAGCAACCAAAATGAGATAATAGTATAGTTCTTCTCATTCTCTTTGACACGTATCCCATTTGCAGGGTATTGAAGTAGCTTAGGTATTCATGGTTACAACCACTCATATAGTGGCAGTTAGTTAGTTGTTTAATTAGCAAGCTGGTAGTGGTCCTAACCATGGATATCTAAGCTACTGCAATGCCCTGCACATGGGGAAAGTGACAAAGATAATCAGAAGAACTATACTACATTTCTAAAAGGAGGTATTTGCTAATATTATTATTATTACACCTATAACATATTGGGATAGGATGTTGGAGCTAAGAATACCCATTTAATCAAAAAGAGTCAAGCAATTTCAGAATTACCATATCACGTTCAGCTCCATCGTATGATCGAAGACAGTATATAGATATGAGGTCATCGCGAAGCCATTAAGCAAGCTTTGACAATGTACTGACAGAAAACTGATGAAGCTGCCAAGAAAGCAGCGCTATTGGAAGGTCATTTACTATGCAGAAACTTTTTATATTAATTGTACCTTTATCCTTTACTAGTTGAAACATTTATTCAATGTAAAGATTCTATTTTGCTTTAAAGTAACAAATATAAAAGCTTTTACTTTACTGTTTTTAACCTTGTTATTATATGCGACACTGCGTGGAAAAAACTGATGTTTCATCAAGTGTAACCTCAGCATTTTATCATGTAGACAAAGTAAACAATATGGAGATGATCCATCAAGTCTGGAATTTTGAACCACAGTCTTGATCCTGGTTCATCTCCGGTGCACCAGCATCAGAAATGTACTGTAATTTTCGGACTATAAGAAGCACCAGACCATAAGATGCAACCCAAATTTTCAGAATGAAAATAGAGAAAAAAAATAATGTGTCAAATGGGGGTCCGTCTTACAGTCCGAATTCAGCTTACCAGAAGGGGATCGGCAGCGCTGGTGGAGTGTGGCCACAGGGGGTGTTCGGTGGTCCGGCGATATGACTCCCATCCCAGTCTGGTGGGGGGGGCTCCAACGACATTTTCTGAAAGCCCGGAGCCCACGCACATCCATTGCAGTGATACGGTGGCCTCCATAAAATCCCATCCTAGGCATGTTCTGCAGTGCAGGGGCTGCACCGGCATCTTGTGAAAGCCTGGAGGCCCCGCACATCCATTGCTGCGATGCGGTGGCCTCCGGGAAAATGGCCGCCAGGGGGCGCATATTCCGATTGATATCTCGACAACGAGATCTCAGCGCCGAGATTTTGTCTCCCGAGATTTTGGGACGAGATCTCATTGCCGAGATCTTAATTTGAGCATGCGCCGCCCCTGAGCCCTGCAGTTTTGGATTACTTTTTCCCTTTATAATAAAAACTGCATTTTGTGTTTACTTGTGTTGTCTTTGTCTAATAGTTACATTTGTTTGGTGATCTGAAATATTTGAGTGTGACAAACATCCAAAAGATGAAGAAAGCCCTGCATATAGCTATCAA